>OX328126.1:72229866-72950012 GCA_946811695.1 Gonocerus acuteangulatus | reverse complement strand
ATGAAGGCTTGAAATTGAAGCCGAAACGTTGGCGGTTAAAAACTAATTTGTATATAAAAAATGTAATTTTATTAATTATTATCAAATCCGACAAAGATTGAAAAAATTGAGATCAGATATACAAAAGAGAAAATAAAGAAATAAGTAAGCAGATATTCAAGCAGGAGGCCTTGCTTATGCTAAGTGTACAGGCCAACACATGCACGTATGAATCAACCTCTTGTTAAAGAGAAGAGCATAGAGCGAACAAAGAGCATAGCGAAAACATTGCTATGCCAACCGAGTTGAAATCGTTGCTATGCTGTCTACTTTACCTGCTGATCCACTCTGTTTACTTCCGTTTAACCATACATGTTTCATTTCTTCACTAAGTTCTTTGCTCTCTCGACGTTCCATACTGTAAGTACCCTGATTCAGAAATACATCCTCGAGGCGTTCTACTTGATTTATCCGGTGCATTTACTGCGCACATCATATCAGGGGCCCTATTGAAGGATAGTATTTGTTTTAGCTCTCCTAAGAAGAATTTGCTGTCAGAGTCAAAAGTTGTTATATTTTGTACTTCATACTTCATTGCCTTAAACATTAAGAAGATTTAATATTAAATATTTGGTGAAAATGGGATAGATGCCTTCATGAGCGTATATAGAAAATAATTTGGGGGGGGGACTGGGAACAGTTTGGTTTTCGAATACAAAAAACCTAAAACTTTGAATAGTTAACCAACTAAAATCTATTTATCTAAAGTGATCTTATTTAATTTATTTTAAAGGTTTTTATGACATGACGTTTAAAGGCATGGATGTCATTCTTCTTGAAGAGAGGGATCAACATGAATCGAATAATCTTAAACAAATACTTCTGTACAAGAGACGCGATTCATTCCCTTCATTTTTATTTACTCTTTTCTTTCTTTTATTATGTAGAGATATTTTATTATTTAATTTCATTTCTTTATTGTCAACAGAGTTCGATTTTTATTTTATTCCATTATGTAAATTGAATTGTTATTATTAAGGGGTGAATGTCAGAAAAATATATTTTTTTTATTCTTTCATCTTGGCCACCCTTATCAAATGAAGATGAAACATTAAAAGTTCGAAAAAGCTTCTTCATCTCCCTCTATACAGGGTGTCCCGCATTGAGGTGTCATAACTCTAAGGGCTTATTCTGCATATATTTTGTAGTTCAGAGGCGCAAAAATGAGCGGTCCATCTGAAAATGTAGAGGAGCTACGCAAACTTTTGTCTTTTTTAAAAACTACCGGCTTTTTAAAGAAAAACTGAGCTTTCGGAATTTTTGGACAATTTATCGTAATTAAAGACCACATTTTTAGAATCTACATTAAATTTCCAATAAGAAACACGTTATTGAAATATTACTACGTAAATTCAGAGCTATATTAAAAGCCATATAGGTGAGAATGTTTAATATTAGTTTTTTTATTAAAAGATTCAATATTTTCTTAGCCGGATATTTTTAGACTTAAAGGTTTGCCTCCACCTCAAAAGTTGCATTATTTAATAAGCTTCAAAATGGTACCTCGTATTTTTGGATACAAATCTATTTCAATCATTTTTTTTTTTTTTTTTTTTATTTCTAAGTCCACCAATAAATCTGCTTTAGCGTGAACGAGCCATTCTTTAATTTTACACGATAATCGTGATGTCCCATCCTTCCCAAACAAAATGATATTTATTACACAAGCCCAACTATCAAATATTAACTCACTCTGCTTTCAAATGGATGGTTGTCCAGCTCATAATGGACGGGTGGTGCGGGATGGCTGAAGAGTGAATTCCCTAATCGTTCCCACACTACCTAAACACAATTTTTGCTCTGATAAGGGTAGGAAGACACTTCAGAATCGAGGGTGAAAGAATTCAGAAGAACTTATTGGATATTTTTACCATTATAGTAAATACAATGACTACACGTATTTATTATATGGTTATGCTTTCAGGGTCTTATTTTATTTAATTTGTAATATTAATTCTATTCTACTTAATAAAATTTCTGCTTATAAGTTAACTGGGTTATTCATTACAATTATTTGAAATTGTATACAAAAAACTCTCCTGCAGATAAAAAGCGAAAAAAATACATTTAAACTCTCAAACGTTGCTTTAAAATGTTACCTCGTTTTCCTAGGAAAAATATATAGAAATCTATGGGTGAGAGAAAACTGTTTATTACTGTGGACTAATAACTATTTGTCCAGTAGATTTTCAAAATGTCTACAAATATAAGTTTAATGTCTAACTGAATCCACGGCATTACGGAGGACGTCTTGTCTTTGAGTTCTCATGAGCTGGCACTGCTCCTGGATCCTGTTGATGAGTTCCTCCTTCGTCGTCATGGGCTCTGAGTACATTCTGCTCTTCAATGATCCCAATACATGGAAATCTAGAGGGTTGAGATCAGGAGGTAAACGAACTGGTCTATAGTTGCCGATACAACGATTAGGGAATTCAGTGCCCAGCCATTCCTTCACCACTCGTCCATTATGAGCTGGGCAACGATCCATTTGAAACCAGAGTGAGTTAATATTTGGTAGATGGGGTTGTTTAATAAACATAATATTGTTTGGGAAGGATGGGAAATCGCCATCATCGTGTAAAATTAAAGAATGGCTCGTTCACGCTAAAGCAGATTTATTGGTTATTGACTAAGAAATAAAAAAAATAGATTGAAATAGATTTTTATCCAAAACTACGAGGTACCATTTTGAAGCTTATTAAATAATGCATCTTTTGAGGTGGAGGCAAACCTTTAAGTCTAAAAATATCCTAAGTGTTTCAAGTTTGTGCTGCAGATAGCATAAACTGGTCCGTCTTGTCTCGTCATTAAATGGCGACGTGCCAGCAACGATTGTCCGATACGCAATCTAGTAATGACTACTTATTCTTTTCGGGTTTGTATGTTGCTCGATAGCCAACTACATATGGGTTTATTTTAATCTCTTAATTTGTTGTTTTGTGTGTTATTTTTGCCATTCATTTTCTTAGTATGTTTTTATTTTCATTTGTAAGTATTGTAGTGTCAGTTCTTTCACGTCTACTGTAAATTTGTCTGTTGCTTGTTTAGCATATTTGTCGGCTTCTGTGTTCACTGAGATGTCCATGTGTCCAGGTATCCAAAGAAGAACGACTTGTCTGCTGTAAGTTTGTAAGTCTTGTATTTCGTGGGCTACAGTTAAAGCAAGTCCAAAACACACGAGTCTTTAAACATTCTGCTCTTTTCTCGTATCTTGGCGAGGGTTTATTGCAAAACCACGAAAAAGAAACGCATTCCCCACTAGTAAGATTTCACATTAATAAGATCCACCTTTTATTCTTGCCTCAAGTGCAGAAATACTTGTAGTTTTGTTGGGGCCTTGAACTTTTCCAGAGAGCCGGCCTTCTCGGCGCCTACATTCTGTTTTATTCTCCCAAGATATAACTGTCTGTAGATAGTAAATACATTCATACAATTATACGACTCTAACTCCTATCTACAATAAAATGTTTAAATATAGATTTTTCTTCCGATATTTCCTTGTAGAGTTTTACTACTTCAGTCTGTCAGGTGCTGTGTAGAATGGCGTAAAAGGTTAACTCTTGTATACTAAAGTGTTCAAAAATATTGAGCTTAACTATATTATTATTACAGGCAATAATTATAATTTGTAAATAAAATTGATTTTTGAGCGAATTCATTAGTAAATGGATGGGTTCGAGTCTACTCGGCCGTAAAACCTTTAACAGTTTATTTATTTAATTTAGAGCTTGTGGTGAACTGATCCAAATGAACTGATTTACTCAAAACACGTCTTTCTCTATTGTACGGAATGTTGTATAGCGAGTTGCGCAAATAGTTGTTTTGTTTTGTTTTGTTTTTAAATTGCTCATGCCATTTTTTAAAAATAACCATCGACAACTCGATTTGTAGATTTTGTTCTTGTTAAACGAAACTAGCTAAATTTTATTCAAAATAAAAAATATTAATAAGTAAAAATTGATAATAATCATAAATCTATCTTATTGGCGCTTTCCTTGCCTCGTTCCTGCTTATTAAGTCGAACTGATGAAAAATGTCCACTTTTCAATTTTTTATAAATTGTTTTATATATATATATATATATATAATACAAGCTACCCCAGAATCGAACCGATTTTAATCAAATTTGGTACAAAAATAATTTTGGGGCTTGTTAACCAACAGAAGTCGTCCACCAAAACATTGTTTATTTTTGGCGAAATTCGCACGGAAATAGACGTGGTAAATCGAATGAAACCATTTTCGATGCGATATCTATAACGGTTATTGAGGAAAAAAGGACACATCTAGAATTTTCTTTTTGATTACCCAAGACGCTTTAACGGATGCCGGACTGTTTAGAAATGTTTTTAAGACGTTTGAAAGTAGTTGACCCAATGAGAATCTAATTCACAACCTTAGGCTTGAAGTAGTTAATTTCTTGCCTTTATATATTACTGTGAATATTTATTAAATTGGTAATATTTGTTTCTAATAATAATATTTCTTTTTGGATAGTCATCCTAAATGCCAAGAGTACCTGTAAACAGCACCCATACCGTTGTTGTACAATAGATCTATGAATGAAATGATAAGGACAACATTCCTACAATAGTGAATAGCCTTCAGGGAGGATTGTTGGTATTAATAAATCTATGAACAGTCTGCCGGCTTGTATACGAGGATGGAGAGAGAGAGATTTCTCGCAATGTCAGCATGTTTCCATCTTGGGCAACCCACTTCTTGCAGACCAGCTTCCTTTGTAATGAAGGTGTCGGCTTACGTCCTTCAAGGTTATAAATCCTGCATCTTCTCTTGTGGACATTTCATATTTAATTTTAGTAGATGTCTCATGACTAGTGGTCATTCAGAGAATTGTCAACAATAGTCATTTATATATATTTTTTCTCCTCTCATGCACTATTGCGTCTTTGCAGAGGACTTTGCTTAGTTATGCAGTTCCTGCGTGATGGATATTTTTTGTTAACAGAACCACAATAGTTAAATGAGCAAATTAACTAAATAAAATAAATACTATCAAGTGCTCCAAATAGCTGAACTGCTTACAAGCCATAAATTTAACCAAGCAACCATATTATGCACTTGAAGGCACTTAAGCACTCTAAGAACCCATAAAAAAGTGGTCTAATGCAAGCTTATAAAGTCTTTGCTCCGTTCCGCACCTGCGCCTTGGGCTTGTGCATGTACTACTCGGCCGGGAGCTCCTTCAGAAGGTGAATAAAAAAAAAAAAAATAAAAAAAAAAAATAATCCATCCACGAGGAACTGTGTCATCTTTGCATTGAGATCAACTGAGGCCTTGTGGGAGATAGCCGACTCATAAATCGTCTGGAAGAGGTGTATCTTGTTTTATGTCGGATTATAGGTTCGATTCACCCTTGGGCCGGGGGATTTTTATTCGAATCTTTAAATACTTGGCTGAATAACGTTTTGCTAGCCCTTTTCAAACAAATCTGTGTCGATTTTAAAAAATATAATTAAGTGAGCTCTAGGGATAGAAGTGTTTTTAGAAAAGTCTAAATTTATCTCTCTCTTCCTCTAAATGTCTGAAAAACCAAATCTATAATTCAATTTACAACGCCATATTTTTTTAAAATATTATGATATTTTTGTTATGGTATTAAAATATAATTATTTTGTTGTTCTCTCCCCAATAACCAAATTCCTATTTGTTTTTGTTTCCAAATATCTACGAATTATAGAGTTATGCAGAATATATGTACAACTATATGGAAAATCTCATTAGGATTGTCAACGTTTTCCGAGTCCTTTCACTTTCAACTTTCACAGTACTGAACCTCGACTAAAAGAGATAAAGCCGCTTCTAGCCTTATAGAATCGAATATAGTGTGGAACGCGATAAAGGAAAGAAGGAAAATTAACAAATTTGCTGGATATCGATTTTGTAAATCTCCGAAAATTTTTTGGTATGCCGTTAAATAAAAAAATATTAATGCTTTCTCAATTGCTACATCCCTTCGAAACATGCAAGAAAAGTTTCTATTTTTTGGACGCTAATGAGTTCTTACTCTTAGACAAACAACTGCTGTTTTTATTTATTTATACGTGTGTTTACATTGTGCTCGAAGGATTAACTGTTTCCTTTCTAAGAGTTTCCAACGACACTAGGGATAAGAGCGAAAAGATGAGGCAGTCCCTGTGAGTCGGGACTTTTAATGTATATACATTTTCACATAAAGAAAAATCACAATTTCAGTAAGAAACAATTAATTATCATTTCACATATTTCTGTCATTATCATATGTGTGATTTATATAAAATAAAATTCTAAAGTGGTAATACTACTGTACTACTGTTCCTTCACTTATGGAACTCTAGGAGCTGTAAAATGTCTCTTCTTCTGCTCTAAAACCCAATTCTACATGAAAATATATCTTTGGTAAAACAAATTACACCCATTAAGGGGTTTTGACAGGGAATGGCACCCCTACAAAGATACCTTCCCTGGGGTGAGTTTGGGTTCTGGGCCTGCAATAATTCCTCTGTTGACCTGTTCCATTGAATTCATTATGTCCTGCGGTGTTTGGAGTAGCAGCCACCTGTGAGGTGGCAAGTGACGAACTCGTAAATCACGAGGCGGGGAAAAACTTGCTGACAAACGGTGTCCCTCAACATGTTTGACGCCTATTACAGAAAACAAACATTGAGTCCACTCCATTTAACTTAGGAGCCAAGGGTGCTGATTATGTTAACCGCTCCCGGAAATCAACGTATTATTGAACCTCTAATTTGTATTTCACTCATAATTTTACTTCTGGTAATTTTTTTCTGAATTACTTAATAAAGTAAACGCAAAAGGTTAGTAAATGCCACGGGCGTATATAAGGGGGGGCTGCCCCCCCCCCCCCCCGAAATTTTGACTTGATCGGTAAAATGTGTCATAAACCCTTTAAAAATAAATTAAATAAGATCACTTAGTACATAACAAATATTTTATTTAAGGTGTAACAGCGTTTTAGTTGTCGAAAACTATTTTAAGTTCTAGATTGTTAGTATTCTATACCCCGGAAATGGTACCAGCCCCCCCCCCCCCCGAAATTATTTCCTATATACGCCCATGGTAAATGCGAAGAAATATTTTACTCCACAGTCTCTCTGGTGATCTAAGTGTTTAAAATTTTGCTGGCTGCTGCTTTAATATTTATTTTCTCAGAGTTTCGTGACGGCCTTAACTCAGTAAAATGGCAAAAATCAAAGTATGTTAAAGGTTTTGGCAGTTGAAAAAAAAAAAAAAAATGTATTCCCTAGATATTGGAATTATCAAAACAAAACAAAGTCCTTTTCCAAAGCGCATCTCCGTTCTTATCCCTAGAGTAATTTGAAAAGCTTAGGATTGAAATAGTTAATATTTCGCCTTAATCTTTCGTAAAAATATTAAACGAAATCTCAAAGCGAGGCAAGATCTTAGGCGGCAAAACAGCAAAAATTACTCCATTTAAGCACCGATTTCGATTTTTAGAAAAAAATCTGAGATTCTTTAAGTGGTAGACGTATGGTTTTGGACACCCAATATACACACAAGCGCACGTGTGTCTATAATTTTGAATAATAAAAGAAAATACGAGTTGGCTAACTCGCTAAGTATAATTGTTTATTATAAGTTTATTTATTCACGATGAACTGGAGGTAGGGATGCGTGGGTTTGTGGATCTTGGCTGATGAACTGGTTCTTCGAGTCATCTTGTTAAAGCATTCTTGGAAAGGAGGATCTGATGTTTGACCAGTTCAGAGCTGGTCAATGTTCTCATAATACGTGCCGCTTAGAAATACCTTGTACTCTTTTACATTTTTTGTGAATTCGGTTGGATTTCAAGTGTTTGAATGCATGTTTATGATCTTCCAATTTATTTGTGTTGATCTAACATTCCCATAGTATAGGTATATCGTATTATAGGTCTTTTAAAATTGGCAGATGGTCATATATTATAAAAGCTTCAATTTTTTTATTTATTCCTATTTATTATGTGCTCTACAAGTTTCGTGCCATTGGACGCCTCTTCAGGAGCAACTTAACTAAGAATATTTCAAATCAGCCTCAGCTGACCTGAAGGAAGAGCTTCCACAGGCAGGGCCACGTCCTAATGGCTAGTTTGGACGTGGCCCTGCCTTCAGGCGAGCTGAGGCTGAATTGAAATGTACTTACTTAAGTTGGTCCTAAAGAGGCGTCATGTAAATAAAAAATAGAAGTTTTTATAATATATGATCTTCTGCCAATTTTAAATGATATATGTGTATCTGCATGGGGGCGAGGTTAGCTCAGTGGTAGAGCACTGGACTAATAAGCTGGAGGCCTGAGTTCAAATCCCGAGGAAGCACTAAAGATTTTTTCTTCTAGTGCCTTCGCACCATGGGTTGAATTTGGCCTCCCTGACCGTCCCTAGGCCAACCCAGCCTTTAATAAATTTATCAATGGGTACCTTGGATGCTAATGACTCTAGCAGTCGAAGCAGCCAAGGGGAAAATCAGGCGGACGGAGCATAGTACTGACCACACGATCTCCCTAGTGTGCCGTATGGTCATGAATCAGATACCTCTATAGTATCTGCCCCTCAGGGGCCTTGTGGCCTGTTACGGGACTGATTTTTTTTTTCACTATAGGGTTCAAATCAAATAAATATTCCACAAATGGTTTAATGTGGAATATTTATTTGATTTATTCAAATTTTGGCAGCCATTTACAAATTAAAACGTTTTTTAAGGATTCGTTATCTACAAGTGGCCACTCTTTTCTAGCCTGGATATTGGTGATGCCTTATCTTTTTTCGCAGCTAAAACCACCAATTAGTGCTTCCTATAGTAGGAATCGAACTCACAACCTTGGGCACGGAGTGCACACGTCTAGAGAATATTTTATTAAATTAAGAACAGAAGAATCAAATTTGAGAAATAATTAAAATTTAAATACTGCAATGTACAAAGTGTTTCTTAGCTGAATGTTTTTCTAGTTGTCAACAATTTTATTTCCACACCATACCCTTTATATCTTGTGCGTTTAATATATTACACGTACTTAGTTATTCGTACTTTTAACAGGAAGTGCCCCTTTCCTCTCTCAGTTGGTAATATTTTATTTATGAACCACAAACTACGGACATACACTCATTTAATATAGTAATACACAAAAAAAACAACATATTTAAATGACCCTTTTGACCTGTGTTGTTTTTTTTTAAATTAAGTATGTATCTATTAATCCTAACTTCCGGGTACTAACTGGTTTCAGCCCTTCCCATATATGTTTGGCGACATGGATATATTCAGCGAGACCATTATGTCCTGCGGTGTTCGGAGTAGCAGCCACCTGTGAGGTGGCAAGTGACGAACTCGTAAATCATGAGGCGGAGAAAAACTTGCTGACAGACGGTGTCCCTCATGATATTATGTTAGGCCCAACATGTTTGACGCCTATTACAGAAAGCAAATATTGAGTCCACTGCATTTTACGTAGGAGCCTAGGGTGCTGTTTATTTTAACCGCTCCCGGAAATCAACGTATTATTGAACCTCTAATTTGTGTAATACATGGACATGGATATATTCGGCGAGACCATTATCACAAAATTCAACCGACATCAAGCGGGATTTGAGCCCGCAAACCCTACATGGGAGTTGGACATGTTTGCCACCCTACACAGAGAGACAGCTAGCCGATAGTATTTATTATGTCTCCTTGATTATCTCAGGAAAAAATACACATAAGCAAAACATCTTCTATGGTTTCTCGTTTTCCACCCAAGTTTACAGACGTTTTCCCGTGAAATATAAATGTTGGGCGTTAATTTTGTATGATCTGCGCGAACATTCCATGAACGCATACTTAGATCAAGTAGTTACTTCTTTCATAATTTATGCAAATTGTACACACATTATTGAAAAAGACATCGGTGAAGTTTTTATACCTAGGTCTAGTACCAAATAATTTGGCAATGACCAAGAAGATTGACGGGTAATTGAAACAGGAATTTTACCATGCCATAAGACCAGATGGCGGTAGGAGGTGAGAGGGGAAGGGAGGGAGGTTACGTCCAATCTTACATAACCTGCAGCCGGCGGTGCACCATGATGCAATACTTATGTAAACCAATTGGCCTCAGTTGGCAACCCTTCCTAAAGGAGGGGATCTTGAAGTCTTCCCGGTACACCCCCCCCCCCCCATTTATTCCTTGGTAACAAATTTCATCCCGATATCCTAATTCAATAATTCAATCGTTTATTTCAGAAACCAATCAAGTACACTTTTATAAATTTTGGTAAAACTAAAAAAATACATAATTTTAAAAATTAACCCCAAGCATTATATATTTTTGCAATACAATAAAAAATCACTCTAATTTTTTCCAAAACCAAAGTCTTTATTAATTTTAAAATATGAAAGTATTTTTAATTTTCCCAAAATGTTGAAATGTGCACTTGAAGGGTTTCTGAAATAAACGGTTCAAATGAGTTCCCACTTAATGTTTTTTTTTTCGACAACCAGGCCATTAGCGCCTCCTTAATTTTTCCTGAATTGCGAAACACTGAATTTTATTTTATTTATCTATAAAGATTTCTGACTACTAAATGTTTTTAAATACATTCGGGGTCAATCGTACGGAACCAAGATTTAGAAATTTATTTCAGCCAATTACGTTAAAGTTCTATTTCTGTTTAAATTATTGCTGTGCTATAAACAAATATGATGACATAGGCATTTGATCAAAAACGCAAAGATGAAATCAAATGAGAAGCTTGAAAAAAATTAAGGGCCTTTAAAATAAATTAAATTGAAAAAATCATAAAACTATATATGTATATATATATATATATATATATATATATATATATATATATATATATATATATATTCAGTATTTTAACATTCTTCCTCTAATTCAGAAGAGTCATTGGCAGTTCAGTAAACGTTTCTTTTCAATTTTGTGCCAAAACACAACTTTTCGGTATTTTAAATTTGATGAAATCATACAATTTCCCTCGTTGACCAACCAAATGATCCACAGCGAAATAAAATAAAAAATCGTGAATTTTGTTAGCAACTACATATAAGCCATCTTATTTCGAAAACGATTCGTCACATACCAATATTTCTTTCTAAATAATAGTCTGAAGAATACATACAGTAAACTTGGAGCGATAAATGTTAAATATAAAGTTATTATTTGTCCCATAGAAAGAGTTTAAGGTTTAGCGGTTTTATACCTGAGATAACCTTCAGAAAATACAAACTAAATACTATGAAACCAGAGAAATGAAAAAGAAAGTATAATTTATTGGCTGTGAATGAGGATATTACATTATGCAAATAATAAACAAGAACAAACATAAATAACGGTAAAACGGATCGGATTTTATGTTTGCGTGAAAGCTTCCCTGAGTTTTAACGATTCGGGAGTTAACGACAAGGAGGTACTTAAGTTGCTTCTATAATTTCCTAGGAGAAATAAAACTAGGACTCCCAGGGGAGTTAAGTTGCAACTTCTTCTCTCTTAGAATATATTAAATGCTGGTCTCTTCAAATAATAACTCATAATTAGAAGCTATTAAAAATATTTGCATTCACTAAGATCTTGGCAAAATTTCTTTCATATCACTAGTGGCATTAGTAAAGGAGTAGAAGCATTTATTGGTAGGTTTTAATCTTAGGTGAAAAATATAAAATCACATCTCAACGAGAAGGAAGATTTTAGGCGTCACAACCGGAAAATGATAGTATTCTAAGCGGAAATTACTTCATCCTCTTACTCAACGTTCGCTCTTGGAAATACTCTAACTATTAGGGTTCTCATTTTCTTAACTTGTTTTACTAAAATACTCATGCTACTGTTAAATAGAATTTAAAAAAAAAAAAAAATCACAACCAATTACAAAGTAAGGTAAACAGAGACAAAATCACAACCAATTACAAAGTAAGGTAAACAGAGACAAAATCCCGTTCAATAGACGGGAAAAAACTAATATAACATAAAAATAAAATAAATTAAATAATTTAGTAAGCTTTGGAATGGTCACTATCACGATTTGGAATGGTCACTATCACGATTTGGAATGGTCACTATCACGATTTGGAATGGTCACTATCACGATTTGGAATGGTCAATATCACGATTTGGAATGGTCACTATCACGATTTGGAATGGTCACTATCACGATTTGGAATGGTCACTATCACGATTTGGAATGGTCACTATCACGATTTGGAATGGTCACTATCACGATTTGGAATGGTCACTATCACGATTTGGAATGGTCACTATCACGATTTGGAATGGTCCCTATCACGATTTATTAACAGTTTTTGAGATATTAAGCTTTGGAATGGTCACAATCACGATTTATTAACAGTTTTTGAGATATTAAGCTTTGGAATGGTCAATATCACGATTTGGAATGGTCACTATCACGATTTGGAATGGTCACTATCACGATTTGGAATGGTCACTATCACGATTTGGAATGGTCACTATCACGATTTGGAATGGTCACTAACACGATTTGGAATGGTCACTATCACGATTTGGAATGGTCACTATCACGATTTGGAATGGTCACTATCACGATTTGGAATGGTCACTATCACGATTTGGAATGGTCACTATCACGATTTGGAATGGTCACTATCACGATTTGGAATGGTCACTATCACGATTTGGAATGGTCACTATCACGATTTGGAATGGTCACAATCACGATTTGGAATGGTCACTATCACGATTTGGAATGGTCACTATCACGATTTGGAATGGTCACTATCACGATTTGGAATGGTCACTATCACGATTTGGAATGGTCACTATCACGATTTGGAATGGTCACTATCACGATTTGGAATGGTCACTATCACGATTTGGAATGGTCACTATCACGATTTGGAATGGTCACTATCACGATTTGGAATGGTCACTATCACGATTTGGAATGGTCACTATCACGATTTGGAATGGTCACTATCACGATTTGGAATGGTCACTATCACGATTTGGAATGGTCACTATCACGATTTGGAATGGTCACTATCACGATTTGGAATGGTCACTATCACGATTTGGAATGGTCACTATCACGATTTGGAATGGTCACTATCACGATTTGGAATGGTCACTATCACGATTTGGAATGGTCACTATCACGATTTGGAATGGTCACTATCACGATTTGGAATGGTCACTATCACGATTTGGAATGGTCACTATCACGATTTGGAATGGTCACTATCACGATTTGGAATGGTCACTATCACGATTTATTAACAGTTTTTGAGATATTAAGCTTTGGAATCGTCACTATCACGATTTATTAACAGTTTTTGAGATATTAAGGAATATATACCAAGGATCCAAAACGTTTCATGTCTCTTAATAAAATATTTTCATTAATAAAATAACGTAAGGAATTCCAAGGAACAAATTGATAAAAACAGCAAAGAAAAATAAAGTAATCGTAGCTACCAAGACAATATATAAACACACACACACACACACACATATATATATATATATATATGTATACACACACACACACATATACATATATATACATTTGTAAAGAGGTTTGGTCTTGAATAAAATGTTATTGAGGCTGTATGAGGTAAATGATAGCGAGTAGAGTAGATACCCTTGCGTGACTCCTTTTACCTAGGATTAATTAAATACCTTCTTTTTTCTCTCTTTTCTTTTTCATACTTTATTAGAAACAATTCCTTTCTTTCAATAATGCACTTGCACAAGCAACCAATTTTCAATAATTCTGAAACACCGCTCTGACGCGTCTAGGAAAACATAAAATTAATCTAATATAACTTTATACATCAGATTTTTGCCCTTAAACACAAGTAACAAACAACATGCCCACATTTTTTACACTTATGAGATGCTTGGGTGTATATAATGGATAGGGGCTGCAGCCTCCCAAATTTTTTTATTTAATCGGTAAAAATGTGTTGTAAAAACCTCGAAACGTAATTAAATAAGATCACTTAGTTCAAAATATTTTTTTTTTTTTTTTTTTTTTTTTTTTTTTTTTTTTTTTTTTTTTTTGTAATCGTTGGCTAACTATTGCAAGTGTGTAATCGTTGGCTAACTATTCCAAGTTCTAGGCTGTTAGTATTTCATACCCTCTAAGTCCCCCCGTACTCACAGCGTCCCCTGGCGAAATTATTTCCTATATACGTTCCTGATCATATGTCTCAACTTGAGGAGGAGATCCTTCCACCAGAACATAGGGGCACGTAAAGTGTTGTTGAGAGTATAAGTTAAAGTTTTGATAAATACATTCTCCTGATGATAAATCATACAGATGAGAAACTTGTAGGGAAGTGATTACAATTATGTAAGTCCTGAGGTTTTGTAAAGTTTGCTATTTCCTTTTCGCCAATACATAAAATAGCTTTTATTTATTCATTATAGACAATGTGCTGTAATTTCATATATGTAATTTTCTTCTGCTAATTTATTTGTACCTTTCACACCTGTAATATTCTCTTGTTTACATTTCTTCAATGCACACACTGTTGTACTGTTCCACTGAATTTTTCAAACATATGAATCCATGTGTTCTTTAATTATTTGGCCAATTAACCGAAAATCACGTGCATATACACCGCTGAGCTGCATGGTATTCTCTTAGATCTATGTAACGTACAAACTACATAACAGAACATAACACTATGCTCAGACTTATTAAGTTGTTACTCTCCCTCAATATATACCAAACTAATCCTGCCTTAAGCCAAATTTTAGAGCACATTATCAGACTTCAAACACACAACATGCTGGTAACAATGTTGTTGGTACTAGAACAAGAAAAAAATTGAACAATCAACAACATCGGACGAAGAAGCAAAACAAGCACGCAGAAGGGAATCATTTAACTGGAACATACTTACAACAGAAGGCTTACAAATTACCCAAAATATCCGTCTTGAATGGCACGCCTCGTGGTACAGTACAAGAGATAACCTCCTAAGGGAGATAAAAAGTAGTACTCATGAATGACAAGCTAATAAGCAATTAACAAGACGTGATGAAGTAGTAATTACAAGACTGAGAATCGGACATACACATTCCCATCTCATTACCGAAGAAGGCAGTCCAATATGTCCGACATGTAATAGACTACTAACAATTAAACATTTACTAACAGAATGTAAACTCGTAAAATGAAACTGTACATGTATGATAAATTATGACTCAAACCCTACCGTGTGTATGTACGAGGCAATAAAGCGAGTGCGAATGTATGTTGTTATGCCTTGTTTGTGTAAGAGTGTGTGTTTGTTTATGTATGAGGCTTCAGTATAGAAAGTCCTCACATTAAACCTTGCAAGTCATATACTAATGATTGTTATATTGTTATAAACTATTGAAAATTCTATAATTTATATTAGAATATATTTTTAAATTATAATTTCATATATTTTATTTTGTTTTATTTATTTTTTTGTAATTTTACTTCTATTTTTTTCTGTTTGGTTTTGTTTTGAACTATTTTATATGCCTAGTTTATTTCCACATTAAATTCATTTGGCATTCATATTATGCATTTTGAATTCTTTATTTAAACCTATATGTTTTTCTTTTAAATCAATAATAAACTTATCTAATTATGAGAACAAATCATCTTGCTGTTGTGGAGCTCTCTAAATAAATAATTATTTGGTCTATTTTTTTCTTGTGCTGCCTTGGCTACACTAAAAATCTCGAGACTAGATTTCTTTTTCTATACAAAACATATTAGATAATGCCAATAACACCCGACTGCCCAAGGTAAAATTAAAAATATAAATCAATTCTAATGGGACTGTTTGTGTCAATGAGATGAATTTCCTTTCTCGATAAAATGTGCATTGAAACCCGTCATGTTGTTTGAGGGGAATCGAACGCAATAATGCCTGATAACAAGAGGAGATAAAAACGGAGTCCTCGCTTCATATCTCCAAGCCTTGACCAAAGATCAGATCCTAGCTCCTAGGATTTATCGTTCATATCAGCTTATGGCATTCTTCTCAAGACAGTGAAGCTTTAAATTTAGAAAACAAAATTCTTCAATAAATTTATTTTAATCACCAATGATTTCACGATATGTGACTTTTCAGCCCCCCCCCCTTAATAGAAAGGTAAGTGTATGTTATTAGCAAATCTAAAAATTTTAAGTGCGGGATTCAAAATTTAACCGGCTAAATTTAGAAGTTGGAAATTGTTTTGCTTTTCCTTCTTTTAAAAGTAAAGATTTTTCTCATACTCTTAGCGCTCTCCGAAGGAATGTAGCTATAGAGATTGCAATCACGAAACAATTTTTGAAACATTTCTTCAAATCTTCATCTGTGTTACCAGTCTAGGCAACGAACAAATGGAAATGATCGGAGCCCAATTTTTGGCGGAGTAACTTTGGACTAGGTCCCATTTTTTGGTTTTCGCTTGTATCTCGGATAACAAGCATATATATATATATATATATATATATATATATATATATATATATATATATATTTCGGACAATAAGTTCACTGGAAATGGTGAGAAACTGAAAGATTCATTAGTCGACAGTTGTCACCAAATTTCAGATTTCACGATGAACACTGAAATTATTTTAATGTTTGAAGGAAAATGGATAAAATAGTAAAGTAATATATATTATTCAAGAGACTGTAATGCCCTACAACCCTATAATCGGCATTTATTTTTTGGGTCTATCGTTGAAGAGTTATCCGGTCAAAAAGAGCATAAAGCGTGCGGCAAAAGTGTTTTTTCCCTAAAATTACAGACATTCAAGAGCGGATATTTCGAGAACTAAAGATATATCGAATAACGTGATTGAATAGAACGTGTGGAAAATTTAATCAGCTTTCATTTGGTATGGAGTGGTCATGTTGCTAGGGCGCATGGTTTCTGAGATATGAGTGAAAACCCGAAAAATTGGACTTTCTAACCGCCCCTTCCCACTGCTCAAAGGCTTCGGCTGGGGACTTTTTATATTTTGATCTCCTAACTAGTCCAAACAAAGTCAAACATTGTGTTCCGAACATTTCCATCTACAGCTTTTTTGGAGCATTCGTTGTCTGGACTGTACCTAATTGGTACCGAAAGAAAAACGGTTGGAAAGTGGAAGGTAATCATTCAAAAAACTAATAAACTTCATTGTGTTGGGTTTTAATTGCAAAGCGGAGTCATAACATTACAAAGAATCATAGCATTTTTTAAAACAGATAAACATATTGGTAAGAGGCTTGGATTATGGTATTCTGGTTTGAGAGAGGTATCCAGGGGAGAAGGGACGACCCAGGTATGGAGTCTCGGGTTCAGCAATCCTTGGGTTTGCCAGGTATTGTTCCAGGCATGTCCGGAGTTCAATGCTGCTGGGAGAACGCTTTAGCTTTACAAACATCACCTTTCAGACACCTACTCCTGTAGCTACAAACAAAGAATTACTCTCAATTTAAAACAAATATTCTTTCTTTTCGAAATGTGTAAGTGCATCTGGTATATCTCAGAACGCAGCATCTGAAAAAAAAAGTTATTATCTAAAGCCTTATTCATGGGACTATAACACTAATTAAGTTATTCTTATGGATGTAGGTAGTATTAGGATTTTGAACAGGAGAGAATTCCTAAAAGATTTCTTAAAACTTCATCGAAGCTGTCAAATTGTTACTGAATTATCTGAAGAACAAAGGACACTACAACCATATTTGATGAAGTTCTGAACTGTTGACTTAAAGAATATTATATTTCCATCGATACTATGCATATTTGTAGGTTCACCCTTCATCTAAAACATTGCATAACAACAAACACATATGTATAACTACAATAACCATGCTGATTTCCAAAATAACTATCCTCTGAGCATAGTTTTCCTTGTGAAAGGGGGCACTCCTACAATAAATAGATAATGATTATCAGAAATAACCATGTCAAAAATCGTTTGAAGAGAGAAAATCGTTCAATTTGACTTAAATGTTAACACTTATACATAACACAAATGTTAGGGACGGTTTATACGTTACCGCCCTTTTCTAGCCAGGATAGGGGGGCAATGCGTTTTTTTTTGTTCGAAAGAAAAGCCATTATACCTATTGGAAATCAAACCTACGATGCGCTTACACTTTAGTGCTCGCAGGCACTGAGCCTCCAAAAATGTGGAACTAGTCGGCGCACAGTGGGGCCAAACGACTCTTCGTGTTTCAAAAAAGGCTACAGCCTCCAAATCTTAACCGATTTCAGTGCATTTTTTTTTAAATGAAAGCTAATAAAATGTAAAACAACTTTGTCAGGCCGCATTTTTGTTGTTTGCTTCCATTGTTCATTAAATTACCTGTAAATAATTCAGAACTTTAACAATTGAACATAAAATAGTATTATATTTTTCATCTAACTTAATATCAGCACTGATTTCGTTGAAATCAAACATTCAAACCCTGATTGGAGGACGAAAAAATCAATTTTTTTTTTCAAATCATTCAAAAATCATATAATGAGGTTTTGAATGTTTAATTTCATCGATATCAGTGTTGATATTAAGTTAGATGAAAAATAAAATATTATTTTATGTTCAATTGTAAAAGTTCTTGAATTATTTACACGTAATTTTGCATAACTATTAAGTACAGGATTATTATTTGAAGTCCTAGATTGTTAGTATTCCATATCTCCCAAATGCACCCAGACCCCCCCCCCCCCCCCCGAAATCCAGAATAAAATTAATAATTGAAACTGGCCACTTTGGTGATGAATGTGCCTTGTTATGCAGCTCCTGTTTTTATTTGGGATTGATGAGTAATTATAGAAATATTTTTACAACTCTTACAAGAGCGTAGCCGAAGGAGGACATTCCTTCGAAACTTGTTGAAAATGGAGGTATTACCGAAATTACTCTTCAGGTAATAGGGGTTGTAACTGTTTTTCTATTGCCTTGTAAAATAGTTCTGGGCAGTTCCATCACCACTATAGAAGTCTCCCTCGAGAACGGGAAAGGTGGAGGGTCTGGAATGGCCTGGGCAGTTCCAGACTTCCAGAGGGAGGCAGGAGATTTGAAAGCCTGGAGAAAGTGAGGGAAGAGAGAGTGAGCGGTCGCCTTACTCCTGTTCTGCCCCTAGATGTCTTCCTTTTACAATAATTCCATGTTCCGTTTTACCCGCGCGTTATCAGCTGTACAGAGATAAGATGTTCTCAGGCGAAAACAAGTTCCAACTTCGGAATAGTATTCTATGATCTGGAAGAGAAGGGTGAATCTCGAAATATGGATCTTGCGAAATCGAAGTCAAATCTAAAATTGCTTCAGCGTAGCAAGGGCGATTGTTTTCTCTATAGAATGCTGATTCATAAACCTGATTGAAAAAGTATGCAAATTAAATTCAACGTTTTAATTATAATTTATACGAGTGATTCATGGGTCTCAAAGTACTAGGAGGAAAGTTTCAGAGCCGGGATTCGCCCTTGGAATCGGACATTGAATTTTACTTAGATGATGGTGCTATTCACTTCAACTTGAAACTGCGAGAGAACTAAAGGCGAATGAGAGAAACAAGGCGAGAAGACACGTCGTGTTATCTACAGTTTTCTTACTTAGAATAATAAATAAAAAAAAGTCGATTTTTCGGATTCGCCCTTTCTCTTCCGAGGTCCTCATATTATCAGTAAAACACAATTTTATGTAATTGTCTGCTAGAATTTCAAGCCTTCATCAGAGCTGTATTCCAAAATGAAAATATGAAATAACTGAATATATCAACATTAATGCTATATAAGACAAAAAATGGAAGGCGAAAAGAGAAAAATAAATAATAAAAATACCAAGCATAAAGGTCACTATAAAATAAAAAACAGGTAAGTAATAAATTATTTTTAATAAACTAAATATGCGATAGTTTTGCTTTATTTTGTACAAATAAAATTTAATTATAAAATTAAATTTTATTTGGCTTGTTTTGGCCTTCATCAGGGCTGTTAAAACAAAATGGACAGAGTTAATACTAACATATATATCCATATTTGTATAAAAAAAAGATTCAAAAAACAGTAAAACATAAATGAAAAATATAATTACTAAAGATGAATGAGTTGATTACATTAACCAAAATGAACATATTCAACATAAACGAAAATGAATAAAAACAAAAAATTAACACTCCATATTTATATAAATTATTTTTTGGCATAATATTCAATTTGAACTGAGAATATTAAATTATATTTACATTCTATTCCCTTCGATATATTCAATGAATATCCTAACAGTTTTCTATCAAAAAAGAACCTTACTCTTCTTCGTCATCTTGTCCCAAATCATTACCACCAAGAAACCTCCCCCCCCTGAGTCAACATCAACGATCTGTGTTATTCTTTGTGGTTTTGTGTTGATGTCCCTGTATCGGACAAAGGTGAGGGGCCAACTTCTCTGTACGTACATCACATTCTTATATTCAGATCACCCCCATTCGTTCTAAAAAAAAACAAAAAAACGTCCATTTGATAACATGATTCTTGTTCATGATTCAACTTTAAATTTTGTCTACAAATTTATTTAGTACGAAGCAGGTCTCCACCGCAGGTGGAAAACGAATGCTTGCTACTAAGGTTCTTCTCTGCCACCGTGGAACCCTCACTTATATTGGTATATATTTGTATATAACATTACCACGTGTTCCAGAATGCCCCCCCCCTTCCCCACGCAATTTGACCAGACTATATGGAGGGGAGGATATAAGCAGAAAGCCATCCTGAACTCTGACCTCTTGACCCGATTCGACATAATCAATGCCCGCTAATGTCAGATGTCACCTCTGTATTGCTATATTTACTTTACTAATTACACATTGTCCGCCATTTAAAATTGACGGCCAGACAATTAATGCATTATTGTATTGAATGGTTGTAAATCTATTGCTAAAAAGGTTGTATTTATAATTTATGAATGGGCGATAGTGATCGTTTACTACTGCAGACTAACGTTTCCGTTTTGATTTGAATGAGAAGATTAATTCATGGCCCAGACGGGAATCGATATACCATTCAATGCTTCTTTGATTGTCTCTCTTGGTATGTAAACATTTAATAAGACAATAAAATATTGAAGTGATTTTATAAGTCTCCTATCAAGAAGGTTCTTACAGTATTTAACGCTTTTTGATAATATACAACGTACACAAGTTGTAGTTCTATAATTACTCAATGGTTATTTTTTAAAATAACTTAATTTTTTATAAGCACTTTCATGAATGGCAATTTCCTGAAACCGTTTATATAACCTTCAGGAACTAACATCTGTACCCACAATACTTTATGTATCATGGATTTTTTGGATGAAAGTTCTTTGAAGCCAGGGTTCATTAAAAGATCTCCCTGCTTCGTTATGATACACAATCAGTTCCTAAAAAGCACTGAATTCGATACAACGCTAAAAATATACTCCTTCTAGGAGCTGTATTAACACTGTAGATTCGTCAGCAAGACAATGAATACAAAACATTTTCTCATTAATGTTTGTAAAACCCAGCTCATTAAAAAACATCCACAAGAAGGTAAGGAATGTTGGAATTTTTGTTTACTTTTGTGATTATTTTCGTTTTTAATTGAGTTTATTTATTTTTAAGCCGAAGAAGGTTGTTAAAGAGCATGCCTAAACGTTCAAATATTGGCTTTCCTGAAAATCCGATGTTTGGTCTAAGCCTAATCCCAACTATTCATTGATTTCTTATCGCTTCAGCGGCTATTTGCATGTCCTTAATAAAAAAAAAATAATGTCCACGATTACACTAGTTTAATGTTGTTGTCTTTCAGAATTATACATAAATATCATTGATTTCGAATATCACATGGCTGATTTGGTTGCAAAGAATCAATATTTCAAGAATCAGTGCTAGCAGGGCATACTTAGGTTTTGAACTGCTAGTCTTGATTCATTGACAGCGAAATAATGATTTTATTTTCAAACCTTTTTACATCACACCCGATATAAGCATTTTGTGGAAACACGCCAAAGTGACGCACTAAATTATTTTGATCCGTTCCAACTATTTGAGGGTGTGGACTTAGAAGGCCATTTGTGAAGATTCAAACAGGACCAAACGTTAGTGGGGGTTCATAGAGAATCTGTAAAACATAGTGATGGTTCAATTTGTCGGACAGTATGGGGAGATGAGTGGAAACAAGCCATTCCTAGTTTATCTGATAGCCTTCTGACAAAGCGGCGCCAAAATAGGAAAAGAGTGACGATAATGTGCCACGCTGTCTGCGGAAGGGGTAAATCCTTCTTGGGATGTTTATAGTGGAAATGGTCACGAGTTACGCTCCTTGTCTCATTGGCACGTGACATCCATTCACCTTTAGTTCTTTCAACTGTAAACTTCAGGCGAGAGTCTCTCTATTGTTCAGACCATCACTTAGAATAGGAGTTCTCAGCTTTCTGATGAGAACCATTCGCGGAGTAGGAAGGACATAGAAATAACTTGCCTGTGGAAGCCCTTCTTCGAACGTTCTATGTTGGGGAACACCCCTGAAAACTGATGATTAAAATTATTATTTTTAAGATTTCAGTCGTGGCACATTCGATTTACAATCAAACACCGAAGTTATTATAGGGTTGGAAAATCCAACCAATTCGAAGCAAAGAAAACAACACTTTCGAGTTTTTAAAGCACTTATTTCGCCTTAGGACGACCTACCGAAAATGTATTTAGAACCGTTTTTGTAGGCCTTTTTTCTGAATCATATTTTAAAAAATGAATAAGTAGTGGATCTTCCCGTGGTCTGGTGGATAGCGCCTTGCGGGAGATGGTGGGTTCGAGTCCCAGCGGCTGCAGAGATTTTTCTTAAGTCAGGGCTGCACCCTGGATGTCGACGCTAATGACCCAGATGTCGTTGCGTCATAAAAAAACAAAGAAAAAAATATATTCGTCGGAATATTCAGTTAAATGTCAATATTTTGGATTGAATGAGGTAGGTTAGAGTATTGTTTCTCTTCCCCATTTCCCTTCATTATACTCCAATAAACCTGTAAAAATTAAATCGTAGTTGAAGACGACTGAAATTTCATCAAAAATATTTTTGAGCTGAGCATCTCATGGAAACCAAATGAAGGAAAGAGAAATGATTTCCCTAATGTTTGCGAGGAGGAAGGTAAACACCCATGACCATGGACTCCAGCTGTTTAGGGTTGTTTGTTTTCAGGATGGCCCATTCGTTCTGTCAGAAAGTCATCGGTCAGTCAGCAGCTGATTTATAATGGAGGAGAAGACAAGGTTTATTTGGCAAACAAAACATTTGGGTTCAGTAATCTTCTGACCTCCAGCAGTCACATTATGCCTCCGAGACTTTCTTAGCGCGTTTTCTCGAACATGTTGACATTGTGACACAACCCGGAGGTGCTGATGAAAATTTTTCACGTACCAAACCCCTTACATAACACCATAAACCATAAAAGGTAGATGGTTCAAATTCGCATAATTGAGTATTTGTCTGTCCTCTATTGTATTGCTCTAGCAGTCTCCTTATTATTATAACAAACAGGCGCAATGAACATTAACCAGGAAGATGGACCAGTGCTTTAGCCGGGCTGAGTATGCTTAAGTCGGAGGTGAGCAAAGTACTCATTGAGGACTTAAACCACCTGATAGAAAGGATTCGCCAATCATGTGCAGAAATGGCAGCTAACCATGAAGATTTTCGAAGGGCTACTTCAGCGGTGTTGACCAGATGTTAGTGTGTTCTGGAAGAATCGGGCCAGTTCCAGCCACTTTTTTAATTTTAGATATTTGTTTTTTTTTAAACTTAAATGTAAGGCCTTAATTAATTATTAAATGTAAATTCCATCAACAATAGTTTTTATTTATTTTTTACCGAAAAAAATAAACATGATATTAGTTTGATTTATTAGCTGTTTCTTTCCTTTTTCATTCCAATTTAATTGTGAAATTAAAAGATAATCTAAATTCTGAGTATTAACTTGAAAAAGCTAATTAAAGTTTTGTGAGATTCGGAAGCCTGCAGGATTTTTTTTTTGGAAGAGTAATGATTTTTGAAATGTTGTCGCTAACCAAAAACGTTTACTAGTTTCTAATTTTTGAATTGATATTGCGGTTTGAATGAGATACTTGAGAGCATTGGATGCGCAATAGCCTTAAAGCAAATTTAATGCTGATTTAAAAAATGTAATGAAACGTTGAAACAGGGTGTCAAACTACATTTCGTGTCTAGTTTCAATCCCTAGGGTATTGTCATATACAAAATTAACCACCGGTATTTTCGTGACCTTTGGTTCGTGAAACGTGAAAGTTTCTAGTCGGAACTTCGGGATCGCGTCATTTGCTCAACCTTATAAGCGTATGGAGGGAGGGAACGCGGTAAAATGACCTGTGTCAAAAGTAGTTGTGTACACAATCATTCATTCTTGTCTTTATTGTATGAGTGAATGATTTGGAGAAGAAAAACTTCTTGATTCGTAAATCCAAACACTGAGAAGCTATCTTTGCAATCTCGGAACCCCACCAAATCTTGCACCTATTGTCACGGAGACCACAAGGCAATCAGATCCGAGGCAACAGCTCACTCCTCAAGTGGCGCTTCCACCAACTACCTGACGGTCATATTTCTTCCAGTTTTTTTTTTCCTTTCTTCGCAGGTCTTTATTACCCTCGTCAGACTGTAAGTGCTGTGTTTATCCGGAGGCTGCGGGGTTCCTTTGACGCACGTCGTGGGGTACGCTCGCTTCATCATACACTGACAAATTGACTTGAGGTGTTCTCATTGAAGTAGGGTTTGAACTAATGAGTTTATCACGCAAACCCTTTGCCTACAGATGCCTATTCCATATTGAGAGCTATAAGCCTATCATCCTTTTTGGACTAGATGGAATTGAAGAATCATTATTTTAAGAAAATTCCACTCAATAATCTCTTTAGGAAGCGCTTAGAAAAAAGAAGTCATTCATACCGTTATGAATTTAATTCTATATTTTTTTTATAGAACTTTAACTTATAAACCCTGTTGAAACTATAATCCAAGTATGTACTTATTTAAACACCATGGGATCATCTTCCACTGTCAACAATACATACTCCTACGAATATTCATTAATAAATGTATTCATGTATAGGTATGTATATATATATATATATATATATATATATATATATATATTATATATTCTTTTTTATCCTAGGGTGCTTTATATATAAGAATAAATAATATATATTTATATATACAAAATAAAAAACCCTTATACCTATTAAATAGGGTTTCTGTTCTTCGTATATAATACGTATTCTATCAATTTTTATTATTAAGAATATTTTCATATACGTTTCATTTGTATTTTATTCACCCTATTTTAGGAACATTGAGTTTCATATATTTTAATATTTTGGCTACTCATTAAATTCAAGTATATATTTGCTGGTTTAAATAGGCAACCTTGGCCCGTGTGATTGAATTGGCTTTAAAAAAAATATATATCTTTTAAAAACAAAAATTATTATGTTTTAAATTTTTGGTAACGTTTATTTATTCAACTATTATGAGTGAGCCACGACTACGCCCATTGTGTTAATCTCAACGATTGCCCTGTAAAAAAAAATGTTATTAACCTAACACAGTTATAGACATCACGCTTCAAAAGACCGGGATATAATAAAAATTGTATTTCTATTACTATATTTTCTCTTGCATTTTATCAGATAATATGTTATCCCCTCAGGATTTTCAATGGAATTCTCAGCGTTGGTTACAAGGAGGGTCATTGAAATTGTTTTTTTGCACGTGACGTACAGTTTGAAACGGCTTGCCTGTGTAAATATAATGATTTGCCCACTGAGTTTAAAATCTGTACGGGTTGAATATGAACTGTTGTACTGCAATGAGTGGAAAATTACTGCGCCAGTCTGCCGCCCGTAGCTGTCCTTCGCAGTACCTGGGAACTGGAACAGACCTGGCAGGAGGGTACAAACAGGTACTGTAGCATGTACCCACAAGTACAGAAGCAGGTACTCTCGGAGGGTGTGGTACAGGTATAATATTCTGGAGAACAACGACCTTCAGACAAAGGTTTCTACCACCCGGAGCCTAGGTTTGTAGAAGGTAAAACTGGAAAGGGACACGTCCAAAAACGTTTGGTCAACAAGAAACCCACCTCTAACTAATTGTGACTCATCTTGACTGTTTCAGTAGATCAACAAACAACCCTTTGTTTGCTTGTGCAATGGGTTTGACTCCTTTCTTAATCTGATGTAACATTACACCGATGATAAACCCTTTGTACCTCAATATATTTCCACCAGCATGTTCGCTCTATGGATCAGTAGACATTAATATTTATTTACCATTAATCGGGTTAAGGAATTGACAAAGAAGATACAATGTAAAGAAACTGGTAAGTGGGGAAGTAACTCGTTCTATTTGTTGAATATTTTAAAAAGTCCGACACGCAGGAGCTGCAGAACTAAGCACATTCTTCAAAAGGTGGGTAATGTACGCTTAATTCCTGAGTCATATGAGGAGCTCTTTTGAAAAAGTGACTATCTGGTCTTTCTTTAGGAGATCACCATATTGTTGTAAGTAATCCTACAAGATTTCATGATAATAGGTAGAGGCTCTGCTGAGATATTTGGATTAATAACCTTTTCCTGAGATTCTTTGTTTTGAAATGTACTCTTATCAGTGGATTTTGGAATTAATACTTGTTAAACATTTTATACTATCATGTTTAATTACCATCATGGTAGAAATAATAATTAGTATTTTATATTGACACCCCATGACAGAGATGAGGCTAAGCAATCCCAGTTTCACAAGGCTACTCACATACTTTGTGACAATTTTATACTTTGTGGACAGGTCCGGAGAGGAGTTTTGACCTAGCAAATTAATTCATGATGTTATTTATATTTCATTATATATACCGGTTTCCTTCAAAAAACTCCTTATGGGTAGGATTGATGAATATTGAAGAAATTGTACAAAAATTGTTTCATGAATGCAACCTGTCTACATAAATAGTAGTACATAAGTATTTATGCAGTTTTATAGAAATAAATATTAGATAAGTTGTTGTAGGCACTAAGACCTCAAGAAAGACAGTAGCATCGAGAGAATTGGAGTTGGTGGTTAAAACGTATCATGTTGAGGAAGGAGCCTCAATGAACCAGGAGGAGGAAAGTCGAAAAAGATGAAAGAAGGAATTACCGTCGGGGTAAGGGGGAGAGAGAAATGTTGTCCTAAGTTTAGGATCACCCAGGTGGAAGCCAAGAATCTTGGGACAACCGATGTAGAGGGTAGGGAGAGCTTATGGAAAACATTGGACTAGGTAGGAATTTGAAGAAACCCTGCCATTTTTATGTCAAAAAAATAAATTAACTTGTCAAGTTCCCCTTTTCAAAAATATTGTAATTCACACATGCTATTGAAATTAATCGTCACTCGGGAGAAATTACAATGTAATTGTAGTGAATAAGAGAAAACACTTTGTGTTTGAATGCTCCATTCATGAAGCGTCGTTATGAATGGGTGTTGTAGGATATATGGTCTCTCAAGGGGATTTTCGGCTTAACGGCTTCATTCCGTCTGGCTAAGCTTGGCCTTTTAGAATCAATAATGTCACACGTCCTCTGAGGGTTTATGATGTCTCCATTCTGTATTTCAATAAGATGGTTGTGATTTTCCTTTCTTTTGATGTATTAGTTTTATTTTCCTTAACTTTTTATAGATACATTCTGGTGATTTTTGGACGGTGGAAGGCGAAGATCCGAATGACTATTGACAAGGTATTTTCTTTCATAAGAGAGCTTTCAGAGTATATTCTCCTTCAGCAGTGCTCTGCTAACAATAAAATAAAAAAATATATCTATATAAAATATAAACATTCGTTGTTAAATAAGCCATAACTTTAATATAAAATTCAGTAATGTTTTTAAAAATTGCTTAAAAAATTAAACAAATATATATTGATTTGCTGCAAAAAAATGCAGGTTTTGAATATTCATTTTTTTTTAAGCAAGTGCTTGCTAAATAAACAAAGATAATCTAAAGTCTAGTTACTGGATTATAAATAATGGTTATTATTGTTGTTTTTCCTCGAAGATTAGTTTAGCTTTTGTTAGATTCTCGTTGAGTAAGGACCTCTGAAATTCAGCTTGTTAGAACAAGATTTCGTCGAAAGCTCAAACTGCATTGTTATGGCGATGAAGTAAGCAGCAGTGAATGTATCAGGAATTCCCATAAGTAATGTCGGTGGACTGTAGATTTTGTCGATTCAAGTTTTTCTGCTAGTTCTTTGATTGTTACAAAAGGATTTTCTTAAGCCCTATTAATATAAGTTTTAAATTTGTATAATTTTGCTTATCTAATAAAAATGTGTTTATTTTGTACATGTACATATATGTAAAACATGGAATAACTTATTTTAATTAAAATTAACCCACTCGCCATAGGTAAAAAAAAAAAAAAAAAAAAAAAAAAAAAAAAAAAAAAAAAAAAAGGCTTTTTAGCTACAGTAGCCTGCAGGAGTTCGTCGTCAAGCTCTGTTGGTCGACCTGTACCTTAATGTTTACCTAAAACATAGTGACTTAATGTTCAGTAGAACCAAAGGTATGAAGGCTTGTTTAGTAATTACTAAGTCTACTCAAAACTAAAATAAATAAATAAATAGAGTAGAAAGAAAAAAATATATTTTATGGGCTTCTATGTATAATATAAGGAAATATAACATATGAAGGGTTCATTACAAAAACCAGACAAGTTCAAAAACTAAAATGTTCAGAAACTTAAAAAAAATGCGTAGCTTCATTTGTGCTGGATGAAATGAAAACAGATTTGCATTGTACATAAAATAAATTTATTTTATAAAAGAATAATTGAAAAAATATAAAAAAAAAAGTTATGGACACTTCTGGTTTTTGCAGAAATCTTAGTAACAGAACATAATGAAACAATATTTCTTCACATGATATAATTTAATCCTCAAATAAGATTAATTATAATATAATCCTGAGAAATTACAAATCATTTTTGAATAGCAGACAATAGCACATTTTTGAACATTCTGAAAATAGCAGACAGGTCCAAGGACTAGTCTTGTTTTTGTAGAATTGCTATTACTTCACACTCATGTGTTTTTTGGGGACAGGAATAATATCAATATGTAGAGCTGACTTTGGAGAGAAAGAAGATGTATTTATCTCAAAATATCTATTTTTGGACTTGTCTGGTTTTTCTAATGAATCCTTCATATGTACATGAATAAGTATTTAATCTAAGTAGTTAAGGAAAAAATAACAAATTTACATGCAAATATATACAACATAGGCATTTAATAAGAGGAAAACAATTTATATTATCTGGATATAATGCAAAATGTTCATAAGAAAAAAAATTAAAAATTTGAATTAAAATCTGTTTTCTTTAGGTAAGAATTATGGTATTTATTATCAATTAATTATTATTTATTTATACTTTTATTTATATTAAGAATCTATTATTGAGTAAAGAAAATGTATCCTCCCCTGTGTAATACGAAATATATTCACAACTGCAATTTTTTTTTCTTCTTTTGTATGTGTATATAAATTTTAAGAGAGGTCTTTTCCGGTATCAATGAGGTATGATTGACCTTTAGGTATGAAGATTTGAAGACAATTTTCGCATGCGTTGCTACAATAATATTCTTCTTCTTTTCTCTTCAGCAGAATCCCTATTAAAATAGAAGGTTTGTTTGTGTTCTGTTACTAGTGTTTGACAAGAAAACAATGAATGGAATAAATAGCACAACCCTAAAGACAACACGTACTTCGAAAGACATGAATGAACGTAAACCACGTGCGTGTGTGAGTAGGAAGGCCCTCAGGGATTTGGGCTTAGATACTTGAGCCCCCACGTCAAGGCTTCTTAGATCAATGTAACTCTCCCCCCAGACGGAGTAAACATATCATAAGAAGGCCCATTCACTTCTCTTCTTATCAATGGAGCCTCTCCGACAGAATATACTACTACATACTACTATTACAACTCAATGGCCTGCAATCGTAGTAGCCTCTACAATCAAACTCTCGTTTTCCTTTCGATACCATCGTCCCGAATTAGGGAGAGGTGTCGCATACCTACTCTCTCATTCATTCCTCTAAGGGAATGCTATGTTTTATCTTTCTCTCCAAACTAGAATTTATTAGGGAATATATTGTAAACAATTCATAGATTGGCGATTTCATGTATTATCCATTCGATGGCTTCTTTCTATAAAAAAAGTATGAGTGAAATTGTTATTAAGTTAATAATAAGAATTGAATTAAGCTTGCAAAAAGAGGGCATAATAGATGTATATGTGTGTGCGTATTTTAATAAAAATCCCATCTTTTCTTAGTCGTCATTTACTTAAGTAACAGAAAAAATAAATTATTTAGGCCAACGGCCATAGCCACGTTGAATACACCGGTTCCCGTAGATCACCGAAGTTAAGCAACGTCGGGCGTGGTCAGTACCTGAATGGGTGACCGACCACGTGCTGTTGGTATTAGAAAAGGGTGGCAACCTGTAGATAGCCCGGCGCTAATAGCCAAATAGTTGATGCGCCGTAAAAAAAAAAAAAAAAAAAAAAAAAAAAAATTATTGAGGATACAATGTATAATAAGAAAACAACGTTTTTATTTATTAAAAATGATTATTTAACCCTCTTTCTTCAGAAATGCTATCGATATCAAGTAATGACAATTTTTTTGGTATGATCCATATTGAGAAGGCAAAATTCTCGTACAATACAAATTTATATTTAGGAGTAAACTGGACAAAGGTATATACAGGATGTCCCAAATAAGACGGCTCAAACTAATTTTGCGGCCAAACGGTTGATCTGAGAAAGAAATGTCAGAGGAAAACGTTGTAGAGCTTGACCTTAGCTTTCTAAATATGTCAACTATTTAACATGTTGACTGCGCATGTGCGCTCGGCGCAAGATGAAATGTTGAGGTTTGCAGATGACCCCTATTACTATGCACATAATTTTGAAGGGAATTAAAAAACAAAACCTTTGCCGCAAACCGCACTTCGATATCTTTAAAATCAAATGAGTGCGATTGAAATTTTATTGTTTTAAATTAAAACGATTTTTTGTAGGCACTCACAGGGGTCGGTTATGAATGTGTGATACATGACTTTGAGGTGTTTTTTCCTCAACTTTCTGAAAATAATATGGCCGATCCTCTAAAAGAATTATTTTTCCTAATAACATTAATAAAATTGAATATAAGGCATTTTTTTAAAGTATTTATTCTGATTTTTCGTTTAAGACGTTCAATTTAAGTGATAACCCTATTTCATTGATAGATTAATTAAAAAATTGTAAAGAAAGCTCTTATCTTGCAGTTTCAAAGCATCCATTTTACTGTATTTTTATTTCTTCAAAAATGAATAGTTTCTTCAAAGATGCCACCTTCAACATCCAGACACCTTTGAAGTCTGGAACATATGCTGTCAATTGCTCTCAATACTTGTTCCTTCAATATGGCTCGGGAGGCTTCCGCAATCCTTCCTTGCATTTGGTCTTGTGTACTACCTATTGGAGTACACCTCGAATAGCCGTCGAATTCGTAAACAATGTATATTACCTGTCAAATAATTTACTATTTCATACATTGCCCCCTCCCACCAATTTGCCATCTATGAACATAAACAACAACAAATTGTAAAAACGACAAATAAAAAATAAGTGAAAGAAAGCTATAATAAAATAATTGTAGATTCTCGCAGAGTAATAAGAAAACGGGTTTATGCAAATTTTAAGCCGCCCTGTTAATTTATTGAGACTAAACAACCCAAACACGAGATTATTTAGGGGCTCGGATAATGGTGGATATTACTGTCATTAGTGAGTTATTTACTGTATGTGTATCAATTACTACTATTAATTAATTGAAATGTGTATATATTATGTTACAAACAAGGTAATAATTATTTGTAAAGCGCCATGACATGCTAAGAAATACTATCAGAACGGCGCTAATGACCTAGAAGTAGATGCGCCGTAAAAAAAAAAAAAAAAAAAACTATCAGAAATAAGTAATGGAGTTTATGGTAACGTTGTTTTAGGTTATTAACCTTTTTCTATTAACTATTAAATGGCTGCATGTATAATTCAGAAAGGAGGCCGAAACTAAATAAGACACGCTCGATGGAATTCATTTATTGGAAATATGATATTATCATAACTGTATCAAATAAATGTGTTACTGCGTTAATCAACGATATTCCCCTAGAGGGCAAACACCAATATTAATATTCAACATTTATTTAGTTTCGGTAAAACTGAAGGAGAGCGTCCTCAGTACCGATTTTTTGCCAAAATTTGCACTATAACATATTTTGTTATTTTGCACTAAACACGAATCCGTTAAAAAAAAGGTTGCTCTCAACTAGGAAAGAAGTTATTAAGCAGTAAAGTTCACTGTTATTGAGGTTAAAGTTGGCGTAAACAGCGTATTTGTAAACACGCGCATGCGCAGACATCTAACATTGGAAACCGAAGAACTCTCATTTGAAATGTTGATAAACTATTTATAACCTCCATAACATCGGAATTCTATCCATAACAGCGAGTTTGATTGACTAGAGTTCTGATATCTTCTTGAGCGAGCGCAGTGAGCGGAAATGCATAACACGTCAGCCCAAAAGTCTTCCAAGGCATTCTTATTAATATGCATGTTTATTAATACGCTGTTTACGCCAACTTTTATAACCTTCATAACTTTCCTAATTGAGAGCAAATTTTTTTTGTTTTTTAACGGATTCGTGTTTAGTGCATCAAAATACGTTATAGTGCAAAATCTGAAGAAAAATCAGTGCTGAGGACGCTCTCCTTCAGTTTTACCTTATTTTCTTTTGAGCCTTGCAATTTAAGCGATTAGCTCATGCTGAAGCTCAGTCTAGTAAAAAAATAACAAAAACTAAATTAAAATAAAATTGAACTTTAAAAGATCCAATCCGCAGGAACTGCGTCATTAGCGCGATTATGCTGTCATTTGAAAGCAATAGGATAGAAACAGCTAACGTTTTGCCTTAATCTTTTTTGAAAAATGTAAGTACATTTAAACCTGAATCCCAATTTATAACGCTGAAAGAAAAACACTTACAACAAGGCCCCAAAACGTTTCATGGCCATTAATACATTTTTTTTTTCTAATACTTTCTTACCGCAACCAAAATTTCAATATTTTAGATTAGAAGACAGTTGAACATCTGGAACAAGTTCCAAATGAACGAATCGATTCAAAATATCAAAACTGAAGATTAGTTTGGAAAAGTAGGTGTTTAAATGTTCTTCGAAAACGGTTATAGATATGGCAATATCTCCTTGCAATGAGTTATACAGCCAACGCTCACAGATTTAATGAATGAATGAATGAGTAGGTTTTAATGAAAGAAATGCCATTGTTTATTCTTGTTTGAATTAAAACCGAACAGTAGTTAGTCTGTTTACGTCCTCCCAGCGAGGTAGGAACTCACGAGATAGCATAAACATACAGCGGTGTCATTGACCTTCATGAGAGGGAGAACGAGAAAAAAATAACAAAATATTTACGCAGAGCCGGAGCGAATTGTAAGTATTTCGGCTCGTTGTAAACAAGTACTTCACACCTCTATATGCCTTATCAATAAAATATTTGTTTATGCTTTGTCGGCTTAATGTGTTGTCATCATTTTTATCTAATGGCCATTTATTATAAACAGCGACAAAAACTGATTGTTTATTCTTCGATGTAAACATACAATTCATATTCTTATATCAGTACACAACATTAATCAAAATTATGTTCTAAACTTCCTGTCTTTTCCCTCGCCTTTTAATTTATTGTCACAACATATTGGCAACAAAAAAAATCATCAACTGGCCATTTTGAGAGGTAGCTTCAATCTTAGTATATTTCAAGGTAAATAACCCTCATCAATTTTCATGGTTCATAATACTAAATTTTTCAATGTGGCGCAGTATGAATGTGAGGATAACCGGCGATGTTTCGCCAGACATTTTGCTGGCTTCCTCAGTGTTTCTCCTGAAAATGAAGGTCAGCTGAAGTCAGGATATTAATTACATATAGTTGAAGATGAATAGAACCTTTTGCTTTATCGATAAAACGATTCTTCAGTGCTATTCCGGGCAAGCGATTTTTTTTTCTATTTCGTGCCATTAAGGGTGTTATGTCTCCCAGTGGTCTAGTTGCTAACGCCTTGGCTTCTCATGGTGGGATGGAGGTTCGAGTCCCAACTGGAGCAGGAGTTTTAGCGCGGTTCCTCCCTCCCCCATAGGGAGGAACCCCGCTTATAGGGTTGATACAATGAAACAATCCGGAAGTGCCGACTAGAAAATTTCGCGTTTCAGAACCCCTAGAGACCGAAAATAACGGTGGTTCAAATTTGTATATATATATATATGTATATATTTATATATATATATATATATATATATATATATATATATATTTGTCTGTTCGCTCTCTAGATAGAAGACGAATGGTCCGATTTTGATGAAATTTGGACAAAAATCCTTCGTCCAATTTGAAAGGTCAAGTTCGTTAACCAGCAAAATCCGCCTACTGGAAGATGGCGTTTGGGGCGAAATTCGCGCAAAAAAAACGCTTACGTTTTTGAGTTCATAAGCTTCTAAGTACTCGTTTTATATGATTCCTGGGCTAGGAAAACGAATGAAACCATTTTCAAGGCGATAGCTTTAACCGTTTTCGAGAAAATTGGAAAAATATTTTTTGAATACCGTTTTTGGTTTGGGTACTTAGAATCATGGGATTCAGTTGAAACATTTTCTGCATGTTCTACTTTCATCAAAACTATTATGTTGAAATTTTGGTTACGTTTGGAGTTAGGAAGGGTTAGAATAAAATATTTTATTAACAGACATAAAAAGTTTTAGTAACTTTGTTTACTTTCCTTAATATCTCGAAAAAGGTTGAAAATCTTGGTAAACGGAAGAATACCATTAGAAAGCTTATTAAATGTTCTTAAAAAAAGGTTCTAATGAAAGTTTTGATTAGGCGATGTCAATCGGAGAAATAAGAGCTTAAAACTTTAAAGTAATTGATTTCGCTTATTCGAACTGTTCTTTTTGTCTGTTTTTTATTCCTTGTTATTTTTTAATTGCTTATTGTTGGATAATGTATTTGAAAATAAAACAGGTTAAGAAAAATAAGAAAAACAATTTAATGTTAGAGATATGGATTTCCAAGATATATAGCTTTTCAACTGCCTAGCGTCCTTCCTAGGGAGGGTTCTTTGTCTTTGATTTTGGTACTTAGAATAATGGGATACAGTTGAAACATTTTCTGCATGTTCGAGTTTCATCAATACTAATATGTTGAAATTTTTGTTACGTTTAGAGTAAAGGAAGGGTTAGAATAAAATATTTTATTAACAGACAAAAAAAGTTTTGGTAACTTTGTATAATTTCGTTAGTATCTCGAAAACCGTTGACAATCTTGTGAAGCGGAAGATTACCATTCGGAAGCTTACTAAATGCTCTACAAAAAAGGTTCTGAAGAAAGTTTTAATTAGGCGATGTCAATCGGAGAAAAAAGTGCTTAAAGCTTTAAATTAATTGATTTCGTTTATTCCAATGGTTCTTTTTGTCTGTTTTATTTCTTGTTATTTTTTTTTGTATTTGTTGGATAATGTATTTGACAATAAAACTTGTTAAGTAAAATAACAAAAACAATTTATTGTTAGAACTATAGATTTGCAAGATTCCAAGACCTTGTCACTAGCGGGTCTGTTTCTAGTGTAGCGGACCCTTCCAGGTAAGATTGTAAATCATGACCTTTCAAGACTTTACTACTTACAGGAATGGCGTTAGTGACCTTAAGGGTTGACACGCCATTATAATAATTAATTTAAAAAAAAAGACTGGTGGAACCAAAATAATAACTGCTTCTATTTTAATCTTTCCAAATTAGACTAGGGATATGAACGGAACCGCGCTAAGATGATGCAGTCCTGCGAGACGGACTTTTTTCATTTCAGGGCCCGTTGAAGAAGGTCCCTGCTGCACGATGGATCTTTAGGAAGAGTCGTAGTGGTGCTAGTGGCCTATATGTTAATAATAATAAAAAAAAAACAAAAAAAAAACGGGTGTCCACAATTTTCTTGGTCTGTATTCATTCTCAAATTTTGGGGGCTTCTCCTTTAACGACTCATTCTCGTTCATTTGTTGCTTTGATCAGAACTTGTGTTCCTGGCCGTTTGAGTACCATTTTTTGGAGTAGTGAATGAATCTTTGAAACCTTCCACTTAAATTATAAAATATCCCCTGATTAACTAATTTACTGAGAACAAAAGTTATAAATGAATGTATAATCTCAAAAATTAAATTGTTAATTAATTCTGAAAATTTGTCAGATTTAATCGTAAAATACACAAAATCAGCCAAAATATACAAATTAAAATGTTTTTTTAACTTAATAGACAATACTTGATATATATCGTCTTATTTAAAACGATGACAATAAACTCTTTAGAGAAATCGACATTTATCCTAAATGAATAGATTTTAACAGAAGCTATAATCGAGCTTGTCAGTCTAGACGTCTGCCAGAAGGATCTCTAAGGTTGAGTCAGGTTTTCGATTTTATGGGCTCTTGAAGATACGTCAAATGGGTGTGAAACATGTAGAAAAAATTAAAGGATTATTATGTTTGACCTAGTGTCACATAATATATACTCGTATTTTAAGAGTATTCATAATAACTTAAAAAAAATACAAAATGTCCATGGGGTCTACCTTACATAGGCGGGCTTACCTTTTACCGTTGCAGGGGATATCTTGTTGCCTGTATCACCTCTTGTTTAAGGGAAAGGATAAATTGCAAGAAATATGAACAGGTGCATGTAACAATGCGGTTAGGATTGGAATACTGATGTGTTTTTATGAGGAAAGTGAAAAATAAACAACAAATTGAGAGAGGTAACTCACTCTTATGAATAATTGGGATATCTACTTAAACAGGAGCTTTGAGCGGACAAAGTTATCCGCCCACAATCTACGATCTAAGTGAATTGTGATATTATGCCGGCGTTCTTGGTACAAATGTCCGGAGTCAAATGCAACACAGACTCAATTATCGTGCATGAGCAGGGGGAATAATGACTACGTACAAAGAGAAAAGTGCCTAGATGACTCATGGAAACCCCCCGGCTAGATCTTGAATGACTCATTACTGAATGAGTAGAACGTGAGGCGAACTTGTTGCCTTGCGACGACTAAGTATATTTAGCTTTGGTGTCGAGACCTCGTGCCCCGGGTGGCTTACACGCCTGTTTGTCATGGCATTCAGAGACCATTAACAAATACTACAAGGGGGAACAGCTGTTTTTACTACGTGCCTGTCAGTCAGATGTTCAGCCATTTAAGAATTTGACCTTGCTACACGTGGTTTCAGACTCCCCCCGAGGTTCGGAGGCGTAAGTTATGCGGCGGTTGTCATGGATAGCTCCTCGCTCTGGCGGTAAGGTTTAAAAGCCACAGCTGTCCCGTTAGGAGATAAGATTTCTAAATAACTTGTAAGTATCCCGAATACATGAGTTGCATTACTTGAAAATGTAGAAAACCAGGTTATCCCTCATCAATTATTATAAGGTGGTAAAACTCCTTTCGTGGATCATGGGGTAAAAAATAGACACACCTTGAAATATTAGACAAGGAAAGAAACCAATTAAAACTAAAAATAAGAGATAATGTACAAATAATTAAAAACAGATAAAAGGTGGCTAATAAAATAAATCTGTCTAAAAAAAATTAATTTAATAAACGAGACAAAATAAAATGACAAAGTCTTCTAATCGAAATTAACCCTAATAAGATAGATCTTAAACAGCCGATCTGCAGTAACCATGATTAATTTTTCAGTCTAAACTTGGACCTTCCTACGTAAGGTTCCCCACGGTGAAGGCTGTAAAAAAAAAAAAAATCAGTCCCGTAACAGGCCACGAGGGCCCTGAGGGGCAGATACTATAGAGGTATCTGATTCATGACCATACGGCACAATAGGGAGATAGTGTGGTCAGTACTATGCTCCGGCCGCCTGATTTTCCCCTTGGCTGCTTCGACTGCTAGAGTCATTAGCACCAACCAAGGTACCCATTATTAAATTAATTAAAGGCTGGGTTGGCCTAGGGACGGTCAGGGAGGCCGAATTCAACCGGTGAACGAAGACACTAGAAGAAAAAATCTTTAGTGCTTGCTCGGGATTTGAACTCAGGCTTCCAGCTTATTAGTCCAGTGCTCTACCACTGAGCTAACCTCGCCCCCTCGGTGAAGGCTGTAACGATATATTATTTTAAGTGCTTCTGAAGAGGCTTAAAAAAGACGAGAAACATTTATAGCAAAATAAAGGAATTGAAGAAAGTATTGTTATTAATGGAAGTTGGCCTTCTGCACATTAAAATTAACATTTACAATTATGCATGGAATATAACAGAGCAAGAGGTTGGTTGTTGTGTTTAAGAAATAATTTATTATATTGTAATTTTTAAACTATATACAAATTTATTATTTTCATCAAGAATATCTTGCTCTTTACGAAGATTGCGTGCTGATGGTGCTATTTTTTTTTTTTTTTTTTTTTTTTTTTTTTTATTTTTTACGGCGCATCTACATCTTGGCCATTAGCGCCGGGCTATCTATAGGTTGCCGCCCTTTTATAATGCCAACAGCACGTGGTCGGTCACCCATTCAGGTACTGACCACGCCCGACCTTGCTTAACTTCGGTGATCTATGGGAACCGGTGTATTCAACGTGGCTATGGCCGTTGGCATGGTGCTATTTAAACACCAGATCTCTTCGCTTAACGCTTGATCAGAACTTCTGGTTTCGCTTGGAATTTCGTTCATTCCACTATGTATGAATCGCAACGGATTATTTACAATTACATATCGCACAAGTATTTTGAAAGTGACACAACTCAATTTAAAACTAAACTGAAAATTTGTCACTCCTGCTTATGTAGGGGGAATAGCATTAAACCAGAAAGTGTGGCACAAATGCCCTCTGGTGTAAAAGCTCTGAAGGTAGGTACGTACAGTTTTGATGGTTGATAAAGAGATATTTACCAATGTCTTGCATAGCCACAACTAGAAAACACCGATTTTTGAGTTGTGTCACTTTAGAAATACCAGTGCGATACAGTATGTGCTAACAGACAAGGATTACTCGCGGCGGCGCAGCTATTACAAGAACATTATCTGTTCTATTACTTTGGAGACATGGATTGAAATCTCGCCCATGGTGGTTCTATCTCTTTTGATCTTGGGTACATAAAATAAGTTACCTGCGTTACAATGGTTGTAACTAAGGGAACTAATCCCATATGAAATAGATGCATATAAAAAGCAAAGAATAACTCCTAAGGACGAAGATGTAAACATAAACCCTGACACTTCCATTATTTTGATAAAACATTTTAGCGCTTAAAAAATATTTTGAATCCAAAATTAAATTATACTTTACTATGCGTAAACATCTACATTTTATATCATATATTAGAATACGTTCTGAATGGGCTTTCAGTTCAAATACTCAATCAGTTTTTTTTTTTTTTTTTTTTTTTTTTTTTTTTTTTATGTGGAAAATTTTTAAAGGCTGCCCCCCCCAAATAAATAACTTTATGAGACACGGCTCTCCTTCAATAGAGGGGTTGCAACTTGTCATCCTATCAATCGAAGGTTCATATACTTTGGTTTAGGTGTCCGAGCATAGATCAAAATAAGTTGGTCCTAATCCTAGCATCCTGCATTTCTAAAGCAGGTGTAATTGAAGGCAAAACGACCACGCGTTGAGAAAGAACGGCGGGTGCAAAACTATAAATAACTGCGTTTAAGTTTTTTTTTTTAATTTCTACCATAATTAGTACGTTAAGTGTTTAATGATGATTGGACTTTTCCTTAATGAATCCCATTGGATCCTGTCCAAGCTGTTATGATTGTAGTAATTCTAATAACCCAAGGCGTCATGGACTAAGATGACTCTTTTTATTTACACAACTAGCTCACGTGTTGGTCTCATTCCAAGATCTATAAGCGGCCAAGGAAAAGAATTTAAATTTAAACCTTTTAAACCTTCGCCTCAGAGCGGTTTTCCGCGAAAATTACCGTTTATCTTCATTTTCTTTTCCTCCTTCGGTAATTGATTGTTTGTTGCTGGCAATTAGGCGCAGCAGCAATCGTTAAAGATAAAACAAGCATTTCAGGTGAAAGAAGTAAATGGTTCAAGCATTTATATTAACTAGCATTGTCAATAACAACACATAAACGCATCACTCTTCTAAAAGAATCCTTACAAGTAAGGAAAAAAAAAACAACAAATAAATGCATTATAAAAGAACAACCTTGAGGTCTAATATATTGTGGCTACCAGAACATTACAATATATTTGAATCTTCTTAAGCAGACATGGGGGCGAGGTTAGCTCAGTGGTAGAAGAGCACTGGACTAATAAGCTGGGGGCCTGAGTTCAAATCCCGAGCAAGCACTAAAGATTTTTTCTTCTAGTGTCTTCGTTCATGGGTTGAATTCGGCCTCCCTGACCGTCCCTAGGCCGACCCAGCCTTTAATTAATTTAATAATGGGTACCTTGGGTGCTAATGACTCTAGCAGTCGAAGCGGCCAAGGGGAAAATCAGGCGGCCGGAGCATATATATAGTACTGACCATACTATCTCTCTAGTGTGCCGTTTGGTCATGAATCAGATACCTCTGTGGTATCTGCCCCTCAGGGCCCTCGTAGCCTGTTACGGGACTGATTTTTTTTTTTTTTTTTAAGTAGACATGCTGGAATATTTAGCCACATGACGTTATACTGCAGACATTTCACTGATTACAGAACCTGATTTAAATATATCGTAAGGACTCGAGTGCTCAATAAACGGCCTATGTAAGTGGTCACAATTGAAAGACAACAAGCTGTGGGTGGTAAGGCTAGTCATTAAAACATGGAATTCATGCTTCTAGAAGCTGCCGGAGAGAAGAAGTAGCCCTTACAAGATTTGAAATTGGACAAACACTACTAATTGGACCAATCACACTTTATGATTTAGAAACACATCCCAAACTGTACACAATGCAATATGACAATATCTGTGAACCATTTACTAAAGGACTGCAGGTAACGGACGAGTCGACGAGAAAACACAGATTGTGTAGTCCACACATATACGCCGCCTTACATGTTTTACTATATATTATCATATACCGTAAAGTGGCGTCACAGTAGTACAGTGTGGTAAAATTGGTACAAACCTATACTGATAGGATATATTCATTTAACTCATACCAAACGGACGAACATTGCCCAAAGAGTGCAAACAGAGAAATATAAACCAATGTATTTGTCTCTTCGCTCTCAGACAAATATTTATTTATTTATTTATTTATGATGATGCTCCGCATCTAAAGCGAAGAGCATTTAATTCCCTGTATTAAGCTGATGCAGGTGTTGAACCTAACGATGTCACTCCAAAACAGTAGTTGCTACAGACAATGATGTATAGTAATGATAAGTATGTATAAGGTATAAATAGTAAACGAAACAAAAATTAAATAGAAATATGTATAAAGAAAAATAATTAAATAAAATTAGAATGAATGAGGTGTTTATTTAATGAATAGAGTGAATTAGATTTCATTATTATTGCAAAAAAGGTGAAATGGATTCTTATGGTTATGTATTATATTTTGTCGTACATGTTAGTGTTTTTTAAATATGTCAATATTGTGTTAATATAATGGCTGCCTTCAGAAAGTATGTCTGTCAGGTCATGAGGAATGTCCAAGTTATGCCGTAACCGACAGTCTGTTAGAATATGATTTACAGTAAGATCTGTGTTACAAGTCGTGCATTTGGGTTTGTCCGTTTTTGTCATCAGGTACTCGTGGGTAATGCGTGTATGGCCGATTCTTAGTCTCGCAAGGACTACTTCTTCTCGGCGTGAGCTCCTGTACGATGATGTCCAGTCTGTAATAGTCGGTTTAATAGTCCTTAGTTTATTGTCAGTCACAGTATGCCAATCAAGTCGCCATTTGTCGAGTATGATTCTGGTAGTATGTCGAGTAACATCTTTGGGAAATAGTTCAAAATGTGTAAGCATATATAAGCAGCAAAGGTATGTACAAATTTCTCCACCCTGTACATTGAGACCACACTTTACGGGAAGAATACATATAGAAAAACAACACAATATTCCATTAAAACACACAAAAAAATGTTTATTAAAAGTAAATTATTTATTAACTTTATTTTTAATCCTAATTATATCTTTTATGAGTGTCCTTTACTTTTCAAATTGTGTAGTATAAATTCATTACTTATGTGCAGGTGTTATAACAAATGTTATTCGTTTAATTTAAAAGGCATTTTATTTTGCTTGCACCCTAAAACTATGTAGAGCAGATCGCCCAGTTGCGAGGACATCAAGTATTAAATTGATTGTTTAGGTAGTGTTATTTATTTAAATATTAACGTCCATTATTATTAACTAAGAATTTTGGGACGGGTTATCTATAGGTTACTACCCCTTTCTAGCCAGGATAGGGCTGATGCCTTTTCTTTTTTCGAAAGAAAAGCCACCACCCTATAGTGGAAATCGAACCTACGACCCTTGACAGGAGTGTTATTAGCTCACGCCTTAACACTCAAGGCCACCGGGCCTCCGTAGTGCTATTTCCATTCTTTTTAACACACCAGATTATTTTAATGGAGGTCAGAGTTAATTTTACATCGGAGAGAAATTAATCATATGTCAATTTATATATTTACAGGCACATGAATGAATAGTGGAAACTCTAGTACGTTAATTTAATGTTTTATCAATGTATTGACATACGACCTTCTGTCCTATAAACGAAAATAAACTGATTGAATAAATGCAAAATACACTGTTCATCCGGATCTCTGTGTAAATTAAACAGTCCTAAAATAAAACTTGGACGTATATATCGGAAATATGACTTGTTAATTAATACAGATATACATACAAGCTACATTCACACGAAATTAAAATCTCTTTGTCAAATATGTTTTCCTCCTGCCACTGCTCGTGACCTATAAAAAGCTTGACCCGCAGGAACAGCTACATCTTTGCGTGCTTCCATGTAATGCTCATACCTGATATGACTTGGATACCGCGGAATAGAACAAATCAAGCAATTTTGAAACTTAAAAAGAAAGCTTTTTCGAAAGAATTGGGCCTATTGAAATTTACGCCAACGACTTTTGTTTAAAATAATTTATACATACTTGGTGAAACCTAAATAATTCATTACCAACAGATAATAAAAAAAACGGACATTCATATTTAAATTCCCGCTGAAATTAGATTTATATCGCTGAAAGTTTCCACAAAAAGTACGTTAACCTGTACAATCTAACCAGTTATTTCGACGAAATTCAGGGGTAAACTATCATAGCGATTACGCTTTTGCTCCAATAGGCTTCCAGATACACTTTCTTTTACGTATTTTGACATGGAACTGTGACCACTTCCCAAGCAAATGTAGACCCATGCCTCAAGCAGCTTTCCAGAAAAGTGCGGAAAACTAATACAAGAATTTTAGTTTCGGAACCGGTTAAAATTAGTGTGGAAAAACATTTGAGAATCATAAAATTACGATATATACACATCATGGGCATATATAAGCTGGGCTGTAGCCCCCCCTCCCCGAAATTTTGATTTAATCGGTAAAAACGGTCCATTAAACCGTAAAAATAAATTAAATAAGGTAACTTAGTTCAGAAAAAGATAATATTTTTTTGGATGTTATAGCTTTTTAGTTGGCTAACAATTACAAGTTCTACATTGTTAGTATTTCATACCCCCAAATGCTACCAGCCCCCCCCCCCCGAAAATTATTTCCTATTATGCCAATGGTACGTATTGACTACGTTAGGAAAAAAGATAGTATAATATTAATGGAGATGAGAAGTTTTGGGTTTACGGTTACTTAGAAATATCTCTTGATACAGTTGCAACCTCGTGATCAGTAAATGATGACCATTCGATAAAATAATATAAAAATAAGTGTTTTTTTTTTTAAATTTTGGTAGGACAATATCAGCCGTAGAAAAAGCGTGCTTAAAGATTCAAATGTGTTGGTTTCGTTCATTTTAACAATTTTCTTAGATCTTTTAGCACTGTAAAGATCAATTTGTATTTCATTGTACATTTCTGATAAGTGTATAGATTTTTCACGAAAGATGAAGAGAAAACATTAACTGTTACTTCTCTAAGCATCCCAAATGAATCTAGGGGTATGAATGGAAAACGCACGAAGATGAAGCAGTTCCTGCGAGTCGGACATTTTTTCTTTGATTTTTCTGTCCTGCAGTATCTGGCGGTGATATCCTGCATAAATGGCGAGAACATCCCGAAGTATACAGTGTAGTATTGGTGTTGATGATTCAGTGTGCCGAGGGATGAAGCTGGCCCACTAAATATAGTGCTACAGACCCCACACTATTTATAGTCACTATCTGGTAAACACTGCCTCTCACGACCCACAATATCCTAGTCAGCTCGCACCGCCGATATTATACTCCTAAAATAGCACATACACCTATGTATATATAGACATACAATACCATACATAAAGAAATAAAATTATTATTTTTATTAAATTAAATTAAAATAATTTATAAATCTATTAAAAATAAAGAAAAGAAAAAAATCATAAAAATATAAATATATATTGAAAACAAAAATCCATTTCTTATTATACTTTATTTTTGATCTTCACCTCAGCCAATTTTATTAATGAGCTAATTACATTTCCTTATTTAACGTTTCGGCCTCAGGGCCATCCTCATTAAACTAGAAGAAAAACACATTACATGTACTGAATTACATTAAAATTACCCCCTTTATCTATACAATGTAGAATTTCTTAAAAATATCCTTAGAATAGAATAGAATAGAATAAATTATGACTCCAAAACCCCCGTCAACACGGGGTGCACCTCGGCCAATTGTCCAATTGTGCGAGTCCTGTATGCCTACTTAGGCTTCTCTCAAACTTCTGATGAATCTCAGATAATGCCAGACTTCAGCCGACCTCCTGATCTCATCCTCTCCAAGGCTGCCAAAATGCATGAACCGCCTCCTTCCTAATGTAACACATTCAAATAAAAAAATATCCTTAACTTATATTACCTTCTTTCATATGTCCACATGTATTCACCCTATTTACACAAGGCCTTGTCATCACTTTAAATTTTCTATTTACACTATTTTAAAATTCTATCTCTAATCCCATACATTAAAAATAGTTCATGTCCATTCTACTTATCTTATTATACATATCCAATATCTCAATATAATTTACATTATTATATACCCATATTACATACCTATGTACATTCATATACACTTTCAGACATACATATATAAACACATACACACACATACATACACCTTTATATATATATATATATATATATATATATATATATATATATATATACACAAAATAAAGGGGGCAATTTTAATTTAATTCTGTACATGTAATGTGTTTTTCGTCTAGTTTAATGAGGATGGCCTGAGGCCGAAACGTTGAATGAGGAAATGTAATTAGCTCATTAATAAAATTGGCTGAGGTGAAGATCAAAAGTTTAGTGGAAATAATTTATACCTCGGAAAACCCTTGTGGATAATCCCTAACATGTCAACAAAAATCCATGTTATGGTAGGCAGATTCTGCTGGTTAATAAACATGAGCTTTAAAATCATAAAAAATATTTTTGTACACAATTTTATTAAAATCAGTCCATTTTGAGCCGGATATTCGCTGAATTACCTACTTTATAAATATTATATAAACTGTTTTGTTAGTTCATTTTAAAAATCTACTGTAAAATATGGGTAAAGTGGAAACCCTTCCCTTCAAAGGCCTATTTGAGCTCTTAGAAGTGTTATGTTCTCATTTCCGAGGGCACCATTTTATAGATCTCGAAGAGAACTACAACTTTGCCACTATAAAAAATGTTGATATCTCAAACCGTTTAGTAGTTATTTCTCTTTTGGCCCGCTCATCAGGGCCACCCTGTATATATATAAACATACATATACAAATTTGAACCAGCGTTATTTTAGTGATCTATGAGTTCTGAAACGTGAAATATTCTAGTTAGCCTTTCCGAATAGCGTCATGACGTTAACCTCATAAGCCGGTTTCTTTCCTCTGGAGGGAGAAAAAAAGAAAAAGAAAGTAAGAGTAACAATTTAAATAGCTCAATCGTTTATATTGTAACCTATACTGACATTTTTACATAAAATCAGACCATTTCAGTTTGTCAAAACATTAATTTTGAAGGCAGAAAACTTTAACCTAATACATAAGAAACATAACACTTAGGTATATGCAAAAATAAACTGATAAATTCAAAATGTACAATTATTATCATTTTGTTCTATAGGCGTTTAGTGTACTGGTAGCGGGATAATAAAATAATAAAACTTGTAAAATAAAAGTCACTATAATGCTTCGATAAAATAAATAAGTTAACTCTGCACAGACGAAATTAAAAGATAATAATAAGGAGAAATTATAAAAACTGATAACAAAAATAAAACGTTCTTCGAGGTAATAATATTAAATGAATAAATAATGTCTGATAAAGAAACTTGGAACTCCACGAGAGCACATGCACAGGTAGACGCCATTAACACACTGGTTTTCACAGGTCTTGTGACGCAGGGTTGCTTTGCAGTGTACCCCCTGTAAAATTATTAATTTGTCTCTTATCTTTACACTTTGGCAACACTGACGGTGAGCGTGTATGGTTGATATCAGGAGGAGGTTACTCTGGCCAGGTTAGTATTTACATCTCGCTAGCTGCCACAGGCGGAAAGTCAATGAAAAAAAAAAAATCTAAATGACTTAAATTAAAAATGGCTCTACAAGTTTCGCCTCTTCAGTAGCCTGAAAACTAGGTGGAAATGAAAACCATTGGAAACGAAGATGACAGACTGCTCCGACTGCTATGGTCAGTAAAAGCGTTTTTGTGCCAAAATCGGCCAACTGGGGGGCTGTTCGAGTGCGAAAAAACAAATTAAATGAGCATGTACTTTGAATTCCTAAATTTGATTACGTATTGTTAATTTTAATAGCGAAAACAATCACTTTCTTCCACCGGAAAGTAATGAGTGAAAACCATTACACATAAAACATAAAAGGGTTTATTCACTTTTCATCCCAATATATTTATATATCCCAATATATTACTTTTCTAATTCTCATGCTCATTTACCAAATTAAATGAAACAATTAGATTTGTAGCTAGTTTGGTGGAGAAGCGAAACCTGATAAAGCTTATCAAATTCTAGCATGACTCATCTAGATGTCCTTATCTAATCGAAGAGTTTATGAAAACTTTTCCTTATGTGGCTGTTTTAGAATAATTACTAAAATCATATTTATTGTACCTTTAATTTTCATTATTTATTCATTAGAAATAATAAGCTTTTATTAGTCCGTTTTTTATTAGGTAATCAAAAATAGTGCATACATTTGTAACGATGGCATTTTATTAGAATCATTTTATTATTGTTTATGTAACTAGCCTGGGACCTGTTAAGGAAAATAAGTTAACTCAACTCCGTCAAAGACATCATTTTTCAGTTAAAAGAAATGATTTAACTAGTTTTTACATTCAAATCTCTTTTTAGTCGTATCTTAACCAACAAATTAGATTATCTCTACATATATATAAATTCATTTGGTTTCTTTTAATGTCTTCGATTAGCCTTCATTTGGAACCTTTTTTACCTTTCTCCATTATTATTTCGAGTTCTTACTATTATTATTATGTGGCCAGGTTTAAGTACTTAAGATGGCCTTCTTACTCCAATCCTTGGACATGATTAATATAAATTTATTATAAATAATTATACATTTCTTATACGTATATCTTCTATTTAACTTAAACGCATTTAGTAATTTAATTTTTAATGACATCGTTTTATTATGTATTGGTAATTACTTTGTATTTCTAATTACCTTGTGAAATTTTACCAGTTATTTGGTATTTAATAAATCTGTACTCACTTTATTATTAACTGATTGTTTTAACGTATTGTTATATTCATTTCAGCGCGTTTTCTCTCTCAATTTTCAAGTTTATATCTCTAACCGAGAAAAGTGCATAAAAATAGTTTTTCAAACTAATTTTCGGTTTGTCAACTTAGAATCGTTGGAGTAGATTGAAATATTTTCTACAAGTTTGAAATTCATTGAAACTAAGATATTTAAATTTTGGTTACATTTGGAGTTAAAGAAGTATTTGAAAAAAAAATTTATGAAATAGACAAATATCCGAATGAAATAGACAAATATGGAAAGAGGATGGTAACAATTCGAAAGGTTACTAAATTTACTAAAAGCTTACTAAATTGAATTTAACAGTAAAACGATAATTATTGTATACCAAGGTATGAAAATGAATGTTTTCCTCGAACGAAAGTTGAGAAGGCGGGTGGAGTGTTTTCCGCTTAGGTTACTGTCAGTTACCTGTTTTGGCGCCTTAAATCTTCCTTCTCTTTGGGATTTTATTTTATATTTTTCACGAAATATCAATAGCTACACATCACTGCTTTTATTCCTTTACTAATGGCACAAGGGATATGAAGGGAAATGTGAGTTGGACTTTTTTTTTTATATCGCACCAGTATTTCTAAAGTGACACAACTCAAAAATCGGTGTTATTCACACCGTCATAGTTATGACTATGAAAGATATGGTAAAAATTTCTTTATCAACCACCAAGAGCTTCAGAGCTTGTACACCAGAGGGCACTCGTGTCACCCTTCCTGTCTTAATGCTAAGTCCCTCTACGTAGGCAAGAAGGGCGCATTTTCAGTTAAGTTTTATTTTGAGTTGTGTCACTTTAGAAATACTAGTGCGATATACTATATATAATATATTTTTACATTAATGCATAGAAATATTTTTGAAACATTTGTAATTGTGTAATATCTCAGAGCCATTATTTGAAAAAGGATGAGGATTTTAATTTAAAATGAAAACAAACATTTAAATTGTTATTATTTCCGCTGCTCAATATTTCCGCATAATGCCTATTAAAAAATCTAGAGCACGTTATGTAATTAATTAAATATGTATTATCTCAGCTATATAAAGCCTCTGAGGGTTTCCTTTTTTGTTTTTAATCTTTTCTTTGGAGTACTTGGATTTCTTCAAAATCATCATGTTTCATCTTAAATACATACTCTATCAATGTCTTATTACTATTTTTTTAGACGATATTTAAAAATTGTCCCATTTCACCAATAATTATTACTCTTAATTGCAATTATAATTGTTTCTGTGCATTTCAAAGCTTATAGACACACTGCAATTTCTTTAAAAAATATTTTAACACACAGCAATATTTTATTGGTTTTTGATAATAAAGAAATATACAGTATTGACTTATACTAGTTAAAAGGTTCTAATATAATTAAAATTATGATAACAACTTGTAACCAAATCACTTAGTACCTGTAATATGTGTAAGCATCACATTATTAATAAATGAAAATGAACATAGCTCAATTATTCTATGTATGAGTTTAATTTAAGAGGTTACGACAATTCACAAGCTGATTTAACTATCCTGAGTGGATCATAATTATTTCTGCTACATTAGAATCATTACTGTATCCTGTTTACGATGACTGAATACAGTGAAAATAAAAATAAAACATTGCCTCGTGTATTTTATCACAACTGATACTAAAGATTGTTAAGTACCGACCATTTTTCTGTCCTATCCTAATATTATAGTACAGGGTACGTCTGTAAAAACGTAGCTTCAGTTGTATGTTGAGAGGGGTAAGCTAATTTTTTTTTCGTGAATATCTTCGAAAGAGCTGAAATAACAATAATTGAGGCTTGCGTGAATCGATAAAGTTTCGGAACTTTTTATTTTGTAATTTAAAAACAAAAATCGAAAAAAAAAATCGTATTTATGTCAGAGACTTTCTCAAGGTGTCAAAAGATTTGTAATAAAATATTATATAATTTTTCATTATACAGAAATGTTAAAATTTATTCACGGCTAAGCTTAGAAAAATAGGCGGAAAAGTAGACTAATTAATATCATCTTTTCGCCGAATGAAAATGTATGTGGGACCTTCATATTTTAGGAAGACAATGTTGCTTATAGAATAAAAGAAACCCCTAAAGTTCGTTTAAATCATTTTAATAGTTTTTGCATAATATTTTTAAAATTTAGGTAACTGTGAAGACATTAAAATTTTTAAACTGTTGCAAGCCCCAAACAAAATCTTCACAAATTTAAAATGTTAAAAAAAAAAAAAGAAATATATATATAGGTAATTTCTTAAAAATTTTCAAAATGATTGTAAAATCGTAAGTGGAATGAGGTCCTTTGAAAACTTAATCACGTTTTGGTACAAAATAGATTTCACTGTAACTTTTTATATGACGACATAAGTAGGAAAATATGGTTGATGAAGTTATGGATGTTATGATTTCCTTGAATTGAAATACGGCAAGAAAACGTGATTTGTTATCTTTACTCTGATCGATTTAAAACTTAGTGAACTACAATTACTATTAGGAATGAAGTCATCGGCTCCTATTAACGGGGCATTGTTAAATGATAAACGTGGATGCATTGTGGACATTAAATCGAGATATGCATCTATCATTATGGCTGGAGATAATATTGTACAAGCGTGAATGGGCAGCCATAAAACTCCTGAGCCTATTAACACTTTTCATTCACACCATCCCATCATCAGCTACCTGGGCCCCGGCTATTAGCCAGTGCAAACAGAGCTCGATTTATCGTTCCTTCACCAGTGATCGATTCTAGCCAATATACCACTTAGAACGATACATATGATTGGTGGTGAGTCGGCTACTGGTGATGGGGCAGGTAGGCATTTGACTGCAGGGGGCCACTGGTCATTTGAGAAAAGATTTGTCGATTTTTGATGGAAATGAAGAGATGTAATTAAATGAGAAACTCCCTATTTTATTGTGTAATATCTCAGAGCCATTATTTGAAAAAGGATGAGGATTTTAATTTAAAATGAAAACAAACATTTAAATTGTTATTATTTCCTCTGCTCAATATTTCCGCATAATGCCTATTAAAAAATCTTGAGCACGTTATGTAATTAATTAAATATGTATTATCTCAGCTATATAAAGCCTCGGAGGGTTTCCTTTTTTGTTTTTAATATTTTCTTTGGAGTACTTGGATTTCTTCAAAATCAACATGTTCCATCTTAAATACATACTCTATCAATGTGTTATTACTATTTATTAGACGATATTTAAAAATTGTCCCATTTCACCAATAAATATTTTCACTCACACCATCCCATCATCAGCTACCTGGGCCCCGGCTATTAGCCAGTGCAAACAGAGCTCGATTTATCGTTCCTTCACCAGTGATCGATTCTAGCCAATATACCACTTAGAACGATACATATGATTGTTGGTGAGTCGGCTACTGGTGATGGGGCAGGTAGGCATTTGACTGCAGGGGGCCACTGGTCATTTGAGAAAAGATTTATCGATTTTTGATGGAAATGAAGAGATGTAATTTAATGTGAAACTCCCTATTTTATTTTTATTTATTTATTTTTTTAAAGTAAAGTAATACTAAAGTAGGCGTTGGGGCAAATAAAAATACAAAATTTCAAATTTTTATCTAAAACAAAGTTTTCAAAAAGCGGTCAAAATCTCGCTTTGTCAAAACATTTAAATGGTCATAACTCCTCTCCTGTTTACGTTACAAGCATGGGTAAGGTGTCAATGTTTAGCTCTTTATATGCCATTTCAAACGACATGCAACACATGATAGGTTATGACAACATAATTTTTTTCAAAATCAAAAATAAAGTTTTGAATCTAAATATTTTCAAAAACGCTTCTTTAAAAATTTTGAAAAAAATATATATAATTGGTCATATTAATACTAATTTGTATAGCAAATTTGGTTATGGGATTGAAATGGGTTCTTAGTCAAAAAAAGAAAAACCACAATCCCATAGTGGGAATCGAACCCACGACCTTTGGCACGGAGTGTTAAGTGTCCGCGCCTTAGCACTCACTTTTTTATTGAATAAAAAAGGACCAAAACCCCGATGTCCAACACCTCCTACATCTCAACGGTCGACTATATCTTCTTAATATTAATTTATTTACAAATAACGTTTTGTAAAATATTAAAAAAAAATAATCAAAACAAAAAGCTCTTTGCTAACAATGATAACCCTGCAATTTTTGCCCAAATGAAACCCCTAAAGCAAACATCGTTTTCGTAGAAGCGCTAAAAAAAGCTTTGATTGTTTGCCCGCTCATGGGAACGTGACTCACTCGGAACTGTTTGACAATTGAACGGTTCATAGTTGAATGTCTTGAATCGTGCTCCATAATCAGCAAGCCTCGAATATTGATCAGGGATATATTTACTAATTCATCCCCCTCGGAATAGACCTGTCTCCTGTAGTTCCGGCGACGTCATGGCAAAACCAATCGACCTCTCTGCTGATTTCTATGTTGTATCTCGATGGCGCGGCATTAGTAACTAGCATAACTGGTAGGTAATTAGACTGGAATAATTATTGGAAAGGAGTGTGACCGAATAATAAATGCCGGTTAATTTTAGGTCATTAATAATACAGCGGTCATATTGAAGTACCTGGGAAATGACCAGTTGCTCGACAGCAAGATGGAGAATTTGTGTTAGGAAAAAAAATGCATTGCTAGTGTTAAGACAAACAAGTTTACGTAAAAAACTAATTTATTTCACATTTAGTTAGAAAACATTTTATTCATATATTTTTAATTTAGTCACGATAGCTACTCAGATTATTCAATTGTTATTTATTTACGGCACATCGGAATTTCGGGAAGGGCTGAGTGTATTTTGGGTGTATGGAGCTAGAGCTTGGAATAGGTAGCCAATTAAAACGCTATTACACCCCCCCCCCCAAAAAAAATCTGAAGTAAGTGATCTTATTTAATTTATTTTTAAGACTTTTATCACACTTTTTTTGCCGATCTCGGGGGGGGGGCTGAAGCCCTCTCACCCCCCCTCTTATTTACGCCCATTTTTCATTGTATGGAGTATTTTCTGTACTACCAGTTATATCTGCCTAAGTAATTTAGTTGTGAAAATTCGGTCCTCAATAAACATCGATTTATAAATTGGTAATCTTGGATATTTATAAATTGGAATATCTTAAAAGAGAAAACATTTATGACTTAATCTAAACCCTATCTATGTAATAACTCTATTCAATCTTTATTTATTTATTTTTTTATTCTTTTATTTCTTTATTTTGATTCTCTATTTATTTATTTTTTAGTTAATATTATTATTATTCACAAAATAAATACAACTGTGTGAGAAAATGCAGAAAATGTGAAGTTAATTTCTACAAAGGGCACGAAACATGTCTACTGTGTATATTTACAATAACGTGTAGTATTTATTTTATTGAAGCTGTTAAGTCGCCATAGCTGCGAAATAACTAAAATAAAATAAAAAAAATAGAATTGGTAAACTATATTATTTATTTATTTATTTATTCTTTTTGCCTCTATCCTTTGGAATTCTAAATAATCATTAAATGATAATGAACAGATTAAAATGAATGAAACTTAAATAAAACGATGCTAGAGTAAGTAGTAATAGCAATAATAATAATAAGAATAATGACATATTAATAATTTATAATATTAATTATAATGAATAACTCAAATATAATAAAATATTGGGAAATAAATAATGTGGTATAATAATTTTAATGAATATTGGTTTAAAAAATAATAATCAAAAAATAAAACATAAGTTGGTTCTTCTTATGAATGTTTTTTTTTTTTTTTTTTTTTTTTTTTTTTTTTTTTTTTTTTTTTTTTTTTTTTTTTTTTAGTGTTCTCTTCATTGTCCCCTAGAATTTCTTCAATTGAAGAATCCGATTCCCAGGGATTTTCTTATGGTAGAGTAATCCCTACCATAAGATTCTTGATCACAGCTGCATGAAATGTTATTCATGGCTGAGTAGGCAGTGGCCGATCCTTAACCTAAACAGAACAACTTCTTCTCTTCTTGAAGACCGTTCGCTTGTGTGCCACAGTTTCGATATTGTCTTTATTTCTCTAAACCCTTTCTCGTCTTTCTCTAGCCAATATTTGGTCCATTGACTTGAGAAAGACTAGTATATTTATTATCATCGAGTTTTATTTGTCATGAACGACCCATGATGTGTATTTAATAACTGAAAAAAATTAGATTACAATCTCAAGGACCCTAAGGCCTCCGGATTTAGTTTGCCGCGACTCGGGGGTGTAGCCGGAGCGAGTACAGTAGTAATAAGAGAATATAGGTTGAAGAATACAGACTGGTCGATAGTCCTTTGCATAACTACACCAGCTCCTAAGTAACTCAGATTAATCGAAGCCGTGCTAGGAAAATACCTCCAGCATAGACCGCCTGTTGCTATCCACAACCCTTGGGGGACGCCACGGAGCTCTGAGAATCAATGGCTCAATCTTATATCCCTTGCTGTCCCGGCAAATATATTTACAGGGGTATTTGACTTGAATAATTGCTGTATTTTACGATACTTTAAATTTATTTATCTTATGTCAATATGGGCGTTGCCTTCTAGATTAATGATGTCTGAGTGCGTCCGGAAATATGATTGGCTCCCCTGTAAGATATGTGGTCGCAAGAGACCTGGAAAGTCAGTCGGTCCTGTATATAGATTAGGTCTAAAGAGCATCCTTCGAGGATGTTTCTTTTCTTTATACTATACTATATATGCGGAAAAGTTCAACCTTCTTAGGGAAATATCCCTTTCAATCTCTCTTCTGTTCGGGCATTTGCAAAGCTATTTAATGAACTTCACTTTACGCGAAACACTATAAAAACTGATTGTGTCTCGTTTAGGACACGGGGAGGCTTTGAGTGGCAAACGAGGGATATAGTGTTTAATGATTATTCAATAATCCGCCAGAGGCTCAAAATAATTTAAACTATCATCTTTCCCGATCAAATAGATGGAATAATTAGAAGGAACATGGCGCGGACTGTGTTCCCGATTCAGTAAAATTATATATATATAACCTTGTTCGCGCATGCGCAATTGAACTTTTCCGTCTGACTGACGTGCTACAATCATTCGATATTGTTCAGGTAAATTATTATAATTATAACTACGCAGGGATTTTTTTTGGGTTCATTTTTTGTTATTATGTTATTTAAGGACGCATTATTGCTCTGTTGCTCTCCTTATAAACGTAAACCATAATATAATATTCAACGTTTCTACGAGAGGATGCGTAGTGACACAAATGTGAGGTTTAATACTCATGTGAAATACTGCGAAAACCTATTATTTTATTGTTAATAAAATAATAGGCATGAAAAAAAAAATTTGGCATTGAGGACATGTAATGTGTATTTAAATTGTATGAATAATATAACATATTACAAAGTATATAGTTAATATTTTCAATATCATAACAACATGTTATATGTCAAATTTACCCCCCAAAAATACTCGTATTGGTTTGCTTTTTGTAGCTGGAGGAGGATCCTTTTTTCAAAAAATCAACACATTTTTAGACCTTTATATCACATTGACGATATGTAATGAATAAACAAATATTTGTGTGTATGAGCATTTGTACTTTGTAAGTTGATATATACATAAAATATTTTAGAAGCGTTTATGATCCATGAAGTTTCGCATTATAAGAACTATGAGTAAAGCTGCTCCCGCGGGAATGTGTATTTTACTTGTTTACATTTGAATTAAAATTAAAACATAAAATTTTATTTGACAAAAATATAATAATAAATTTACGCGTAAATTATAGTGTTTTTTTTTTTTTTTTTTTTTTTTTTTTTTTTTATAGACGATAAATTTGTCTAAATATTATGATGTTTTGTTAACAATTTTTGGAAGAGTGGGAATTAAAAACATGTTATTTAACTTTTTTAATAATTACTCATTGGTTAAACAGTTAAATTGTGTTTCTATACTGAACTCATAATTAAATCATCCAGTATATACGATAATGCCTTTTATTTTGTAATAATAAATATATGTATATTTTATATTTTTTTTAAATTATTTTACTACAATAATTTATAATTATTTTTTAAATATTTTACTTTATTTCTTAATTTTAGTTATGCATTACCTTTTTCACTATTAATTATTATTATATGAGGAAAATAAATAAATATTTTAACTGAAGAGTTTTTATATGGTGATGTTTATCTAAAATGAGATGTGCAATGTGTTATAAATAAATGCATCATTTGATTGATTTAGTGTTTTAAAACCTGCCGATATTGTACTGGTTTTTTTTTTTTTTTTTTTTTTTTTTTTTTTTTTTTTTTTTTTTTTTTTTTTTTTTTTTTTTTTTTGAACGGCGCATCGACAAATCTGGGCCATTAGCGCCGACATCCAGGGTGCAGCGAGGAATTTTCTCAACGAGCCCTGAGATGAGAAAATTCCTGCCGCCGGTGGGGATCGAACCCACCATCTCCCGCTTATGAATCGGCGCTAGCCACTAGACCACGGGAGACCCCCACTGTTTTGTTGAATTTATATTTGTCATTTTAGTTAATAGTACTATTCTGGATATTTAATATATTTATGTAAGGAAAATAAATACATATTTTAACTGAAGAGTTTTTGATGTTGATTGAAAATAAGATGTGCAATGATTTATAAATAAACATTTTGTTTCATTTATATTATTTTTTAAAAGCTGCCGATATTGTATTGTTGTTGTTGAATTTATATTTTTTTGTTTTAGTTTAGAGTGTTATTATATATTTCTTGAAATGATTGAATTATTTGATAGTGGATTTGGGGGGATATTCTACCCGCCAGCTGAGGGTTTACAGAGCGCTCTATCGGTACCTTCTAGAAGCTCTTAGACCATATCGACCCCCCCTAGCCACTATGTAGGGGTTTCCATGGCAACCCGACCCACACAGGGAGGGCTTGTTGGGGGAGGGGGAGGTTTAGCCGACCCGCCACTTTTGAAACAGATCGAAATAATCTGATTACTCTCTGCTCTCGCTCTTTCTCTGACGCTGCCATTCCTTTTGAGTGCCAGTTTCCTTTTATCATTCAGCAGAGACAGCTGGTCCGTTATGAAATTTGCAAATGTCGTTTTGCTGCGTTTGTGTGTTGGTTGGGGATTTCATTAACTGCGATTGACATTACTAACAAGGCTTTCGGAGTGACGAGGTTATAATTGATGATTATTTCAGCAATACAACATTTGAGAAGTGTAAACACAACTGTAGAGAATGGGGCTAAAAATTATTCTAGATACATAGATATTCAGTATTGTACTTCTGAACAGGATATAAGAATGCATCGTAAAAATGGACTTACCTGGTTTGAAAACTGGCTTACGAACAGTATCCCTGAGAGACAACAACAGGTCGGAAAGACACAGGTGTATAAGACGGTTGTCACTGAAATCGATTTGCTTACAGTGGGCGAGCGTGAAATTCTCCAGCTAATGTAGAAGTCGTAAGCTTTTATCTAGCCACTGTTGAGGTAGTACTTTAAGCTCAAGGCACTATTGAGCTAGTAAAACATTCTTAAGCCAATGTCTAGGTAGTGGGACATTCTCAAAACACTGTTGAGGTAGTACGTTAAGATCAAGGCACTATTGAGCTAGTAAGACATTCTTAAGCCAATGTCTAGGTAGTGGGACATTCTCAAGGCACTGTTCAGGTAGTATGATATTCTGAAGTCACTGTCTAGGCAGTAGGAGATTCTCAAAGCACTGTTGGGATAGTACGTTAAGCTCAAGGCACTGTTGAGCTAGTAAGACATTCTTAAGCTAATGTCTAGGTATCAGGACATTCTAATGCCACTATTGAGGTAGTACGTTAATCTCAAGCCCCTGTTGAACTAGTAAGACATTCTTAAGCTATCTAGGTAGTGAGTGGGACATTCTTAAGCCGCTGTCGAGGCAGTAGGACATTCTCATGCCACTATTGAGATAGTACGTTAATCGCAAGCCACTGTTGAGCTAGTAAGACAGTCTGAAGCCAATGTCTATGTATCCGGACATTCTCATGCCACTATTGAGATAGTACGTTAATCTCAAAACACTGTTGAACTAGTAAGACAGTCTTAAGCCAATGTCTAAGTATCAGGACATTCTCATGCCACTATTGAGATAGTACGTTAATCTCAAGCCACTGTTGAGCTAGTAAAACATTCTTAAGCTATCTAGGTAGTGGGACATTCTTAAGCCGCTGTCTAGGCAATAGGACATTCTCATTCCACTATTGAGAGAGTACGTTAATCTCATGCCACTATTGAGATAGTACGTTAATCTCATGCCACTATTGAGATAGTACGTTAATCTTATGCCACTATTAAGATAGTACGTTAATCTCATGCCACTATTGAGATAGTACGTTAATCTCATGCCACTATTGAGATAGTACGTTAATCTCATGCCACTATTGAGATAGTACGTTAATCCCATGCCACTATTGAGATAGTACGTTAATCGCATGCCACTATTGAGATAGTACCTTAATCTCATGCCACTATTGAGATAGTACGTTAATCGCATGCCACTATTGAGATAGTACCTTAATCTCATGCCACTATTGAGATAGTACGTTAATCTCAAGCCACTGTTGAGCTAGCAAAACATTCTTAAGCTATCTAGGTAGTACTGTATTCTGTAGGCACTGACTAGGTAGTAGGTCATTCTCTTGCCACTGGTAAGACATTACGTTAATCTCAAGAAACTGTTGAGATAGTAGGACAATCTCAAGCCACGATGAGGAGTAGAATTAGTGGTTTGATGAGTTGGAATTGTACCAAAATCACCTTTTATAACTATATTTCTTTGATTGTTGAAATGGAAGTATGATAATGCTTTAGGTAACCAAATTAACTATTAAATATACTTGAGAATAATGTTCTTCCTCATCCGTGGTTTTAAAATCAAATTTCTGTTAGAAAAGCCAGAGTAACCGAAATAGTTGCGAATTTATTTATTCCATTAACTCGAACTTTATTCATCGTAGAATGCCTCCTACAGCTTCCGTCCTTGGGCTAAGTCATTCCAAATATAGGCAATCTATAAACAAAGCCATTTTTTTGCTCTAATAGTAATATCTATGTGGTTTATTTATTAGAGAGGGTTAGAAAAAAATGCCAAGTATGTTTTATACAGAAGTATTATTTGTCTAAATGAGAGAATGGAAGGCGAGATCGGTGCCACGGCCTTGGTTCGCCATTATGTATTCAGAATCCGAAGGCCAGGCTGGATTTTTCGCTCAGACTTGCTCTTAAACTCACAGTTACTATAATCAATGTTAGTAAAGTAAGTACTTTTGGATGTGTGTAGTTTCAGTTTTACAATAGGTAGATCTGCTGTGTAAAGTCCTGGCCGTTTTGGTATGGATCAATATTTTCCATAGGTTTTTAGAAAGAAGGTCGGCAGGTATTGTGGTTCCACCCATGAAACAATTTTGAAAACATTTGTCCATTCTTCATCTATTCTATCTGCTAAGTGCCAAAAATTAATCTCTATAAGTACGATTTGTCCCAGAGTAATAATGTGTATATATTTGTATTACGTTATTTTTTTATTTTTATTATTTCCGAAGCAATGTAGCTATGGGGGTTGCACTCTTGAAATCATATTTTAAACTTTTAAATTTTTTATAAAATATAAGATTTTAAGTGGCACAACTGGAAACCGATTGTATCTTAAGCGGAAATTAATCCATCCTCTTTCTCAACGTTCGCTTCACATTTTCTTACCTTTTTTTTTTTACTAAAATACTCATTTTACTGTTAAATTAAATTTTAAAAAACAATAACTTAAAACCTTAGGTAAACAGAAACAAAACCCCGTCGAAAAGAACAAAAATAACAATTTTGAAGTTTTAAGCAGTCATTTCTCGGATTGACATTGCCCCATCTTACCTCCGAACGCAACGAAAATTTAAATGTCTTAGGTTAGATGAATGTCAAACGCCTGTAACATGATTCAACTGAATCAATTTTTTTCTGAATACCAAAACTGAAAACTCGTTTGGAAAAGTTTTTGTGTCAATATTTCTGGTAAACGCGTACAGATATCGGTTTAAAAAATGGTTTCATTCGTTTTCCTATGTTAATGAACCTATAAAACGAAGCAAATAAACTCGAGAACGCAAGCTTTACGATTTTTTTTCACGCGAATTTCCTCATGTTGGGGTGGACGAATCTTGCTGATTAACGGTTAAATGTTAATTTTTCTGTCTCGGTCATACTCTTGATCGTCGAGAAGCTCTTTGGGAATTACTGCGGAAGTCTAGGCTTCATAGTAAGTTGCCTAAGAAGTGTCGATGCTGAAAAGCAGAAGCGGTTGTAAACCACCGAACACACAAGAGGAGCCGCACGTGGTGGGCAGAGGTTAGAGGTTAACCCCTGTATAATCCCGTGTTTTAGTGGTATCCCAGCATCTCTTCATTATATAATCATTTTTACACCTACTTTGAATGCTGTTTTATTTATTTATTGGTTAGTAATGTGATGTGTTGTAATCTAATGACTACACGACAGAACTACTTGTTGTCTGACCCTTTTCTTCCGTCAGGTAGGGATGAAAACAGCTTCAATATTTTGACAATTGGTAGCTAACCATAAACTCCAACATAGAATTGTTGGAGTTACTCATGGATAAAATGTTACAAGTAAATACACGAGAGAAGGAATCATTGAAGAACTCCCAAAAAAAATCAACAAATACATCAAGTAGTGTTAGTCAGATTTCAATTGTTCTTTTTTGGAAATAGGTTGCGCCGTTTAATGTTGTTCCTTTTATTTTTTAAACTAGAGATCTAAAGTAAAAATAAAAAAAAAAAATGAATAATGCTTAAAATAAAAAATCAGCGTAATCAAATGAAGCCGCAGCTTTCATTCTTGGGATATTTGTATAACTGTTTATTTTATTCATTTTGGGTTCAGATTCAATTTTTTATTCATTACATTTGGACTGGGCGTCTTGGGGTTAATTTATTTTTTGAACATTAGGACCATATTGATAATTCCTGTCAGGCATAAGCCCACCCCCCAAATGGATCTATTTTGCTGAGTAACGACTCGCATTGTGGGGTGGGGGAGTTATGGGAACACTATACGTGAAAAAAGAAAGAAAAAGAATTGTGGCCACTACAATGGTTACAGTCACATACCCATTCGCGCACACACAAGCCCACACACACACACACATATATATATATATATATATATATATATATATATACATATTTAAATAAATTATAAAAGGGGTCGATTGCCATTTTTAATATCTGCTAGTAGAGATGGCCGATCTTTTTCTAGAATTATTTCGAATTTTAATCAGCTTTACGGTTACATTTTTTCAAGTCATAGACTGTGATTGCCACGAAGTTATGTGTGAAAAAGCCTGTAACGTAAACAAACCCGATGGCGGCCCTGTTGGTTGGTCATATCCCTCAAAAAGATTTAGTTTGTTTTTGATGGTTTAATATTTTAATAATTTTAATTGGGAATAACTATTGAGTACATAGTGCCTACCTGTTCGGCTTTTGGATGTTCCACAAGAGCACAGTCGTATAAAGTTGGAGTAACAGTCCGCAGGAAAGAAGATAGAAATTAAGCTGCAGGTCGATTCTTTGTAGTAATGTGCGATTCTCGAATGTGCATCGAAATGGAATATGAATTTGCAAGTAATTGTAAGAAAACGTGAAATCGAACGATATCGTAAATCGATCTTCTGAGCCTAAAGGATCTTTTGAATCGATCTGTACTCGCCAATCTTTTGTGAATCACCCATCACTATCTGCTAGGAAGGATCGATGAAGATTTGAGGACATTTTGTGAAAGTCCTTTTATTATGCACCTTTAATAGCCTCGGACCTTCTAAAACTACGGAATGTTTTAGCGTTTGATCAATAAAAGAGCAGACATTTGTTTCCATATATAAAGGTTTATAAGTTATCTTGGATATTATAGAGCTGCCGTTCTTGACTTTCATCACCGCACTCATTACAAAGATTGATTTCTAATAATATGTCAAGCAATAGATAGAATTTCGCTAAGAGAAAACCTCAAATTTTTTGAAAACTCTATATTTCGAACGTTTTGGGCATACTATTTGAGCTAAAAAATAAAAATATACGATTTCAAAAAACAGCAGACAAAACGTTAAATCTTATCACCTCAACAGCAAACTATCGGAATCTTATAATTGTTTCTGCTGTTTGTAATATTTGGGGTTTAAAATTATAGAAGATATGAAGTGTTACGACGGATTCGATCCATTGTCGGTTATAGAATTTGGAATGCGCTATCTTTTCTCTTGGTTATTATTTAGGCTGGGTAGTTTTTGCCGGGAGCGGAGAGAAGGGTCTTGAAGTGGGGGATACACTACTTTCTCTCTATCCGGGTCGGCCTGAGAAAGTTATCCATGGAGAGATAGCTGGGGAAGGAAGGCCGAGCAAGGTGCATACTCCTGCATCTATGCTGTTTGCGCTTAATGCACTTTCCCTTAGGAGCATTGTCATATAAAACACACCTCTGCCGGTCAGCTGGTGGGAGAAACCTTATGCTGGCTCAAGGCCAAAGTGCGTCGTTATGGAGGATTCTTGGAGTGGACTTCTGGTCTCTATTTGTAGCGCTAATCGTGCTTAAACCTTACAGAAACATACGAGCTTTGTCAGAAATTCTCCTACACTTCCATAGCCCATTTAAGTCAATGTTTTAAGGTCTTCTGAATATGCGGCTGATGACCGACCTTTTGCTAGGAATTCTGCTGGATTTTTGTTGGAAGAAGTCTTGAAAAACTCCTTTTCTTCCAACAGCCTTTCATTTCTTTACTGAAGGCCCTCTTCCTTTCTTCTGTGCACTGTGTTTTTTAGGGTTTAGGTGCTGTTTTATCATCTATCATCAGTTCCCACTGGTCTTTAAGATGCTTCCGTCTGTGACGTCTGTTGGACCTACCTGTGCTTATCCGCCAGTTTTGATTTGTTTCATCCTGGGTGTAGTTATCTTAAGGGTTTTTCATGAATGTGAGGATGGACCGTGGCAGCTTCGAAATCTTAGTTCCCTCTTTCCGATGTCAATAAATACATACATTATGTTTATTGTGAACTTTAATATTACTAAATTCACTTAAATTTCGGCGGAAGGTCAATAATAAAAATTACACAATTAATTCCGCTCCACATGTATTCTGTCTTACTCAACACGTTTCACGTTCTGGCATGGGTGTATATAAGGGGGGGGGGGCTGAGAGGGCTGTAGACCCCCGAAAATTTGTTTTTGTGGGAACATTTCATGTAAAAAAAGCCTACAACAACGAAAAATGTCTTTTATATTTAACCTGGTCTACTAGGTGTCCAGAGGACCTTAAAACTCTCTATTTTACACTAAAATATTTAAAATGTTCACTACAACCCAGATGCCTAGGGGCTCCCAGCCCCCCCCCCCCCCCGAAATTATTTTCTATATACGTTAGTGCATTCTGGTACCTCTTCAGGAGCATACAACTGAAACTACATATATTTATGGCCAGGTTATTAAAAAGTATAATAAACCCATGGGGCTAAAACCTTCCACCATCCCCGGCTGAGTTAATACTTTTATCCCCAATGGGCTATTTATAATATTTTTTTAATGATTTGTCCACCAATAGTTATAGTTTAAGTTATAAGCTACTTAAGAGGCGCCAGAGTGTCGTAAGATATGTAGGGATATTTAAATTTTGGTTAGATTCGGAGTTAAGAACGTTTTATATTTTCTTAAGTATCTCGCAAACGGTTGGGAAATCGGCATAACCGGGGACGGCAACCATCCGAAAGCTTACTTAATTTCCTACAAAAACGTTTCTAAAGACATTTTCGATGGGACGAGCTCAGACGAAGAAATAAGTGCTTAAAACCTCGAAATTGCTGGTTAATTTGTTTTCCTCAGTATTTTATTGCTAGATGTCTTTATAAAGGATTTTAGCAGTAATATAAATTTGTTTGTAAAAAGATACTTAAAATGAGAATGGATTTTTGGCTTGTATAAAGCTTTCCATGAAGAAGTGGAAGAGGCCGAGTGAGTAATTTAAGCTAATGTAAGTTTTCAGTACATACTGGTGCCTAAATCTCACTTATCTTCATGATTTCACGAGAGTAACTGTTTTACAAAATATTAAGTACAATTATTCTAAGCTTTACACATGACACCAGGGATAAAAGGTTAAAAATCCATTGTTTTGAAGAAGTTCATTGACCAAACCTGAGAATAGATCAATAACTTAAAGCAGTAAATTATTTTGTTCTGTTAGACATACGAGAGTGAAGGTTACGGCCTTACTCCTACGAATAACCAAGGGCGTAGCAAAAGTCAACACAGTTGTACAAATACGGACAGTGTACGCTACCAATCGTATGGAAACCAGCAGTTTAGTTTCTTAATAATGTTGTACTTCCTTCTGCAGTGATATTATTTAAATCGAATTTTAATGTATAAAACATTGACAAACAAAAGGTCAATGATCGTACAACGTTGATTACATAATTTGCTATTTAAATTAAAATAACACAATTACGTAGACACTAATAAACACAAATTACCAGTAAGATAAACACAACTGGATTAAGATGACGTAAAACTAAGAAGTCCGACTCACATGAGAGTTTATTTTTGTTCATTATTTTAGTGAATATATGTATTATTTTCATGTAAATAATTATTGCGAAAAGTTACTACTTAAATATTCCATACATTTACAAAAAGTCTTCCCAATTTTTATCCATTATGCCAAAAATGTATGTGTGTCTACAACATTAGTTTGTTGGATATACTAAAAAATATGGGTCAAAGAATTGTTTAAAGATTTTTCCCTTACTAAGACAAAAAAATAATTTTGACCAAATGGATTTTTGCCAACTATGCAGCGCCTTCAGGAAGCAATTCCGGACCCATGTTGATAGGAATTCGTTTACTCAGAATCGAATTTAATATAAGTACCTTGAAGCTTAAACACTACTTTAAGGATAACCCTGTATATAACTAATTCTAACCGTCTATTAGAAGTTGGGTTTTATCCAAGGACAAAATTAGATGAAAAATTATTAATTTCATCAGCTGTTCATTAAAAATATAAAAGAGCAAAACTATTCATTTATTTTTTATTCATATAGGTTATTTTGTTCTAATTCTTCAGGATTGAGGCACAACCCTACCAACCTTGCTGAGGGATGTGCTTAGTTATCCAGCGTAACAAACGTTTCTTTAATCTTGACTATTCATAGATTCATAAAATTGTAATATATATATATATATATATATATATATATATATATAGTCACAGCATAAGAATATCAAACTGACTGCGCCAGGAATAGGAGGAGACGGGGGAGAAATGTAGACAGCCTCTGCAATGGTGAACAATAAGCATTATATCCGTGAAGGCTGGAGGCACCTTGTGCGACACCATCAACCAGTCAGTCCGTGTACTGTAGTTTCTTCATAATTCTCTCAAAATATGTGTGTTAATTTGCCAGATTGTTGGAAGAATTTGGCAAGTCTCACAATTTTTTGGGGATTGTTTTGTTATGAGACGAACTTGTGAGATTTCATGTCCTATTCTAAATGCTCTGTTACATTTTCTAATCGTTGGAAAGTTTATTTGTGAGTTACATTTTATTCCATGAAGACATCTTGTCCCAGCTGTTATGTATTATTTGTTTTAGCCATGACCTGAAGATTATTGAAGATTATTCATTATGCCCACAATACTAGTAAGGTTTTTATACGGAAGGACTTGTTGAGCTTCCTCGGACATTGAGCAAGTTCGTCACACTCGAGAAGCCCAGACCTCGCATGACTGCTAAAGGTTAAGTCGGAAACTGCTGTAGTTGTTCTCCGAACAGGCACAACTATCCTGTTTGTCTCCTAGCTACAGGTGTTAGGAGGGGAGACTCTCGTGTCTTACAGGGAAAAGAGTACAAGTATAGTTCAAGTGATAATCCGATAATTTATTCAATAAAAAAGTGGGTTCTACCCGTGCTCTTGTGGCTAACACCTTGGATTCTTGTGCAGGGTTCGATTCCCATCTGCAGCAGGAATTTTCTCATCTCAAGGCTCGTGGAAGTCGGAATTTGTAAGTTAGGATGAAACTGAATTCTCCTGACAATTATTTGTTCTATTAATTGCCCATACCAGTCAAAATAGTTCTGACATTCGATTGAGAAATTGTTAAGAACCTGTGTAAGTCTCTGAGGCAGGTCTGGTCAGGTCTCTGAGTAAGCTATTGTGTCGATAAGACGTGTTCATGCCTGTTCTTGTGAATCAGCCTCCAGACTTCCCTCAGTTTTGGAAACATTTACTCAGTTCTAGAAGGGTTGCTTTCATTGTATGCTTTTTTAATTTTTATATCGGAATACTGTGTTTTGGTTTAATTTTGAATGAATGAATGAATGAAAAAATAACTTTATTCTGGGACTTCGCCCCATAAGAATAAAAATAAGTACAAAATAAACAATAAAGAAATTTAACCTAAAAATATAAATATGAATAAAGAAAAACAAAAGTATAAAAGAACAAAACAAAAAAAGCAACTAACACAAATATTATATGTGAAGCCTTAAATAATAAAATGAAATATAAGTAAATATGTACATTCATTGGAATGGGGCAATGATGATACAATGTTCAGAGGGGGATGGGAATACAATTAAAGAGTTTAAATAAACAAATAAATATTAAAAAGTTGAATAAATATTAAAGGAATGGGGGCTATAAAAAGATATAAACTAGGAAAATGCATAAACACGAGAAAAAAACAGCAATATAATTTACAAAGGTAATCAGGTCTTCCTGGTGGTGAAATTTTAAGAAGCGTCTTCCTGGGAGGACAGGAGAAAAGCAAAGAGGCGGGATTTAAAGACAGGTAAGGAAGGAGAGTGTCGAATGGAAAGAGGGATAGAGTTCCAGAAGGAGGAGGCTTCTGGAACTCTCTTCTGGAAAATAATCAAAATTAGTGAAGGCAGGAGTGAAAAACATAAATTGCATAGGAAAGGCGACAGAAAATGAGTGTTTGCCAATTCTCAACAATATACAACTTATAATTTTAAATCTTGTTTTTCTGGTGTTTCAATAAATTTAGAAGTGGACACTCTGATTATTGTCTGTTCTGTCCACAGTAAATCTTTGTGTCCTATTAATTTATAGTAAGAATTAGTAGAACCATTTATAACGGTTAAAAATAATAAAAAAAAGAGTTTATTTTATAACACTTAATTATTTATTTTACCCACATCTTAACTCTGTCAGGTATTGAAGACCTAGTCGCGAGACCAATGGCTATCCAGTGCCTTTTCTTCCCTGCTCTATTAATACTGAAGGAATATTTCAATGAACTTTGTCCGTCCCTACTCGGCACTAGCCAGATTACAGACATAAACGAAAACAATCGGCAAACGAACTTAAAAAATATCGAAGTGTCCGGAAGTGTGTCTGCAATCTTCCAACTAAAACTCATTTACGTGATTTGGGCAAGCAGAGTCATTTCTTTGAACCTTCCTGTTCTTAACTCACTTTTCTTTCATTTTCTGTTTTTTGAACAATTGTAAGTGATTATAAAATATGGGGCCTGGTGCGAATTTTCTTTTTCTTTTTAATCCCATGCAGTGACTTTGGAAATAGTTAAGAGGTTACTTATTATTAAATCTAATTATAGCCCATGTGGAAGAACGTCTTAACAAGAATAATTAGGAAAAGGACCTGAATAAATAAAATCGATTTGGTATATACCACTAAGTTTGGCCTGTATTAAGTGGGTTCGGTTTATGAGGAATATTTCAGGAATTGTAACGATTTTATACATAAATGACAACATTTGCAGCATATCCAGCATAACATTGACTATATATAAGTTAAATGTAAAAGGTCTTAGTATAGAACCTTGCGGGACAACCCTGAGGAGCACTTGCTCAACAGCCTGCTCCTTACTTTTACCTCTTGGCTAGCTTTCACTTCTGCAGCCTCCTTCAGATAAACAATTATTTTGCTCTTCGACAACAATACTGGCCTATTAAAGAAGTACGTCACGCTGAAGCTAACTAAGCGCAATCCTCAGCATAGGGGTGAGCTAACGCCGGATTCCTGAATTAAAATAATTTATTAAACACAAAGTAAACATAATTTTTTTCTTGTTTTATATTTGTGATGAACACCTGACTTAAGTTAAGGGCATATTAATAATTTGTATCTAGTTCGATCAATTTTTCTGTCTAAAGAACCCGTCCAATAGCTTTTGTGTACTAGGTTCCCTCCAAACCAACACAATCCTTTTTTGTGAAATACAATTTTGTAAAATTCTGAACATGCGGATAGATTTTCGAAAAATTGTTCTCCCTTAAAAGAAACACCTAAATCCAGCCTTGTTACATACTTCAATCGTTCCAGATTAGATATTCCATGTATGAATAATGATTGAAATCTTACTTCGATAGCAGCTCCAAATATCGAATTTAGAAAAGTGAAAGTTTTCTTTTTCTTTTTTTTTTAATAGCTTATCAAGAATTGGGCTGTTAAAAAAAAAAATGCAGGAGGCATAATGATTTATAATGAAGACTCCGAAAAAGATTATTAAACATTTTCATTGATTTTTGTTGATTATGGACTGGGAGTGACAAATATTGCCGGGGAAGAAAAGAGGTTCTGGAAAAAGAGTTCTGTAGAAATTATCTGTCTGTCCTCCAGCAAGTAATCAGGCAACTAACAGAAGTAGAAAAATGGAAGTGCTATTTTTATCTGATAGTCTACATCCGAGGTTGCGGAAGGAAAGAATAACCAAGGAAAAAACTCTGAAGGTTTAATTAAAACTTTTTCTCCGAATCTCACTTAGTCTCTGATTTAATTGATTAACATGGGGATAGAACAGAGAATCTAATTTTACTACTGTGCTTAGAACGAATTTGTACAATTTAGACACTAAAATGTCTGGTATAGTTAAGGTTGAAACATTATTCTACTAATTGCTTTAGCTGAAAAATCCGATGCACTCAAGATTTTGCAATAGTTCAGTGCGTAGTCCACAAGGACATTGCGAACATTTGATGTTAAAAAGTACTTACTCCTTCGGGAGAACGCTCAAAACACAATATGTTTATCCTCAAACAGTCCAGAAGAAAGAAGGTTCCATAATCAGATATCCGCGTTTATTACTCGAATAAAAGCACTTGCGAGTCCTGAAATATATAAAGTTGAACATTTTTGGGGTTGCCTTTCTGGATCAAGTCTAAAATCAAGAGCCTTTGAAAACCAGAAAAAGCACTATTAAGGGTTACTCCGGACCCAAATTTGCCGGTACTGGACGCAATTTGTTTTAGGAGGAAGGGATTACTCCAGACAAAAATTATTAATTTGGATTTCCTTGCAACAAACGTCGGACGGCAAGATGCACCACCAACGATGAACATATTTTGTTGCTCAAAATAGAGAGATTTGGGGTTTACTCCGAAAAAAAAAATTGAAATAAATATATTTTATTAATTATTGAATCGGTCTTTATTGACCATGCACTTTATGCAGGGAGAGTCCTGCTTGGAAATCAAACAGCACCAGTGTACCACCAGACTTAAACATGAATGATAAAATATCATGTGTGCACAGTATGAATCTGGTTCCCAGGACTGTCATCACACAAGAAGTTTTACCCACTGGAAGAAAAGGTGGTTTTGAATTCATTTCAAAGCCCGAAGCCGTAAAATCGAAAGTATCTCTAAAATCCGTCCACATTTCAGAAATAGCAGAATATCGATTGTCTCAGAGCGAGTAAAAAAAAATCGACTAAATCTATATCGACCATTTACAAGATAAAGGAGGGAGATATATTACGGGAGAGGGAGGGAGAGAAACTGTTGAGGAAGGGGGAGAGGAGCTAGAAAATCAATATCCGTCGTAGGAGTTGTGGCTCCCGCAAGGCGACTTCCTGGCTCCTCTCCTATCCGCCCTCCACTTCTTATAGGCTCACTTCTGCGGCTCCAACCCTCTACCAAAATTCGCCTTCTTTTGCCATTTTGAAGGAACATTATATATTCCGTCTATTTTCCTGTAGTTTCCGATTCCACTTGCGCTAGATTATGGACAATTACTTTGACAATGTCTCACCATCCTAATCCTGAAGGTCTATCCTTATCTTCTCTACCCTGAGTAAAACCAGATGGGCCAATCGCAAACGCCGGTAAACTGCATGCGGCCGCAGGTTGATAATATGCTGTTATTTATTTATTTTTTTCTTTGAATGTGAATAATTTATAACATGAAGTTTAAACAATACACAAGGTTTCGATGGGACAGAAACATACCCCAAATAAAGATTACGGATATCTTAAAAATACTAGTGTTTGTACTTGACGTACTTGGATGGGTGTCCGTCTGGGAGAACCGTTGGTAATATAAAAGGTCGGAAGGCTACCTATAGATAGCCCGAAAAAAGGCCGTCACGCAGGAGCTGTATAACTAAGAACTTTCCTCAGAATTTGGGTAGTGTAGATATCATTCATAAATAATTTGCTTTATATAAAATAAAAACATGAATTGTTCTTCTCTTTTTTCTATATTTCCACATCGAAGTAACCCTACGATGTGGGAGTTTATTGTTTATTCTGCACATCCCATGCATTTATGTGCAACTGTTCTTCTCTTTTACTTTTGTAATGAGCAGCTGTTCAAGTATTAATTTTGTAATTTATTTGCATCCAGTGTTATGTCTCTAGATGTTACTAAATTTCAGATTTTCTTCTTTTGATCTGACGCAGACACGGGATACAGTCCCCCTAGTGGTAGGCTAAAAGAGTGTGAAGAGTTAAAATAGAATGCAATAGAATAGAAATAGAATAGAATATACAATTTCTATCCCAGGTTTTTGTTGTTGCAAAGTCTGGGTAGTGCACGTAAAAACAACCTCAATGGAAAAATGTTATTTAAGACATTGCAAAATAAGCGGAAGGTCAATGAAACATTAATTTACACTTGTTCTATATTTATTATTTTCCCTACATGTTTCAAATCATTCTGGCGTCTCTTCAAGGAAAATTCGTATGAACAAAATGGAGGAGGAACCCCTTTCAGAAGTAGGGCCATATTAAGACTCATTACAGACTGAATGAGTAAACTGGATTTTCGTCACCTTATGAAACGGTATTCGTTGTCAACTCTTTCGGGTTGCGTCTTCGAGAAGACGTCACGAGCGAGTGATTCCCCTACAACATATGTGGGCAACAAACGGCCCGCGGGCCGGGTCCGGCCCTCTGAAAGATTTGATCCGGCCCATGAGACATTTTGAAAAACGCAATTAAAAACTTACACTCACTGCAAATATGGATGGTCAAGTGAGATGGGGTTTGTCACTTGTCCCTGCGGAATCAAGTGAGCAAGCTAGCCGAAGGTCTCATTGATTTCGCGTCGCTATTTAAGTTTCCTAGTTTTTAAAACCAAATTTCATGATTTAATTATAATGTTGTACATATTTTTTTTTTTCATTTCATTATGTTATTTTAATAAATTGTATTACAATAAAATTTTCTTATTATTTCATGACTGATATCTATCGCTAAAAGTTATGAACCCTCCTTGAAAATCTGATGGTATTTAATTTTGAACCATCTAAGCTGCCCACGAAGTTATTTGCACACTGATGTTTGGCTCAGGACTTGTTGCGAATGGACGCAGTAGAAGCCATATATATATATATATATATATATATATATATATATATATATATATATATATATATATATATAATGGTTTTTGTGCTGAGTAATGTGCTAAGTTAACGAAGCCTCTGTAGAACCTATTTATTTTTGAATGTTGCTTCTATTTGATCGGGCAGACAGTATCGATGGTTAGTGGTCACCAGCTGACATCAGCCAGGACGGCGTCGTTACGGTTCGTCGACGATGGTGCACCTGTTCGGACAATAATTATTACGGAACGTAATAGAGCAGCTTGTATAATAGAAGGAATTTTGTTGATCTGAGTTTTAGTAGACGAGATTGATAAAAGTTCACTGTATTATATGGGGTAATGTTTTTAAAACTACATTTTGTAATAGGGTCCTTTCAATTACTAAATATGATGCTGGTCCTTTTTGTGTGTCGGTTACTTGTATAGACATTCAAGTGCTGATTTTGCTTGTTGGTTTTCTTAAAATGTACGGTTTTCAGTAAGGGTCCATCCAAAAACGCAGTGATTTTTCACAACTATGATTTGTTGGGACCATTTCTTCCTTGGAATATATTGAAACTCCTTAAATAAAAAGTTCGTCACGCAGGAGTTAGATAGCTAAGCACATGTTTCAGTATAGTGGATAGTTTAGTCCGCATTGATAAAGAATGTGCTTGAGCGATCTTATATAAAATAATATAAAGGTAAACAGGTTGTCTATTTTCTAGTTGTTATGACCAGGTCATCAGTCTATTTCTTGGCACGGTATACAGCTGCCAAGTTTTTTAGGTACATAATATTTTCTTTCGACCGTTAGGAGCATAATTAAAATTTGTGTAAACTCCCCTCCTTCGAGTGGTACTCACGATGAAGCATTACACCGATAGCGCTCTGAGCTTATTATTAATAAATGGTTTTTAAGTGGAGGTTATTGACCATTTTTTACCGAAGTGAATCATCATTAATTCTATTATTCTTAAATTTTTACTGTTAGAATTTTATAAAATACTCTTTTTCGTGATTTGTCCTTTTAAGATTTGATAAAATAATTATCTTCAGCCACATATGCGGATTTTGTTTATAGCTTCCATTATTATTAGAAAATATTGTTCTTTCTAAATAATTCATTTAAAAAACAAATAATTAAAACATTTGTTTCGTTTATTTTTAAAATAACATATATATATTTTCAATATTTTCAATGCTTGAAGTATTTTGAATATATATATACAGGGTGTACCAAATAGGACGACTCAAACTAATTTTGCGGCCAAACGGTTGGTCTCAGAAAAAAATGTCAGAGGAAAAAGTTGTAGGGCTTGACTTAATTTTTCTATATATGTCAACTATTTAACATGTTGACTGCGCATGTGCGCTCGGCGCTAGATGAAATGTTGAGGTTTGCAGATGACCCCTATTACTATGCACATCATTTTCAAGGGAATTAAAAAACAAAACCTTTACCGCAAACCGCACTTCGATATCTTTAAAATCAAATGAGTTTCGTGCGATTCAAATTTTATTGTTTTAAATTAAAACGATTTTTTGTAGGCACTCACAGGGGTCGGTTATGAATGTGTGCTACATGACTTTGAGGTATTTTTTCCTCAACTTTCTGAAAAAAATATGGCCGATCCTCTAAAAGAATTATTTTTCCTAATAACATTAATAAAATTGAATATAAAGCTAACTAACTATTTTAACTATTTATTCTGATTTTTCGTTTAAGACGTTCAATTTAAGTGATAACCCTATTTCATTGATAGATTAAATAAAAAATTGTAAAGAAAGCTCTAATCTTGTAGTTTCAAAGCATCCATTTTACTGTATTTTTATTTCTTCAAAGATGCCACCTTCAACATCCAGACACGTTTGAAGTCTGGAACATATGCTGTCAATTGCTCTCAATACTTGTTGCTTCAATATTGCTCTGGAGGCTTCAGCAATCCTTCCTTGCATTTAGTCTTGTGTACTAGGCGGATTAGAGTAGACCATATTTTTAAGTGTACCCGGTACTGGGATGGCCAGGATGGATTGGCAGGGATGGCCCTATTTCTTGGCCACCTGGATCACCTGAATTCACTCCGCTGGTCTTCTTCCTGTGGGGTACTCTTGAAAATATGGGCTACTCTAATCCGCCTAGTACACAAGGCAAATGCAAGGAAGGATTGCTGAAGTCTCCAGAGCCATATTGAAGCCAGATAAGAGCTTTCTTTATTATTTTAAGATTGTTTATGCCTCTTGGGTATTTTTATTATTTTATTTTACTTTAGTTTTACACTATTTTGGTGATTCGACTTTTTCAATGTTGTCATATCACATTAAGGTACTGTTTATAGATAATATAATAACAAAAATAAAAGAAAAGATAAGTTTTCCAAATTTATCGAAAAGAAACCGCTCTATATTGCGGAAGATTGATTGTGTATTTTATACTAGTACATATAGAGAAGATAGGAGGGAGCCAAGTTGCAGGCGAGGAACCTTGCGCAACTCATAACCTCAGAAAGATATTTGCAAGTATAATATCATTCTCCTCAGCCAGTACCTGACGCTTCGTACCCAGGAATTATCATTTTCTCATCGCACCTTCTATTAGCCTTTTGTATTAGTTTGTGTTTCCCCCCCTTTTTTTTATAAATGGTACAGAATACTTTTGGCAAACGGTTCTTTATTATTAGTGCATGTAGGATTACTGGTTGTACCAATAAATTATTGCATTATGCCGCAAATGATACTAAAATACACAATCGAACATTCAATATGCGATTAGAAACGAAAGTAAGAGTGTTGATTAAAATAAACAAAAATAAAACTATTTTTTTTGATAACTGAAGTGACAAAGTTTCACGAATGAAGTACCAGTGGTATTATTTCGATATTTAAAGAAATAGTGGCGGTTTATTTCTTTAGTAGCTTTTAATCCAATCCTTTTAACAATTCCCACACAACTCCCCATTTTTTATTTTATTTCATAGCACATTCCTTAGGGCTTTAGCTATTGAGGTTGCACTAATAAATTATTATATTATACATTTCTTATAACCTTCATAGCTTCTACCTACTGGGCGTCAAAAATGTCGTTGTTAAACTTAATAAATCCTAACGCGTGTGTTTATATATATATATATATGAGTCAATCCATTTAAAGTGTTCTAAAGGTGGCTGCTTGACCATTTTAGGAAAAAATGATATTTTTACCATCAATTACCTGTGGAATCAGTAGTTCAAAGCATTTTTTAAAAATTCCAGAATTTAAATGACAAAACTTCAGGAGCGTATAGTGGACCGTAAAACTAAACCAATAAGTCATTTGGAAAATTGCTCGTTTTTGCTTCGTTTTGGAGAAAATCGCAAACCGAGAAATAAAAATAAGTTTTTATGAACTTATTTATTTACATTTTATTGTATGTTGTAATCTATTTGATGTATCTTGCAAAAATGTTCCCCTCTTGCAGCGTTTCAAGCATTACATCATGTTGTTTGGTGTACGGTGGACTTTCTGGCGATCTCGAGGCAAAACTCAAATGCCTCATGAACTGTTTCATTCGTTTTATCCTCGGGATCCCCAGAGACTCCCACATATCACATTTCTACCATGAGCTAAATTGGCTATTCCCTCTTTATCGTCGACAGTACTTCCTCGGCTCAGCCCTTTACCAAGTAATTCAATCCCGTAGACCTTCTTATATTTTTCAACTTCTTAAATTTAAATCCTCGGTTCACTCCCGAAATACCTGATCTCGTCCTTCCGATCTTTATATTCCTTCCCAGCGAAGAGCAATATTCGAAAAATCATTCGTCACCCGTGCCACCTCGCTATGGAATTCCTTACCTCTGTCTGTCCGCTATTCTACCAATCTGAGAAACCTTTAAATCCCGACTCTTCCACCACCTTCTATCCCTCCAAGTTTTACCCAACCCCTAGTCTATATTGAAGCTTTACACTATATACTTTATCAGTTAGATAGCATTTATTAGTTTTTACGTTTATACGTAAAATTCACAATTATTTTGTAATTTTAAAATTATCCCTATGGGACTTGTGTCCCGGAATAAGAATAAAACTTTTCATTCATTCATACATCTAGGAGTCAATAATTGAATAAAATGCAGCTATACGTTGTTCTGGTGATATTTGTTGCATTGTATCTATGATTCGGTCTCCTAATTGCTCTCTTGAGTTGGATGACACCTAATAAACTTCCTGCTTCAAGGTTCAATCGGGCCAAGGTACTATTCTTCCACGTCCACTCATTAACACTTGTTCAAAATTATCCACATAAGCGGGGTTATTCCCCGTGAAGGGAGGGAGAAACGTAATAATGAATGCCAAAGTATTTAGTATCAGATGTAAATCAATTCATTAGCTGTTGGATTGGTCATTAGATCAAGAATTTGATTCAATGAAATAATGTTTTGGATTCTGAACAAAATCAGCGCGTTTTCTCCCTAAGGGGGGCGGAAGAAAACACGCTAATACACAGTAACAATTTTTCCTTTTATTAAAGATTGTTTCAAACAAACTATCTACGGAGTATAACAAAAGTTAAGAGTGGCGCGCAGCTACTATCGATTCGTGAGTTTGAATCGAAGTCTCCGCCGCAACCTTGCTCCAGATCGTAGACGGGGTGAATATCTGCCCTTTAGAGTATTGAAGCAATAGGAGAATCCAGTCAGATTCAACATTAGTCATTCAGAAGGCGAAGTTCTTCGTAACCTGAAAACCATTTGGAAATTTTTATAGAAAACCTGGAACAAAAAAAAAAAAAAAAAAGATAACATTAATTGAATCTGGTAGATGTTTATAAATACCATGTTATTGTTATGGATTCAGCTTTAATCTTAATACTTGAACTATAATAGGCTTTGTACTGTAAACTGAAAGAGTCAGTGCATTGTGTTTTGTTGTACGTTTTAAGGTCTTAAACCTTTTTTTTAATGATAGTAGAACTCCGTGATGCTCTGCTGCGTATGTTCTAGTGGAGTCGGGTAGTCTACTTTGGTAACTGTGTTTTAGTATAAATATGCTATAGCGGTGACTAAACTGAAAAAAAAAAACACGTTACAATAAAGTGTCATAAAAAATGTCCGCTTGCGTTCGCGCCTGCGCAATGGCCATGTACGAAAAAGAAGGCTGTATGTGTCACAAAAAAGTGTCCGCTGGCGTTCGTGCATTCGCAGTGGCGTGGCCATGTACGAAAAAGGCGACTTTATGTATCACAAAAAAAGTGTCCGCTGGCGTTCGCGCATTCGCAGTGGCGTGGACGTGTACGAAAAAGGCGACTTTATGTATCACAAAAAAAGTGTCCGCTGGCGTTCGCGCATTCGCAGTGGCGTGGACATGTACGAAAAAGAAGACTGCATGTGTCACAAAAAAAGTGTCCGCTGGCGTTCGCGCATGCGCAGTGGCCATGTACGAAAAAGAAGACTGTACGTTATGGAGTACATTACATAGGTTTGTTGAGCGGACCTAAAACATATTTATGTTCCTGAATTTGAGCAGAAGGCTCTAAACGAAATAATTTTTTGAAAATTATTTCTCTTATTCCAAAACGTGCCTTAGATCCGTCGGTGAAAATATGTAGTGTTCTGATTTTGCCTTAGAAAATATTGAAATGTAATTTTAGTTTTCCACTTGTAAAAAGAGGACAACCAATTATTAAAACAAAGCAAAATACCGTGCACAGGTGTTTAGAAGCTTACAGCAGCGAGAATATTTTTGAGGAGTTTCGTAAAGGAAGAATAGGAGCCGACATAGACAAATTAATAATTCAGAGATAATCCCCATTCGTAATGTACGGATTTCATTTATTTCTACAACAAAGCTTTTAATCTTGATATACATTACTTATACCGAAATTTGTTCCAATGAAACAAATATTACTACCGGTTTGGGCAAATTAATATTTTGGGTTGAAAGTAAACGCCTATTCCGAGCGACAGATTTTGCTGTAATACGGACTCTTTCAATGGTACGTTAATTGTTGGGAAAGCTATATACCTAAAGCTATGTATATATAGGTTAGTGGCGAAAAAAAAAAAAACAAATTCTGGCCGCTATCGTGTTAACAGACATGATATGTGATTAGAGTTTGTAAATAGTACATTTGTTGAATTGAAGCAGGTTACAGAGGGTTTTTATGAAACTCCTCACGCCTCACTGTGTGATAAAGCAGCCAAAACTTCTTGTTGGGCCGGACCGGCACGAACTGCATCCTAACCACGTCGGAGCGTGGCAGGACCAGCTGATAAGTGACGTCGAAGGTAGCGGGCCGAATGACGTCACGAAAGTGCGGGAATCAGCTGTTGCACGCTATAAGGAGCAGTGAGAGGCGTTATAAGGAACCATTATTGTCTCCTTACTGGAAGGATGTGCTCAGTTCCACTCCTTATGGCGGGGGAATGTGGAACTGTTGCGCGGTGATGAGCACTGTTTTGGATCTAACTGAGCAGTTCCACTTTTATCAATGGTTTTCTTAGATTTGTTATGGGAAAGTTACATAGCAAGTTTATGGGTGAGAAATCAAAAATTTTGGCCGCTTTCGAGTGAGCACACACACACACACACACACACACACACACACACACACACACACACACACACACACACACACACACACACACACATATATATGTAAAGTTCCTTCACTCTAGGACTACTGGTATATCATGAAAGCATGTGATCATGCAGACAGTGGGTCTACTCAGATAGGCAGTGGATCCCATATCGTCGATACAAATGCAAACTAACGAATATGAAAAAATGCATCTTTCATTGTCTATCTTTAATAATTTCTGCTGGACTTATTTACGGCAAATTCTTCAATCTGACTTCACTTTGTTAAAGGGAAAGTATTCCACTATCAAAAGGTCAAATCTGCCGAATATTTGACTATCCAAAAAAAAGTTATGAATAAATACTTTTCCACTCTGAAAAGTGGTGATTTTCATATTCGTTAGTTTCCTTTTGTATCGACGATATGTTCAGAACAGTAGAAGAGAGTTATTGTTATAATGCTTTAATGTATGGGTTATAAACTTTGTAATTTAATTATTCTTTACATGTATGTATTTTGGCTACCTCTAAATGATTGTTACTATCGTTGTTTTGTTTATTGTAATGTATTTATGTATTCTTTACAGAATAATAAAATCTAGTTAATTAAAGAGAAGGAGTTTTAAATACACTTTATATAAATATATATATATATATATATATATATATATATATATATATATATATATATATATAAATTAACGGAGGTCTTGTTTGGCATCTATTAAGGCCCCTTTACACTTTGATTAGTGCGAGTGTTGAGTGATTAGAGGTTCATGTGAGTGTTTAGTGTTTAGTGCGAGTAGTGTCCACTGCACTGTTTAGTTCAGTTGTTAAGCGTCGAAGAGCAAGTATTATGGTCCAACAGCCTCAAAAAATTGTTAAGGTCCGCTTGCAATTGCAAGAAATCCGTAGGGAAGTTTTAAACGCGGCGGTGTCTGAATGTGAAGAACACGTGGAATCAGAACAGTCAAGACCAAGAAGACTATGGGAACGAAAATGGATAAGTAGAAGAGCCATTCTTGGTGCGAGCTACCAACTCCTTATGGAATTGGCCTCTGAAGATACCATGAAATAGTACTATGGTATCAGGATGACTGAAGAGTCATTTAATACATTACTAAACCTAGTCGCACCCGTCACACAGAAATGAGGTACATTTATGAGACCTGCTATGTCAGCAAAAGTGAAATTTTTTTATACCTGTTGGCATCTATAAAATATGTCCTAGTGTGTGTACTGGAGCCTACTAAACAGAAAAATAGAACGTGCTTCTATTCACTGTTTAGTAATCAGTCGCACTAAACTATTGCAGTCCACACGTGTTTCGTACTAATCACTAAACACCTGCACTTAACACTCGCACTCGCACTAATCAAAGTGTAAATGGTCCTTTAGGTAGGATCGATGAAGATTTGAATAAATTGTTAAATAATTCTTTCATGAGTGCAACATGAACAGCTAGCTACATTTCTGCGGAAAGTGCTGATAAGAACCATTATGTGGACAAGATTGGGGAGAAGTTGGGATTGGAGTTTGCGGAGAAGGATTTGTTCAACTCTCCAAAAGCGAGGAATTTAAAGTTATCGATTTAATTTTATTTATGACGATATATTCGACAAACATCCGTTATTAATCCTAAAGCTATCCTACTATTGTGAAATGGCAGAGTACTTCTGACGTAGGCACTTCAAGTGGTTCTTATCTACTGACGTTCCAGATAACAAGCCAATTATACCTTCAATGTTATATTCCTATAGACATGTGTAATTCAAAATTATAGAACCTTTAAAATGTTCAAACCGAATTTCTTTCGTATTAAATTAAAAAAAAAAAAACCTGGTCAATGTGTGGTCCACCGCATGCTCTTCTTGGATCAAGCTTATATTTTTGGAAGTTTCCAAATTTGGATTTTAACTCGGATCATCCCGTATAATGCTCAACTCCTTTTTCAACTACGTGTCGAGTTTCGTAACACAGTATGGTAAGTTCTAGAGTGGAACGAGCCATATATAAAGGTGGCCATACACGTCCATTTTAAATTAAAGGACTGCGCAGTTTGGCTTCAAGTTTTGGCCTGTACGGGTCTAGCACACACACGATTAGTTAATAAATCTTAATGCAGGGACTGCACAGTCCAGAAATAGTAAACCCACTGTATGTGAAGCAAATATCCTCTTCTCTTCACGTCAGGCCTGGCCTGCACAGTCTCGGCCTCATTGCACTGTACAATTAATCTATTGGGGGTTTTAATTCTAGTTCGATGGACTGTACAGTACAACTCTGGCCTCAAGAATGTCCCATTCGCGGTGAGGAATATCTTAAGGTTTGGACTGCGCAGTCCAAATCTTGTGATTTTCCTCTCCGTGTGTGGGAAATGGAGCTGAGAAAGCATTGACTTCTTTAGACAAATTGACATGCCACTGATGCAGAAGAGGCATCTCTTAAGCAAGCGGAACATGTATGGCCGTTTTAATAAATTGACGATTTTGTTATTTTTTAATTTTATTTATTGGCCTGCTTACTAAAGGAATATTGTTGACATAATGGATGTAAATAAAGATCAAAACAAACACACGCAACAGTAATTGGACATATAAATAAAACCTATTTAGTAAAGAGCGTAAAACATTAAAAATAATAATATTTTTGTAACTGTCCCGTTAAAGGTCTCGAGAGCTCAGAGCTAGGGAGATAGTGCGGCCAGTAGTATGCTTTGCAGGGACCCATTAATAAATTAATTAATGGCTGGGTTGGCCTAGGGACGATCAGTGAGGCCAAATCAAACACACGAACGAAGACACTTGAAGATAAAAATGTTCAATGCGTGCTTGGGATTTGAACTCAGGTCCTCCAGCATATTCGTCCAGAGCTGTATGACTGATCTAACCTCGCCTCCCTTTGAAAATAAATAAAAACTATAAAAAATAGGCCAATAGCTGTCACATATACAAAATTAATACAAGAGAATCAGAAAGATAACCATCTGATGGTCGGGGTATCTACTGGTCCCCAACGTTTCTAAACACGATGGAGTATGGATTAGATGAGACGGTGAAAAAAAAAAAAAAAAACTAGAAAAATCGGCAAATGGGATTATAACCCTTATCTCGCGCGTGGAAACCATAAATGCAAGCCATCCTGCAATTGGAAGAAATGAACACTTTTTAAATTAATACAAATATTAATTGAAAGATAATATTACTATATACTTGGAAAAAAATTGTAGATTTTTGTTCCACTGTTGTGCTGGAGCGAAATATAGTTTTATGGCATAATTAGGGACAAATTATGAATAAATTGTTAAATTGTATGTATTGTACCTAGCTAGCTTGACTGTAGATCTACCGTGGCAAGCCCACCATATAGAGGCGTGAGGTGTATCAACAAGTATTTGGATCAAGGGTACACGCGGGGTCGGACAGCCTCCCTTCGGAATGCTGGAGCTGTACTCTCCTCTCTCTTGGTCTCTCTGGATGGTCGCTACATCAAACTATGTTTTTATAGATGGACATATACAATATTTAAAACATACAGAGATATATGGAAAATTAACAAAATTCCCCTTGATTTTTTAAAGATTGAACCAAAATGAATACCAAATGCAACATTGCATTTGTTGTTGATACGATTTGTTGATAATATTGCTAAACACTTGTCTTAAGTAGTAAAATAATGTTTTAAGTATTTTAATAAATGGAGAATAAGGCCGAATGGGGGAAAATACAGAGATTATCTTGTTTTCTAAGCTCAGGCCTTTACTGAATGACTCAGTTAATGTCACTGGCCTAACAATATCCTGGTCAAGATCCGTAAAAAATCATGAAGTCCATTTAGATAACGATTAGATTAACTTTTACCACCCATGTCAATAGTGAATTAACAAAGCTACAATATTGCCGCATATTGCTTTTCTATTTAGTCATAGTCTTCGTAAATATTTAATATAAGGGATTATAAGGAAAAATCCTATTTAATAAGTTAATCCTATTCTATGAATACTAACATAACTCGTAAATGCATGATTTTTTAAAAATTGTAGTCAATGTTTTGATGTAGAAACGTATTTTGAAATCTGATTGCTATTAAGAGAAAATTTTGGGGAAAAATAACGATGATAAGAAGCTGTTAACAAAATAAACAAATGATGCATATTTAATTTGCCTTGCATTATTCAAGTACTTTTCGACTTATTTCTAGGTTTCCTGCAGACCGACCGACTGAAGTTGCTAGTCGGTTTATCTCTAAGACCAAGAGCCCGGAACTGTACAAGGACTGATGTAAACTCAGGTCAGTTCCGCCTTACGTAAGCTATTCAAGTCAATCTACTGGTTTCTTATCCTTTCTTAAACCAACTTAACTTATAGAAAATAGTTATTAGTGCCAATTATTCTGTTTTCTTCCTGTTTATAGGATTGTGGAAAATAGTTTGTCAATGTTTGTTTTTTCACGAAACGACAACAGGATTAAAAAGAAAACTATTAGTCAATTTAGGTCGTGGGCTTCCACGGTCAAAGTTATCACAAACGTTATCATCTTAGGGTTTTGAACGCGTCATCATTTTCTGCACCAAAGTTTCGCCAGTCATTCTGCGGGCTTCCTCAGGGTTGCGTCTGAGAATAAGGATGTCTGGTTCACCCGGTATAAGTAACCGTTTCTTGCGGTTCCATGGGCGTGGTCTTCTCTTCCATGATTGTTAGGTTCCATCCATGCTTGAGCCTGACTCGTTGGTTAGATCCCTAACCAGCTTGGATCATTAGCACCTTAAAAATGTTTTTATTTCTGAAAGTCATTAGAGAAATATTCATTGGTGAATAAGGACTGATTAATTTTTCATTGCTCTTAAAAATAAAATATCTATTAATAATGTTTAAAAACATTTAATTAATAACAACATTTTCCATTTATTAAAAACATCCCGCTTAAAACCCAAATCGCTTCACTTAAATATAACTTTTCATAGCTACCTCCCTTCCATTGTCACTTTTATGACACATCTCTCCACAACCCTCTTACCTTCGACCACACTAATCTTAATGGGTGTAAACCCCCCCCAGCCAGTTTTCCTGAAACTTACCGCCATCCACCAGATTCAGAAATGATTGCATATCCGTTAGGCATAGTTCTCCCTCTTCTCATAGTTAAGCCAATTTTCATCCTGTACTTATTAATTTTATATAAGGGTCCCAGAAGTCAAGGGGTCTAAGTGGCAGACATTATTGAAAAAAAAAACTAGTTAGATACAGGAATGGGTCCTGAAAACCGTAATCTTGTCGATGGTAAAGAGATCCAAGTGATTTTCTTGACAGTTGCTGCCACCTAGCTTGTGTTCTCTTGAGTATTGTCACTTTTGTAATATTAAGTCCAGAAGGAAATTAAGTGGCCTATGTGCGGGTTGTTCCATTCATTTGCATATTACTTATAAACCGGATGATGTACCTATTATTTGTCATCGATAATAAACAGTTAAAGACCAGAGGATTCGTCCAGTATGATCGGAATAGCAAAAATCTAGTTTTTGCTATTACCACATATGTTCAATTTTGACTCCATTTTCCTCAAAACATTGAGTTTGTTACTTAGAAGCTTTGACCTCTGAGGTCCTCATATCTATGCTTAGGTTTCCTACCCATGAGTTTAAAATCTGCATCAATCTACCTTTAATTTATTACTTTTTTGTACCGGTACACATTCTATTCGTTCTAGATATAGAACGAAGAGTTATAAAAAGGAAACTTGGCTAAAAAAAAAACACGTATTTCTTTGTCCATTATCAAATTGCGTTACACCAAGTGCATTCTTGAAGAGACGGCTTATGTGAAAAAGTGCATTATATCACTCTCACTAAGTGAAATATTGCTCTGGAATGGAGCGGATGGATTGCATGGTAGATTAAATTATAAATAGCCGTCTAAATAATTCTAGTGGGTCAGGGTCAAGAATCGGGGCCAAGAGTCGGCACAAATATAGAGGCTCTTAACAAATATACGGTAGCAGCAATAGCAAGGTATATATTTTATAAACATGGAGAATTCTATAGAAATTCCATAATTTATGGTTGTTTAATTGTTAAGAGTCAATCCATTTGAAATGGTCAAGAAAAAAATAATCCGGTTGCTTGACCATTTTAGAAAAAAAAAAAGGATATTTTTACCATCAATTAAATATGGAATCAGTAGTTCAAAACCATTTTTAAAATTTGTTAATAGCTAACAGTTTGAAAATGGCAGACATCTTTGTCTCACCGCGCATGCTGATTTTTGAGTTTATAAGATCTTACGGAAAACTCATTTTCTTAGGACTGGTAAATCAAAGGTAAATAATTCAAACGCCATTATTTTCCTTATAGTCTTTTCTATATTTTATGTTTTCTTCACTTTTTGAATGTTTTGAAGTCCAATACCTGAAATCTGCCATTGAAAACAACTGTTTGTATTTCTCAAAATGCCGTTTTTGAGGGTAATTTTTTGTCATAAGGGGATGTATATCAATGTTGATTTATGGCATGATGATACACCTAGGTATATAGCTTGTATTAAAAGTCTTCTTAACCCTGATATTTGATCTCTTATTTTTTTATAAACTTTTAAATTTCAAATTTTTGATAACTTTAGGCTTTAATATCTCTGGTGGGGGGCTTGATAAAAATCTAATATTTTATATGTTATAGTTCTCAGTAACATAAAACTACTGTAAAAATTTCTACTTGTATATTTGAGTACTTTCGTAGCTATAAATTTTTGAAATCGGTCTTTTTACTCCTATTTAGCAATGTGTAAACATGAATAATTCATTAAAATTTTATTATTTTTGAACTTTTTACTTTAAATAACTCTTCCTAATATATTATCCCCTTTTTCCCCAAAAAAGAAGGAAAATTCTGAGGTCAAGTCTAATTTAAATACATCTTGGTATAATCATTTCCTCAGACCTAAATGTGTCATTTATTTTCATCTTCCTTTACAATACTCTTTTTAAATTGGTTTAAATCTTTTTATCTATGTCCAGTACAACACATAATATTGTATTTCTATTTATAATTGGAATCTAGGTGTACTATTTCTAAAGTTTTATTATTTTGTTTATTGAAAAAAATATTGTAAAGTCCTTTGAAAATGAGTTTTCCGTAAGAGCTTATTAACTCAAAAATCAGCATGCGCGGTGAGACAAAGATGGCTACCATTTTCAAACGGTTGACTCTAAACAATTTTTATTTTTTTATTTTGAACTACAGATTCCATGTGTAATTGGCGGTAAAAATATCAATTTTCTCTAAAATGGTCAAGAAACCACCTTTGGACCACTTGATACGGATTGAATCTTAAATATTTTTATAAATGACATAAGAATAAACCAAAAGATATTTTGGGATGCCTTATCTAGAGGTTACCAGCCTTTTCTAGGCACGATAGAAATGGGGCTTTTCCTTTTCAGCTCTTTCCGAATGATTGAAGCGAGGTCACACCCATAAAAGAATCATCCAAGATGTGCCGGAAATGACCTCCGTTAAAATTTATGTTATTTATATATATATATATTAATTCTTGTGAAAGATGACCCGATATATATTTTCCACTTTTTCTTGCTTCTTTTTCTAGCAGGAGGTCGATAAAGCAGTACACTCTTTGTTCAAATTAACTACTTTATTTGGTATGATTCGCCCATACCAAACGAAACATACCAAATAAAGTAGTTAAAATGAACAACGAGTGTACTGCTTTATCGACCCCCTGCCAGAAAAAGTGGAATATATATATATATATATATATATATATATATATATATATATATATACCACCCGTAATTGTTGTTATACTGTAACGAAACTTGGTACACGTCGTGGTTATCTAAAGATACTGATTTTTTTTAAGAATAAACTAAATCGGTACATCTCAAAGGGGGGTTCACTCAGGACGGAAATTAATAATTAATTTCTTCGATTGGAAATTCTATTGTATTGTGATGAAACTTGGTATACGTCGTGGGAAGTGCGCACCGTAAAAGTTGCGGGACTTGGAAAAACAGAATGTTAGAAGATTTAATCGGGCCGAATTGTTGACGAAATTACTACATACCTGATTAGACCTTCAAGAAGGAAACGTGGAACGCATTAACGATAGCCTTCTTGCATACAAATAGGAAAATATCGGAGCTGTATAGTACAAACAAATACTCAAGCATATTTCACTGGAGCCAGATAATATTCAAGGTACAAGTAGGAAAGGGATTTTAGTGGGCTCAAATTATATACGGTAAAGAACCAGGAAAAGATGTCCAATGAATGGTGCTCAAAGTTATGCCGAGTTTGGATTCTTGAAAACAATACGATTTATGGCGACAATTCCTCAGTTAAAAACACGAATGAGACAAACAGGTTCAGAATTATTCAGGTTTATATTCACTTTTTGTCCATCCATGTATATACATATATATATCTGGGACCCCGACTTGAACTCTCAAACGGCACCCGAGTTTTAGCCACACTATATATATATATATATATATATATATATATATATATATATATTTTAGGCCCCTGTATATACACGTGCGTGTGTGTATAAATATATATTCTTTTTAATTTTAGAAGGCATGGGGTCGTTAAAGCAGTCATCCTGTCTTAAAACATTAAAGTTTTAAGCCAGACTCCCGAGCGAGTACATGGTGAGGAGAGGACGAAAATAGGAGGAAGAAGTGCCCCCGAAGAGGGGCGAAAATATGCACGAAACATATCGGGTCTATTAAATAAAGTAGTATGAGGACAGGCTGACTGCTTTAACGACCCCATGCCTCCGAAGATCAAAAAGAATTTAGATATTTTGGGTCATCTACACCAATAAATAATATATGTATATATATACACACAAAAATAATAATCTTGATCTAATACATTTGTAGAAGAAAACTCCCTAATAAATACATACATTCCTATAAATTTAAATTTTTTCTTCATTCAGGTTCTTTGTTTCCAAGAACAAAATATTAAGACGACTTCAACGGTATGTTTCGAAACGAAAGTGCTGCACGTTGGATTATTAACGTATTTGAGTAGATAATATTTAAAACTCTCCTTAATTTTGCGATTAATGATTGAGCTCGAAAGGTATCAAAATATTTCCGCCCACCAGAATATGTTTTTTTTTTGACATAATGCTTGCGAAAAAATTGCGTTACAAGGCTTGCACGTATACGTTTCAGAAGTAATTGAACGGGCGGAATCAAATGAAACATTTTTCATGGCTATATCTATAACCGTTGGCGCGAAAAATGGAAATAACTAGTTTTTTCTTAGGATTTATGGTTATATTTTTATATATCTTGAAACCGGTTGCGAAATCGTAGTAAATTTAAAGGAACTATTGGAACCCTTATTAAATTTCCTACAAATACTGTTTCTATGCGATTTTTCATAGGTGAAAAGGTTGCATAAATGGGGTAATTTCCCCTTTGGACACTGTTAGTTTTCTATTGTGGCACCCAAGATCTTGCTTTGGTTTGAGATTTCATTCTTGATTTTTAAAGGAGCTGCGCAAAGATGACTCAGTTCCTGCGAGTTATACATTTTATTATACACCAGTTTTAACCGGAAGAACCGTGAACTCAGTTCATTATTACAAGGACATTATTTATATAAAAAAAACTCATTTGAGTTTAAAATCATTTGGAAGAGCATTGGTCTTTGTTTACTTGAAGATATAAATTGAGAATGCTAATTGTATTCAGGTAGAATAACATTATTTTTAACTAGAAGAAAACCTTGAAAACCCTCTCTTTTATGTGTTCTATACATATAGACCCAATTTTTTGGAAAACTTCACGTTGAGTTTATAAACATTCTTATGAAATATTTATCAATCATCATAAATACAATCTTTGTTTGTAATGTTTAGTATTTTTTTTTTTTTTTTTCGTTTAACGGCGTATAAACGTTAGGGCTATTAACGCCGGTTTTGTTTAGTAAACGTTTAGTAGAGTTTACATCTTTGAAATTAATCAAACATTTCGTAAGTTATCTGTGGAGATTTGGTATATTACTTAACCCATTCGAGACAACAATTTTTTTTTCGTTATATTGTTCATTTTTACTCAAAAACATGTTTACTGTGGATATCATCCAATTCGTAAGTTAATTCACATTAATAAGATCATTGAACACTGGGTGAGCAGCTCGCTCTTCGGAAATTTTTCATTGCAAGGATAATTTTTTGTTGGTGCACAGTGAAATCAATGCTAAATTCTCCTGAACTTTTCTCATTTCATTAGTTCCAGAAAAATCATATTTCGACGTCTGGTTTACTCAGAATAACTGATAGTTGCACATTACTGTTATTGCACACACGGTGTGCAATCGGCCTCGAATGGGTTAACTCGCATAAGTGCTTCTGTAGCTTTTGTATAATTTATTTGATATACATAAGAAGTTCTGAAATTTTAGAAAAAAAAAAAAAATGTTGATATAATTAGTTTTTGAATGATTGAACCAGGACAAAATTAGTGACAGATTCATTTCTTGATTGATAATGATCCCTGGGAACTGTGTTATGTGATAATGATCCCTGTTCATACGGTGCTTATGTCCGGTATGAATTGGATAGCTTGGAATAAAGCCTAATATTTTACCGTCAATAGAACGAAACCACTTTTCCGACATTTGAAGAACCATTTTACCAGCTGAGTTACGAACGAATATATGTACGCCTGATTTCTTTTAGTCGGTTGGATTCGGGATCCTGGACCGTCCCCAGGCCCACCAATGCTTTAATTTATTTATTAAGGGTACCGGATCTCGCCGTGGTCTACTGGCTAACGCCTTAGATTCTCAATTTTTTTTATCTCGCAGCTCTTTGTGAAAATTCCCCGCTGCACCATGGATTTTGGCACTAATGGCTCGAATGTCACTGCACCGAATATATATATATATATATATATATATATATATATATATATATATATATATATATATATATATTATTTTCCAACGTATTTCTGACCTTTATTTACGAATAATTATTTATTCTTTATATATGGCCCAGGTCAAAAGAATAGTACTCCAATTTTCTTTGTACTATTTTATTTATGTTTCGTGGCCTTTATGCCACCTCCTCAGGGGCCATTACATCCCCATGTGTGGTTAGCTCGCCACCCATACTAATACTTATTAGCATTAGTATGGGTGGCGAGGTAACCACACATGGGGATGTAATGGCCCCTGAGGAGGTGGCATAAAGGCAACGAAACATGTAGGGCGTACAAAAAATAAAATAGTACAAAGAAAATTGGAGTACTATTCTTTTGACCTGGGCCATATATAAAGAATATATATATATATATATATATATATATATATATATATATATATATATCCCAGAGGGTGGAACAAAATTCAGTCTTCCCACTACCGGAAAACATCAATAAAAAAAATATTTTTTTTTTTTTTTTTATTTATTTGTTTATTTGAAATCTGTACAAATTATAAACAGTACAATAATCAAGTTTGATGATGCAGATATTATGAACAAGTTGAAAAAAATGGAAAAAGTAAAATAAAATAAAAACAATACAAAATGTGAAAGAAGCCAGCCATTGTTGGCACTTTCAAAGCTGTCCAAATAATTATTTTAATGATCCCTATATGATCAGAAGAGTAAATTGTCTCGGGGCCACTGTCTCTTGAGCCGCCTGGGAGGATTGTCTGGATGGGATTGGGACGATAAGGATAGACCTTCCGGGTTAGGATGGTAGGACAATTTGGAGTGGAACATTTGGAAACGGGTTTTAGCAAGGTCAAGGACAAATGGAATGTTAAGGTCATTGTGAAGGGTTTTGTTTGAGACGTAGAAAGGGGCATTTACAATTTTACGGAGCACTTTTGACTGGAATGCCTGTATTCTGTTGATGTTGGATGTTTTTGCAGACCCCCAGAGTTCAAGTCCGTATGTCCATATTGGTCGAATGATTGTTAATAAAAAAAAAAAAAAAAAAAAAAAAAAAAAAAATATATATATATATATATATATATATATATATATATCAATGGGTAGTAATTATAAAATTGTTTCATCAAATGTTAAAAATGACACAATTTTCAACGGTACTAACGACCAAAGTAGTCAATTTACCTTAAAAAAAAAAAAAAAAAAAAAAAAAAAACTAAATAAATAAAAAGATTACTGGTACCTGAAAAATCAGGTTACCGGAGCTTGGGGGGGAGAGAGGAAACGCACTAAGTTAAATAGTTGGTAAAAATTAATTTGCTTGGGAAATGAATATATAATTATATTATGTATTACTTTTTTAAGGCCTCCTCTCTAGGGCCCAGCTAGGGGAGGAGCACGGTGGCCCGTGCTCTCAGGGGGTCCCGGCGTCATTTTATGGCTCGCATTATAATTTTAACTAACAAAGGTACATTTATACCTGAGTATAGTTCACACAATTTTCTAAATTCTCTATTTCTAATATATAAACTAGCTTTTAAATATTGTTAGTCCAACAATTTGTAGCCCCAGGAAGTGCCATTGTACCTTAGACAATACGTAAATTTTCCACTCCGTTCGATTACAAATGCATTTAATTTTGTTTTCAGAGAAATGTAAATTGTAAATAATTATTATTAATGTTAATGGATTAGGGAGGGGGGTTAAGGGGCCCGTGAAGTTATGTGGACAGGGGCCCGTAGTTCCTGCTCTTCAGCATAAAGTTTCTTCCTGACCTTGTAGTGCGATCTTCTTAACCTGTTCGTATAAGCATTAGACAACTAAATCACCTATGTCTACGAGTATATGCATATATTTATTGATGTGGCGATGACAGCATATAAATCGTACCTTGAAAAGCATCATGAACCCTGACCCTACACCCCCTCCACCCGAACTGGAGGATTCGATCCTGACCAAACAGGTGTATGGATCTGATAGGTTACCCCAGTTCCGGCTAGCCTCGCTACCCGTTACCTACGACCTTTCTCACGGCTACCCGGAACTACTCTCTGCTTTGCTTAGTTCATTATTCTTATGTCTCTACTTAAACATTTAACTATATTTAATAGAAAAATGTTCTATTTGTAGGAACTGCGTCATCTAAGCAGTTTCCGTTCTTACCCCTAGTGTCGTTTGTAGAGCTTTATCTTTCTCGTAAAATGTAAACACATTTTTAGAATTATAAAATGTAATCCCAAGTGGAGCAAGATCATAGGCGCTACAACAGAAAACTGGCAATATTTCAAGCGGCAATTACTCTATTTAAACGCCAATTTCTCTAAATGAAATCCCTTCATCAAAAATTAAATCAAATCAAAAATCACATGACAACCTTATTTGGAGGAAATGTACATTTACATGTTACATTTACTGCCTATTTTTCCCAACCGGTTTTGAGATATATTGGAACGTATTCGATAATGCCAAGAAAACGTAGTGTCTTCCATTTTTCTCCACAACGTAGATCTCCACGTCATAGACATGGCCTTGGAAATCTTTTGAGATTCCCAACGCTCAATTACTTCTAACACGTGTAACTGGAAGCCTAGTAACGCAAAAACCAACTTCCATTAAAATCGGTCCATTTTTGAGCCAGCTAGAGCGCGAACAGACACACACACACACATGTATCGGAAATACACGCATCAATAATAATAAGGCCATTCATTTTCAGGGTAAAAATCATTTTTTTTTTTTTTTTTTAAAAACACGTGCAATTTTTTCTGCGGGGTATCAACTGGGGGTATTATCACCCTTTAATAATGCGAGAGGTTTTACCAGACTAGGTCGCACATCCACTACCAACTAGCCACGCACATCGTTGCTTAACTCCGGGGATAAAAGGTAACAGGTGTATTCAAAGTGATATGGACGTTGGCTAGAAATGCTAATATTTCCAAAGGTTTGCTCTGTAAATTCATTTCTACTTTACCTGCAACGCTTTCATTCTAAATCTTATTTAAACTGTCCGCCACCATTGAGCGTAACAGTCGCCGACGCCGCGGTCATCGACCCTAGATGTAGTAGATTTTCTGCCTAGACTGCTGTTGGATGAACGCTGAGCTAAGCTGAGCGAGATCTATCTGAAAGCATGGATCAGCGATTTGAGCGCAGTTCGTGAGGATGCGTTCAGCTCTTGGCCTCTCCCATTTCCAACTGGAGTCACCTGCTTCCTCTGCTTCATGACCTGTAGGAGTAATTTCTCTACTTCCGCCAGAATTATATACACATATGTATACGTTTCTGTATGTTTTCTTAAATATCTCTAAAACGGCTGGGCATTTGTAGGAAATGTAACGTTACCATTCGAAAGCTTATTAAATTAGCTACAAGAACTGTTCTTAAATAATGCTGGACGTTCTCAGTTGGAAATATAAGTGCCTGAAATTTCGAATGTGTTGATTTTGGTGCTATCAACGGTTTTTTAGTGTTTGTTTTCCCTCGATAATCGATTTTAGCAATAAAATGAGTTTGCCAATTTAAAAAAAAGATGTAAACCAACATTTGGTTGTTTGAAATAGAGCCTTCGAGTGGGTGTCGAAAAGACCGAGTTAGTAATTTCCACCAGTGTAAGTTTTCGTATTGACCGGTTCTTTTGGTCTCGGTTTGCCTCAGTTTATAATTGGTTGTTTTTATCTTAATTATATTCAATGCATAAAATGATTATTTTAGTAAAACGAGGTAATTAAATAAAAAACATTTGTAATAGGGTTTTCCTAGAGAGTAATTTCCTCTGAGGGTATTTCTTATAATAATTCCGCTTTCCAAATTACAATAGGGATAAGAACGGAAACGCGCTAAGATAACGCAATTCCTGCGAGTTTGATTTCAAGAAAGGTTACACCCACATTTATAATTTTGTGTCCGGAAAAACCCGCCTACAACCAAATGGACTGATTTAGCAGGTTAACCAATTCGGACAATCGTTTGTGTGGGACAATTAAATGCGAAGTTTCATGGTGAAGAAAAAGAATTGTGCCCGCTATCATTTTAAAATACACGTTTATATTATGGGGTCCGTCTATTAACACATTTCAAGAACATTTATTCAAAGCTCGTTTTATAATGTTTCTTGACACTGGGGCACTTCGCACATTTCCTTATACCACTGTAGACAGACACACACATACGACAACAGATTAAAAAAACTTAAAAATTGGCTCATAAGCACTAACTCTCTCTACCAAAATAATATTTTCCTTTTAAATATTCGTTTTGCTAAGAGGAAATCTGAGCTTAGAGAGGCGCCAAAGCTATAGAGACACGGAAAACTTAGCATTATCTTGTAACTTAAGTGTCTTTGTTTACATAATATATTGTGTTTACATTTTTTTTTTTTATCATAGTTTTTATTCAACTTGTCATTTTCAATTATTTATTATTATCTATATTTTAAAACAAACTGTAAAATGTGCACATAAAATGCATATAACTGCATGAGGTACGCAGAGTATACCAATGAGCCCCCACATACTGGGGCTGCTTCAAATTGGAAATAGTAACAACGACAAAAGTAATGGTTTTTTTTTTTTTTTTTTTTTTTTTTTTTTTTTTTTTTTTTTTTTTTTTTTTTTTTTTCTTTTTTTTTTACGGCGCATCTACTTCTAGGTCATTAGCGCCGACAGGGTGCAGCGAGGAATTTCGAGCCCTGAAATGAGAAAATTCCTGCCGGAGGTGAGGATCGAACCCACTATCTCCCGCTTATGAATCCAATGCGCTAACCATTAGACCACGGGAGACCCCGTTATGGTATTATTACAATCGATGAAGACATTTTTTTGAAATTCTTTCACAAGTGCAACTTCAAAAGCTTCATTCCTTCGGAAAGTAATAAAACTAATGCAGCGAAAGTAATTTTAAATCATTATAACGAAAAGGTGCTAATGACCTTAGCAGTAGATGCACCTAAACAAAACAAACAAAAAAATTATAACGAAAAAAAAAACAACTTAATTATTCAATGGATAAAGCCGAATAAAATGTAGGCGAAAGAAGTGCTTTGTAAGTGTACAAATAAAATTAGCCCCCATTCATGAAGATAGCCAGAGCACGGGAGACGAAAAAATAGGAATTGATTATGAATGAGTTGCACCGAGGGGAGGTCTGAGGCAGGGCGATCAGCTGATACGAGTGTAAACAAACATCAGCTGATAGTAAAAAACACAAACACCGCGGTTCCACTGTCAAAACCGCACTTACAAAGCACTTTTGGCTTGATTCGACCATCTGTAACGCCCGGCATGTGTGGCCCGTCACAGCGGAATCTCTTTCAGCTCCGACACGGTTGTAGTTTTTTCTTTTATTGCCTTTTGTATGGAGTCGGGTTATCGTGAGATTTCCCGCACTGTCAGATTACACCTCAATTGATTCAAAACCATTTATGAGCCTCGCTTCGGTATTTGTACAAACATTTAACAAAGCGGATTTAACCAGATGACGTACGAGGATCGTTTATGCAGGAGATGTTCCGTTTAAAACAAATACTCAAAGGCAATGAATTAATTCCATCAAATTGTAATTTCAGGTTGTATGCATTGTTAAATATTTCGAATAAGATGACATTCTTTTCGTAAATTAGTATAGATGAAGTAATCATATGGACCTACGACTAATAAAAAAGTGCTATTTACAAGAACTACGTCATCATAACGTGTTTCCGTATATCCCTAGTGATTTGAAATATTTGGTATGGAAGGTTTTATTTTAGTTTTCTTCCACAGATGCGCTGCACAGGTTTCAGTGACGCAGGGGTTATAAAAATAATGTCTCAAAAAGGCTTGATTTTAATTTTTTATTTTGTCGCAATTATGGATTTCTTTTGAGGAAACCAAAGGAAAACATATATACTGAAAAACTCTAAAAGTATTAGTCGTGAAAGAAGGTATCTTTTATTTTATTTATTTAAATTTTAACGCATCAAGCGAGGTTCGATATCTATGATTATACCTTGACAGCCGACTGACATGGAACCCTCACACGAGACTAAAAAGATAAGAACTGAACAAAAGATACGAACTACTTAGACGACTCCTTGGACCCTTATCTAAATTATCGTTTATAACAAACTTACGATATACAAACTTGAACTCTGAGAATCTGCAAAAATATCCAACATCAACAGAATACAGACATTTCTGTCGAAAGTTCTCCGTAAAATTGTAAATGCCCCATCTATGTATTCAACAAAACCCTACACAAAGACCTTAACATTCCATTTCTCCTTGACCTCGCTAAAACCCGTTTCCAAATGTTCCACTCCAAATTGTCTTACCATCCTAATCTTCCCAATCCCATCCAGACAATCCTCCCAGGTGGCTTAAGAGACAGTGGCCCCGAGACAATTTACTTACCTGATAACACTCACGGCCACCGGGTCCAATATTTTTTATTTACTTTGGCTTCGCAAGAAAAAAAAAAAAAAAAAAAAAAAGAACTGTAATCACACTACACTACACTAGCCAACTGGCCAACGGAAAAATACACAAATTGTGAGATTACATGAAATAAAAAATAAATAATGTGCTAACAATTCAGGGCATTGGCTTTGAGTACGCACCCATCTGGATCACCTTGCATCTTCCATCGATGATATTTGTTCGATCGGAGAACAGAAAAAAGTCCGTCACGCAGGAGCTGCATAACTAAGCACTTTCCTCAGAATTTGGGTAGTGTAGACTGCTTTCTAGTACAATTTGCTTAAAATATCCTACATAAATAAAATAAAAACATGAATAGTTCTCTTTTAAATTTGTAATGAGTAACTGATCAATTATTAATTTGCTTCCAGAGTTATGTTTACACATGGTACCTACTACACTACGTAATAAATACAAAAAACCTCATATTATCGTATTTTGATCTAACGCAGGAACAGGATACAGTCCCTCTAGATACAAAGCGCTCCTTGCGGCGGCTTTGTGAACCTACTTCTGGCGGGCTTTTCTATTGAAATATATTACAAAGTAAACCCCCGCTTTCCGATTCAACGATTCAGCTCATTTTTACAACACTTCTTTCTCATGAGTTACCCACGACGTATACCGCGTTTCGTTACAATACAGCAGAAATTACGACCGGTATGAGTATATTAGGAATTTGGGTCCGGAGTAAACCCCCCCTTCTAATGAACCGATTTAGTTTATTTTTACAACACATATTTACCTGTAGATTACCACTACGAATACCGAGTTTCGTCGAAATATACCAAAAATCACGGCTGGTAGTGGCGAATTGGTATTGTGGGTCCGGAGTAAACCCCTCCTTCTAATGAACCGATTTAGTTCATTTTTATATCTCACTTTTCTCTCTATATTACCACTAAGAATACCAAGTTTCGTTGAAATATAACAAATATTACGGCTGACATAGTCAAATAAGTGTTTTGGGTTCGGGGTAAACCCCCCCTTCCGGTGGACCGACTTTGGTGGTTAACGAACTCGTTCAATCGTTTGCTAATTGAATGCTATATACCAAGTTTCGTGACGAAAAAACAAAAACTCTGGCCGCTATCGCGTTAACAGACATATATATATATATATATATATATATATATATATATATATATATGCATATATATATATATATATATATATATATATATATATATATAAATTTTAACGGGGGTCATTTTCGGTGTCTACTAGGTAGGATCGATAAAGATTTGAAGAAATTTTTCAAAAATTCCGTCATGAGTCCAACCTCAATAGCTACTTTCCTTCGGAGGAAAGTGCTAAAACAACACCGAGCTGTTTAATTAAAAAATCACAAATACAAGAGAAATATACGGGGCATTTAAATGTGTTAACGTGCTGTCATTGTCAAATTGTACTATAGGTTACCAATATTTTAGACAGTCATATGAACTTAATGACAAGTAAGCTACTGAACAAGACTAGGCGACGAAAAGAAGGCCAACTCGCAGCACACTCCACTAGGGAGCAGACCGCTTGGCGTATCATTTATCAACAGCGTTTTTATCGGCAGTTTTTTCTCCTCCTCGCCTTTATTTCACTCAGCTCATTATGTCAGGATACCAAATCAAGTACCAGTGGTTTGATAAATTAGCAGAAGAACTGCTTAGGAAATCATTTTTTTTTTGTCTTGAATTGTTTTTAAAGAGGACAATGTTGTTCCGCGGTTTTTGTCTTGCTCGCTCTTCACCTACTTGGCAAGGGTTCTTGGTGGGCACAAGTGTGTGTTCTGCGGACGAGTGACGCACGATATTATTATTCTAAAAGGGTTCTGAAATTGTCCTTGATGATATAACGGATTAAAATTATATGAGAATTTTCTTTAAAATGTCTGGATTAATAATGCGTTGATTAATGTATGAAGAGAATTTATGTTTAGATTTATAGCTTTTGGAAAATAAAATCAGACATTTTTAGCGCATTTCCTCCCTCAATCCATTGAGAGGAAAGTCCTGACTAGAACGTTTCCGAAGACAAAGATATATATATATATATATATATATATATATATATATATATATATATATATATATATATATATATTAATATAGCTGTGCCAAAAAAGCCCGATTTTCGTAAAATTTGGTACTAAATGCCCTTGTCTTATTTGTAAGATCAAGTTGGTTTACCAGAACACCGTTTTGGGGGCGAAATTTTGCATAATATGCTTGAAGGTACAGTTGTTATAGGTTTTCTAACGTAATTAAATGAATGAAACCATTTTTAATGCGATATAACCATTAGCGATTGATTTAGTGAGTTGAAAATTGCTCCAGATTGTCTGAACTTAGATATTTAAATTTTGGCTGCGCTTGGAGTTGGAAAAGTATTGGAAAGTAAATATTTTAGTACAATACATGAAACGTTTTGGGATCTATATGTATATGTATTTTCTAAAATATCTGGAAACAGGTTGGGAAATTGTGCTAAGTGAGGTGGAGGCGACCATTCGAAAGCTTACTAAATTTTCTACAAAAAATGTTCTGAAGTAATTTTCGAAGGATCGACGTCAATCGGAAAAATAACGTGTTAGATTCGTTGCTTTGTTTTTTTGTTTTGTTTGATGTCCTCAGTTTTTTATTGCTTGTAGTTTTTTAAAATATATTTTAGTAGTACCTAACATTAATTTGCCTGCCACGAGATACTTAAAAAGGGAAATAATTTTTGGTTGTTTGTTATACATCATTCTCGAGCGGAAGTCGAAGAGGCCTAGAGAGCAATTTTTGCTGCTGTAAGTTAGTGGCGCCTCAAATGTAACGTTTTCTGTAGTATTTCATTGGAGTAGACTTTTTAAATTTTACCAAAATATTAACTATTTGTATTCCGGGCTTTCAAAATGGGGCTAGGCATTACAACGTTTTAGAAACGTTCTAAGATGACGCAGTTCCATCGAGTTGGACTTTTTTTACATTGCTCATCGATAATAAGACATGGACCTAGTATTTGTGACGTCACTGAAGATAGTGACGTAGAGTGGCGTCAGACGAGGTAGTATTTTCAAGTGAGTTGTCAGATGCCCAAGAAACGGACAAGGTATATCGAGTCCCTCACGGTCGACTTGCGTTACATCCTTCGCCACCCCATTCAGCTTGGTGGCGAGGACCTCCTACCTAATACACGATCTTCATCTCCACTCAGTCGGAAGGGTGTCTTCAGGTCTTTTATATCTCGACATGGGGTCCTGCAAGAGGCAACATTAATTTAGTGTTTCCGAGTATGATAAAACATTAAATTTTACGTTCCATTTAACACTGAATTTTAAAAATAAATGCACATTTTTCACTGCATCTGCTTCTCAACGATTAGCGCCAGGCTATCTACAGGTTCACACCTTTCATAAACACTCATGGTGTAGCAGGAAATGTTTTTAGCGAGTCTATCTTCAGGGAGCGTACTAGTCCATAGACCACAGGAGGAACTATAAATTTTTTTTATATTAAAACAGTTAGTTCTCTATTCCCCATATACGTATATATAGGAAAATGTGTAAAAAGTGGTTATTAAATACGGGGCCCATAAAAGCACATTGAGATAGGAATATAGTGACAGTGACAGATCATACATTCAATTGTATTCTAAAATCTAAAGACTTATGTCCACTTGCAGAATGTACAGCCACAGCACTTAATGTGACTATAACTACAAAAGCCCCCTAGCCAAACATCTAAACGGTTGGCACACCCCCCCCCCCAAAACAAAAGGATATTCATTTGATACTGGGCTAAATTCCATCAAAATCTTCTCAGTTCTTAGAAGTGCAATTCATTGGCTGGTTCTTGCTCTCCCTACCTTAAAAATAATTTAATAAAGGTTATGGAAAATTACAGACGTTATATTATGTTTAAATATATATATATATATATATATATATATATATATATATATATATATATATAACATAATATATGTTACTAGCAGAGATAGATGTTGAAGATACAAATAAGTACTGCACTCTTTGGTTAGACGGATTTCGGCAGCTTTCTAAGGGCACTTCTTTCTTAAGGCCTGCTGCGTACCATAATTGTCCTCAATATATATATATATATATATATATATATATATATATATATATATATATATATTAATAAATGTAAAATATTATTTGGGAAATCTAATAGGGCTTAACAAGAATCTGTTGAAGGAATTTATATTAAAATGGGGTACTGGAGGAATCATTATAGTTGATACAAAAAAAAAAATCGTTTGATTTTTTTCATAAAAAAGATTTAGTTAAAAAAGAACCGGGATATGAAATAAATAATGTTTAGGCAACTAAATATACCTCGAAATGTAGCAGTGGCTCTTAATAATTGTCAGCAAACTATATACAAAATGATCCAACTTATATAAAATGCTGTAAATGATCAAGTATTCATAAGAAAAATATATAAGGGGGAAAATATGAAAATAAGAAAGAAGAATAATTAAATATTACAATCACTCTTTGCAAACGAAAAGGGATTTTACAAACACAAATGTGGAGCAGACATAAATAGATTAAAGGGCGTAATTACCTTGTTTATATTTAATTTCATGTATAATTAATGTAATCATAAAAAAAAACAAAACAGAAATTGCAATCATTTACATGTATCGTACATATGTCAAGTACCGCACTTCAAAAAACAAAATATACTCCATTCCTTAAGGGTTATATTAGGAAGGAAATGAATATAATGTTCCCAAACAGTGAGGAGCAGATATGCATGTACCAACGCAATTAGGTTTCAATTAGCCTTAGTTTGAGTAAACGTAGATGATTTTAATTCCTATTATTTGTTTATTTACCCATTTTAATGTAGATAAGTCGATGTATAACCTCGATGAATCGATGTATAACCTCGATGAATCGATGTATAACCTCGATGAATCGATGTTCGGTTAGTCGAACAATTTTTCACGAACGAATTTTTTTGAAGATCGACTTAACAGGAGTTGACTGTAGGTGCCAAGATATACAGAAACCCAGAGAGGATTAAAGGATGCTTTCTAAAAAATGTTGAATTATCTGATTCTTGCTTGACCTTACGGCACACTCACGCGACACAAAAGAAAATATTTATAATTTCATTACCATGGGAAAATAATTGTAAGAAAATTATTCGTAACTCAATGTGCTACATTGACATTAAACAATTTTCAAGAGCTACAAATATTTCTGAAACTTTAAACTTCACAGAATAGCACATATTTATTTATTTGTTAAAGTGTAGTAAATCAGATAATACTCATAAGAAACATTTCCTCGATTCACTGCGTTAGAATGAATGGGTTTATACGATAGCCCACAAACCACCTGTTACTATACCGCTGTCAGGCAGTTCTGTTTCCCGTTCCGGTTTTCAATAGCTGCCAAACCCGTCTGTCATGTTCGGTTCCATTGATTTCGTGTCCGGTTCTTCTTTCCTTCGCGACCTTGTGAATAAACCATACATAAGTGCAGGTCGACATGCAATACACCGTTTTTTTGCGTCTCTTTGACACATGTTCCCATTCGTTGACTGTAACACCTCACGATAGGTAGGTAATATCCAGTGATACTGTCTGTGTGCTGCATGATTTATGATGCTAGTTCGGGGTGCTTACATATAAAACGACACGTCCTGAAGAAATCGATATTGTCCGCACGGTAACTATTGCACATAGTTGGAGGTGTCAGTCGATCGGTGTTACCTTAGAGTATCGCTAACAACATGAGTCACGAAGGGGTAATGCTGGCGAGTGATTTATCAAGATATTTAATGGAATTTCACATTAAACCCTTAATTCCTTCATTGACCAAACTTAACACTTCAGAGACCATAATGTGTCATGGTGCCAAATGGTAGGAAGTTTTTTTTTTTAATGTATTTGAAATCTATACAATTATAAAAGTACAATTATCAAGTATGTTGACAAAGATATGTATGTACGAATTGCCAAAAATGAGAAAAATAAAAGCAATACAAAATATGAAAGAAGCCAACCATTGTTGGCACTTTCAGAGCTGTCTAAACAAAATTTTAATGATCCCTATAAGATCAGAAAAGTAAATTATCTCGGGGCCACTGTCTCTTAAGCCGCCTGGGAGGATTGTCTAGATAAGGATAGACCTTCAGGATTAGGATGGTGGGACAATTTGGAATGGAACACATGGAAACGGATTTTAGCGAGGTCGAGGACAAATGGGATGTTAAGGTCATTGTGAAGGGTTTTGTTTAAGACGTAGAACGGGGCATTAACAATTTTTCTGAGAACTTTAGACTGGAATGCCTGTATTCTGTTGATGTTTGATGGTTTTGCAGATCCCCAGAGTTCAAGTCCGTATGTCCATATTGGTCGAATTATTGTTTTCTATATCGTTAGTTTGTTCTGAATCGATATCTTGTGTTCAGTTCCTGTCTTTTCAGTCTCGTATGAGGGTTCCATGTCAGTCGGCTGTCAAGGTATAATGCTGGATATCGAACCTCATTTGATTCTGGCAGTGGAGTGTCATATATACAGAAGGGCATGATCTCCGGTTAAGAGTGAATGTAACCTGTTTACATTTTTCTACGATGATTTGTATTCTCTTTTCTAGGGAAATAAGGCTATTTCCCTTTCTGCTTGACGTATTTTATTTACGTAGCTCGTACATCTGTTAGTTATTAGTTATATATATATATATATATATATATGTATACTTGTGTTTATGATTTAATTAATTTTTAAAAGTACTGGGTAAAACCTTTTTTTTATAGTGTAGATTATTAAGTCTACAAAACAAAATTGATTTTTTATTGTTACAATGAAGGCATGAAAATCCTCAACAAGCTGTGTGACTTTTACGACAGGATTATTAAGGTAAAACTGTGGTGGTTTAGTGACAGCTGATTGTGGCGGGGTTGGGCTTAAACGAGCACGGTAGTGGTTTGTCACCACACTCCGCAGCAACTGGTGGCAGGACAGTGGTGAGGTCTGTCACACCTTGACCATTGTCAATCTCACCATTCCTTCGCAGAGGTTTACGGTCCAGAATCCTATGATCAAATAGTTTGCTTTTAAAGGCATCAGCGTTTCGGTTTTATGCCTTCTTGCTCTTCCGTGTATATATACTGGAAAGGTTTAAGAATATGTTTGAATCATTAGAAGCTTTTAAGAATTTGCTTGAATATATTTGTTTATTTCCAATTACGGTGGATATAAATGATCCGATTTGGATAATATTTCTCACATAAATGCCCTGTTTAAAACTAAATACCATTTTGTAAAGGAAGAATACTTCCACCAGTAAGATGATTTTTTGTTAAAATTCACGCGAATAGAAAAATCGTAGCGCTCCCGTTTTGGTCAAATAGACTTCAAGTTTATTTTTTCGTTGAATGAACATGAATAGATTACATATTTACTAGTTTTATAGAAATGCGGAGTAAACTAAATTATTTTTTCCCTGCCATTTAAAAACGTCGTATTGAGTTGAATTATTTGTCCACACTTATCACATTTATCAAACATCCCAAATTTATCAAAAATTAAGATACTTATAATTAGGCTACGTGTAGAGAAGTTGAATTATTACAATAAAAAAAATAGACCACAATATGTCTGACTGACTTAAAGATTTTTAACAAAATGTCCAAAACTCAATCAGCCTCTTCAAGTTCCGCACGGAAGGTATATTATACTTTCTGAGTCAGTCAGATATATTTTGATAATTAATCATTTGAAGATCTAATAAATAATCTGCAAGAAAATGTTAAGAAGTAAATTTTGTTAGGAGCACCTCAGCTGGAGGTTTGGCGACGTTGGTTTCGTAACATTTTAAACTTTTTTTCATCGGATCTTGTTAAAGGACTCTACGAAAATTTGCTAATGTGATGTAGTTTCTGTTTAAGGTAGAAATAAACTGATGGTAGAGTGATTGGTATTTTGTTTTTATAAATATATGTTTCAGAGTACCCTTGAGGATGTGTTATTTATATCGACAGATTTATTTGAGGTTTAAATTCCTTTGTAATAAGTCGCCGGAAGAGAGTGTTAGAAAAAGCTCTGGATGAGGCGTGCACCTAAGAATAGACCCACCAGTCGTATATAGGGATAGTATTAAAGATAGAACCTCCTCCCTAAATTTAGGCCCTATCCACACATTGGTTTATCTTCTCTTTTCCTCATTGTAAGGAATCGATATTAGTTAGTACAGGTTATTATACCGGATGTTACAAAATGAATATGTGGGATTTTAACGCTTTATAATATTTAATACACTGAACGTAAATGAAAGAACGACTCAGTTTTGTTTGTTGGAACCACATGTATTAAAATTGGTCCATCTGTTCACCAGTCACCATCTTGGCTATTAGCACTTCCTGACGGATGTAACCGAATTGGTTGCAAAGTGCAACTAAATTCTTTTACTTGCTTTTACATTAGCCGTGTCATTTATAACTGTGTGTTTAATTTAATAAATATTATGAACTCATTTTATCACCTCGAAGTTCAAAATCCTGCATTGTAATTTAATGTTCAATCCCTTCCAAAACATAATTTTGGGGGAAATAATTCTTTGTCCACAAAATTTGTTGGTTTTGTAATAAGGAGGTGTAACATATGATGTTCACAATTGGTTTGAATTTATTGACTTTGTAAAAGAATATTACTCGACATAGCAGGTTATAGACTTGGGCCAAAGCAATCAGTCAGAACAAGTTGCTATCTCGAAGGCGTTAATCTGGAATATATTTATGGAGTTCATAATTTTGAAAGGGCATGTTGTATTTTCACGGACTAGCACGAAACCTTAACTGAAACAATTAGGACGGAAATCATCAAAAACTTTAAACAAAAAACATAAATAAAACTTTTAATGAATTCGAGTCCATGAAAATAATTTTGGAAATAATTAAACAGAGAGGTAACGACCATAGCCACGTTCCTCGCCGAAGTTCAGCTGTTGGCGTTATAAAAGAGTGGCAACCTGTAGATAACACGGCGCTAATAGCCCAGTTGCTGTTCCGCCGCAAAAAAATAAATAAATAAACCAGTGAAAAAAGCATGTGCCCAATAAAACTCCTTAGCATTCTGTGAAACACATACACATGCATGAAACAAAAAGACAAGTGATCTATACGGTCACATAGATACTATAGAGGACGTCCAAAATTCAATAAGAATAAATTGAAGGGGTCGGGGCAAAATAGTTCCAAGCAACATTTTTAACAAAACATAACTGTAAGCTCTGTATGCTTCTTAATCTTGTTGCCCCTAACCATTTCAACTGATAGTCCTTCATAATATCCAGCATATAGCAACTGCAGTTAAGTTTTGTTAAAAATGTTGCTTGGCACTATTTTTCCCCAACCCTTCAATTATAATCCGACAAAGATTATTTATTCAGATTTAAAATTATTGATAAATATTACAGGAAATGTATAAGGTATACGAAGAATCGCCTTCCATTTACCAAAACTTTGCAAAAACCGCACAACCATGTTCATTAGTTATATAAACATACATGAAATATTACAATTAATACGCACTCATGGGAATATTTTAACTCAGAAGAGATCATTGACCGTGATATCTTGCTCTGAGAGTTCGGTCTCAGCAGTTAATAATAAACAAATAGTTTTAAAATATGAGTGGTTTTGTCAACGTATTGTGGCTGAAAATATAAAATAGACCAGATAAGTACAACAATAATAACTTATAATACATTTATTAATAACAAATATACAACATGAACAGGGGGCCTTAAAAATAACAAAAGTGGATACTTAATATAATTGGATTTAAACTATTAGTTAATTTATTGCAAAAATGGATCACTGCAAATTTAAAAATTTGTTTAACTGTAAAATAAATAAGTATATGCAGGGTGGTACTAAAGTAGTCTTTAAACTTCAAAATATAAATAGGAAATTCGATTCTAAGTAAAAAATAACCTATCAACATAGGTGGGGAAATGCTTTCTGAAGGCGCTAGAGCAAAAAAACCTGCTAATACCGCGTTTTTTAGGCTCCAAATCCCACTAACTTCTCAACCTGTGGTTTTAGAATAAAAAGCAAAAAATAAATGTTTTAGCCCACTAAATTAGAATCCATGGTATCAAAATGTGCAGAATTTTATGTGTATGGTACCAAAGGACCCATGGTGATAGGTATTTTTTGCTCAGGAGTACTTTGAAACTTAAACATTACTTTGGGGCCAACCTGTTTATAATCGCGTCCCATTAGAACTACCGAAAGTCTAGGAACACAAAGAGCTTATTATTGCCGTTTTTTGCTCCAAAGAGGAATATCCGATTATAGTTCTCTTTGAATAAGCTTGATAAGGCACAGAGATATCTTGGTGACATTTTGACATGACCCTGTAGACAGGTCCCAAGAGTCTTCACCTCAAGTCACTCCATATCACACGATCTCTTGAGGCGAAATGGTGCCTGTAATCCGTAACTCAACGACTCATTAACTATAACATTTTTGTAGGTTTGGGTACAATTTAAAACTTTTCTTGTTGTAAATTGATATAAAACATTTTTTTCAAATTTTGGTCTATCCTAACTCATAGAAAACGCACACACTGGTACAAATGATGAAAATTAACAATTTATAACACACCCATATATATATATATATATATATATATATATATATATATATATATATATACATATAGCACTGGACTAATAAGTTGGAGGTCCTGAGTTCAAATCCCGAGCAAGCACAAAACATTTTTTCTTCCAGTGTCTTCGTTCAAGGGTTGAATTCTGCCTCCCTAACCGTCCCTAGGCCAACCCAGCCTTTAATTAATTTAATAATGGGTAGCTTGGGTGCTACTGACTCTAACAGTCGAAGCAGCCAAGGGGAAAATCAGGCGGCCGGAGCATATTACTGACCACACTATCTCCCTAGTGTGCCGTATGGTCATGAATCAGATACCTCTATAGTATCTGCCCCTCAGGGCCCTCGTGGCCTGTTACGGGACTGATTATATATATATATATATATATATATATATATATATATATATATGTGTGTGTGTGTGTGTGTGTATAAATTGTTATACATACATTTAAAATGCCTTTATATTACATATATATTCTATTATTTCCTTATATGCTTATTGCGCTAATAATCTAATTCCTCCTATATTTAAGTTCTGTATTGAATATAATTCTGAAAGGTACGGGTGCTATTGGGTTAACAAACACACACACACACTCACATACAAAAATATTTGTTTACTATTACATGTAAATAAAGCTATAATTAAGACTATCTGTGAATATGTAAAGCAAGAATTTGAATTTATTTTTTTCCGTATTTCTCTAAAACCTAGATAGATAAATACTTTTTTTGTATTTAAGGTATGCCATCAACAAATATACTCAAGAACTTATGACATTAATTTAAAAAATACCATTTCAAGAGTATCATTTTGCATTTATTTGTTATGATAATTGATAATAAACGTTAATAGGATCTCCCCATAGTCCAGTGCATTGTACGCTGAATTCTCACTGGCAGGATGTAGGTTCGAGTCCCACTCTTTGCAGGTTGCATTTTTTTCAGCGATGAGTGTGGATGTTTAGAAAGGGTGGTTACCTGTAGATAGTACGAAGCTAAAGATCTGGAGGCAGTTGCGCTGTAAAAAAAATAAATAAATATAATAATGAAATTACGGCGCTAATGACCTAGATGTAGATGCGCCGTAAAATTAAAAAAAAAAAAAAATTAAAAAAAAAATAATGAAATTAATAAGAAAAAACACCAAATAGAAATAAAATAAATTTTTCTATATAAATATTGCATTCATAGATATATGTAATTCTATTGAGGATTTTTGATTGAATCAATCAGATGTTTTCTTCTTATTTTCTTTTCAGGTACTTCATTCCAGTTGCACGTAGTAATGATTTTTGGCTTCCTTCACTAGTGGCGTGATTTCATTTTGGATAATCTGTTTTTGTATTACCAGAAAAAAGTCCTGGAATACCTGAGAAAATCTGGTGCAATCCTGCAGAAAATAAATGGCATTAAAGTCACCGCAACAATATAATGAACGGCAGAATAATAAAACCTTATGTTATATAAGCTAAGGCTAAAAACAGTATTCATTTATTTACAAACAGATAAGAGAATCAATTTAAACTATAGAAGATCACAACATATTCAAAGTGATGGATATAAACATTCACCAACAAACATTATCTCCGTTTTAGCATTCATACTCTCATAAACACATTTAACAACAACTGTTTAAATCAAAATATAATAATAAAAGCCAAAATTTCTGATCTCAAAATAATTTTAGAGCAAATTTGTCTACTTTTTACGTTTATATTTTTCTTTAGGTTAGATCTTACTTCTTATTTTATAAATATTTATTATGATTTCAATTATACCATTATTTTATTACTTATTATTTGGTACTTATTTCGTTTTTTATATATTTTTATGAAACTGAACAATTAATGCTATTTATAAATTTAATTTGAAAGTATTTCCTTATTAGTTTTATTTTTTATTATTAATTTTCTTTGAGCAGATCACCCTTGTTCCGGAGCTCTTCAAGCAAAAAAAATAAAAATAAATGAAAGATAAACTTATATTTGGAATAAGTAATTGCTGTGCAGGGTCTCATGATTTTGAACGAGATTAAAAACGGTCAACTTACAAAAAAAAATCTAAGACTAAAAACAGTGTAATAACAAACAAATAGAAAAATTAAATTGAATTAATAGATTAATTTAATATAATATATTCAAAAAAAAAATTGATTTCGTTTAGAGCCTTCTGCTCAATTCAAGAACATAAATATGCTTTAGGTCCAACTGAAAAACCCAGGTAATGTACTGAATAACATACAGTCTTCTTGTTCGTACATGGCCACCGCGCATGCGCGAACGCCAGCGTACACTTTTTTGTAACGTTTTTTTTCAGTTTACTCATCGCTGAAGCATATTTATGCTAAAAAAACAAGAATATATTATATACATTTTAGCCTACATACGACCATACAATCAATTAACAACGTTTCATTGAATGTACAGGTTCCCGTAGATCACCAGAGTTAAGCATCGTCGGGCGTGGCCAGTACTTGAATGGGTGACCGATCACGTGCTGTTGGTATTATAAAGGGTGGTAACCTTTAGATAGCCCGGCGTTAATAGCCCAATAGCTGATACGCCTAACACGAAAAAAAAAACAAAGCAACGTCTTAAATAAAAATCTAAGAACCCTTAATCTAAGAAACCTTAATCCTACAAACACACAATAAATAATATATATATATATATATATATATATATATATATATATATATACAAATTTGAACCACCGTCATTTTCGGTCTCTTGGGGTTCTGAAACGCAAAATTTTCTAGTCGGCACTTCCGGATTGTTTCATGAGATCAACCTTATAAGCGGGGTTATAAAAATGAAAGATACATTTATTTTTTTAAGACAAAGCTGGTGGTTGGCTCACAATTTGGAAAGACATTAAAAAAGGCCAACAACCTCAACTGTCAACGTTTTTCTATTCTCATCGCATGTAGTGGTTTAGTGATAAAACCGTGCAATTCTAAGGTCGGCTATCAAAACCTGGTTTCACCTTGAAAACCGAAGAAAGATAAGCGAGGTTTATTACATGCCATAAAGCTTACAGAATATCAGCTGCCATGTTTTCTAATCATATCTTTATGTAAGTTAATTGACAATTGACGCTAGGCAAATATTTGTCCATGTGTTTGACACCAGTCAGATTTTTGCAAAATTATATAAGTTATATTACAATACTTCTTCTTTTACCACAATAGCTAATGCGATCAACAAGCAGAATAAAAAGTAAGTTTGGTAAAACCTCTTATTTTGTCAATCTTACACTTTTTGAAATAAAGGTAGCAAAGTTTTTTTGTGTGATTTTGAAAGTTACAAATATCGCGCTGGCTTACTTTTTTGATTTGACACAACGCTATTAGAGTTTTTCCTCTTTTCGCACTTTGTTTAACAGTCTTGGCGATAAATGTCCACGTTTTATATACAATGGATCACGGAAGCATTGGTCATTTAAATTTGTGTATTTGTTTTGTTCATGCTCCTCCATTTATCAAAATTTTGATGAAATTTAGCACGATTTTGATGGCATTTAGCACAAATATTTTGATGAAATTTAGCACTGATATGTTGTCCCAAACAGAAATTCAAGTTAAGCCAGAATCGACCCAAGGAAACGTTCTTTTCAGCGAAAATCACGCGAAAAAATGGACATTTTTTAATGTACGAAATAAGGTATTGAAATACACATACATATTTTTTTCAGGATTGTTGACAAATGTTTTCAAATATAAACAGATGATATCTTTGTATATTTGAAAACATTTGTTGCTAAGTCATCTAAGTGTAACTTTGCAATTTTTCATTTTTTGACTGCAAAGTAATCTTAACCCTGAACTAACTACAACAAACGAGATTAGCATTATAGGTCTTTTAGCAGGACATTTTCGCAGTAAAAAAATGAAAAATTGTAAAATAGCACTTAGATCCATTTGCATTTCCACTCATAATGTGTGAAACGATTGCGGGGATTACACGAAACGTTCTCGACCACCCGTTCCCGTTCCTGGCCCCGATCTCCCTGCTACTGATCGAATTACTTATCGCCTGTTCAAAAAAATTTGAGCAATTTAAAAAAAAATATATATCTTTTTTTAATTAAAATAAATAAATAAATAATCGAATGGCTCTCCATAAGGTGCGTGGCAGACCCCAACCGTTCTTCTGAAATAGGTTGGGAAGTTCGCCCGACCACCCGATCAGGGGTTCGGCTCGCCACCCCAAAACTCGACAAGGATCCGAATTTACACCATCTGATTTTAGAGCCGTATGGGATCTTACCCCTTTTAGGATCCCGAGATCGGGTCGTCTAAACTAGCCTTGTACCCGAATGGGTTTTATCTGGAAATAAACATTCTAAACGTATTTGACTATCTATGAGTATTATTTTTCTCGTTACCTTTGAGACAAGAAGTCAAATATCATCATAGTACCAAAAATGAATACGGTTGAAATATAAATAAATTCATGACTTGTTATCATAAAGCTAATCAATGCGTTGGTGACAAAGGGGAGAATTTCAAGAAGAATGACAGATTTTATTCCGATACATAAATATTCATATTATTTTTAGACTCCCTAAATATAGAAAGCCATCTTATAAATTATTAATTGATTCGGATTATGCAATTCATTCAGATAAAATCTACAAACTCTGCTTTTTAGTTTACAAATATTTTTATCCCTTCACTTCCTTGATCACTGCTTAAGTAGCAATTTAGCATTTTTTTTTATTATCATCTTACATTAATGAGGGATTGCAAAGAAAGAATATTCTAAAAATAAATACCATTAGTGGAGTTTGATGGGCACTTGGTGGGATCAATGAACCTTCATTATTTGTTTTTTATCTAGATAACGGTTTTAAGAACTGTACAAATTATTTTGCATTTTAATAAAAAATCTTGAGGCCCTGTGGCCGTGAGAGTTAACTCCTTGCCAAGGGTCGTGTGTTCGATTGGAAAAATCTCTGGAAAAAAGAAAAGGCATCAGCCCCATCCCGGTTAGAAATGGGTGGTGACCTATAGATAACCCGTCCTAAAATTCGGAGTTAATTATAATGGAGGTTAACATTTAAATTTAGTCAAAAAATCTCCTAGTCCCAAAATTAAAGGAAGTATATAAATAGCATAATCACAGAATAAATTCTAACTTTTGGGAACGTTTTGGCTTTAAGCGTGTTTCTGGTGGCAGATCAGGGATAGTATGGTTTGGCATCTTGTGGCCGAGATTAATTCTTATAAAATACTAGCTGTTACCCGGCGTGCTACGCTACACCTACTTTCTGCATCTATAAAAGCAAAAATAAATTAGAAACCAAATAATTAACATTAAAATCTGTACCAATTTGAGTTCATTGTTTCGAACTCGTGATCTCCGAACTGTGAGTCATAAGGAACAAACATAAAGTCAGACAGCTCGTAGAAATTTTTGACTTAGCCTATGAGTCTTCCTGTACCAAGACCTACCATTATTCCAAGTTTGGGACAAATCGGTCAAACGGAGTGGATTTGTATAAGGAACAAACAAACATATATATATATATATATATATATATATATATATATATATATATATATAGATATTTAAATTTTAACGGGGGTCATTTTCGGTGTCTACTAGGTAGGATCGATAAAGATTTGAAGAAATTTTTCAAAAATCCCGTCATGAGTCCTTTGGAGGAAAGTGCTAAAAACCTGTGTTTTGTTTAGAAAACTCCCAATTTTCTCTGCTTGTACACATTATTTTGCATTATTACGCTTTTGAAATAAAGCTTATTGAAATTCAATGAGCTTTATAACGGTATATTAAGAACTGAGACTATCTCTTAATTCATAATGTAATTTGCAAATTTAGAAGGAAAAGCAACTGCTAAATAAAAATAATATCATGTTTATTTTGTCATTTTATTGGAATTAAATGAAAATTATTCATCAAGAATAATGATTAATTATAATTAATGTTTACAATAAATATTACATTGAAGTTGAATAAAAAAAAAAAAAGAAGAAGAATTACTTTGAAAATGCATGCAAAAGGTTTTTTTTTTTTTTTTCCAAAATTTGTCGCGAACTAGACTTTTTTTTATTAATATCAACTTTTTGAACAGTTATTGAGGTTTGAAAGCGATACTTGTAAACATTCCAACTACATTCGACTGAAAGAAAATTTAATGCTAATTTTAAAAAATGCATATAGCGTAAAAAACTAATAGGGTCAAGGGAAGAAAATTGGAGATTATTTACAAAAAAAACGCCTCTTTTTCTAAATAACCTTTGAAACGGCATATGTTTGAAACGAAAAAATAAAGAAACGAGCGGTTGGCAGCATTTAACTACCTACATGTTTTGTATAGTTTTACCCCCTTGAGTACTGTCTACTTGCGATACACCCTGTAAAAATTTTGTAAATTAATGTTTTTGAAGCCAATGTTGATTTATTGATATACATAATTCTTGCGTCCTTGGCAGAGGTTCAAAATAACAAAACTTCATCCTCAATAAATGAAATGTCGCAATTATGAATATTTGGCCATTAAAAACGCACTTTTCCTTGAGAATTGCGCCACAAAACAACACAAGTACAGCGAAAAAACTATTTATGTGTCTATCTGACGACTATGTGTACATTTCCTAACTCTAGGAAGCCAATGACGACCATAGAACGTCCCCTGACGCATAACGCTGACTCAGTTATGTATGGATCGGGCGCTGATCTCATACCGCCGTCACTAGCTGCGCGTCACCCCACTCTTCCACAGATTCACCTCCACGCCAATCATCAGCATTGTACAATCTCAATGTAGACTTACAATCGTTCAATGTGCACTGATTGATTTACATATTGCGGTTCCCCCATATATTACCTTGTCAAAATGGCGTTAGAGTTTAATTAAGATATATTAAAATAGTCCGAACTGTGTAATCTTAGCGCGTTAACATTCATACAAGAGAAAACTTACAATAGAAACAGTTAATTTGCTGCTTTAATCTTTCGTGAATAATGTAATAACACGTAAGAATGTAAAATGAAATTTCAAAGGGAAAAACATGGGTGACAGAAATATCTTAGGGGCAAAGCAGGAAACCATTCTCTAAATAACCGCATAAGAACCATATTTGTAAAAAAATACTTCTATTTTCCAACAGGTTTCGAGATATTTCAGGACAGCCCAAAAGTATTGTCCGATCCAACGGATCCTGCATTATTTTTATTCTTCAAATAATTCGGTAGAGAGTGATTTCTGCAAATGTTCCACAATAACAGGTGTAGAATTAGGATCCTATAAAATGCATATTTAACAATCATTTCAAATGCCAAGGCTACAAACAGATCTCAATACCTGTACGTTGAAGCTTTGCCATAGTAATTTTCTAACGGTAAAAATATTTATCTCTCAATCTATTTGTTTTTATTTGTGAAACAATGAAGCTTAATCGATACCGATTATAAATAAAATATTAATTATTGTTGCAATTCAAATTATAAACTACAAACATGCATTTAGGGTTTTAAAATAAATAAAAAAAAACAGTCCCGTAACAGACCACGAAGGCCCTGAGGTGTAGATACTGTAGAGGTATCTGATTCATGACCATACGGCGCACTAGGGAGATAGTATGGTCAGTACTATGCTCCGACCGCCTGATTTTCCCCTTGCTGCTTCGACTGCTTGGGTCATTAGCACCAAGGTACCCATTGATAAATTAATTAGTCCAGTGCTCTACCACTGAGCTAACCTCGCCCCATTTAGGGTTTTAATTTTTGCCCAATTCTAAAAACTCATAAATTAGAAAAATTAAGTAATACAATTGAATATATGCTTATATATACTATATATTATTGGAGTTAATCAATTTTTACAACTACTAAGCAGCTGTATTTATCAAAATTAAAAATAAAAAAGTATTTATTTTATAAATATTAAACTTATTCCTATTATTGTATAGCTCATTCATAAAAACCACAGCCACACAAATATATGTGTTTGTGGTCACTGAATCCGAATTCGGTGTCAGAAAGACCCCTGCTCTTTCTGTTTATGCCTAACCTCCCAAACCCCATAATTTAGGATATATTACACTATAATATTTTTATTCAATTTGTTAACCAAAATAAACGACAATTTTCTGTTTACTGCCTTTAAGAGCTCAAAATACAATTTCTTGAGACCTCAACTTAGTCGATTGGTCTATTTGAAGCCAAGTTACTGCCCTTTGAACATATGACTTTTCTGAAAATTTTGCATTTTCGTTATATTTTAGTATTGATTATGTTTTCTGAAGCAAACAATCTTTGAGTTTTTATACAAACATTTGCCCAAGGCCTTGAGAGGTGATTCTTGAACTGATACAATCCTTAAAACCCAAAATATAACCCTTAAAAAATCTCCCCATGTTTGAGTCATTCAATGTATCAATTGAACTAAATTAAATAAAAGTCCTAAAATAAATTAATTAAGCTTTCATTTTTGAACTATTTTTTTTAATAAATTTGCCTTCATGTTATTTAAAGTTTTCTCTATGCATTGGGAAAAGAGAACTCCAAAACTTCGAGTGTTTATATCCCGATAACATGTACTGCTTGCCCTAAGTAAAATTCCGCAAGAAATTGGAAAAATCAACCATAAATGAGTGTTTTCCCTCTCAAGGAAAATCATTTTGACCAAACAAATGTAATTGTCTGGCGTTGACCTCAAAGTTGACTCGCCTTAAGCCCAATAAAATAAAAATAACCAATTTATTTATTTTTTCGCGACTCAACAACAAACTAGCCTGATGTTCCAAATGTAAAAAAAAAAAAAGAAAATAAAAAGTTAGTTATTTTTGTAATACATTTTTTAATGTCGAATTTAATTTCCCGCCAACATTTGGAAACATCTAGCCATATGACGTTTAAGAAAAAAAAAAAAGAAAAGAAAGTCAAAATCGTTAATTTTATCCTTCATGAAGATAGAGAGTAAAAGAATTGCGGTTGGAGCTACGGGGGCTTACCGCAGACTGGGAACTCACTTGTGGGCATTTAGAACTTAGGCGTATAACTACTTGTTATTAGATGCTGTTAGTTACTTACTAAGAACTTATTGGTGCTAACTTCCTGTTTATAGGAGTTACCATAGTAACATCATCATATTGGCCTTTAGGAAGTTCCTGGGATCAAGGTCCTGCAGTCCAATCCCACCCCCCCCCCCCTCTTCCTGGTAGATGATTTAATTTATTTATATTTTTTTAATTCCTTTTTCTTTTGGGTTTATCGACTTACAAGGGCAGTAGAGTAAATGATTTTATTCTTTCTAAGTAAGTTCGTAACACTAAGAATGTAAATAAACGAATGCTAATTAAACGAAAGTTTACTTAATGTTATAAAAATATGAAAAATATATGTTTGTTTAGGTTTTTAATGTTGTGACAGAGCCCGCTATGTAGCGAGTCTTTTTTATAATTCATAAAATTATTGTATCATATATATATATATATATATATATATATATATATATATATATATATATATATATATAAATTATGAATCCAATCAGGTAGGCAGCAGGTCTCACTTGTTTATAACAGTAGATGAAAGAGTGTTATTACAACACCGTAATTCTACTATTCTTTACAGGTATTTATGTTTGTTATTTTTAAAGGATTATTATTATTTTCTTTTTATTTACTATAATAGACTAATGTATTCTTTGCAGAATAATAAAATCTACTTGTTTGAAAAAACGGAGTGGATTTATCAACATTTAAAATTAAATTACAATGTTATAATAACACCATCTACTTAGGATCCGCTGCCTACCTGATTGATCCAATGCTTACATCATGCTGCTGATTGATCATGATTATATGCTTACATGATATAATCGTAGAGCGAAGGAACTTTATAAATGTATATTTACATAAACTCGTAGGAATATTATTTTGCGGTAGATGGCTGGAATTCATATTTTTTTTAACTGCACAGACGTCTGGGCCACGAACGCCGACATCTATGGTGGCAATGGGGAATTTCCTCAACCAGCCGTGAGCCTGCTAGAGGTGCGACTCGAACCCCCATCTCCCGCACAAGAATCCTAGGCGTTAACCACAAGACCCTGGAATTCATTTTTTTTTTTTTTTTTTTTTTTTTTTTAATTTTGTTTCTAAATAGCCACTTACATAACAGAGGTAGGGTTAGAGATTTTTTTCTCTAAGAGAACAGTCGATTATTACTTAATTAACATGTCTGTACTACATGTTTTCCAATGTCACCTTTCATGCTATCATTGAAAGGTGACATTGGAAAACTATTTAAGGACGAAATTATCATTGGCTTGACCCGTATATCTCCTTATCTGCTCGGAATGCAGATAACTGGTGCACTTTCGCTGGATCCGATCTGTCTAGGGAGTGGAATCAGGGCAGAGATAAGCAAGAGGAAGCGGGCTGCTGTCTTCCCTCTTAGGAAATGGCCAAGTCCAAGATGGTCATGTCGGCTAAGGAAGGGAACTATTCGCGGTGTCTTCTTCTTCTTCTTCTTCTTCCAGTTTTCCTTTCATTTGCTCATTGAGCCAGAAAGCAATAGGAATCTCAGATTATCTCTACTCTAGATGTAGTGCTCCGAAAGCAATCGGAATCTCAGATTATCTCTACTCTAGATGTAGTGCTCGAAAGAGTCGTTGTTTTGCTACTCTACAAAAGGAGGCCAAAAAACAATATTGCTTTAGTCAGTTAATTCTCTGAAACATAAAATATGCAAATTAGGTAGTCTGTTCAATATTGTTTAGCTTAAGAAGCGAAACGTTTTCTGGAAAGGCGTGAATTTTCTAACGTTTGACGAACAGCATATTCGTTCGTGAAGGAAAGCATATTCGCAGAGCTTCAATGTAAAATTTGTGTTATGGAGCAAAGACGATGGACTCAATTGTCTCAGTCGTCCCAGTATCACCTCCGTTATAGAAAGCTAAATCAGGCCCAAGTAGCTGTTTCCTACATGTCAGATGATGTAACTGGGACACCGTGTAAATACTTATACAAACTCATTAATCTCTCATTAATCATTTTAATTATTAATTTAAAAAATGTAGTTTATACTTTTTTGTTTAGAAGTATTATTAATATTTGTATATTTTTTCAGTTATATATATATTTTTTTCATTATTTTCTTTTTTGTAGGTGTTTGTTTGGTTTTTTATCTCTTTCTTTTCACAAATTTTTGTTATAAGGTAAAGTATATAAGCTTCTATATTATTTATTTAATTTTGAATGATTGATTAATTAATGTTTATATGGACTCAGGCTGATTAAAACTGTCCAAGCCTATGTCAATTGTTCGATCATTATTTTGTTAAACATTTTTGTATAGGTATATAATAAATTTGCATTCATTCATTCATGTCAAATATGTCATAGGGTGGTCAGCGTCAGGAAGTAAACACTATCCTTGCTCTGCGCCACAAGCTACAAAAGCCATATAACAAGCGAATACGAGCGACAGTGGTCTTCGACTTCAAGTTCGTTCCACTACCAAGCGTCGGGCTACAAGCGAATACGAGCGACAGTGGTCTTCGACTTCAAGTTCGTTCGACTACCAAGCGTCGGGCTACAAGCGACTTTACGCGGCGAGTTTCAGTACAAATATATTCGAGGGTAGTTGTTACTGTTCCTTTTTATTCGTCTTTGGACCAAGAGGAATTCATTGAAAGCAGCAACATATATTTGCGCAGACGGATGTTGAATCGAAGATTACGTTGTGTGGATTCGATCCTATAAAAAATAATTTCTTTATTTTTATTCATTTATTAAGAATAAAATTAATAACCTGTTCTTGATACCAGATTCACATTCTCTATTATTATTATTCAGACTAGGTACCAGTGTTGGGTAAAAATCATTCAGAATAATAAATAAATTTCATATTTCATTCTGAATAATTGAATAATTTGTCATTCATTATTCAGCGATTCAATAAATAACGTAACTTTTTATTTTTATTCATAATTGAATAACAATAATTTATTGAATGAAAATTTGTATTGAATAAAAATGATTTATGAAATGAAAGTTATTTGTTCGGATTTTTATTGAATGAAATTAATTTATTTGAATGAATTTTTCCTTTAAATAAAAGTAATTTATTTTAACAATCCTTTATAATATAAATGACTACGTTCATTTCAATTTTTCTTACTTTTAATGAAAATTGTTTATTTAAGTGATATTGTTTACTGATTTTTGAAATTATTTTAAATGTATAAAAATAATGATTGAAGAATGAAAAACTAATTTTTCATTAAAAAAACAAATATTCACTGAATAACTACAAATGAATAAATTCTTATTTAATAAAAATTTATTAAATAATGAGCCAACTCTTTCATTCATTGAATAAAAAATAAATTAGTGAATGAATAAACTTAATCAATGTATAAATTCTTATTCATTATAAGTTTATTTCAACGATTATTGAATAATGCCCTTCTCTGCTAGGCACTTCGTAAAAAACAATTTTCATGTATATTATTATTATTTTTTGTTTATAAGTGATGGCTTCTAATGCGATTTGACTCCTTCAAAAGTATACCAGTATTGTAATCATAAATTTGATTTCCCGATTCCCATAAACAGAGATTTTAAAATTACTTTAATAGGCCTGAATGCTACTGTATATTTAGCTGATGTCTTCAAAAAAGTTTGTATAGTTTAGTGTTTTGTAAGTACGAGAATATAGATTTCAGTCGTCAATGTGAATGGAAAAACAGAGGATATTGTGGGTTTTTTTTTTTAAATCTTTAATTTCTTAGAACAATGAATTCGTTAGGATTTGGACTCAGAATATAACGGCGGCGTTTAAATTATATTGTATTATGCAGTGGTTTAATAAAAAAAAAGAAGGGAAAACCACTTTATTGTTCTTAATAAATATACTTTATTATTAAATCATTAATTTAGTATTTCTCGCCACTAGAGTGGGAGCTTTCACATAATATAGAATAATGCGGTATTTAATAATGGAATAGAAATGGACGTTTCGGACAAATCACATCCACCAAAAGCATTAAGTAATGACTCATTAGGAAAATGGACCTCCTGGATTTAGAGAGAGATTGTGGCGAATTCCCAATGACCTCAAGTCGCTCATTTTACTGACCGTGGTTTGGAATAATCAGAAAATGGGTATGTTATGTTAATGAACGAAGTACAGGAATAGAAATAACATATATGGTTGATTCTAATAATAACAGCTTTCATGGAATTACTTCATTCCATTATAGTATTCCAAGTAGAATTTCTGCCCCTAACTTCATAAGTAATGAGTTATCAGTTTGAAAATACAAACTACGGTAGTTTTACCTTGTCTATGTCATGACAGGACTTTATAAACTAATTTATGACATATGCTATTTGCAGTAAAAAACCTACTAACGGAATTCAGAAGATGAAATCCAATAAATATGCCACATTAAATTAAGAAATTGTTAAAAGATAGCATACAATACATAAATATAAAATTCTGTTACTTACACAACAAAAAACTATACAACCTCATTTGAAGATGAGTAAAAAATCTCTATTTATTCATTTATTTTTGTTTTAGAGTTGCTCTGTTAAAAATCTCTTTTTAGGGAAATTAAGGAATCAATTAACATTTGATGAGACTTACGCTCACTCTGTGTATATTACACGACTTATTAGAGCCGATTTTTATCCTCTTATAACTTTGAACCAGATAAAGATAAACTTACGACATTTTACACAGGTATTATACTAATAGATGTGAGTAAAATTTGATATGTTCGTAATTCTACATTGAACAGTTGCTGACATATAGGCGATGAAAAATCGGAAATTATACGACTTACTCATCAAATTTCTAGGCACATCCCGAGAAGCTAGATACTTCAAATTTTGCAGGATGATAGAAATTAGGGTGTTATTAACGGTAAGAATGTAACAACCCAGAAGAGTTGTATTTGGCACTGCTTCTAGCGATGGGGGCGAGGTTAGCTCAGTGGTAGAGCACTCGACTAATAAGTTGGAGGACCTGAGTTTCAAATCCCGAGCAAGCACTAAAGATTTGTTCTTCTAGTTTCTTCGTTCATGGGTTGAATTCGGCATCCCTGACCGTCCCTAGGCCAACCCAGCCTTTAATTAATTTAATAATGGGTACCTCGGGTGCCCTCTATTAAATTACTCTAGGAGTCGAAGCAGCCAAGGGGAAAATCAGGCGGCCGGAGCATAGTACTGGCCACACTATCTCCCTAGTGTGCCGTATGGCCATGAATCAGATACCTCTCTATAGTATCTGCCCCTTAGGGCCCTCGTGGCCTGTTACGGGACTGATTTTTTTTTTCTAGCGATTAGGACTTTATTACTCGCTATGATAACGCAGTTTCTGATAGTTGGACTTTTTTTTAATGGTGGGGGCAGTTTATTTATATTTGGCGGACTGTCACCTAATGGGTATTTCATTCAATTGCGCCAATTAACATTTTAGAATCCTGAATAATCACAAGTAATAAAATGAAAAAAAAAAAAAAAACAAACAATGAGAATTTGTTAAATAAAAAGGAGTTTCACGTTTGGAATACACAACTTTAAGGTTGTCCTCAATCACTACGAAAAGAAGCCAAGATTGTAGAATTGAGCTCCTGTCAATATAATATATTAAAAGCAGAGTAATGAAATGGAAAGAGGTTCGACAGAAACAGGGTCAAGGCGACTTTTATCATAATTCTATTGAATGTGATAAGGCAGCATTGATAAAGACGGGAATAAACCGGGCAACCTGTCATAATAATTGCACTCAATTCCACAGTTAATTGGGATAAATTTAGGGAACGTTTCTCTTGATTTTAATTGGAAGAACTTTATTTTGTCTGAGTTTTCACAAATTCCAAAGATATCGTTCTTATTTGCAGTAATTTTAACTTCGCTTTAAAAGGACCTCTAATTATATATCTACAAATTATTTTGCAGATGTTGTGAACGAATTTAATATTTTTTTTTTAAATTCATTATAATTGACAGAGCCCACTATGAAGCGATTCGCTGTTTTTAAAAGTTCATGAAATGTTTGTATCAGATTATTTTAATATACATTATGATAAATATTTAAGTAAATATACATATATACATGCGCATTCATTTAAGGATTAAATTCAACATCTAGTAATCCAACGTCGAGAAGGGAAGATATTCACGGCTTATTGTTAGTAAAGATTACTCACTCTCAATTAAGGATGGGACGACAAGGAGCAGTTTGTAGAGTTTGTAATACAACAATAATAGCGTAAAACATAATGACAGACTGCACGAGCGGAAACCACTTGGACATTCCAGGCGACGATGCATGACAGATTAAAGGTATAATGGGCATTATATTACAAAATTTACAAATACATTATTATTAGTTCAGTTATTTGTTTCGATAGCATTACAAATATATCGCACAAGTATTTCCAAAGTGACACAACTAAAAAATCGGTTTTATTCACATCGTCATAGTTATGACTGCGAAAGACTTGGTAAATACATCATTATCAACCATCAAAACTGTATGTACCTAGCTTCAGAGCTTGTGCACCGGAGGGCACTTGTTTCACCCTTCCTGTTTTAATTCTATGCCCTCTACATTTTCAGTTAAGTTTTATTTTGAGTTGCGCCACTTAAGAAATACTAGTACCTTATATATATAGGTGTCCCGATTTTAAATGGAAAAACTTCAGGAGAGTGTAGGGGACCAAAAAACTAAGAGCAAAAGTCCTTTAGAGATTTGCTCGTTTTCGCTTCGTTTTGGAGAAAATCGCAAAATAAGAAACGAAATAAGTTTTCATTTTTGTACTTACTTATTTAAATTTTCAATGGAAAAAAATTGCCATTGCGAATTATTTCAAGAAACCAATTACTAAAATTCAATCTCTTGATGCTAATATAGTTTTTGTGAAGAGTTACCGCAACGGTAATGCTTTAGAAGTGGTGCGAGGGTTTGCGTGCCGATTCACAAATGGAAGAGAGCTTAATTGACAAGTCTTTTCGTTAACTTTTAATAGACTACGAGAGACTGGGTCATTTTGTTGATTTATATTTTTTTTATGTTATTACCTATTTAGTTTAGTTATTAAATGTTGCCCTTTTGCGGAAACGTAATCATTACATCTAGCACTGACTTGATAAAGTGCAGCTTAACACTGTTCTGATGATGTTTGGTGCACTTCATTCGGTCTCTTTAATTGCTCTCTTGGGTTGATAGACAACGAATAAACTCCCTGCTTCAAGGTTCCTCATACGAAAAAAACAATCACTATAATTTAATATCTTTGCATGATTTTGAAGTAATCAATTCTGCAATATTTGAAGATTGTAAAGGTGGCGATTATCACCTTTCAAAGTTCGCCATATTGCCTACTGCTGTATTCCTAATTGAGGTGTTGGACTCAATTTCTTCTCCGACGATCTGCTAATAAAGCTGCCTGGAATTGGTCACCTTCATTATAAAACAAGAATGACCCAGTCTCTCGTTACCGTTGCAGAAGTCGTATTCGAAAACTATATCAGCATGAATAAATTGAATTTTAGTAATTGGTTTCTCTTGAAACAATTCGCAATGACATTTTTTTCCATTGAACATTTAAATAAGCTAATACAAAAATGAAAATTTGTTTCATCTCTTGTTTTACGATTTTCTCCACAACTAAGCAAAAACGAGCAAATCTCTAAAGTACTTTTTGTCTTAGTTTTTTGGTCCCCACACGCTCCCGAAGTTTTAAAATCGGGACACCCCATATATATATATATATATATATATATATATATATATATATATATATATATATATATTTCACTTGTTCTTCTTTCTTTCGATGGCAGGGGGTCCATAAAATAGTACACCGTTTGTTCTTTTCAATTACTTTTGCAGGTATTTTCAATTCGTGTAATTCTCTCCTGTAGTGGTGGCAGTAGACTATAATGTGTTTTTGAGACAATATCACAGCAATCCATGTGAAAGTTTAGTATGTCCGAGTCTTAGTCGGGTTATGACTACCTCCTATTCTATTAAGGATTTCATCTCCATTGACTTATTATTATTCTCTCTAGGGATGGTGAATTTTCTTTCGACCAAGTGTGCTCCTTATAAATGGACATTAACAATTTAAATAAACAAGATCATTTATCGATGGCCTAGAATGAAAACCTCGTATCTAAAAAAAAACTTTAATAACTTTTATACGTTATTAAATGGATAAGATTCTATTTGACAATCCTTGAGTGTCAAAGAAACTCTATCTTACTCGTCCTGGATTATATCGCCGAAGAAACAAACCTTGGGGGCTTCTCAGTAACCATAATATCCATCTATTTAGGTATAAAAGTTAATTAATTTTATTTTTGAGATACAAGGTTTTCATTCTAGGCCATCGTTATATAGGTTATTTGAGGCATATTCTTCAGTTTAAACTAATCACCTCTCTGAGGAATGTGTCTAGTTATGCAGCTCCTGCGTTAAGAACATTTATATTTTAATTAATTTTGTCTTAAGTTAAGCAAGTTGGGCGATAAAGAGTGAATAAATTCTATGATTTGTAAATGTGAATATAGTATGAAATGGAGCTGACTGCTGAGTGATAAGAACTAGGTGACGCAAGACCGATAAGGAGATATCACTCAGCCGTCGTACGAGTGATAAGTACGCACTAAATCATCAAATCCAAATGAGAAACTAGAATCCTTCTACTTGGTTAATGTAGTTGGGTATATTTTATGGTTTAATAATATTTAATATTATGCAACTGGATTTATTCAATGCAATATAAACACAGAATTTACCTGTAATAATTTCTATAAGAAGTTTCGGGCCAACGGCCATAGCCACGTTGAATACACCGGTACCCGTAGATCACCGAAGTTAAGCAAGGTCGGGCGTGGTCAGTACCTGAATGGGTGACCGACCACGTGCTGTTGGCATTATAAAAGGGTGGTAACCTGTAGATAGCCCGGCACTAATGGCCAAGTTGTAGATACGCCGTAAAAAAAAAAGAAGAAAGAAAAAGAAGTTTAGGGTCTGTTCGCGAAGACCACACCTAGTTACTTGTGAAGTATCTGTAGTGATAATAAGTGATTCGGCGCATGCGCACTACTCATTAGCTTTTCCATTTGTCTAGTCCTATGAGCAATTCTATTGGTTGTTGCTGGTATTAAAGTAACCATCAACACTCAATGCAATCCAACTCGTAATAATTAATAGAATTCTATTAATTTTAGCGAGTTGGATTCACTAGAGTTTTGATATCTTCTTGAGCGAGCGGAAACGCATAGCACGTATGCCCATAATGCGAAATACATATAAAATATAAATGTGTTATAGAACCACCGGACAAAAAAATTGGTGAGGAGGCCCCTAAACTTCAGAATTACCATTGATTTTTATAATATTAACCTTTTTATTAATAAATATTGCTTGCTGAAATATATTCTGCTTATTTTCATTTATGCTTTACATGCCTAAAAGTATTTATTACAAATACAAGTTATCTTACGGTTATTTAGAAACCATATTATATAAATATAGCAGTAAAAAAAAGTTACTTTTAGTAGTGATTTTAAATACTTTTCATTACTATATTTATATAATATGGTTTCTAACCTTAGATAACATGTAAAGAAATAATAGATAACCTGCAAAGAACCTGTAAACTAATCCGTAAGTACCAAAATCACGACAGATACTTCAAAGTAAACCAGTAAGTAAGTACTGGATGTGGTCTTCGCAAACATACCCAAAGTTTAAATTTGATTATTTGTCTATAAGACATTTTTTTTATTATCATATTTTTAAAAATATATTATTTTTTGTTCTCCTGATTACTTTATTGTAAATACAGTTTTGTACTTGAGTCATTTATATATTTCATATGATATATTATATATTTTAGTGGGCCTGAACAATGATTTTCTTTAATACAGTGCATTATATGTCCACTTATTATTAATGTTTTTTTTAGACATTCAATGTTATTTAATTCATAGATTTTCATTTGTTTACTAATTTCTCATTGTGCACACATCTTTAACATATTTTGAAATGTATGAATTACTTCTGTGTTTATCCATTGGCATCAAGGAGAGAAACATTATGGAATCACGCCAAGATAGCACAGTTTCAGTTAGTCCGAAGTTTAATAAGGTTCTCACTGTGAAGTGAGGACCCCGTTAAATGTAAACAGACAATTTAAGAATGGCGTGTAGTAGATTAGCCGTGAGCGTGTAATGTGCCATGTTACAAGGTGCGAGTACAAGAGTTTTACACACCGATCCCCGAGCCTGGCCTTACAACCCCATTACACACTCCAGCACATCCTGTCAACATCCTATACACGCTGCAGGACAACGGGTTATGCACCGCCCACATAAATACTGTCACAAGACGAATCCTACAATAATCATATCCACAAGGATCCTTCAATGGTCACAAATCTCAAAAGATGAGAAGAATACCAAATTATTAGCTCATATTACTATTCCCACAATCGATTCGTGTTCTGGAGGACATCAGTTCGAATTTGTGCACATGAGCTCATCGCTATCATTACGAAGCTCATCATAAAATAAATAAAAATAAAAATAAAATGTGTAGTGTTGTTGTTCGGGGGTCACAATTTAAATTCTATGCATTCTTATCCAGAATATATTACTGATCAGAATATTTACTATTGAACTAAATGCGCTCTATCATGGGACTGATTTCTTATTTATTTTTTAACAAAATCTACCAAAATGAATATAGAGCCTAGTTGTAAGGTTTATCATTCATTATTAAATGCCAGGTCAAGAGATATTATGGTCAGTTATAAACTCGGTTTCACTTACTCACTTTTCAGTTACTCCTTAAAGGCCTTAAGCTGGGCCTAGGGACGATTCGGAATTTCAATTATGAACAACGTAACTAGTAGATCAGATATTCCATGTAATTCCAATGTCGTATTTATTTATTATTTTTTTAAGGAGTTAAAACAGAAAAGGCATCATGCCTATCCTAGCTAGAAAATGGTGATAACCTGTATATACCTAGTCCCAAAAATTTTTAATCAGTATAAGAGGACGTCAAAATGTTAATAAATAAATATGTTTTTCAATATACTGATCGCCAGCATTGAGTAGAGTTTAGTGTAAAGTAAACGTTAGCATAACATTTTAAGTACAAAAAATGTTTTGTTTACGGACTATGCTGGTAATATTTGCCCCTTGCTCGTCACAGAAAGTAAGAAATATTGTAAATTTTCATAAAAATTAAAAATATTAATAATTTATTTATTGTTGTTGGTGCTCCGCATCTAAGGCGAATAGTATTTCATTCCTTGTAGCTGATGTAGGCGCTGCATTTAACGATGCCACTCCAAAATATTAATTATCGCAAACAATTGGTGAATAAAAAAAATATTAATCATACAATAAATCATTATTAATCAAAACTAAAATTCCTAATATGTATCATATCTAGCATACACCTAGTTTGTGTACTCCAATGACCAAAAACATCTAAAGTGTTAAACATCGACATCTCATAAATATGCGGGGATTGAAAATCTCGAAACTTAAAACGAATTAAATATGGATTGTATAAAGGTGTAAGATAAAGTTATGAGCATGACATTTTAATTTAAATCAGTACTATGGTTTATAATTTTTTGAATTCCTTCAAGGTTTTAGTTGCCCCTTATTTAAAATATTTTTCCAATTTTCTCGAAAACGGTTAAAGCTATCGCCTTAAAAATGGTTTCATTCGTTTTTCTAGGCCAAGAAGCCTATAAAACGAGTACTTGCATATGAAGTTAGCGGAACGATTTTTTTTCGCGCGACATTCGCTCTAAAAACCATGTTCCGGTGAGCGGATTCTCCTGGTTAACGAACTTGACCTTTAAAATTCGACGAAAGATTTTTGTACCAAATTTCATCAAAATCGGACCATTATTGAACCCGGAAAAGCGCGAACAGACAAATATATATATATATATATATATATATATATATATATATATATATACAAATTTGAACCACCGTAATTTTCGGTCTTTAGGGGTTCTGAAACGCAAAATTTTCTAGTCGGCACTTCCGGATTGTTCCATGAGATCAACTGTATAAGCGTGGTTCCTCCCTAAGAAGGGAGGGAGGAACCGCGCTAAAAATTCAAGTTTGACTTCCAGGGAAGGAGTCTGCCAACTTAGTAACTGACGAAGACTTGTTCACAAGGTTGAAAACCAGCTCTTTTACCTTTAATTGTTTTTGAAATACGTATATATTTATTTGTAAAAAATACTAATTTCATATAATATTACAAAAGGTGGTCTTAATAGAGTGAGCAATCAAGAAAATAAGTGTTATAACTGTAATGAACAAAATGTCTCTTAATTTTACCAATGTTATGAAAAATATTATGGTTTGGCAGTTGTATAGAGAACTGTAATGACACATGACATCAACAATGTAATTCAAAATTATGGTTTGGCAGTTGTATAGAGAACTGTAATGACACATGACATCAACAATGTAATTCAAAATTATGGTTTGGCAGTTGTATAGAGAACTGTAATGACACATGACATCAACAATGTAATTCAAAATTATGGTTTGGCAGTTGTATAGAGAACTGTAATGACACATGACATCAACAATGTAATTCAAAATTATGGTTTGGCAGTTGTATAGAGAACTGTAATGACACATGACATCAACAATGTAATTCAAAATTATGGTTTGGCAGTTGTATAGAGAACTGTAATGACACATGACATCAACAATGTAATTCAAAATTATGTTCATAAAACGTAAAAATAATTTATCTTGTGCAAAGTCGACCAGTTTGTCGACCAGTTTGTCAGCACTTTCCAAGAAGCATAAATCGGTAATTTAGCATACCAGTATCTTATTAATTACATCAAAATAAGCTGTTAGAATCTAATTTAATAACAATAATTATAATAGGAACATAAGCCCAATTATTGAGGGATGTATAGCTTGCAGAGACCGAGTATTGGATGTTGGTGTACAGAATCATAATGGGATGTACCAGATCTGATGGGTTGTGTCCATAGTTAATGAGCCTGTAAACTGCCTTGAATCAACAGGTATAATATTATATGCATAATGTAATATGCATCATAATATCCTACGTCAATTAGTATAATGTTTATTTTGATTTTTTTAAAATCAAATCATTCACAAAATATTTTTACTCAAAATTACTGGTGTTTAAAATAATTATGAAAATTGCAGTAAATCCTTATTAGCGTTTTCTTTATGACGTCTAATTGATAAATTAAAACTGGTCGTCCAAAGTTATATACAGTAGAATCTCCCTTATCCGGCGTTCTCTTATCCGTCGCTCACTGTAATCCGTCGGTCTCCGAGAGGAATGAGTGACGGATCCTGGAACTCGCCGGAGCTAGACCTGCTTGAGGGTTTCTAAAAAACTTTCCCTTCCTAGTGGCCAAACATTATTTTTGTGGTATTTCATTGAATGGAAGTCAAAGAGGGCATTCTTCTAGAGGCAGGAACTTGTGTTTCTACCAAGAAAATAAATGTTTCTACTAAATTTTAATTAAATATGCAACATTAAAAATTGTACATTTTAATATATCCTCAAATAATAAGGGAGTTTATTATTTGACGTACGTTTCAAAAACGTATATATTTTGTCTGTTGACACTTTTGCTATAGCAAAAATGGGCGATTCTGGCGAAACACTACACAAAAATACTTTGACTGAACACCAACTTCGCCAGCCAGCAGAATCCTTCCTAAGAACATAATTTTCCTGCGAATAATGTGAGAATGCATAGGCTTTTTATGTGTATATATATATATATATATATATATATATATACATATATATATATATATATATATACGTTTTCGATATCAGAACGCTTTTCAAAATGTAAATAGTTTCTTAGGAAATCATAAATCACGATTTCACATGTTCCAGATTCACATTGTCATAATACTAAATTCCAAATAGATTAATATTCTCCTGATGATTGACGCTAAACCCCTCTGGGAATCCACTTGCTAAGGATGTGTAATCTGTTTTGCCCAAGTGAACTTGAATTTCCAGACTCCTTGTGACGTGGAAGGAAGTGAGGGAAGCGAGGCTGTCAGGGGAAGACCAGATTGTTCTGGGATTCCCATAGGAACGAACATCACTCCAGCATCAATGGGGATTTCTAGTATTCATAAATTCCCCCCTCCAATTTAGAATTGTTTGAATTAATTAAATTTAAAGTTAGTCTCTCTAAATTAATTAAATTTAGAGAGACTAACTTTAAAATTAGTTAGAAAAAGTTAACGAAAAGTGAAAGTAGTTATAAAATTATTATTATAAACAATAATGTTGTTACATTACTAGAGTCTATATTTTTAATTATCTACTATGTATTTGTCAAATACCACTCACTCACTCACTCACTCACTCACTCACTCACTCACTGACCTATCATCGCCCAGCGCAAACCACTTGACAGAATAATTTGAGACTTTGCATGGACAGTCCCCTTAGGATGTAAACACTCGCTAAGAAAGGTTTTCTAGATATTCAAATTTTGAAGTATTTTTAGGGTTCGAATTTTTAGTAGGTTTTAAAGAGAGCATGCGTTGCTAGGACGACAACAGGTCAGCTGTTAACGTACAGTATGTATTTTTATAATATTATTTTTATTTGCGGTCCATTTGAACTATGATGGCAGACCTTGAATTACTAGAAATAAACTTTGATTTTGTCCCTCATAGAGTTTACGCTATACCTGGTGATGCTCTATCCGAGGTAATAATATCCCGAACCCTTGTACAGCCTCCTCACCCATCAGCACCCCCAATCAGAGCACTTCGTGGTAATGCTCGCAAATATAATGCGTGTTTCCAAATGAAATCTTGGAAACATAACTATTTAAATTTTAACGCCATTTATTATTGACAGCGAATTTTAAACTGTAGTGGTTAAACTCTTGATACTGATAACCTATAGATAACGGGTTATGTCTAGGTTATCTGTTTGTTGACTCTGGTCCGGAGCTCCCCGGTGCCAAGAAACATCATACTTTGATTACTTATCAAATGATGAATAAAATGTAGTATGACGGGAACAGTGCCGTAATAAACTGCACAAAATTATTTATTAGCGTTAATTTCGATGATACATTATTTATCTGCCGTGACGAGGCGTGGATAATCAGCTAGTTATTAATACGTAGATATTAATTACCTCTTCAATGTTGAGCGTACATGAGAAGTAATGGTTGCCACTGATCGTCTACATGATACGCATGACTTGAACATCTTTTTTTTGTTTTCAAAGGCATTAAGATGTGAGCATATATATGACTATTTAATGACTGTTTGACAGAAAGCACCCATGCTGCTTGACAGTTACTGTTGGCTGACGGCTGACCACAGGTGAGGTTAGAACAGACGACCTTTGCGGTAACCACAACACGACTACCAACACATACATCAATATCTGATCTCAACATGCACCCGTATTTAGTCCCACGAGGCTAATAAAGAAGTAATGGTTTTAAACTCCAGTCATACTGCGGTTTTATAAGTACATCATTTCCTCGTCAAACCTGACTCATCGCTTGTTAAAGCATTCACACAAATAAATACACTTAAATTAATAGGATTAGCAGCCTTGAAACCAGCACGGGTTTGCCTGTAATCTGTTTGTGATTCGCAACTTTTGGGTTCATTATCAGTTTTTATGTTTTCAGCTGCACCATGTACTCAATTATTAGCACGTATGTACTCAATTGATATGTACACATATCACGGCAAAAAGGATTGTTTGTTTATTTTTGCCACGATACTTGGTACAAAACTTCCCCGTAACAAACGATTGGATGGGATCGTTAAGTCCATCCGGCTTACTCCGGACACAAATTATTTATAAGCCCGTACATTTTTTTTTTTTTTTTTTTTTTTTTTTTATGACGAGCCGATCCTTAGAGTCTTAAATATATTTTACTATACACCTCTCTGGAGTAAAAACGAGAAGAATGTGCAACAACTATTAGATAAAATATCTCCGCCAATGTTTGGAAGATAGAGATGCAACAAGTGTTTGCAGATTTGCGGCGTGGGAAACACTTGCGGGCACTGATCCAGCTATTGGTGGTCGGAAGGGGTTATTAGAAATTAACCACCTTGTTACCTCCAATAATACTAGGACCATTTAAGGCTATTTCTTTGAGGATTTTTAGGTATTATTTTATTTTCGTCGTTATTTGGAAAAACTACTATAAAAATGTACATATTAAAATGAGGAAATATCATTCCAGACAAATAGATAAATATTGTATTAACGATAGTTAATTATGTAAAAGGAAAAACAAAAAACCAACACAATAATCGATTAATGAACTCACAAAACATTCCTAAAACGTTATGAAGACAGCTGGTTTATAATACATATGTAGCAGAAAACCCATTTTTCTCTATCACGTACAGTTTTTATTGCAAACATATATGGTGTGGGTACATAAATAAACCCAAAATTTAGAAAAAAACATCATTTTTTTATGTACAAACTAACAAAATTCAGAAAACAAATGTCACAGAAACAAATTGGCGACTTTACATTATTTTGCATGATTGATTGGCGATTTTACATGATTTTCGGGCAGCCTTACACCTCTACTTGTTCTACCTACCCCGTCTCTTTCACTTCGTACCTTTCCTGGAAGAGACATCACTAAATATGAAAGTGAGAGAAACTGCAGTTCATAAGATTGGTGACCTGGCGACAACTACCTAATTTGAGGATTAACCCTGTATAACAACACAAGCAATGGGTATTAAAAAAAAAAAACTGTTTTGCTAAAAACTGAAAAGTGGAATTTTTTGAGTATTTTTTTTTTTTTTTTGTTTCAGCATGCCAAACTCTTTAGGAAACAGTCAAGAAATATCAGACCTATGTAAATAATGTATTGTGTTCTGAATTAGGGAGTTTGTTGAGGGCTTAATTATTTCTCACAAATATTTAACTTATCAAAAAAATATTGTTATATAGTTGTAATTTTTGTATTAATGATATTGCTATAGTTTTATTATTTATATTTGAGTTATATAGTTTTTTTGTACATATTTTAGCTTTTTTTTATCACTTGTTGTTGTGAAGTATTAAATTATCTAGAAAATTTGTGTAACTTACATATGAGAAATAAATAAGTCAGCTACCAAAAATCTTTTAGAGGTATAGTTTGGTATTGTGGTAGAGAGCGAAATTAAGTGAACTTATATTATGTATTATTTATTGTAGTAATCCTATGTATTGATATTTTAAGAACATTTTTATTTTATTTTTCCAAATTCCAACTGGAACTGGAAATAACTGGAATAAATATGCCTGTCTAACTATTTTTCTTATCTTATGCGTGATCATACTGTTGTCTGTTTGATAAATATATAAAATACAGTGTTCTTATCTTCGTGGACGGCGGAAGGTCAACAAATAAAATCTTCAACACTCAGTATCACCAACTTTATTTCATCCCTACATGTTTCACACCCCTATTGGTGCCTCTTCAGGGGAAAAAAATACAAAAATGAAACTTACAGCCTACACCTGAGGAGGATAACCTTCCACCAGTACGGCCACGTCTAGAAAGTTGGTGATACTGAGTGTTGAAGATTTTATTTGTTGACCTTCCGCCGTCCACGAAGATAAGAATATTGAGAAAAGGGTCAGTTGAAGAATAAAATACAGTGGTATCACTGGTTTCAGTGATTTTCTTTTTATAACATATTTTACTAAATTAATTTTTCACTATTTATTTTAATTATTAACAGTGTGTGATTTGTGCTTTACCTGCGTGCCAGCCCCTATTGTTATCGAGTACTCAATATTACTAACCACGCCCGACAGGATAGGACACTCACATGACAAAGTAATTGTATGCTATCATGTAGTATTAGACCGTTTAATTAACATTACTTTATAACGGAAAGGTTTGATAAGTTACTATAAATTCAATTTCAAATTTAGCCATTTATTAGAAAAAAAAAAAAAAAAAAAATACATATACAATAATTGTAATCTAGTTGAGGGGAATCATCACAAAACATTTGACATAATATTTTATTGTAAATTAGCTTTAACCTGGCGTGTCATACTATACGTACTTTATATAAAACTAGGTGACTACATGTGCTTCACCACGGCCGATAAGTAGTTTTTATATTGCGTTAAATAATGTATGATCAAAATTAACGCTACTACATAATTTTGTACAGCTTATTATTGCACGGACCTTAAAGTTACCCAGGAAGCACCATGTGGAGGTAACCGTGCTTGTTTCCGTTGGGGAGTAAAAAAAAAAAAAAGAAAGAAGAACAAAACAACAACCACTTAAAAAGTTAGGTAAACAGAGATAAATACACGTTGAAAAGAATAAAAGTAACAGCTTTGAAGTTTTAAGCACTTATCACTTCGATTGACATCGCCCCACCGAAATTTTTTTTGTAGAGAATTTAGTATCTTTATATAAAATGGCTGTTAACCGGTGCACAATGGGGCCAAATTGCATTTTGTGCTTCAAAAAAGGCCACAACCTCTAAATATTAAACGATTTCAATGCATTTTTAAAAAAATGAAAGCTAATAAAATTTAGGACAACTTTATTAGTCAGATTATTGTTTTTTATTTCCCTTGGTTATTAAATGACGTGAAATGTTCGTTGTACACTCATCTGGGTTTTTTTTTCCTTTTTTTTTTTTTTTTCTTTTGGAGCACCCACGTCCATAGGTATTAGGCAGCTTGGTGCAATTTGCGGTGATGGCTCTGCACTATGATGCCTTACTGATCTCTGCCTTTTTCCCGCCATTTCAGCACCCCATCCGCTACGCCTGCTTTCTACTCAATTGGCGCCCGGTCTTAGAAGGCGCTATGAGACCCATCTAGCGTTGTAGCGCCAATAAAGATGAAGAAGTAGATAAAATGTTATAGTCATTTTACATGAAAAAACAATATATATCCTAATATATATCCTAATATATATCCTAATATATATCCTAATATATATCCTAATATATTTGGTCTATAGGAGTTTTGAACACCATTGCAAATAAAGAGCATTAGATTTAAAACGCAACATTTAAGATGTTAGGTGCCACTGAAAAAGCTCTATTATAATTCGAGAAAGGAGATAACAAAAAATGAAGGTTCGTTTGAAACGAAAACATCCATTGTTGATTCAAAAACACTGATGATCCCTTGTCTTATCTGTTGCGTTTGGCATCCTTCCAGAACAATATTCTCAACAGAACATATCTGTTATGACAAAAAAAAAAAATAAAATAAAATAAAGAAAAAAAAAAACTTGTTGAGTCAGTCGGCCAGCTTAATAAAATACAATAGAAAGAGGAAAAAGGATCTTTTATGTATGGGAATATTGACTGGGCGTGTTCCCTCTACCTTAGGATTGGCATTCTTTTTTTATTTTGTCGTTTTATCTTTCACTCAATTTTTTTTTTTTATTACAAAACCCAAGACGTTTATTTCCAATTCAAGACTCTTTTTTCCAGAGACAATAGTCTTCGTCATGTTTGACCGAACGATTATTCCCGCGCCTGTTTATTGTGTGTTTATGCCTATTAGCTTAATAAACACATTTATGAGCCAGAACCAAAACAACTTTTGTATTTTTTTTTTGGAAGGAGAGAATGGTCTTGTATATCTTTAGTTCATTAATTAAGAGGAATAAATACAAAACAAAATATATATTGCCCATTTAATATTAATATGGTAAATTATACTCAGGAAAGTGCTACTAAGTACTTTCGAGGCACAAAATAATTGTTTATTTCTTATTATGAGTGTTAATATCAGAGAATGCCGAGCCTAAGAATCCGTTGAAAACCGAATGATCACCGAAGTTAAGCAACGTCAGGAGTGGCCAGTACCTGAATAGGTCATGGGCGTATATAGAAAATAATTTCGGAGGGGGCTGGGAAAATTTCGGGGGGGGGGGGGGCTGAGACCATTTCCGGTGTATGGAATACTAACAATTTAGATCTTGGAAGAGTTTTAACCAACTTAAACGCTATTACACCCAAAATAGAATATGTTTTATGAACTAAATGATCTTATTTAATTAATTTTTAAGGGTTTTTTGAAATTTTTACCGATCAAAATCAAAATTTCGGGGGGGGGGGCTGCAGCCCCCTCAGCTCCCCCCTTATATACGCCCATGTAATGGGTGGCCGACTACGTGCTGTTGGCATTATAAAAAAGGGTGGCAACCTGTAGGTGACAATATAAAACAAATGACCATGTGAGAGCTTGGAGATTCTTGAGAGCTACAGATCTATTTTATAAATTTTAATTAACTTAAATAAAAAGAAAATGTACACATATTAGTTGGCCGAGATTTGTCGATATGCCGTTAAAAAAATATATATATATGTATATATATATATATATATATATATATATATATATATATATATGTTACATTAGTTTTGTTTACCTACTTTGATTATATAACTTTGGTTTTTATAATTACTGTGTATATTTTATTTATAATTGTTTATTTTGCTACATTTTCTTGATTAATTTATTTTAATTTTTTCTATTTCTGGTATTTTTTCAAGTTTTTACTTTCAACAAATTTCAACAGGCAACAATGAACCACTTGGTTCATTCCAACATTCAAAAAAAAGTTACTTAATTTTCAGAAAACTATTTACAGTTTTGTGCTTTGTAAGTATGTAAATTTTGTGTTTGTGGGATATTTAATTGAATTTGTCTTCTATACTCCATAAACAGGTAAAGTCTCTATTACAAATTTCACAAGTTGGTTTATTTAGCTCCTGTCATGAGATATTTCTGTGTTGTGAGTCTTGTCAGTACTACTTCCTCTCGTCTGTTGTAGCCGCTGCGGGATATCCACTTCTCAGAAGCATTTTTGATAGTATGTAATATATATATATATATATATATATATATATATATATATATATTACAGTGTACTAACTTCTAGGCCATTAGCGCCTGTTAACATGCTTCCTAAACATCCATGGTGAAGCAAAGCATCTCAACGGTCCTGAAATGAGAAAAATTCTTCCTGCAGGTGGGACTCGAACCCACATCTCCCGCATGAGAATCCAAGGCGTTAGCTACTAGACCACGAGTATATATGTTAATTATTGTCGGGGCTATTCGGGTCTTGAATTCAGCTTTCTTGCCAATAATTTCTGGTATTTAGTAGTATTGGTCAAGTGTTGGCGAGTGATTGATCAGTTGAATTCATGTTGTCTTGTAGCTAGTTCAGTCATAATCAAAATGATTATGAGTAGAACAGTTTCGATGATATTTACCCTTGTTGTGTTTGGGTTGTTCTCAACCCCCGACCCTCGGCTATAATGTTTGCACCCTTGGATGTCGTGAAATCAGACTACCTGATTCGGCTGTTGCTTGGCTATTACGGTCAACAGGTATTTCTGGCCATATGCGTGCAACCTGTTCTTCCTCAACCCACCTCGTTCTGCAGGTTTTACGACCAGAAGGGCCCTCCTAATATTTCCGAGGGAAAAGGGAGGGCGTATTCTGCACATATTTGTTTGTTTAAATGTTTCCGTTAAAATTCAGACTGTGGGAAGTTTACAGACCGCAACATTCCTGTGTATTCGGCAATTATAACCTTGAAGTTGTTCGCCCTAAAAATCCCAACAAACCAAACTGCTAAGGTTGTAGCACCCGACTTCTACTTTCAAAATTTATATTTAACCACGTTGATCAAAATATATCGGGGGTATTGCCTGAACCAGACCAGGAAGAGTGATTTCTTGTTTAACTTTTATAGTTTGATATTAATTTTATTATTTTATTTATCATTTACACTTTAGGGCAGCTTCGCTTACTGCGAGTCGTAAAACCGTGTCATCTTAGCTTGCTTCCATGAAATTCTTATTTCTGGATTGGATTACAATAGAGACAGACGTTTTCTTCAATTGAATGAACTAAACTCTTCCAATACTAAAATCAATATTATCTCCAATTGAGGCAAATGTCCACTGAATCGTTTTGGCCCCAACGCACGAAATATTTAATGAAACATATGAAAAGGCCAGAAATGGACGTGTTTGTTCATACAATAATTGTTATATGATACTTACATTTTTTCCAAAAGAAACAAAATATTTAACAATCTTAATTAGGCGAATGTTAAATGTTTGAGAAATTGGTCAAGTCAAATGGTATAATTGTACTACCAGAAAACAAAAATGTAGGTTTTTCTACTTTTACTCACAACAAAGTTAAAAATGAAACCTTAAAAGGGCTTTCAGCCGATTTCCTACGCCTAAATATTTATACGATGCATACAAGCATCATCAGCTCCAGAATGTCCTGCGAATATCACCTAAAACCGGCGTTCTGCCGGGTAACGATCTTGAGCTTTATTTTTGGACGAAGTAGTTTTGTACCGAATTTAATCAAAATCGGACCATTTTTGCTAGAGAGACAAGAGACAAATATATACATAGATACATACAAATGACAATATTGGTTACTTGTATGATTTGGTTATGGTGGATTTTCATTCTTGTGGAGATAAAATCCACTTATGTAGGTGGTGTGATGGTCAAAATAACGAGTGAGAATGGTATTTTTTCGTCGTTGTTCTTCTTTCCACGTTCCGGTTTCTATCCAAAATAGAGTCCTACAGATTGCGTAATATTTGGCCAACTACTATCTGCCGGCTTCATCATAGTTGTTGATTCTTTTGCTGGCTAGCAGGAACTACGACATAGCTGCCTCATACCTGCTAGTAAGTTGAGATAGCGCCCTTCTACCTACTAGCGAAAAGATTAAAGATTCTGATAAGGCCCGAAATGAATCGGGCGAAATATTACGCCAATCTACACGACACTGTCGGGAATAGAAGCCGGAACGTGGGAAGAAGAGCGCAGTCCTTACCATTTGTATTCCAAAGAACCTATATGCAGTGTTCAGTGCCGTGTATTTTCGATTCACAGTTTTGTTTTCGCGGCTGCGCATTTTTGTCAGCACTCCCTTATTAGGTCATTGAGTCGCCGTTGTAAGCCCTGCTTGTCCACAAGAGCTTATCATCAGATGAATCATATGAAGAGAAGTTGTCGAATCGTGCAAAGGTTGACTAACTGCGTTGGAATGGGCTGCTTATCAGTAAGCGGGGTTTCTTCCGTATTGGGTGGGAGAGAATACCCGATCAGAGAAGAATAGTTCCCAAAAAGAACTAATACATCCTACGAGTACTCTTGTTGTGCCCTGCTCCTTCGCGAGAATTAATCATCAGATGAATCATATCAGGAGAAGTTGTCGGATCGTGCAAAGGTTGACTAACTGCGTTGGAATGGGCTGCTTATCAGATAGGCCTGCTTGGCGCTAATGTGTCTTCGACCCTTGTCAGTAAGTCCTAGCTCTATCTAGAATTAGTACTCCAACTTGTTCACACTCCTATCTATCCATGGCTATTTGATCATTTTATTACTCTAACCACTTATACTATTTAATGGATGCCAGGGAAAACCAAGTCTATTTGTTCGTGAATTTATGTTTAAAACAAAACGTCAGTCACGCAGGAGCTTCGTAATCCGGGCAAAAGGCAGCAATTAAAATAAACAAAACAGGAAAAGAAGTCAAGGAATATTGAGATCCGCCTAAGAGTAAACGTCACATCTATATTTGAACGTTTCGGCATGGTCTTTGGTAGACTTCTTCCACTAAAAAATAAATATACAAAAGAGAACAATCAATACAGCAGGTAAACGAAATTTTAGAACAGAATAAAATATTTTTTATTTGTGAATAATAAGTAGCAAGCGTTGTTTTGTTTTGAGCAATTAAACAGAAGTCTAGACGGGAGGGGTAAACCTCCCCAAACAAAATAGGCAGATTTTACGATGCGACGCTTCTGTCATTAATTGAGGGTGTCGGGTATCTAGACTCGTGGCAATACAAAAAAAAGTCAGACTCGCAGGAACTGCATCATCTTAGCGCGGTTGCGTACATCACGAAGATATGGGATAGATTAGGCATCACCAATCACAGGAAACTGACAGTAGCCAAATTACACAGAAGCGGATAATTATTAATCCTCATTCTGGGGCCGTATAAGTCAATACAACTATGTACTGAAAACGTACATAGTTGTATTGACAACTGTACTGAGGCTCGTCTTCACGCTTGCGGTTTCCCGCTCGAAATCGTTCAAACCACCGCTGCACTTGTCGCTCACTAAGGACATTTACGCCATAAATTTCTAGAAGTTTTCGATAAGTTTATGCAATATTTTCTCCTTTATCAAATTCCCAAAGTATAACATGGCATAAGTGGTGCCAAATGAAATTTCAGCACAGAATAAAGAAGTTTAATCAACCAAAATGTGATAAATATAATTGTATTTGTTGCTGTAATAAACAAAAATAAATTTAAGAGGAGGAATTAGCAATATAAACTTAAAGAGGCATAATATTAAAAACAGACATTACTTATTGGATGACCCTTAACTTGCCACTATCATCTTTAAGAATAACTTATCCTGACTTACCTGGAGGACAGATCCTACAGAATAAGGAGGGGAGTATTATAATCGGCTAAAGAGGGTTCATTCAGCTGATAGACGAGCTGCCTGAAAATAGTCTGCTAATTAACGGGTCGTAATACTATCAGCTGAGCCGCACTCGAGTATCGTAATGAGAACCAGCTGTTGTTTACTATCGTATCGTATCAGCTGATTCCGCCGATACTATCGGTTAATGTCCTCACGACTCAAGAATCGTCACGAACTCACAGTGGTTTAATATATAGTTCAGATTCATGCACGATTTCGCCACGCATCTACTGTACTTCAGTAGATGTTTGTGATTCATATCAACCTTCAGTACCTGTGTTTCCCTTTTACAAAATTGTTTCTAATGCAGTCAGAAGGGTTATAAAACAAAATTGAAGTCAATGTAGGAACATCGAGAGAGATCAGATCTTGCTCTTCAGAGAGCCCTGATGAAGTCTTAAGACGTTGACAATAAAAACCAATTTTTATACTATAATTTTTCACCCTTCGACGTAAAACCTGTCATCTCGTCTCCTTTAACAACAACCCATTACCCTAACCAATACCATTCGATACCTTGGGTTTTATCTTGACTCACGATTGACTTGGAACGCACACATTAAACTCAAACGACAAGAACTCAATCGACGATTCAGACAGCTATACAGAATATTAAATCGTTCATCACACTTAACCGTACATAACAAACTAACTGTCTACAACTCACTAATAAAACCTATATGGACATAGGGAATAGAACTCTGGGGGACAGCCAAGCATTCCAACATCCACCGAATAGAACTCTGGGGGACAGCCAAGCATTCCAACATCCACCGAATAGAACTCTGGGGAACAGCCAAGCATTCCAACATCCACCGAATAGAACTCTGGGGGACAGGTGTGCGCGCGCCAGAGAGTGGAAACGGAAAGAGACCCGTACTTAGCGTTATGAGCCCTCACTAAGCCTCTCCCTTAACACACAATCCTTACTAACGCTCACTGAGATGAGGGCTTCCCTGCGATCCCCCATGGGGTCTTTCGCTGTCCATGGGGGATCGCAAGACGGCCCTCGGGAAGGGCCGCCTACTATTGTCGCTTCCGCCCTCTGCAGAGCGCATGAGTCTCGCTCAATTCAGAACACCTCCAAATTCCGGCTACTCTGCAGCGGAGCATCCAACCATATGACCACTACGCACGACAGGCAACCACAACGTGATTCCTGCCACCAACCCAACCGTAGTACCATTTTGGGAACTCATGACCGTGCCATGAGCCCCTTAGCACCAGAATGGTCACTGGCCCGGAAGTGTTAAAAGCACCCCCTACGGTTTCCTTCCAGGAGAGATACGGGGGGGGGACTTATCCCGATCTCTCAGGGAGGGCAGGACCCGTGCCTGTAATTGCCAAGCTGTCCGGGAAGGCATAAAGCCCCTAGGCTACATATCTGTAGCCCGTGCCACTATCCGCAACCTTGTGGACCCGCTCGGTAGCGCATGGCGACGCCTCTCAGTACCGAGGAGGAGTACTGGTTTACCCAGTCCCCCCAAGGACGAGACCGAGTACTCTGTCAGCCGAACTCTGGGGGACAGCCAAGCATTCCAACATCCACCGAATAGAACTCAGGGGGACAGCCAAGCATTCCAACATCCACCGAATAGAACTCTGGGGGACAGCCAAGCATTCCTACATCCACCGAATAGAACTCTGGGGGACAGCCAAGCATTCCAACATCCACCGAATAGAACTCTGGGGGACAGCCAAGCATTCCAACATCCACCGCTGACAACTGGGGACACCTGAGGCGTGGACAGTAACTAATATCAAATTGCAACCTTGTGGACCCGCTCGGTAGCGCATGGCGACGCCTCTCAGTACCGAGGAGGAGTACTGGTTTACCCAGTCCCCCCAAGGACGAGACCGAGTACTCTGTCAGCCGAACTCTGGGGGACAGCCAAGCATTCCAACATCCACCGAATAGAACTCTGGGGGACAGCCAAGCATTCCAACATCCACCGAATAGAACTCTGGGGGCAGCCAACCATTCCTACATCCACCGAATAGAACTCTGGGGGACAGCCAAGCATTCCAACATCCACCGAATAGAACTCTGGGGGACAGCCAAGCATTCCAACATCCACCGCTGACAACTGGGGACACCTGAGGCGTGGACAGTAACTAATATCAAATTGCAAAATACGGTTGAATTGTAGATTGTAATATTCTGTAAATCAAATATATATAATAAATAAAATATACTACAATTTGGTTTATTAGGATCGAACCCCGACTATTTCCATCTTGGTTGAAATTAGCATACAATTAATATATTAAAAATGCTCTACAATGTAACATAAATGGAGCCAGTTAGCTTCTTCAACTGGGCCCAATAGTATTTATGTTTAAGGCTCCGAAGAAGAATCAAAATATCCGAAACATGTAGAGCAATTGACGAACATGTTAATTTTGTTTTGTTTATTTTTATTGGCCTACTACTCCTGTGAATATTGATACATCTTTAAATCGAATAAGTATAGGGTTTTATGTGCAAAGCAGAATGCTTTGCGTTCTTCAAGTTTGGATGGATTTTGAGTCGACAAAAGTCCACAATAATTATAAAATAAGAAGAAAAATTAAAAATAATTAAGGCAAAACCGCTAGGGGTGAGTTTGGCTCACAATCAGTGGTAGAGCATTGAGATTCTTGAGAACTGAAGATGTGTTTCATGCAATGTAATTAACTTGAATAAAATAAAAATGTACTCATATTAGAATACGAAATATTTTAATTAACTTTAGTTTTGTTTACTTTGAAAATATAACTTTGGTATTTATATTACTAGTTATAGTTTATTTTATAACATTTTCCTTCATTAATTGATTTTTATTTTTTTCAGTTTTGATGTGTCGTGGAATTATCAAAAAAATTCAATTGACCACAATAAACCGCTTGGTCGAATTGGCTTAAAAAAATTTACTTAATTTTCATAAAAATGTTTACAGTTGTGTGCCTAGTAATTAAGGCTTAATTACAGTTTTTTTTTTGTTTTAAACTCACTATAAACGTTTACTCCTGGCTCCATATTCGGCAGAACGTACACCCTATATTGCACTTCGGTAGAGACAAAATATAAACGTGAAAATGCATTGAAAACATTCCTGGACGCTTTTGATGAAGATACAGACAAATAAGCTTTATTCAGACCGCATAAATGAGTTAAGATCGCCACAAAAGTCCTCCAGGGACCCACTGGGAAACCCCTCGGGGCAAGCAGAAGCAGCCCCACAACAAGGAGCTAGATCGGCCGTTACAAAGACCCCCCCCTCATGAATCCTCTATCAAATGCAAATCCTGTCTGTTGGACAGCAAACAAACAGGCCGAGAAGCTGCTCCACAGGTTGGACCATTCAGCCTTCCTTTCTTATCTAGGAACCTTACATTGAGGAACATGCACTTCCTCACTACTGATAACAACACACTTTTTTTAATTCATTTAATAAATGTCAGAATACAGGATGATCTGTGGATTTCCCGTAAAAAAATGTAAAGTTAATTCAATCGGAATAAATGATTTGAAGCAATACTTTGAACAGTACTATTAAATAGATGATGAATTAATGGTTGATATTTGGTCTGACTCTCAAGAACTGAGTGTTCTTAGCGTGTTTCCACAGAATCGTTATTTTTGGTTTGATATCAGGACCTTGGAAGAGATGTTGAGAAATACAAGTCAAAGTTCTAGAAGAGCTTCAGGATAGCAAAGACGAATGTTTATTCTATGGAACAAAATGCTAGGAGGGGAGTTTCAGACACAGGATTCGCCCTTGAAATCGGACATTGAATGTTTCATAGATGATGGTGCTATTCACTTGAAACTGCGAGAGACCTAAAGCCGAACCAGAGAAACAATATGGAGCGTCCTGTTACCTACATTTTTCTGACTGAAAAAATAGAGTAGATTTTTCAGATTCGCTCTTTCTCTTCTAAGATCTGTTGAAATGAGAGAAGAAGCTGAATTATTCATTGAAATAGTGTGATAATATTATTATTGGCTTGATACTTTCATGAACATTATAAAAATATGGCAAAAACGGTTGAATCGTGGAATGAGATGACGGGCGTATATAGAAAAAATAGTCGAAGGGGGGGGGGGGCTGGGTGCCTTTCGGGGAGGGGAGCATTTGGGGGGGGGGGGGGATACTAAAAATCTAGAACTTTGAATAGGCCAACTAAAACACTATTACACCCATAAAAAAATATTTTTTCGGAACTAAGGGATCTTATTTAATTTATTTTCAAGGTTTTTATGACACATTTTTTTCGATTACATCACCATTTTGGGGGGCTGCAGTCCCCCCCTTATATACGCCCAGGAATGAGAGCAGAACTGAATGTTGCAAGCCAGTATCTTTTTACTTTTTCTCAGATAATTTATATTTATTTAGTATATAAATGTAAATACCTTCAAAATATAATTATTTTTGTATTAAAATTGCAACAATTTTTTTTAGGGGTCTCCCGTGGTGTAGTGTCTACTGCATTAGATTCGTAAGCGTGAAATGGTGGGTTCGATCCCACCCGGCGGCAGGAATTTTCTCACATCAGGGCTCGTAGAGAAAATTCCTGGCTGCACCCTGGATGTCGGCGCTAATGGCCCAGATTTGTCGATGCCGTTAAAAGAAAAAAAAAAAGGGGGGGGGGAAAGTGTCAAATTTAACTACTTAATTTTATATAAAACTGAGAGTAACCTAAATAAATTTCATTTTACATCTTCTAGTTAATCTTCTGTCGACATAATTAGCAAACTGTTCACGAACTTGAATGGCGATGTTGGCCGATCTTCGGTTAGTTAACGCGGTCTACACGAATAGGCCCAGTTAGTATTAGCAGTATTAGTGTTACAATTTACAGTTTACTGTTACTGTTACTGCTCACAAAGATATCGCGTCCAATGTGATGTCACCATATCGCAGCCCGCCACGACGATTGTTCGATCGCAGCCCGCCGCGACGATCGTTCGATCGCTGCCCGCCGCGACGATCGTTCGATGCTTAGGAAGATTTTAAATCACTTGCTGTATGAAGTCCAATGCCCTTTCCGAAAGGAAAGTGTTTAAAAGCATTAGGTTGGGCGGACTGTCCAGAAGTAAAAGTATTTTATATGTGAGTTGAATGACGCACCATTCGAGACAGGTTTTTCGTACGTGCGAAGGTTGATGAACGGCCTATTTATGAATACCACACTCCAGAGCGCCCCTTTCCATTCAGCCGAGCGCCCTCATACATCAGGTTCGCCTCTCTGCTTGAGCCTACTATCAGATGTAAATCCTAACACACAGTCGGACGGACAGGTTGAAATCCTGCACTGCAGGTGGCCCATTCTCGTTTCCATCTTGGCTTCTTTCACCGTGATCGGACTGCAGTGGGTCAAGGCAATGCGTCTGGGGTGGGTTAACAGGTAAAGTTCGAACAATATATGAAACCCTTCGTTCGGCCTTGAATTTGTTCCCCCTTGTGCCCCCAAAGATTCAAATAGGATATTTTTAAATTAATCGTTATATGAGTAAACGCCAACCCAGTGACACAATCTGCACTTTCTGGTGAGAAATACCGACTATTTATTAACCATAGGTCATGCAAAACCCGGGGCTTTTAGGGTTTCGAGATACATCAGGATTAAGCATTATATTGGGAAAAAAGCTAAGATGACTTTAGGAGGATTCATAATGTTAATATAATTTTTTTTAATTTAATTTTTCACTCTCTTTATTAATAACAACGGATTTTTGGAACGGGTTTTGTAGGTTAATATCGTTTCTTTGCTAGGATTAGGAAAATAACTCCCCGTTATTCCAAAGAAAATACACCACCCTTAGTGGTAAACAAAGAAACTTTTTTTTCATATACTCCTACAATATTATATTTTGTTAACATAAGTATTGACGGTCATAAATGTACTTTATTTTTATTTGTTATGTTGTGTCATAATTACATCTTATTATCATAAATAATATTACAGTTATATTTTATTTACATAATTATATGTTAAGACCAAGCAGTCTACATGATTTTTATAGCAATTATTTTTACCAGGATCCTACCTTTGCTTCTTCTGTTATAAAAATTCTCCAGATAAAATTATATAGCGTTATAAAGATTTTTATTATTATATGCCGTCATAAATTAATATTATATTCATGAATGTTTAATGACAAAAATGTATGTTACTTTCATTATTATGTTATGTCATTGTTGCTACCCTTTACATTTTATTACAATCATTTTCTATTTTCCTTAAATTGGATAAAAAATACATATATATATATATATATATATATATATATATATATATATATATATATATATATATATATTTAATTCCACGACTTCTGACCTTTATTTATGTATATTTATTTATTTTTTTATAAATATGGCATAGGTCGAAATAATAGTACTCCATTTTATGTACTATTTTATTTTTGGCACGCCCTACATGTTTCGTGGCCTTTATGCCACCTCCTCAGGGGCCACTAAATCCTAAAAAATTTTTAACAAATTTAAATAACACATTTTTCATTTTAATAAATCCAATAATTTTTCAATAATAATTATAAACAGAGTAACATTACATTTTTTATACTAACTCCTAACCTTAAATCTATAGGTAAAATACAATAATAATATTGCTACATTGTACATACCCCATGTGTGGTTAGCTCGCCACCCATACTAAGACTGAGGCAAGCTAAAGCACCTGTGCCGAGAGGCTTAGTAATCAGCTTATTACGACAAGTTCTATAAAGGCCTGTACTATTGTTTTTTCCCTTCTATCTTCTAATGTTGTTGTAAAATGTTTTATTTAAAAATTTAATTTCCGTCTGTTTATTTACCGAGTTCCTGTTTTTTATTATGTGGATATTTTCCTTTATTTTTCTCTTGATATTGTTTCTGTCCTTGTCAACTATTGCTATGTCGTCCAAGTCAAATGTATGTCCGTTCTTAAATGCGTGGTCCGTTAGAGCTGTTTTATTTGATTTCTCGTCTATATTTTTGGCATGTTGCTTAATTTTATTTTTTAGTATTTGTGATGATTCTCCTATGTAGCACTTGTTACAATCTTTACATTTAACTTTATATATGTTATATTTTGAATTAATTTTATTTACTTGGTCCTTAATTTTGCTGAAATTCTTTTCTATTTTGTTATTATATTTCCAGCTAATTTTGCAAATCCCGTTACAGATCAGTTTCATCCTGTTTGCTATTGCTGGGTGAAAATCAAATGAATAAAAATTATTTTCTATTTGCTGGTGTTCCTTCCTGGATTCTTGAGTGCTTTTACTACTTACAGTTATATTTTATTTACATAATTATATGTTAAGACCAAGCAGTCTACATGATTTTTATAGCAATTATTTTGTAAGAATGTATGTATGTGTATGAGTATGTATATGGGTATATGTATACATATGTATGTGTGTGTGTATGAGTGTGCGTGTTTATAAATGTGTATATGTGCATATATGCATATGTGTGTGTATATGTGTATATATGTATATATATGTGGATGCGTATGTGTGTGTATGTATGTGTATATGTATATGTAGAAGTAGCTATAAGTGAAAAAAGAAAGGAATATAGCATCTAGTGTTTAAGTGCTTTAATTTAATGAGAAAAAAATAAATAAGTTGTGTACATTTATAAGTAATTCTATTGAAAAAAAAAAATAATAAAAAAAAAAAAAAAAAAAAAAAAAAAGAAAAAAATGAAAAGAAAAGAAAAGAAAAATAAATAAATAAGAAATAAATTTAAAAAAAAAAATAAATAAAAAAAAAAAAAAAATGTATATATAATAATAATAATAATAATAAAAAAAAAGAAAAAAAAAAAGAATAAATAAATAAAAAATAAATAAAAATAATAAAAAAAAATAGATAAATTTTGTACGGTTAGATTTAATGTAAGGAATACTTGTAAATAAATATATTTAGGTGTAAGGGTATAAGTATATATATGCATATATGTGTGTGTGTGTGAGTGTGTGAATGTGTATGTATGCATGTGTGTATATGTGTGTGTGTGTATATATATATATATATATATATATATATATATATATATATATGTACGTATGTATATATATATATATATATATATATATATATATATATATATATATATATATATGTATGTGTGTGTATATATATATATATATATGTGTATGTGTGTGTATATATATATATATATATATATATATACATAGAAGTAGCTATAGTAGAAAGGAATATACCATCTATTGTTAGCTTTAAATTAATGAGAAAAAACAAATAAATAAATATGTTGTGTACAGTTATATGTTATTCTAATAAAAAAAAAAAAGGAACAGAATGTGCTTACATATTTCATGAGATTAATTAGTTAAAAACTAGGTTTAATTAAAAAACAAAAAAAACAAAAAACAAAAGGTTCATAGGACGATTAAAACAGTAAGTTGTTCGTCCTTTAATTCATTCCATTCCATTCTTTTACTACTATTTTGACTAATTATATGATTATTTATGATGCTTCCTTTATGATTTTTTTTAGTTTCAGAATTATTAAAAAAATGTTTTATTTGTGTCTGGATAAATGTTCTCTTCTTTTTTATCGAATCTGGCCGTGCTTCGTCATGTTCCATATCCCGTTATCTTTTACTATTAGTTTTTCTATTGTCCCTTACGATTTGTTCATTGCATCTAACACGTTTTACAGGTTTGTCGATAGTACTAATGTCCAGCGAACTCCGTTTTCTTTTAATCCGTCTGTCAAGTAAGTCCTCAAAAAACTCCTCGGTAAAGTGGAATAATTTTATATTAAAATTTTTCGTACAATCTTTTTTATTTTTCGTGTAACAAACACTATTTTCCGCTTTTTTTATTTGTATATCTACTAGTTTCGAGGGGAAGTTATTTTTGTTAAATATTTTTCTAATTCTATTTTTGATTTCATTGAAATATTGAGGCGATGTTCTATTTAAGGCAGTTAAAGTTCTATTATATACTAAGTTTTTTTTTTAAACTGAGAGGATGATTGGAGTAGAAATTAATTGTTCTGTCAGAGTGATATACCTTATAAAACCATTTAAAATCAATCCAATTATTTTTGTTTCGTGATAGTTCTAAGTCTAAAAAGGTAATTCTGCCATTTGTTTCAATTTCTTTTGTAAATTTTAATGTATCACACTTTTTGTTAAAAATCTCAAGTAATGGATCAATATTGTTTTCATCAACCGCTAAAATTATGTCGTCCACATATTTATATAAAAATTGTATATGAATATCCGTATCCAAAATGATTTCTTTTAAAATTTGGTTTGAAACAATCCCACTTATTTCTACAGAAAGAGGGTTCCCCATTTGTATACCGTAAGTCTGTTTGTAAAATTTGTCATTAAACTTAAAATATCCAGTACCGCAACACAATCGAATGCCTTCTATGAACAAATCTTTATTTTTGATTTTAGTACATTTTTCAATCTTATCGCAATTGTTGTTAATAAAATAGTACATAAAATGGAGTACTATTATTTCGACCTGTGCCATATTTATAAAAAAATATATATATATATATATATATATATATATATATATATATATATAACAAGAGGCTACATTTTGCCATCTATTGTAAATCCTCTGTGTTATTTTGGTCTTTCTTAATATGTACTATAAAACGTTTCACCAGATTACCTTACTAGTGCTCTATAAGGTTGTGTTTATTTAAATCATTAACAAGTTCATCGGTAATCATGACTCATAAACCTAAGGAATATACATAAGAATTCGGTATTGAACTTTGTCTTATTCCTAATTTTTTTTTTTTTTTTACGGCGTCTCGACATAAATCTTGGCCATTAGCGCCGACGTCCAGGGTGCAGCCAGGAATTTTCTCAGCGAGCCCTGAGATGAGAAAATTTCTGGCGCCGGTGGGGATCGAACCCACCATATCTCGCTTATGAATCTAGCGCGCTAGCCACTAGACCACGGGAGACCCCAAAAATTATTCCTAATAAACGGTAAATGACTGTCTGGCATTCGTTAGAGTTTTTTTTTTTTTTTTTTTTTTTTTTTGGTCTTTATTCAACACCCCGTAACCATTGAGTGAGGCAGCCGTAAATCAAGGGATCCGAAGAGCCCTCAAGGGCCATATCCCTTCAGCGCAATTAGGCGTGAACCGCAGGTTGAAATTCCTCTTCGCAGGTGGTCCTACGTTCGTATTGTATATTTATTTCAAACTATTATAGTACTAAGAACAAGGGACCTTACGGAGGCTAAATGGGGAACCTTAAATATTCTGGATCTTAAATCTGTGGCAACCTGAAGATAGCCCGTACCATCCAAGAGAGCGTAAAAGAAAATTAGACAATTCCCGACTCGTAGGGCATCATGAAGTGTTTTTATATTAAAGAGTGATTTGAAAAAGCTAGAGAAGATACTCTTAATATTTTGCCTTCGTTGGAACCATATTAACACTCTCCGACTAAGGTACTTCTGTATAAAGTACAGTAAACTTCCTTTAATCCGGCACGTTCGAGACTCGAAGCATACCGGATTATTAAATATTCCGGATTATCGGATGCATGTCGAAAAAATGGATAGAGATGAAAATAAAATTGCACACTGTTAAAATTATAGTGCCTCAGTCAACAGCTATAAACTGAACTTGCAACAAGTTCGTATTTGATCACAGAGAGAGTTTCCGGGAATTGTTCTAAGAACCCATGGTGCACGTTCAGGTTGTTGGGGTGTGGAATTGATGAATAAGAACTGAAGAGGTTCACTTTTCATGTTTGGTCTTGAAACCCCTGCCGTGCCGGATTATCAAACGTGCCGGATTAGCGGGAGTTCACTGTACTGCCAATCCAATTTTATTCTGCCCGAAAAACATATAGCCGATTACCCCAACGAAGTGGATAATGTAGTCTAGTATTGGTTTACCGCCCGTGATTCTACATTGTGGTAAGTCCCCAATTTTACTCTCGAGTGCTTTGGCAAATACTCTACCAGACTTCATATCGTCGATACAAATGCAAAGTATCGAATGTGAAAATTACCACTTTCCAGAGTGAACTTTTATTCATTACTTTGCTTTTGAAAAGTCAAATAGTCGGCAGATTCGACCTTTTGATAGGGGTTATTTTCCCTTTTCACTGAGTGAACTTAGATTCAAGAGTTTGCCGTTCATCAGTCCAACAGCAATCAGTATAGAGTGAAAATGAAAAATGCGTTTTTTTTCACATTCGATACTTTACATTTGTATCGACGATATCAGATCAAGTCTATTTATCTAACGGAGACAAAGCTCATAATACTCCTTTTATCTACTCTGCTACAATAGCGCTAAAATGTAGCTTTTAGTGTGAAGACTTCATTTAAATGCGTGTACATTATAAACTGAACTTCAAACAAAGCCGAGGCCATTCCAAATAATTTGAACCCCCTACCCACCACTCAACAAAACCTCTAGATTTCTCCAAAGCTCACTTAACCTGAACCTCGTTGTAAAACCAGAGATTTAAAGAATAAGAGTCGTTGTTCCGATCTGCTGACGGGTAGATTGAGTTCAATAATCTTTTGACTCTTCATCAATCAAAGTGACTAAGAGATTTGGATAGAGATTGCATTGTTCAACGCCACCTTGTAGCCTCTGACTCAAACATTGGCTAAATGCGGTGCTACAACTGCCATCTATTGTAATTCGAATTGGACAATCGCCAAGATCAGCCACCGAGTGACAAACTATAAAATAGAATGTTAGTTTCCTCTGAAAGTGAATACCCCTTGATTTTTCATGAGATATAATTTTGTGGGGGGGGGGAATAATCATGCAGTATTTTAAAAAATTCCCAATTCAAAAATACGATTTTATCTCAGCATTTTGAAATATAATTTCTACTCCTAGTGTGTTTTGGGCAGTTTTTATCAAAATCTCTTTATATTTCGCCTTTAATAAAACGATAGCGACACTTCAAGCACCGTTTTGTCTGTCTGAGGAGGCCCTTTAGAAATTCCTGATCCTTCCAAGATACCTTGATCGTTTTCGTTAACATGACAAACGACCAATACTGCTCATATCTGCCAAAAAATGGTCTCCCCGTGCTAGGCTCTCGGGACAGATGTGGATTCGAGTCTCAACTGAGGGTGGTTGAGTTTTATCAGCGATGGCTTCGCTGAAACCAAGTTACTGCTACACCTTGGGAGTTTAGCCAGGCGCTAATGACCTAAAATCAGAAGCACCGTAATTAAATAAAAATAATGTATTTTTCTTGAAATATTTCCTATATTACAAGCTCAATAATAATTTATATCTCTTCTGTTAAAGCGATGAAAAACGTGAACAATACATTCCAAATTTAACGATAATAAAGGTTTGTAGGCGATTCGTTCGATACCTCACATTCCGTATGCGCTACAATTTTTTTTAAAACCGTATGTAATTTCACCGAAAAAATAGAGTTTCGGTTGGAGTTTTCTTCTGGATTTGATCTTTTATTGTAGAAAAGTAATTTTATGCCATTATTCAACAAAAAAGGACAATTTTCGTAGACGGCACAATGCGAACAGACAAATATTATTATAATTATTTTATTTATTTATTGCATACAAGGTTTCTCCATTGCAAGGATCAACAGAAAAATGTGTAACTATGTATATATCTGTTTGTTTGTGTATTTAGATATATATATATATATATATATATATATATATATATATATATATATATACACATATACAGGGTGTCCCAAATAAGACGGCTCAAACTAATTTTGCCGCCAAACGGTTGGTCTGAGAAAAAAATGTCAGAGGGAAAAGTTGTAGCGTTTGACCTAAGCTTTCTAAATATGTCAATTATATAACATATTGACCGGGCATGTGCGCTCGGCGCTAGATGAAATGTTGGGGTTTGCAGGTGACCCCTATTATTATGCACATCATTTTAAAGGGAATTAAAAAACAAACCCTTTGCTGCAAACCGCACTTCAATATCAAATAGGTTTATAATCAAATGAGTTTCGTGCGATTCAAATTTTATTGTTTTAAATTAAAACGATTTTTTGGAAACACTTACAGAGGTCGGTCAACTTTCTGAAAAAAATATCGCGGATCCTCTAAAAGGATTAAAATTATTGGCCCTGATTTGGTGTACACACCCCGAAAAAAATAATCAAATCCACAATCTCAAAACTTGAGAATTTCATGGTCGACCCTCTAAAAGAAATATTTTTCCTAATAACTTTAATAAAATTGAAAATAAGGCATATTTTTTAAGTATGTATTCTTTAGGGATTAACTAAGCTAAATCTGATCATACATGTTATCTATCTAATCCTTAGCATCCGATATTCCTTATGGGATTATGGTTCATTATTTTGCTTTTGTTCATTATTAGTTTAATATTCGCTTTCACCCATGAAATTCACAAGTTGTGAGATTGTGGATTTGATTATTTTTTTCGGGGTGTGTACACCAAATCAGGGCCAATAATTTTAATCCTTTTAGAGGATCCGCGATATTTTTATAGCAAAGGTTTTGTTTTTAAATTTCCTTCAAAATGATGTGCATAATAATAGGGGTCATTTGCAAACCCCAACATTTCATCTAGCGCCGAGCGCACATGCGCGGTCAATATGTTATATAATCGACATATTTAGAAAGCTTAGGTCAAGCCCTACAACTTTTCCCTCTGACATTTTTTTCTCAGACCAACCGTTTGGCGCCAAAATTAGTTTGAGCCGTCTTATTTGGGACACCCTGTGATATATATATATTCATACACACACAGCACATATGCAACAAGTCCGAATTGCCTGAAAGGGTTTTCGTCCCAGGGGCAACGTCATAAGCGGATTTTTATTTTAAGATGCACACTAATGTTGTATAATGTGAGAAATAATCTTAATTAGTGAGAACATTATTATCAAAATATCTTGAAGTATTGATCGAGATATTCTAATTTTTCAATGTTATCGATACTGCATGTTACATTTAATTTATAGGGTTATGAGTGGAGTTGGAGTGTACATAGGTCAACAGGTAGACAGTTCTGGTGAATCATAAAGGAAGTATATTTCAATCCTTACAGCACATCACTAAAAAATAAAAGAAATTTACGAGTTATTTGATTTGCATAACAGTTAATAATGTTACTTAACAGTTATAATGTTTTATATAAAATAAAATACCATTTCAGGTATAATTATATGATTAGTCGAAGAAAGAAAAAAAATAGCATAAGTATGATGATTCATAATAGCGAAATGCAACCTCCAGGGCAGTTGCATCATTCTTGTTAGTGAAGGCTAAGCACGACTATCTCCTCACTTCACTGTGACATGTTTATTCACTTTATATATATATATATATATATATATATATATATATATATATTTTCTCCAGCGGTGGTACTCCTCCTCACTTCTTCCTGGAATATTTCGATGGATTCATCTCCATCTTCTTCAGCCAGGTACTCGTTTCTTCCGAAGTGAGGAGGAGTACCACCGCTGGAGAAAAATGCCGTTCCATCCAAAAATACTATCCCAGCGACGAAAAATAACATCAAACATATATATATATATATATATATGTATATATATATATATATATATATATATATATATATATATATATATATATATATATATATATATATCCAGTAGACTCTCTCCAATCTCGCGGGACCGGAGTAAAGTCAGGTTAGAGAAAACGCTGGATGAGAGAATTCATATACTAGAAGCTGTCACTTATGTATTTGAAAAACCTTATTATATGAGGATATAATAATATGCACCATTCATAATATTGCACATTTAAAATAGTACATATGAGTAAAATTTGTACTAGACTGGCTACAATCAGGCGTTCCAGCCGCAGGTGCCTTTGTAGAAACATTTATTTTCTTAGTTCCAGCCTCTAAAACGAAACATATATGCCTGCTTTGACTTCCATTCAATGAAATACCACGACAAAAAAAAGTTTGGCTAGCTATGAAGGGAAGGATTTCGAGGAACCTTCGAGCCGGTCTAACCCAGGCGAGTTCCGAGATCCGTCACTCATTCCTCTCGGAGGCCGCCGGATTAGAGAGAGTGACATATAAGAGAACGCCGGATAAGAATCTACTGTATATATATATATATATATATATATATATATATATATATATATATATATATATATGTATATATATGTGATTGCACAACCGTGAGGCTGTGCCCCTACTTCTTATTCTTATAATAATAGTAAGCCATTAATTATCCTTCATGAATTAATTGCATTTCTATTTGTATGTTACTCATAGTTTAAGTTTAAAATATTTTTCAATTTACCTTTAATTTAAACTATAGTTACGAAATACTTCTTATTTATCATCCATTATAATCTATGGATAATATTTTTTCTGTGTATAAATTAGTATTAACTCCGTCTTCCTTGTTGTACAGTCCTGATGAATGCTTGAATTTCAAGCTGAAACGTCGGTCAAAAAAACGCACTGTTTGTCAATATAACTTTCAGTTTAGTTAAGCAAAATTGATTAAAATACAATCAAGTTCGGAGTGAAGTAAAGTTGATACAATTTCTAACATACTAATTGTTTATGTTTTCAGTAAACATTCCTTTAATTAATGATGGATTGCTCGTAACAGAAAAGTAACAAAAACGCGCAATTCCTAAGATGAATGAGAGAGAAGCTGAATGAAGTGACAGGAATGACAGAATGCGCTTTAAATGGTTCGTAAGTAGCTTTATAGTAATACAATACTATAGCCAGTAGAGTGTGTATTGACTAGAAATAGTGATGTGTTCCGTTCTCTTTGTCTTCCCTATTCGGCACTCAAGACAAATCCTTCAGTTAGCTGTGTATTGACCTTCACGCACTCTTTGACCTCATCTATCTATACGGCCTTCTAAAGAAGAACAGTAACACTACCGACCTTGCAAGGACTAGCGTCTTAGCGGGTTTGCTAGCGGCGTCTTGCAGCGTTTTAACAGCTAGTTTCCTTAGATGTCACAATGATTGGACAATAATGGGCGAAAGATTTATTGCAGAGAAAGTGCATAACGGATTAATTCAATTTAAACTTAATGACATATCCTAGATACTTAGCAACCAGAAGTAGCAGACCAATGTGAGTGTTAGCTGACTTCCTAAACTATTAATAGGCAATTATTAAAAAGAAATTATGAGATTTTTATGTATATTAGGTGATTCAGGTCTAAGCGGCCAAACGTTAGGAGGTGATTCTAGACATAATTTCCAACAAAAAAGTTAATTTGAAGTATGGTCCGATTCCGAAGGGAAAAGGAGTGATGTCCAATTTTCTCCAGTTTTCTTTTTTCTAACCTAGAAATATTTTTTATTCAATAAAAAAAGATTGCTCAAAATCTGTTCAAAAACATTTAATTTAAGAAAACAGAGATTTAACTCACTAAACCTAACAGACGAGGGTTTTTTTGGTATTTCTTTATATCATTAACCTCTGATTCATAGAGAAAAACAGAAGTGCATTATTGACCATCCAGAAAGTATCTTCTATCAATGGGTTTTGTGAATTAAATTACTGTTTTCTTCAAGGAAATTATGTCTATTTTATGATGGCATAATTAGAATTTAATTATCTTGAACATTTTTTGAGCAATCCTTTCTTATTCAATAAAAAATATGATTGCGTCACAAAAAGACAGAAAATTGGACATAACTCCTTTTCTCTTCAGAATCGGACGATATTTCAAATGAACTTTTTTGTTGGAAATAATGTCTAAAATTACCTCCTAAAGTTTGGCTACTTAGACAACAATAACTCTGTATACAGTGGATTTCTTATACACCTTATGCAGCGGGCCAAGACATTTTTTTTAATCGCATTCACGTATTTTTTATGATATATTCGATGGATTAGTGGAATTTTTATCCCCATAGGATGCCTATAATTTATGAAGATGATACATGATTTTTTTTGTTTTTAGCCCCTGAAGAGGAACAAGAAAGGTTTGAAACATTTGAAGAAATGTGTTTGTTTCGTTTGTAACGATGTATACAGTATTCTCCTAACGATTGAACGTGTTCGTTAGCCAGGAAAATCGGTCCATCTGGAGGAGAGGTTTACTCCAGACCCAAAATAGTTATTTGTCCCTACCGGCCGTAATTTTTGTTGTATTGCAACGAAACTCGATATTCGGTGTGATGATCTAAATAAAAAAATGTTTTTTTAAAAAAAAATTAGTGCGAAATAAATCACAACGCTCACATTTTTGCGTTACCAGGCTTTCAGATGCACATTTTATAAGTAACTGGACGTGGAAAATCTAATGAAACCGTTTCCAAGGTCATATCTAAAACCCGTAGGAAAGTGTAAAGTATTTATTCGAAAGGTCAATAAAATTTTCTACAAATATGGTTCGTATGCGGTTTTCGGTACCTCAATCCGAGAAATCGGTGCTTAAAGAGAGTAATTTCCTGTTGTGGCCCCTAAAATCTTGATTTGCTTCCTGATTTAACTTTTCATTTTTACTTGCAATTGAATTTTCCACGAATGATTAAGACAAACCATTAACTATTTAAATCCCAAGTTTTCCAAATGACATTAGGCATAAAAACGGAAGCACGTTAAAATGACAAAGTTCGTGCTCTCTCTAGGCTCCACTGTAAGCAGCCTAAGGTGGAAAAATGACTAAATATTCTCTTATTTTGTATAAGGATAATCAACTTTGGACTTTTTCAGTACCACACGTGCGATTCTACTGCAAGCGTATATTTGCCAAATTGTTTTTATCGAAGTCTCTTTTAGGCATGTTAAGTAACGATTTTAAAAACATCATTCCACGTTAAAGATCATTCATTATTGATTGAGTCTAAATGTTCAATGAGTACTAACTGGGAAGCACGTGACAAGCGACTAGTTGAAGGTGAGCAGTGACCGTCCAAGTGGCGTAAATCGTGCAGCAGGTGTAGAACACGGCATGCCTTTATCAATGGAACTAGATATCAATGGGACTTGTAACAAGATCAGCTCTCCACCTGCCTCTGGGTCACGGAACTAAACCACGGGCCCTTCACACTCTCCTATTGTTTGGAAAGAGCCAATTGGCTATTTGTCAAAACTCTTGTTATGGCACCGTTTTAACCGCGCGCTATTCAATAAAAGAGAGCGTTTGTGTTCCAATCAGTATGTTTTACAATCGTTGTAAGCTAAATGTAAATCGTGGTTTCACGTGTTCTCTTTATCTACCTTTAGGGGGAATGATAAGTGTTATCAAGAGATAAAGTGTCTCGTTGTTGCGATTAAAATCCAGATATTCGTAATATTCTAAATTACAATCATAGAATGATTTCTAAGGTAATAATTTTAGCCTCCTAAGTAGGGCGATGACCATGAGGTTTTTTACTCCAAATCATTCAAATAAACAAAACACTTGGACGACATTTCACCAATTGTAAGGAGAAACTCCAAAAGACTTCGCAAGAATATTGCAATGTCTTGAAATTCATCCACTAATAATTAAGGGCACGTTGAATGCACCGGTTCCCGTTGATCACCGAAGTTAAGCAACGTCGGGCGTGGCCAGTACCTGAATGGGTGACCGACCAGGTGCTGTTGGCATTATAAAAGGGCGGCAACCTATAGATAGCCCAGCGTTAATAGCCGAAATGTTAATACGCCGTTAAAAAAAAAAAATAAACAAAAAAACTAAGATAAAGAAGAGACCAAACAGCTCCAGTTCTGGGCAAAAAAATACTGATATCCCCCCCCCCAAAAAACTTTCGTAAGACCATTTCTAAGTGCTACAAGTAGTTCTAACATGTAAGACGCAGTAGTCAACACCTAATTATACAAAAACGTTCATTTGCAGATGTATTTCGGACTTTCTTTACAGTTTGTTGACATTCTACAATGCAGATACATCATAAGCCCTCCCGCAAGTGACATAACGTGTTCTGGCGTGCTACTAACAATCATCTGTCAACCACTGGTTGGATCCTTACGAAAAACTTCACACTCAGCAGGTTTTTTCTTCTTCCTCCATGATGAAATAATTGTTCCGACCTTGTATGAGGTCTGGACCTTTGTTACTGCTCAGATATTCCCTAAGCTCACGGTCCTTACTATACGTTCCCACAGTTTTTTTTCATCGCGTTTACAAAAAATTAAAGGAATAAATTCAAGGTTTAATTTCTATAAAATAATCCAAATGAGTCTAGACGTTTTTGTTGGGCTATCTTACATACGGTTTCATGCGGACTTGAAAATATTCAGAAATGTCAAACTTACAGCGCGGTCATCCAGCTGCCGAGGTGCGACGCGAGATGCAGTGTTATGTTGTTTGAGAATCGGGCACACCTTCACAAACTTCTACGTCATGAATAATATTGAATAACGTATTTGTAGAGAAAGTAATGTACCTCTAATAGCTAAATACACACTGACAGTGTGTACGAGACGCCATTCCTTACAAAAACCTCACGACATGAACACATTTTTGACAGACGGTAGCCATTTCATAGATACAGTTTCAACATGTAAACGAACTCAGCTTAACAATAAGATTCAATTTCATTTATTTATTTGTTTAAATAAATGAAATTTATTGTGTCCCATTGAAACGGGACACAATAAATAAATAATAATAAGAAGAAATTTTAACGTCCATTATAATTAGATTAGAATTTTAGGACAGGGTTTCTATAGGCCACCTCCTTTTCTAGCCAGGATAGGACTGATGCCTTTTCTTTTTTCCAAAGAAAAGCCACCACCTCTAAGTGGGAATCGAATCCATGACCCTTGACACGGAGTGGTACGTGCTCACGCCTTAACACTCACCCCCCCCCCCCCAGTGTCATGAAACCTTAATAACAGTACTGAGATTCAATTTTAGAATCTTCAAGTACCTACCTAATAATTGAAACGAATTTCAAAGCCACACCCGGAAGAAAACATGAATGAAAGAAAGTTCACCAGGAAGGACTTGAAGAAGGGAAGGTCTTAACCTTGAAAACTTCGTTCCACATGGAAGAAAAGTTGTGTAAGCGTATAATGGGTCCGCCTAGCTTTGTGTAAAGCACAGTACACTTTTAAGGGGTCGAGTTTCAACAAGTAGACCTTAGAACCTTCAAAAGGCAATTATGTTGGAACTAAGTGTCTACATAGTCCCAACAAGTGGTTCCTTTCCCTCTAAATAAGCCAGTAGCTTTATTTTTTTTAAATTTAATTTTATACATGTTTTTTCTTTCTGCTTGATTTATTATGCTCTTTGTACCCATGAACAGTGTCAGACAATAAAATGTGACTTATAAGCCCTTTTGTTTTGTTTCCATCTCGCCTATTACTGGTTATATTTAGTATTACTTTTATAAATTCTTGGTTTATCTTCCTTGCTTACATTATTTTTTACACTCTCCACCCTGGCACTCCGTCTCCTTAACTATATTTAAATTCTGCCAGTTATCGTAAGAAAACTAGACGAATACCCGTGCTTCGTCACGGCAGATAAGTAGATATTTTATTGCTATAAATAATGTATTATCAAAATTGACGCTACTATATAAATTGTGCAGAGAGAAAACTTTATTTAAAAATATAAATAAAATGGGCTGCCCAATTGCGTTGGGTTGCTGGATGCACAGCGTGCTTATCATCCATTCGGAAATACATTTAATTTGAGGGAGGAGGCGTAAGGAATTGGAAACAAGGAATACAAAATAAAGAAGATGAAGACGTAAGAAGGAGATAGTGATGGATGGAAAGGAATTGATAGAACTAAAAAAAAAAAAAAAAAAATATTATATCACGGTTCCCGTCATACTATATGTTATTCATCAATTGATAAGTAATGAAAGTATAATGTTTCTTGACACTGAGGCGCTCCGGTCCAGTGTCAACAGACAGATAACCTAGAGATCACCCGTTATCTATAATGTAGCAGTAACAGCAGTTTAACCAGTACAGGTTAAAATTCGTTCTCAATAATAAATTGACGTTAAAATTTAAAAAATTATGTTTCCAAGATGTCATTTGGAAACACCCATTATATTTGCGAGCATTACCAAGACGTGTTCTGACATGGAATGCTGATGGATGAGGAGGCTTATTATTGAGGGTTCGGGATATTATTACCTTGGATAGACCATCACCAGGTATAGCATAAACTCTTTGAGGGATAAAATCAGAGTTTATTTCTAGTAATTCAATGTCTGCCATCATAGTAGAAATTAACCGCAAATAAAAATAATATTATAAAATAGATACAGTATGGTAACAGCTGACCTGTTATCGTCCGAGCAACAAATGCTGCCTAGGCGTGCATGCTCTATTTAAAACCAACTAAAAAATCAAACCCCTATAAGAATAATTAACAATTTGAATATCAAAAAAAACTTTCTTAGCGAGAGTTAAATCCTAAAGGGAGTCACCATGGAAAATTTCAATTGTTTTGTGTCAAGTGGTTTGGGCTGGGCGATGATAGATCAGTAAGTGAGTGAGTGAATGGGCGAGTGAGTGGTATTTAAGGTTGCCACAACATATGTATACATATTTTATATTTCTATTAGTGTGGAAATATTCGGGGATCACAATACTTTTAAAAAAATTAAATTTACAAAAAAAATAAGTTTTTATTGTCAATATTTCCGTTCGAATTCCAAGCTGTCATCTGGGCTATAAAGAGAGGGATCTGTTTGGATGTTATTATTTTAAAATACAATTTCATTAAATATTTTCACCCTGGTTATTCCACGAGAGTACCGATTTTCTCTGAATGATTTATTTATTTATTATTCTTTCAAAGGTTAATGTTGAAAAATGTAAGAAGTCAAGGAATGGTTGGGATTCCCTCGACGACTTCATCTCATTACGAAAAATGCAAGGATTTTCATGAAGTGTCCGTTAGTTGTCAGCACTTACCGATGAAGCCTAGATGATTACAAGGCACTCGAAGGAACTGTCAAGTAGAATGGAGGAACGTAAACAGAAGGCATTAGCGGATTTACTACTCCATTCATGGCGAGGATGAATGGGACGAGGGTCGGACCAAGCCCCATAGAAATGTGGTTATTTTCGCATCAAAGGACCAAAATGTTACCCCGCGTTTCGCTTTGATTGGCACAATAGTTGACGGACTCGCTCCATTACATAAGGGAGTGATGAATCCGTTTCATCGCTTTTAAGCTCATCGTACGGCTTTTTAGTTGGTATGATGATATGAATCATCACTTTATCACTCCATTTATTAGTGTCGCTCTTTAAAATGTCTTGTCAGAGAGACGTGGAGTCCGCCCAGTATGACCGAATTAAGCGCTTCTTTCGTTTTTTTGTTTGCTCTAGTTGCAACAAGGGTACTAAGGTAATTTAACCCCCTCCCCCCCCCCCCGCTTGAAAATATCACTCTAAATGAATTATGTTCGTCTAAAGGCTGTAAGTTAACTAACTAGATGGCATATTTATATTACCATTTTCTTAAAGGTTAATTTTCAGTACTGACTGACAATGTTCTATTAATTCAGTACCTTTATTGCCATCAATGAATATTTTACTTAAATTTTTTTTTTATTTATTTTTTATATAATGACGCGTCTGCATCTAGGCCATTAGCGCCACACTATTTTGCTTAAAATATTGTTTTCAGTGTTACGTCTCCTTTTAAACATAAAATTCACATTTTTGTTTATTAATCTCGATGAATAATAAAAGACTCAACATATATAATGAGAAAAGAGACTCAAACGAAGGGTCAGTAGGGTCCTAAAAGACATCGCAGCCGTCTGGAAGTTGCACCACGACAACGCCCCGACTGACACCTCCTTCCTTGTGACCTACCAAGCCTGACAGGCATCCAACGCTTCCCTAGCCGTACTACAGCCCAGATGTGGCCCACTCGTACTTCTTTTTGTTTCCTCGCCTGAAAATACCGATGAAAGGAAATCATTTTAAGACGTCAGAGGTTCCAAGCAGCTTGTACCGCGGCTCTAAAGGCTATTCCGGAGAATGCCTACTGTGACGCCTTCAATACTTGGAAATCGCTCTGGCAGCTCTGTATCGACGCAGGAGGAGCCTATTTTGAATGTTTTTAACCCTTAATTAGTGGCGTGCTTTTTCTTCCATAACTAATGGTGTCGGGGCCCCAGTGAAACAAACTTTAAATTGATTTTTTTTGTGTAAAGTAATTTAAATAAATAATAATAAACAATAATATTTCTTGATATACAAAGATTTCAAGGGCAAAGGTCGAATAAACAAATACATTCGGGTCAATATGGGCCGACACCACTAATTAAGGGTTAAAAAATTGTAACGGTTGGATCAATACATTTTTTTAATCGACTCAGTCCTATTACTTTCCGGACAGACCCTGTATACCGAGTTTCGTTGCAATATGATTAAAATTATGGCCGCTATGAGCAAATTAGTATTTTGGGACTCGCGTAAATCCACCCTCCAGATGGACCAATTTTGCTAGTTAACGAACTCGTTTAATCGTTTGCTAGGGGTAATTTTGAAGTTGTTATCGATGGAGATTTGAAGAAATTTGTCTAAAATTCTTTTATGAGTGTATCCTTAATAGCTATATTCATTTGGAGAGTGCTAAAATACAGTGAATCGACTTTGACATAAGTAAGTTCTCAACAAAAAGTTAGAAAATAAATAGCAAGAATTTCTATTCCGAGCTTTCGAAGTGACTGTTGGGGCATAAGTACGGGACAGAAACGCGCTAAGATGACGCAGTTCTTCAAGTCGGACTTTTTTTTTTATTAAATATAATTTACATATTGGCGTTCTTCGGAAGTATGCCTTATTTGGAGTATGAGTCAAGTGTTTAGCATTTCGTCATGATTTGAGGTCGCTACTCTCTTGAGGTCTTGCCTTTTGCAGAGGAGTTAGTTTATTCGAAAAAAGAATCGTGCGCTAAATAATAATAATATGAAAATAGTATAATATGAAATAAACATCATGGCGTCGAATTGAATGCTAATCTTTGCGTCCGCTCTCAAGAATTTTACCAACTTGATGATCCAAAAATGGAATTGCTCCCATGTTGAATTATTAATTGAAAAAAAGTCGTTGCACTCTTTAGTCATTGTGGTGAAATTTTTGCGCAGAATTATTCTTCACACGTTATCTTTCTTTGCAAATGAGGGCTTCAATTTATTTATACATTTGCGAGACCACTACTATGGCGGTTCGTTGGCGAAAACAATAAGCTTTAAATTTAATATTAATAATTACATTGTACTCAGTGAATGTAATATTGCAATATTTGTAAATTGAAAAGTGTGTTTCTGTATGAGGGCTCTAGATGTCAAGGGGTCTAGGTGAAAAATGAGTTAGCTACAGGAATGGGTTGTGAACAACGAAATCTTGTGGGAGGTAAAGAGATCCATGTGATTTTCTTAACAGTTGCTGCCATCTAGTTTGAGTATTGTCACTTTTGTAATAATAAGTCCAGAAGGAAATTAAAGGGTCTTTGTGCGGATTCTCAAATTATTTTGCATATTGATCATAAACCGGATGATGTACCTATTATGTATCATCGGACCTGAGGATTCGTGTAGTATGATTGGAACTGGAAAAAATCTACCTTTGGCTATTACCACATATCGTCCCTGCCATGTTAAACTATCGAATATGCAAAATCTCGTTTTTAGATTCTGGACTTTGCTCTTGGATTACGGGCGATACGGCATGTCGAAAATTGACGCAACTCTAACTAACCTCTTTATAGAATAGCCTTTAATGCCTTAAATAAAGTGTCGAATAAGACCATTTTTTATTATATTATATCGCCAATGGATAAAATATGTTGGTTCCTATTTTGCTCCGATTTGCATATTCGTTAGTTTGACATGGTAGGGACGATATGTTCAACATTGAATCCATTTTCCATAAAACATTATGTTTATAACTTAGACCTCTTGACCTCTAGGGTCCTCATATGTAATACTAAAGAAACATAGTACTCAGATATTCACATAAGATCCTTAAAATCATATTTATTTAAATAAATTCATTAAATATCTAAAAACATAATATTAATAGTTTCCATACATTTGTTGAGAGGGAGAATGTTTAGAATCATAAGCTGTCTGTCAGTTAGTATTTAATGTCTATTTATAAAATTCAGCTGTTTGTGTGTCTGTTTGTTCCTTATATAAATCCACACCGTTTGACCGATTTTGGCCAAACTTAGCACACAGGTTGATCCGGAGAGTGTCATAGGCTACGTCAAAATAATCTTGGATTAACAGTTCTAAGGTCACTAGTTCGAAGCTGTGAATTGTCAGAAATCACCACTTTTGAAAAATGGGGGATTCACCACGCCCTGTAGGAAAATATTTGTTTGCCTATTCTTTAACTTTATTTGCTTTATTATATTTTAATATTACTTATTTGGTTTCTATTTTTTTTTGCACTACCTATGAGCACATTTATTATTTAATTGTTTAATGAAACAGGTAAACAGTTAAATAATAAATGTGCTCGTAGTTAGTGAAAATTTAACTGTTTAATAAAACAGGTAACGTAGCTTAATGTTTCGTTACCATAGTGTCCTATAGAGACATGAATATCCCACCGTAGGCAGATAATTCATCTACCTTCTGATCCATACTGATCTTCCTAAGATGCAAATGTAAAATGACTGATGTATATGTAAATAAACCTATATATATATATATATACAGGGTGTCCCGTAAATGTCTAGTCATATTGAGAGAGGTGATAGAGGACCCTTAGGGGAACAAAAAATTTTCTATGACAATTTTCCGAATTCTCGCCCAGAAGGGAGAAAACGTCGTTTTATTGTTTTTTCGAGACAAACGTGGTTTTTAGAAGAATAGTCGTTGTAGCTCCGTCCCAGATGGTTCTACAAGAAAGGAAGTGAAACCAATCGAAAGCTGAGTAAATTTTCTATAAGACTAGTTGGGAGGAAACGTAAAAATGAATGAATGTAAGTATGCATATCTTACCAAAAGAAAGCTACTCTAAATTTCCTGACATTTTCTTAATATTTCTTTCCAGCGTTACTCCTCAATGGGCAGGATCTGAGATTTCCGGGTTTCAGAAAAACTTCCTCATTTAACCAGCTTTCCATTCATGTATCACAACCCTATTTTGTTGAATTATGTGAACGATTTAAGAACAAAGGTTAAAAAAAAAACATGGATCTGTGAAAAGAAAATTATATTTTTTTCTTCAGTTTATTCAAAAAGCTGAAGAGAAATATTTATTTTTATAAATGTTTACATAAATATTAAGTAAATATTTACTTAAAACAATAAAAAAAATTACTTCCACGAATATAAAAAAAAATCCTAAAACAGTAAATAAATAAAATACACATTTATTTTGAATTTATTAATTCTGGTAACTAATACTGGGTCCAGGAGGCGGCCATTAAGGAACCCCGACCATACATTAACCTCAAAAATTATTATTTTTACCTAGATCACGCATTTGAACACATTTTTACAGAACTATGTACATCTTATTTATGAGGGGTAGGATATTTAATTACCACAACAAACACGCATGGGCTCACGAGAATCCCAGTGAGTTTCACAAGCATAGCCATCAGTATCAATTCAAGGCAAAGCATTTGTTTTCTAAATATAAATACCTGTAAAAATGTGTTGAAATGCGTTCTCTTGGTAAAAATAATAATTTTTCAGGTTAATGTATGGTTGGGGTTCCTTAATGGCCGCCTCCTGGACCCAGTATTAGTTACCTGAATTAATAAATTCAAAATAAATGTGTATTTTATTTATTTACTGTTTTAGGATTTTTTTTTATATTAGTGGAAGTAATTTTTTTTTATTGTTTTAAGTAAATATTTACTTAATAATTATGTAAACATTTATAAAAATAAATATTTCTCTTCAGCTTTTTGAATAAACTGAAGAAAAAAATATAATTTTCTTTTCACAGATCCATGTTTTTTTTTAACCTTTGTTCTTAAATCGTTCACATAATTCAACAAAACAGGGTTGTGATACATGAATAGAAAGCTGGTTAAATGAGGAAGTTTTTCTGAAACCCGGAAATCTCAGATCCTGCCCATTGAGGAGTAACGCAGGAAAGAAATATCAAGAAAATGTCAGGAAATTTAGAATAACTTTCTTTTGGTAAGATATACATACTTACATTCATTCATTTTTACGTTTACTTCCAACTAGTCTTATAGTAAATTTACTCAGCTTTCGATTGGTTTCACTTCCTTTCTAGTAGAACCACCTGGGACGGAGCTTCAACGAATATTCTTCTAAAAACCATGTTTGTCTCGATAAAACAATAAAACGACGTTTTCTCCCTTATGAGCGAGAATTTGGAAAATCGTTATAGAACATTGTTTGTTCCCCTAAGGGTCCTCTATCACCCCTCAAAATATGACTAGACATTTACGGGACACCCTGTATATATATATAATGTAAATAAACTTAATTTAAAATCATGCAAGGTTAAGGCGTGGGCTCTTAACACTCTGTGCCAAAAATCGTGGGTTCGATTCCCACTAGGGGCGGTGGCTTTTCTTTCGAAAAAAGAAAAGGCATCACCCCTATCTTGGCTAGAAAAGGGTGATAACCTATAGACAACCCGTCCTAAAATTCGTAGTTAATAATAAATGGACGTTAAAATTTAAATAAATAAATCATGCAATCTAATAGTATATGTGTATGTATATATTTTTGTAAATAATAAATGCAAACTTATTAAGCATATTGTAATGTAAATATGTAAATAGACAATACGTTGATATAATGTAATTTAATAATATAGATGTGTGTGTGTAATGTAGGTATATAAGACAATGTAATGTATATATGTAATGCTTTAACTATATGTAAGGTGTACATCGCTCTAAAGCGGAACACCAAAAATAAATAAATAGTAAATAATGTAACAGGTGTCGTATGGCTCGCCGGGTAACAGCTAGTAGTTAATAAAATGTTGCTTTTTTGACAAATATTCACTAAATGGCGAAAAATAACTCAAATAAATTACAGTATATATATGTTTATATATACTTGACAAATTAATGAAGTTCTCGTCTAGTGAAATTAAGTAGTTAAGACTAGTGTATCCAATCTGGAAGCCTGTCAGTATTATTTCTTCTTAATGAGTTGCAGATGGTAAGTCGTTGAAGTGGTAAGAAGTGCCGTCCCTTTGAATTTTACAGAAAAATCTATATTTTGAAATTTTCAACACGTTCTATGTCATCTTATTTCAGCCAAGAAATTATTATAGATAGAATAATCACAACAGTAAGCAAAACTTTACGTAGGTTATAAACAAAAATGTTATTTTTTATAACGTATACGAGTTTTTGTTGCTCAGCACTTTTGTACAGAACTTAGTTCAAAGTAAAAAAGAATAACAAAGGCCCTAAGTAAAGGAAAATATACACATAAACACAGAAATATTTTTTTTTTTTTATTTATTAGTATATATACCAATAAATTCCTACCATATATATTTTTGTTTTTATTTATTTATTTGTTTAATGAGTCGTCAACCACTATGAGGTCATTAAACAGAGGATTATAGATGTGTATTTGTTTAATTGATTCTATTGGCGCGAAATTAACCAGAAAGAGTGGGGGAAATGGAATTATAATTTTATTTGAAGGTTATTATTTCGGGTGACTTTAATATATATATATATATATATATATATATATATATATATATATATATATATATGTATATTGACATGCATTACTATTATTTGGATCTATTACTCTATCTGTTAAGAAAAAGTAGTTAGGAAATAGTGTTATTTCTGTGCTACGGTATATATTTTCCGCTTCTTTACTTGGGGCCTTCGTTTATTTTTTAACATACTCTCTACAAAGTTCTATATTAAACATTTGTAATTTTATATTTAGCTAAAGAAGGATGCCAAAGAGCATGCCGAAACGTTCAAAATATAGATTTTTTTGAAAATCTGACGAATTCCCGACCCAACAAGAGTCTTCCCGTAGTCCTGTAGCTCCTTGAATTCTCATACAGGTGTTCCTTCCTATACTTCCCTGCTGTACCATGGATGTTTACGGAGGTTGGCAACCTATAGGCAGCCCCACGCTAAAGGCCTATAAACAGATTTCCCGAAAAAAAATACAATAAAAAAAATTACTATCTCAACTTTAGAAAATATCACATTTTTTCTGCAACGTAATTTTTCTTTCCATTCAACAAAACTTGCTATATGATACTTGAGCCAATGAGAACTACTTTTAAGTTTTATAGGTGGAAGAGCTCCACCTGGACGGACTTCAGTTGTAACTCTGACAGGGCCGTCACTTCTCAGAGCCGGCCCCCACTTCCCAGAGCCAAACTGAAACTCCTAGTACTTTGCTATAGGACTTTGGACATTTTAAAATGATTTTCATCTTGAGTTTTGAGCGAAATGAGAATGAAAGCCGCCAATCGGTGCAGCAAAGGTCACTTTCGGTACTTGTAGTTATAATACGAATCCTAATGAAATATACTATTCTGGGACAGCACTTGCTTTGTCGTTTATGTACACTAAAAAAAAATTATATAGATCCCGTCCCAATAAATATAGGCTACGCCCGTCTATATTTCGAAACCCCATTCTTTTTACAAGTTCATAGCCATGTGGCGGCCCTGAACTCTGAATGAAGAGAATTCCTATAAATAGGTAATGGATTCTAATCCTCTTGTTGATATCAATGGCTGTGTAGGAGTTCGGAAAGAGATCAATGAATTTGCATAGAATAACGAATAGTCAATTTTGACTAAACCAACCGATAGCATGAATAATAATAAGGTCGCCCTACAAACCAAAACAAAACCTCCATCCCGAATGAATTGAACAAAATAAAGAGTCGTAGAACTCCCGTGGGGTTGTAGTAATCCTCAATGGGCCTGGGGACATTAGCGATTGATCAGATGGGAAGGCAGTTTCATTCATTGATTCCGTTCTGTTCATTGATAAAACCCACGCTCCTCTTGGCTATCTCATTTGCGTGGAGTAGTAATCGTGCTATCGAGCGGCTAAACGAGTGGCGATATGACCGCCCGATTGTGGCGTCAAACAAGCGGGAAAAGTGATTGCTTATAGGAATAATTCTCACAAAGGTGGCCACAAATAAAGAAACATTCCCACGGCGTGTGTATAGGAGTCAAGAAAAATGTTTAAACACTAGATATTTATTGACCATCATCTCTTTAGGCTGAATTAATTATTATGGGGATACTTATATAAATAAATCAATTTGAAAACCCGTATTTTTTTATCTATGAGTATTAAAAAGGGAAATTTTTAAATGGAAATTCATTGATGTCTATGTAGACATCAATGAATTATATACATATGTATATGCATATGATTTATAAGCATACTTGCACAACAGGAAATTACTAAAATAGTTTGTTTATTTAATGCCTAATATTGTGGTACTGTTTTGTTTTGTTTTGTTTTTGTTCTTCTTTTTCTTGACTGGACAAGGAACGTGTCACTAACTTTATCATGAGCTCATCGCTATCATTACGAAGCTCATCATAAAATAAAATAAAAAAATATAAAAAGGGAAAATTTCTAGTCGGCACATCCGGTTTGCCGGGTTCATCGCGTCGATGTCATAAGCGGGGTTTCTCCCTATGGTGGCAGCGAGGAAACGCGCTAAACCGTATGCTAAATCAGCAGTGAGCAAATAGTGGATAAACAAACACATAAAAAGCCCTAAAGGAACAGCTTCATTTTAGCACTTTCGTGTCACTAATTTCCTTTGGAAATATTGCAATATTAACAGTTAATATCTTGTAAAAAAATTAAACATTTACTCCAATGTCACCTCTGAGGAAAGCAAGTCTTTATGAGTTTAAATTGTCTCAATATACCGACAACTAACCGTAGTTAACTCTAAGCGGACATTACTCACTCTACCTCCTCGCTTCTACTCGTTCTAAAGGAAAGGCCTATTTGAAAAATAAAAATGATACCAACATGTATCCAATTCACTTAATTTGATTTACTGACAAATTACTAAAATAAATTAAGACAACAACAACCAAGACGGTGAGAAACGGAGACAAAAGAACGTTCGAGGGAACGAAAGCAGAACTTCGAGATCGACCTGTCGTACTTACTACGAGTTCCCAACCGTTTTCGAGTTATTTAAGGTATTAAAAAAAAAAAAAAAAAAGTTTACTTGGATACACTGTAAGGTAAAAGCACTGTAAGGTAGGCGGTTTCTTTACCAAATTCATCAAAACCCGTCCATTGTGTGTTGCCTTGTAAAAACTATTTCTTCTCTCCTATAGCTTCTACAGCTGCAGATCCTTGATTTTAAAATGTAATTAAAAAAAAACAAAACAAAAAAAAGTTAGAATAAACCCTATGATTAAAAATATAGTATAATAAGTCAATGAATACATTTTTTTATTCAATAAGTCCGACCCGCAGGAACTCCGCCATCCTAGACCGATTTCGTTCTTATCCCCTGTGTTACAAAGCAAAGAAACTACGAAGATCTCAAGAACATTTTAGTTTTTTCCCACTTTTCTCGAAACGGTCATTGAAGGGATTTGAAAATCGCCATTTGGTTCCCCACGTCAAATTATCTATAAAAAATGTATCTGTAAAGCAAATCGGCAAAATCTACGATTTTTTTCTAACGAATTTCGCCGAACAAACAATGTCCCTGTAGGCCGATTCGGCTGGTTAATGAACTTGATCTTTTGTTCGAGAGAAAGTATTTTTATACCAAATGTCATTAAAATGCTCCTAAAGTGGGAACAGACTTTAGGGATTTTCTATTGTCACCATATCTGGACTTCTCAGTGGGGCAAACTACATATCGTATTTCAAAAAAGGCTACAGCCTCTAAATCATAACCGATTTCAATGCATTTTTTTGAAAATGTGAGATAATAGAATTTCGAACAACTTCATTTAGACTGATTTTTGTTTTCCTTTGTAAATAAAATTACATGTAAGAAAGTCAAATTCACGAAGTTTTACAATTTATATGATTGGTATTATACGCCAGCATCACTTCACAAGATGCTGATTCATGAAACAAATATTATAATGTAACTTTTAATTTCAAGGCGACTTATCTGAAGCAGCTCAAGAGGCACATAAAAAAAATTTTAAACATTTTAGAGAATTTAACACTCGGAAGCAACAGATTTGCCATGGTCGAAGATATTGCAAATAAACTTTTAATTTCTTTAGATATAAGAAGTCTAATGCTTCTAATGGAAGCAAATTCCAATTCCTAAATTATTTACATTTAAAAAGAAAATGCATTGAAATCGGTTAAGATTTTGTGGTTGTAGCACTTTTTGAAACACGATATGTCGTTTGGCACCACTGTGCGTCTGGTCGACCTACGGGGTGAGGTTGGTAAGTGCTGAAAATGGTAAGCTTATTGCTGAAGCATTGGGAGTAGCATTTGTATATAAGATTACAGGCGTTATTTGTATCTAGAAGCGCCCCCTGAAGATTACATCTCTTTATGAGAGGCAATATTCTTCTGAATTATTGGCAATATAACGGCATCAATGTCAAGAGCAGGCTCGGGGTTTCCTTTCCTTTTCTCGATGGTTCTGTCATTCATTCCTTGTATTTTTCTTATTACATCATTCCCATCTTATAAAACCGTTTATTTTTTCTTCCGTTATAAATCTACTAAAAAAAGCAAAATCAGTCTTTTTCGATATTTTCATATCCAGCCGTTTTTGTAAGGATGCTTACATTAAGAATAACATTCTACTCAAATTGTGTAATGATTTTATTTATTTATGATTATCCTCAGCTACAATTGTAGAAATATCATCCAGTTACAATTAATCAAATGGATAATAAACTTACTTCATAATCTATGTATTCTAAAAAAAAAATAAAAATTAAAAAATGTCAAATATTTGCATCAGGTAATAAATCAGACAATTCTAAATTCAATACTAAAACTTTCCAACGGCCATAGCCACGTTGAATGCACCGGTTCCCGTAGATCACCGAAGTTAAGCAACATCGGGCGTGGTCAGTACCTGAATGGGTGACCGACCACGAGCTGTTGGCATTATAGAAAAGGTTGGCAACCTGTAGACAGCCCGGCGTTAATAGGCGTAATATTGATACGCCGTTAAACACACATACACACGCAAAATACTAAATCTTTTTTTTTAATGACTTATCAACTCCTTAGCTACTAGCGCCGGGTTATCTACAGGCAGCCTCCCATTTATAAGTTCATCAGCATATGGTTTTCTTGGACGGTCACTCAACGTGGCTATGACCGTTGGTTACTAAATGTATATAAATTTATCAAATGTCTGTCTTTTCTCCAGAGGGGATTTTACAATTTTTGAACCTTAATGAAAAACCTTATATATACATATAAAGTTGGTGATAATATGACTTTCCAAGTTAGATACCTTATATATACATATAAAGTTGGCTATAATATGACTTTCCAAGTTAGATACCTTACATATACATATAAAGTTGGTGATAATATGACTTTCCAAGTTAGATACCTTATATATACATATAAAGTTGGTGATAATATGACTTTCCAAGTTAGATACCTTATATATACACATATAAAGTTGGTGATAATATGACTTTCCAAGTTAGATACCTTATATATACATATAAAGTTGGTGATAATATGACTTTCCAAGTTAGATACCTTATGTATACATATAAAGTTGGTGATAATATGACTTTCCAAGTTAGATACCTTATGTATACATATAAAGTTGGTGATAATATGACTTTCCAAGTTAGATGCCTTATATATACATATAAAGTTGGTGATAATATGACTTTCCAAGTTAGATACCTTATATATACATATAAAGTTGGTGATAATATGACTTTCCAAGTTAGATACCTTATATATACATATAAAGTTGGTGATAATATGACTTTCCAAGTTAGATACCTTATATATACATATAAAGTTGGTGATAATATGACTTTCCAAGTTAGGTACCTTATATATACACATAAAGTTGGTGATGATATGACTTTCCAAGTTAGGTGCCTTATATATACATATAAATTTGGTGATAATATGACTTTCCAAGTTAGATACCTTACATATACATATAAAGTTGGTGATAATATGACTTTCCAAGTTAGATACCTTATATATACATATAAAGTTGGTGATAATATGACTTTCCAAGTTAGATACCTTATATATACATATAAAGTTGGTGATAATATGACTTTCCAAGTCAGATACCTTATATATACATATAAAGTTGGTGATAATATGACTTTCCAAGTCAGATACCTTATATATACATATAAAGTTGGTGATAATATGACTTTCCAAGTCAGATACCTTATATATACATATAAAGTTGGTGATAATATGACTTTCCAAGTTAGATACCTTATATATACATATAAAGTTGGTGATAATATGACTTTCCAAGTCAGATACCTTATATATACATATAAAGTTGGTGATAATATGACTTTCCAAGTCAGATACCTTATATATACATATAAAGTTGGTGATAATATGACTTTCCAAGTTAGATACCTTATATATACATATAAAGTTGGTGATAATATGACTTTCCAAGTTAGATACCTTATATATACATATAAAGTTGGTGATAATATGACTTTCCAAGTTAGATACAACTTAGTTTCATCTAAGTTAATAATCAGTTATTGTAGATTGATGATATTACCATAGCTACGAACTGGGCTGCATAGAACGGACATGTACACCGGGCCAGGTGCACAGACCAACGGACGTCATGCAGCTGCCTGCTACATCCGCACCCGTCTTGAGCATTCTCTAGCATCTTACGATTGGAGAACTAGATAACATTCTGTCAACCTAATGGAAATCAAGGTATTGCTTAACTCTTGCAGTGATGATGCGGTTTTGAATACCGCTTTATGTAGAAGATTTTATATCCTATTTCTAACATGTGTAAAAGGGGTAGCAAAGACTTGATTTCCGAATGCTAAATGCCCACTTTGTCATGAAAATGTCCATTTGATCATGAAAATGGGAAATAAAAACCCATTTTTCTGAAATAAAACCCGTATTCTGAAGGACATAAAAACCAGCTATTCCCGCCAAATTACGAATTTAATATCTTGCCAAAATAAATTTTCGGTCCATAACCATTTTGGACATTTTGAAGTATGTCACTGCAAGTCAAAATGGAAGCAGTCGGGGATTGGTCACAATAGTTAAACAAAAAAATAACTAATTAAAAAACAACAATACATAATCGTGCAACTCGTAGGAACTACATCATCTTAGTGCGTTTTCGTTAATATATCTATTACTATTATGAAAGAAATGGAAGCAGTTATTGTTGTGTTTTGATCTTACGTAAAAAATACAAAATTATTTTAGGTGGCACAACATTCTTGTTTTTAGGTACTGACAGTTTACTCTAGGAAAAGACTAATACCAGTACGTTATCCATTTTCTTACCTTGTTTTACTAAAATACACATTTTACTATTAAGTTCATTTGAGGAGGAGGAAAAACTTTATTGTACCAAAAGTTTGGTTGCCCAACTAAATTGGGTTGCTCCGTACATAACATGTTGATCAACCTTGTAGGTATTTTAAATTAAAAAAAATAAATAAATAACTAAAAATAAAAACATTATATGAATTAAGTAAATAAATGAGAATATAGTGATGAAAGTATTAATAAAAATCAACAAAACGAAAAACGAAAAAAAATAAAAGCGATATTATATAAAATACTACTGATAAATATACCAAAAAGTTAAATAATAATTAAATTTAAAAAAAAAATTAGAATTTTTCAGCCATATATGTGGCTTTGAATAATAGCAAGCGAGTCTACGAGAATAGATTCTGCTATTCTTCCTAGTATGTTCTCGCTGATTCCTATTTCCTGGAAGAATACAGCAGTTTCCTTGGGAATGGTGCCTCGGGAGCCGAACCATAGGCCTTTCACAGAGAATTCTCGGCTTCCATATGTCTCTCGGAACTTTTCTCTATAAAATGAGATGCACTTCTCATAGATGGCCTGCTTCTCTTTGTTCACAATTTCATTTTGATTTTCATTGTTGCCTTCATAGCGAATTGTAGGGTCTAAGATTAGAGCCGTTTTGGGGTCTTTTTGCGAAGACCACATCCAGTTACTTTTGAAGTAGCAGTAGCGATTGTATCAGTGATTCAGCGCATGCGCATAACTCCTTTGCCTTCCTATTGGATGATTCCGATGACCAATTGCATTGGTTCTTGCTGGGAGTAAACTAACCTTCAACAGTGAATTAGCTTTTGTTTATGAAAAATCTCTGTTTATGTTAGTGAGAAAAATGAGTCTTTTACAATTAGTTCGCGATGTTCCTGACAAAGAAAAAGGGATTGGTTTCTTACTCAGGAAAAATTAATGGAATCCTATTAATTTAGCGAGTTGGATAGACTGGAGTCCCTAAAATTAATATAATTCTATTAATTGCGAGTTGGATTGACTAGGGTTTTGATATTTTCTTGAGCGAGCGGAAACGCATAGCATGTAATGCCTAATAAATGTAAAATATCCAAAAGAGAGAGAGAGAGAGAGAGAGAGAGAGAGAAAAGGAATAAACTATGTTTGTTCACAAATAACGTTGTTTGTTATCCTTCATAACCTGCAAAACAGTCAACTTTAATGCTTAATAACTTATTTCATAGTTGAGAGAATTGATTTTGATCTTATTGACCTTTTTATTAATAAATATTGCTTGCCGTTATTCTAATATGAATTATAACCGTAGATAACGAGTCAAGAAGTAGTAGATAACCAGCAAAGAACCTATTAGCTAATCAATAAGCTTTTCAGCGAGTACGAGTAAATAAATCGCTACTGCTACTTGAAAAGTAACTGGATGTAGTCTTCGCAAAAAGACCCCCGTTTTGTTAAAAAACAACAAAAAAAACAAAGAGTGAGGTAAAAACTGGTTCAAAAAACGAACTTAATACTTTCGAGGTTTCACAGACTTATTTCTCCGACTGACATCAACCTATTGAAGATTGCTTTGTCTCTTTTTTTTTTTTTTTTGTAGAGAATTTAGTAAGCTTTCGAATGGTCCACGATTGCGTTTTCTAAATATTTATGAAAATATGCGAAGCTCCCAAAACTTTTCACTTTTTAAAGCTCGACAACCGGAATTCAGGACTGATTTTTCGCAGAGAACCCTATTTCAAGGTCTTCGGAATGAAATAATCTTTATTTTAACTTAACATTAATTCATTAATGTTACCAGACCGATGCAAGTTACTCGTTTCGAGTTACCTGTTTACACCTGCCTACCCAAGAGTTGTGTCGGGAAAACAAAATAGTCAACATAACGTATGCATATTCTATAGACTTCATACCTTCAATTGGCATGAAATTTGTCTATTAACCAAACCAGTGAAATTTATTTTAAAAAATTAATTTTGTAATCATATTCTGGACTGAAAGTTTGTAGACAACCCATTTGTAATATACAATGAATATATTGACATAATTAATTTGATATCAAATACTTTTCATTCATAAATCGGTGAAGGTCATTGTATACTGGGATCTTAGACTAGTATATGTAATCTGTGTCATTATTTTCAATGAGTTAGTACTACGTGCTTAATTGTCAGAGGTTTGTGTTACAGATGGCTCGCCAGTCCTGTCCCGTCTGTAAATTATTCATTTTTAAAAAATATCTTGCCCGGCCAATCCGGACTCTCGCTTTGGTCGCCTGTTTTAGAATTTTTACGGTTTCTTCTATCATCTTTAAGACTGTTTAATTTCTTAATCGTACTGGCAATATTTTTGACTGTTCTTAATGCATATTTTTATATTATGTCACGATTTAAATTTTTTTGTTTTATAATAATGCCCAATGAGAAGGATGCGTCTAAGGACTCCTTTAAAGGTAATATTGAGCTGAGCCTAGATTCAGGTTTGAGTCCTTGCTGAGTGGGCGGGCGGGCGTCCTTGAGGCAAGATCCTGTCAAGGAGTAGCCTCTCTTCGTATTTCCTTTACTAGTTTTATTTAGTAACATTAATCAATTATATTATTTATTAGTATTAATTGTATTAGTTAAATTATATTATTTAATTTTATTGTTTTAGATTAGCAGCTTTTAGAGAAAGGAGATTTTCTTAAATCATAGAGGATAAAATAATTCTAATTATATTTCAATATTGTAGCTACACAATGATCCTGTACGTTTTTCCAATTAATAAGAAAAAATTACTTACGCAAAGAAAGAAAAATCAGATACCAATCTATGCAAGTTGTAAAGTCTTCAGTCTAACAAAGACAAACCCCCTTACCGCGTTAGAACCCATGGGAACAGCAAGGTATAACAGATCAGGACAGACTAAAACACGGAAGTTCGTAAGCCATATGAACGCCGTTTAAGGCGAAATATGCTGAAAAAAATCTTAGGTTACGTCATTTGGCTTCCATGTAGACTAGTTACAGGGGAAATTGAATAAAAATACTTTCGTTGAGTTATCTTTAACAGTTTTTTTTATTTTTTCTATTTGTTTTTTTAAACATTATTCAACCACACTAAGATATATACATATTTGTTTAATTTCGAATAGAAGAGATGTTGTAAAATATCAACAAATATGAGTTTGGGACTTTAAAAGTTATAACAATCGTGGAAAGTGCTCGAAATCCCAATAAATAAATATCTTATAAAATATAATAATAATAAATTTGTAAAGACAAATAAGGAAATATAAATTAACTTAAAATTACATTTTAAGTTAGGCAATCCTCTATTGAATATTTTAATAAAATATACAATGAACCCATTTGCAACAATGAAACATTGTATTTTATTGTCGAAAACTTGACAATAGAATGCCTATATTGTTTTATCACAACACTTTAAATTAACTGTCTTGTTAAAGATTTTCGAAGGAAATTTCTGAGGTTTCAATGAGGTATGTGTGTGTTTATATGTGTATGTTATATTTATATGTAATAAGTGTAAATAGCATAAAAAATATGTATATAAAATAAGATAAATAGTATAGGCAAAATTTATATATAAGAATGCCAAATCAGAATTTTAAGATAATAAAAGAAAATGGTGGAATAGTGGGTCTCATGGACTGTATTACGGTATAAAAATGAAAAATTATAAGTTCCTTAATTATAGAACAAGCGAAATGGTTATTAATGAAGTTCATTCATAGTAGTAGTAGCTGAAAATATTATTACTATGATGACAAGCCCTTTTAAAAACAGGGTGTATGAATTGGAACAGCTAAGTTGAAGGTAATATTAGCTTTAAATGATAATTTTCAGAAAATTAATTGGGAAGATATTATTATAATTACAAAGCAAAAAAAGTCCGTCACGCAGGAGCTGCATAACTAAGCACTTTCCTCAGAATTTGGGTAGTGTAGACTGCTTTCCAGAAATATTTGCTTAAAATATCCTACATAAATAAAATAAAAACATGAATAGTTCTCTTTTAAATTTGTAATGAGTAACTGATCAATTATTAATTTGCTTCCAGAGTTATGTTTACACATGGTACCTACTACACTACGTAATAAATACAAAAAACCTCATATTATCGTATTTTGATCTAACACAGGAACAGGATACAGTCACTCTAGTGGTAGAAAGCGCTCCTTGCGGCGGCTTTGTGAACCTACGTTTGGCGGGCTTTTCTATTGAAATATATTACAAATTAAACCCCCGCTTTACGACTGACCGAATCAGCTCATTTTTACAACACTTCTTTCTCATGAGTTACCCACGACGTATACCGCGTTTCGTTACAATACAGCAGAAATTCCGACCGGTATGAGTATATTAGGAATTTGGGTCCGGAGTAAACCCCCCCTTCTAATGAACCGATTTAGTTTATTTTTACAACACATATTTAACTGTAGATTACCACTACGAATACCGAGTTTCGTCGAAATATACCAAAAATCACGGCTGGTAGTGGCGAATTGGTATTGTGGGTCCGGAGTAAACCCCCCCTTCTAATGAACCGATTTAGTTCATTTTTATATCTCACTTTTCTCTCTATATTACCACTACGAATACCAAGTTTCGTTGAAATATAACAAATATTACGGCTGACATAGTCAAATTAGTGTTTTGGGTTCGGGGTAAACCCCCCCTTCCGGTGGACCGACTTTGGTGGTTAACGAACTCGTTCAATCGTTTGCTAATTGAATGCTATATACCAAGTTTCGTGACGAAAAAACAAAAACTCTGGCCGCTATCGTGTTAACAGACACATATATATATATATGCATATATATATATATATATAGATATATATAAATTTTAACGGGGGTCATTTTCGGTGTCTACTAGGTAGGATCGATAAAGATTTGAAGACATTTTTCAAAAATTCCGTCATGAGTCCAACCTCAATAGCTACTTTCCTTCGGAGGAAAGTGCTAAAAGGGGGAATTTTATTTAAAATTATGATAATTGAATTTATTTTTCTTCTAGTTTTATGAGGATGGCCCTGATGAATATGGTTTAAGGTGAAGATCACATACATCTAAGAATGTGTTAAATGAACTGTTTTTTGTTATAGATGACTCAATTTCTTTCTTTGATTTAAATTTTTTTTTTTTTTCATCGCAATAATTAGTTTATCGGAATAATTAGTTTATCAGTTTCAGCAAAAGAATTGGTTTAGTTTTAATTTTTTCCATCCGATGCAATTAGATGCATTGCATAGCGAAATAAACATTTTTATTGATGAATACTAGTTCCTTCAAAGCTTGAATGAAAAGAAGAAAAAAAAAACAAATTACCCAGATGGAAATCACTCCTCCAGAAAAAAAAACTGAATGGAACCGATGGACCAATAAACCACGTGCGGTTTTACGTCAGAGGAGTGGTCATGAAAGCGAGAGGAGATGTCATTCATAGATTGTAACACTATATCCGTGACAGCTATCAGCTGATCCCGGCTTTAGCGTACGATCATTGTCGGACAGATATGCTCAATCGGTTGGAAAATTGCATCCGCCTCGAGGCCATTTACACCTGCAATACAATACTCCTTTCATATCTCTTCATATTTATGGGACAATTATGGTATTAATTTCTCTTTTTATTATATATATATATATATATATATATATATATATATATATATTATATTTTAGTAATAGTTTTTAATGACGATCTTTTAATTATTTTGGACTAGACGTTAATGTTCACGTACCATGATTAAGCACCTTTGTAACAACAATCAAGGATGGCCATACACGGTAATGAATGTCTCAAGATTTGTACTGCGCAGTCTGAACCTTGAGATATTCCTCACCGTGTATGAGACAGCTTTGAACTGTACAGTCCATGGACATAGAATGAAGCACCAATAGATTAACTGTACAGTCCAATGAGCCCTTCACATTCAGCGGATCTACTCTATCTAGACAGTGCAGTCCCTGCTTTGAGGTTTATTAATGTATCGTTTGTGTGCAAGAACCGTTCAGTCCAAAACTTGAGGCCAAACTGTGCTGTGCACTCCTGGCCAAGATACCGAAAATGTCCCCCGCTAAAACACACACACATACACATATATATGTGTGTTTGTGTGTGTGTGTGTGTGTGTTTGTTTGAGGCGTAGAGATAGTTAACCGTCGAAGTGATAGGCAATCAGGGAATAGTTGGGATTCCGCTAAGAAAATCATCATTACGATTTTATATTTTCTTTTAAATCTGTATTAAGGACGTTTTGGCTACTGCTTGGTAGCCTTGGTCAGCTAAAATACAAAAGCAAAGAAATTATACAATTATAGTTTTAATTGTTCTCATAATATAATAACAAAATGTTCACATAAGTGATTTGTTTGTATAATCTATAGTACAATCTATAATAAATTTCTCATAAATCTATCATTTGTCTTTATTGGTTAACTTTTTTGTTTCTGTTCTTTGCCAAACAGTAGCCAAAACGTCCTTAATACAAATAAAAAAAAAAAAAAATCGTATTAATGTTTTCCTTAGCCGAATCCCAACTATTCCCTGATTGCTTATATATATATATATATATATATATAATACGATTTCGTTGACCACCAAAATAGGTTAACATTGAGGGGGGTTTACTCAGATCCAAATTATTAATTTCCTCATACCTTTTTTTTTTTTTTTTTTTTTTTTTTTTTTTTTTTTTTTTTTTTTTTTTTTTTACGGCGCATCTACTTCTAGGTCATTAGCGCCGACATCCAGGGTGCAGCGAGGAATTTTCCCAGCGAGCCTTGAGATGAGAAAATTCCTGCCGGAGGTGGGAATCGAACCCACCATCTCCCGCTTATGAATCCAGCGTGCTAGCCACTAGACTACGGGAGACCCCATTTCCTCATACCTATCCTGATTTCTGCACTGTTTTGGGTATATAAGGTCAATGATGTGTTGAAAAAGAAAACTAAATCTGTTCGTTAGAAATTGGAGCACACGGCCATAGCCTCGTAGAATGCACCGGTTCCTGATGATCAGGTAAGCAACGTCGGCACGTCCCTGAATGGGTGACAGAACACACGCTGTTGGCATTATAAAAGGCTGGTAACCTGTAGATAGCCCGGCGTTAATTGCCCAATAGTTGATACGCCGTCCAACAATTGGGTTATTAATGGTAAGAATATTATTGACATAAGTCCTTTCAATATTGTCATTGAAAATTATATCTGATAATAATTCATTCATGAGTTAATTTAGGCAAGTCAATGATTCGGTTATTTTAGGGAACATCTCTTTGTTTACAGAAATAATTACAATTCCATTGACAGGATTCAATCAAACTCCTCCAATGACTGTTCTACATCAGGAATATTCCGCCCGTCACATTAATGAGGTATAAATTACTGAATTGATATCAGACGAAACATTAGGTTTTACTACCTACATTGAAACTCATTCATTAGTTGTCACCTGGAGTTTATGAATGAATAACTTGAACATTAATATTGTCATCGTATCTTCTTTCCTTTTATTTGCCCACAGGAGATGATAATAGCATGTTTACGTTAGCACCCCTAGAAATAAATTGAACACTAAATCTGGCCCCAAAAAATTCACATTATCATCAAACTTTTTTGGCAAATTAGGCAGGAAGTATCATATAGTAATATTTTTAGTAATCCTTCCAATCTTAGTATATGTAACGCCGAAGCACCTACACGCTGGAGGACCTCATCCAGCAATTCATATCCCGAGCGCTCTAATGATTTTATCTTCTAGTGTCTTCGTACGTGGGTTGGATTCGGCCTCCCTGGCCGTCCCTAGGCCAACCCAGCCTTTAAATAATTTATTAACGGGCACCTGAAATGCGGAAAATCAGGTGACCGGAGCATAGTACTGACCACACTACCTCCCTGATTTTTTATTTTTTTTTTTGTTTTTAGAAATCTTTATATTATTAAGTAACACTGTTCAGCGCGTTTCCTTCCTCCCTGCATATTTTGTGCTAACTTCGGAGGTACATATACTGAAAATAAGCACTTGCTTGTTGCCGTATCAAATGCTATATTCAAACATTATCAGGATTTAGCCTAAAAATTGTGATATAAGAAGAATCTTTACTTTAATCTTACGACAACGTTTTTCTAAATAAATATATAAATTATTTAGTTGTTATATGTCGTTGCGCCGTAAAAAACAAAAACATTATACAAAAACATGCATGAGTCAGATTTTTTTAATCAGCAGAATGAGTTTACCGGAAATAACCACTCCAAACAAAATAGAAATTTTCTTTTGATGTCGTTAGTATTGTTTTCTTGTAGTGATGCTTTAGATGTATTCTAAACGTTCTCATTAAGATGGCCATATTCTTTTAGTTCAAATCTCAAAGTTGAGACTGCGTAGTTTGGCCCCAAGTTGTGAACGGTACGGATCTAGCGCACACACGATAAGTTAATAAACCTCAAGGCAGGGACTGCACAGTCCAGTTATAGTAGACCCACTGTATGTGAAGCAAATATCCTCTTGTCCACACAGGTCAGGCCTGGCCTCATCGGCCTGCACAGTTAATTTATTGGTTTTATCATTCTACTCTGACGAATTGTACAGTTCAACTCTGGCCTCCAGGATGCCCATGCACTGCGCAGTCCAAATCTTGAGATATTCCTCGCCGTGTATGGACACCCTTGAGCGAGGGGTACACCGGTGATCCCCAGTAGAGAACCCAATGCACCTTCTATGGGGCTTTTCAATTTTCTTTTTTCTTTTTTTTTTAAATATAATATATCATTGATTAGCAAATTATTACAAATATGATGAGCAGCAATGATTCATTGATCGTTATAAAATGAGACGGATTTTCGGTACCAAGCGTATTAGGTGTAACCAAGAATTGGAAGACCTGATGGAGCATGAAGACATTTTAAGGTTTCTTAAATTTAAAGAATTAGTTGGCAAAGTTGGCAAAAATATTTTTCGTGAAGCATTTTTTGGAAAGAGAGGTCCACTTAAGTGCTCGATTAAGGACGTAGAAGAAGACCTTAGCAAAATTGGAGCGACCGCCTGGAAAAGGAATGCTCTGGTTAGAGACGAATGACGAAGCATTGTCGGACTGGCAAAACTTGGACGAAGTTGGATCTTGGACTGCAGAATCGGGTAAATATATTGTTCGGCTATAATGAGCTCCTCAATCAAATGTGTTATCATATACTCTAATTGGCAAGTTGCTCTAATTTGTAATGCAATTAGTGAGATAATTCCTACCGTTTAAATTAAAATTCATTGTGGTCTGGTGAATTGAAGCATCTAAGAGGCGCGAGGAATTCCCCAACACACAGCCTGTAGTTACATTCTCCGCGTGAAGTGGTTTTGCTGAGAACCTGTCATTTCCTGCGACAATAGACACTTTAGAACTTCATAGCTGGTTTCGTTCATGAGCGGTACTGTTCACGTCGAACGAGTGCTACGTCACGGAATGACGTCACTGTCACCCGTCCTTGGAAGGCCGTCCACGTTCCAGAGAGAGAACCCCCCTTTGGAAAAAAAGAAGCTCCTTGGAAGATAAGCGGGTAACTGGACCCAGCCATATAGGAGATCCATTCAGCCGGTGTCTATCTTTGGAGGACTCAGAAGGCTGTGGAAATTGCGGAGGGTCCCACTAGCACGATCATCACTTAGGCCTATCTTTGGAAATATAAACCACACTCAAGTTTTTTACGGATAATCCCTTTTTTTCTCTTTCTCCTAACCGGTAGAAACCCCTCAATGTTGTAAATACTATCTTCGGAAACACAATTTAATCACACTTGTGTTTATAAGGACGCCTCGTGGCACCAATCGTTCAATAATAATTTTCAAGACGTTTTATCTGTTAATAAATAGAAAAACTCCCCTAAAATAAACCCGTGGTACACTACCATACACATCGATAACACTACCCATTCTACCGCACACATACAAACGGTCTGGTTTGGTGGATCAGGGCCTACGAGAAGAATTACAGGGTCCTGTCCGAATAACTTCACGGCTCCCTTAACCCCCCTCCATTAACGTTAACAAAAACTATTAATGGAATTATTAAAAACTGACATTTCTTTGAAAATAAAATTAAATACATTAGTAATTGAAAGTTGTGGAAAATGGTAGGTATAGTCCAGTCACCTAAGACAAAAAAGGGACAAAGTTCTCAAAAAAACGCATAAAGCTTATTTTTCGGGGTGTTGTGCGGGGCAATACCAATAGTGTCAATTTGTCAGCTTTGAAAGACCTGTGATAACTAAGAAGAAATAATAGCTGGGTTATTTTTTTTCCCCATTTTTTAAAATTTATAATATTGCAGTAATTATATTGACAGTGGAGCCGCAATCTTATTGAGTGGCCTGTTGCAATTCATGGTACCCCTGTTCAATATTTTTGAACCCCCCCCCCCCCCCCCCATTTGACCACTACCACATAGCCCCCCATCTACCCCTTCCTCCACTTCCCGGTCCACTCAAAAAGTTTTAAAAATTGGAAACAAATGTTTGAAACGTGCTGTAATGGTTCGTGCTATTCGCCAGGCTCAGCCAGTCCCAACAAGGACGTTGTTTGTTTTTTAAAGATAACTAGACATCCACTAGCCCTATAGATTTGCAATTGCGCTTCGATTAAAGCTAATAAAATTTACTATAACTTTGTACCTCATGAGTAAAATGATTATTTTGGCCTGCATATCCCTCCAAACATGCCTGATAGTTAAATTTTGAACTTTTTGGGAAAAATAGCCAAACTTTGAAGAGCTGTATCTCGGATGTTATTCCGCCTAAAGATTTTGTTTTAGCGCCAAACGTTTGTACATTTTATTTACTTTTAAAAAGCTGAGAATACAAAGTGTTGTAAGATGCACAGTATAGGAGTTATAAGCAAAAACCAAAAAATCTTCTGAAAATTTTAAGGTTTTTCGACTGGTGCGCAGCTAGCACAGGTCATTCGAAGCTGACAATGGGTTACAAACTACTGGAGTGGCCCTGAACAACAATCCGAAAACGCCAAAATCAACGTTACGCGTTTTTTGCGAACTAGATGTCTTAGGTGACTGGACTAGTATCTAACTTCGTTATTTCAAATTATAATGCGAGTAAAAAAATGACGCCGGGCCCCCCTGAGACCACGGGGCCCTAAGCAATTCAGAACATGGAAAAGAAAGGGCGAATCACGGATTCCGGATGCTGGGAAATCAAAGTTTAAGTTCTAGAAGTGCTTGAGGATAGCAAAGGCGAATGTCTACTCTATGGAATGCTGATTCATAATCCTCATAGAAAAAGTATGCATGAAATGTTTTAATTTTAATTTATACGAGTGATTTATGGGCAACAAAATCCTATGAGGGGAGTTTCAGACCCGGGATTTGCCCTTGAAATTGGAAAAAATGTCAAGTCTCTAGCTTTTCGATAAGTTCCTAATAATTTTGATGAGTGAGCCCGGGAGTCGTATAAATTCCGATTTTCTGTCACCTTTATTTTAGAAATGCCTCAATGTAGAATTATTGAACTTCCCAATTTTATTCACATCTATTAGTATAATACCTGTGTAAAATTTCATAAGTTTATCTTTAATTGGTTAAAAGTTACGAGAGGTCAAAAATCGGCTCTAATAGTTCATGTAATATACACAATCTGTGCGTAGATCGTAACTTGTCCTGGCGCACTACCATGCGCCTATATATATATATATATATATATATATATATATATATATATATATATATATATATATCTTAAATATAAGCGTGCATTAAACATACCCTTAATTGGGAATGAGTAACCTTCACTTCAGGTTATCCTAAGAAATAAAGAGATCGAAGAGCCAAAGAGGTAGAAAGAGAGAGTATGTCCTAAAGGAGTAAGGAAGGGCTGGTGACGTCACCTCGCACCTCGAGGATCGCCTCAGGAATCCAGAACATCCAACACTCCTTCCGTTACAAGCTATGTCTGGAGTTTGTTTGTTTTTCACTTCCACTCGTCCTTCGTGCCTCCCCCTTCCACAACAATGCTAGTTAAGGGATTCCTCTTCAAGAACTGATAAGGTTATCATTATATATGTCTACTGTGAGGTAAAGTGACCGAATGAAAATCCAACCAAGCCTTTTGAAAATTATCAATATTAGTTATCTCATTAAATGCCCGAAGGAGATGGGTCCGGATTTTAAAGCGTCAAAGCATAATCTTGAGACTTTTAAGTCACCCGAAAAGAGGACCTACTTCAGAAGAGCATTCTATTCTAGCCCAACTGGCTTCTAATTGACGGTTGCTGAGTGTTTAAAACGGAACATCCCCAATTGCCCGGAGCCGATTTTAATGAAAGTTTGTATATTTATAAAACACGTGAAAATAAGGGTGCGTTTACATCTGGTAGTTATTGCAGGATATTTATGTCAAGACAGAAATTATGACTAAAGTAAACTGCGATTAATTTCTGTATGAGATATATATTTCTATCACAAGCTATAAGTGTCGACACTTCTATACCATCAGGTGTAAACACTGATTATAAAGAGAAGAATTAATGTGAGAGATAAATATCTTGGTTACTAGCTGTATTGTCGACACTTCTATACCATCAGGTGTAAACATTGATTATAAAGAGAAGAATTAATGTGAGAGATAAATATCTTGGTTACTAGCTGTATTGTCGACACTTCTATACCATCACAAGTAAACATTGATTATAAAGAGAAGAATTAATGTGAGAGATAAATATCTTGGTTACTAGCTGTATTGTCGACACTTCTATACCATCACAAGTAAACATTGATTATAAAGAGAAGAATTAATGTGAGAGATAAATATCTTGGTTACTAGCTGTATTGTCGACACTTCTATACCATCACAAGTAAACATTGATTATAAAGAGAAGAATTAATGTGAGAGATAAATATCTTGGTTACTAGCTGTATTGTCGACACTTCTATACCATCACAAGTAAACATTGATTATAAAGAGAAGAATTAATGTGAGAGATAAATATCTTGGTTACTAGCTGTATTGTCGACACTTCTATACCATCACAAGTAAACATTGATTATAAAGAGAAGAATTAATGTGAGAGATAAATATCTTGGTTACTAGCTGTATTGTCGACACTTCTATACCATCACAAGTAAACATTGATTATAAAGAGAAGAATTAATGTGAGAGATAAATATCTTGGTTACTAGCTGTATTGTCGACACTTCTATACCATCACAAGTAAACATTGATTATTTGCTAGTAGAGTATACAATTGTATGTGTGTAAACGGGCTGTACATTTATCGAAAATTATTGCAAATCTAGAACTGTCGTATATATATCCATGACATAAATGTCTAGCTATTTCTGTAAGTATGTAAACATCCAAGCGAATATCTATCCGACACCTGAGATATATTTCCTGCGAGAAGTGACAGATGTAAATACACCCTAAGGGTTGAAACCACCCTTCCAAATTAGGCCTCAAATATTCTAACTTTTAAACTACCGTAGATAGAGTAAAATGTTATAAGGAAAAAATGTATGGTATCTTACATAAAAACAAAAACAAAAAACAAATAAGTAAACAAACTGTATAAATAGTAATTTATGTCTTACAAAAACATTTTTGGCGCTTTTTTTTTAATCCATATCAACATTTTTGTTATGAAACAAAATAACAGGAATACCTACGTTCCTGAATTCAATGATGTATGATATTTTTAATATACATCTCAGAATTTGTTATATATCAGTATCATAAATGTTTCCACTGCACAATCAGCGAAATGGCGTGGTGGGGTACATGGCATCGCGCAGAAAGATAACATTAATTCACAAAACACTTTAAAAAAATCAACTCAAATCCATGAAGTTCTGCATTAGTAAAATGAAGAAAAAGTTATAAATGAACGAAAGCAACAGGTTCGAAGGAAGCCTTGGAAGGTTATTGAAAGCTCCCAGATAAAGTTGTAAGCGATCCAGTCCTACCTATACCTCCACGGTAGTTTAGAAGTGTTTCCCGCACTTTTCCGTGTGTGATGGTTGTCTCTACAAAGTGGGAAAAGTTTTAATCTCAGCTCGTGAAAAGCTAACTTCCAGCTAAAGCGTTTAAGACGAATCATGGCAATCCGATTTACTTTGATTTGCTGAATGGCCGAGTTATTATAAGCGGGTTTCCTCCCTCGTTCCATAGGTAGGAAACTCGCTTTTGACGTCGACGTGATAAAGCAATCCGGAAGTGCCGACTAGAAACGTTTTAATACCCATAGATATAAAAAATAACTAGTTTTAAGTGCACACACACAAATATATATATATATATATATATATATATATATATATATATATATATATATATATATATTGGCTGTAACTGGTCTTTAATAAAATAGTTCTTATTTTTCTTTTTTGTGCTTTTTTTTTTAATTGCATTAATGAAATATAGAGATATTACAAAGAAACACATGATTTAAATTCCAAACAACATTTCTGATCTTACAATAATTGTCGGCCGATTTATTCATTTATATCTTTTATTTACGGTTATTTTTTCTTTTCTATATATATTTTAGGATAATGTCAGTTTCATACCAGAAATATTCTTTTTGGGATTTCATTTTACATTTTTACACGGGTTTACATTTTTCAAGAATATTCAAAGTGAAAAATTAACTGTTTCTTTTCAAAGCTTTTCAATGGCTGTAGGGAAAATAAGGGAAACGCGCTAAGATGACGCAGTTCTTCATGTGGGTCGGGCGTTTATAAAATATTTAAATATCTTAAATATATCTAAAATATCAAAAGCATTTATAATTTTTGTATTGATTGAATTAATGGGCTGTTATCAATACAGTGATAGGGAATTGTCACAGAATCATTATTTCACAGCCCTAGTTTTAAGTTTATATGTAACGTTACATTACATGTAAGAGACAGGCATTATTAATATGTTACACTTTTATTTTTAACTAGCTGTTACCCGGAGTGCCATGCTACACCTACTTTCTGCATCTGGAAAAGCAAAAATAAATTAGAAACCAAATAAGTAATATCAACATCTAATGATGCAAATCAGTAACTGTTGGGTTTCACAGTTTCGAACCTACCTGTGTGCAAAGTTTGATAAAAATCGGTCAAAATGTGTGGATTTTCAAAAGGAACAAACATACAGACAGACAGCTGGTAGACGTTTTTGACCTATCCTATGACATTCCCCGTATCATCATTTCCCGAAGACCTACCTGTGTGCCAAGTGTGATCAAAATCGGTGTGGATTTGATGAATTGTGGATTGGATTAGAAACAAATATACAAACAGACAGACTGACACGTGATTTATATATATATATATATATATAAGTTATGTGAGTAGATAATTTTTACTCTTATTTACCATTAGTGGTCATGTCCATTTATGCTGCTTTGATAAAGGCTAAAAATGCAATATGAAACGTTGGCAATAAAAGAGCTCATTTTTATTTATTTTGTTCCGATTGATGAAGACAAAACTAAACTATTTTAATAGAATGTCGTTTACTTATGGATTTTCGTCCATAATATTTCGTAATTTTCATGTTTACTGTTGACGATAGTGTTACGTGCGTAGAATTATATAATAGTATTAATGAAATCAATGAATATGTATACATAAATATCTAAAAACTACGAGTAGGTTTGCTGGTTACATAATGTATTTGCGCTTGTATTTATATCAAGAGATTATTCTCCATTATGATTTCAAAATATTTACTCGCTATTCGATGAATTTTCCCGATTTCGGTATATTTAGTTAGTGTCGTCTTCTGCATTGCGTTAGTAGGTGTTTTGGGGTAAGTCTGTGTTGCATACATTGCAGGTTGGTCGTGTGTTAGTCTCGTGTGGCCAATTCGGAGTCGAGCAAGTACCATTTCCTCTCGTCTGTTGTCGGTTAGTCGAGTCCAGCTGTCTTGGTCAAGTCATCGTGTGTGATTAATAGGTCGAAATCAGGTTGTCTTGTGGGACGTTTGCATGTGAATCTGCTCGGGAACTTCTTCCTAAACCTTCGTGCCCTTTATATCTGAATTTCTCCAGAATATGTTAAAGAAAACAAGGAATCAGAGTAAGTAGTAACCAAACGAAAGTATGAATACATGGCTGAAGTAAGATTGTAAGGTCATGGACAATCGGTAGAAGATCATATAATCCTGTAACGTCCAGCAAGCAGCTATTTGAACTCTTTTGCCAAGATATGGCACAATTTTATCCAAAATGACCCTTCTGGTAGCTCGAAATCGCATACAAGGATTCAGCAAGCTTTCCATTCAGCCGAGCAGTATAAGGAAAGAGATGATCGGAAAGGCTTGCTTATCAGATAGCAACGCGGGTGTGAATGTTTACAACCTGTTGCCACTAGGCGGTGATAACTCTTTCACAGCTGATCTCTCTGTTCCATTTCCACTGGTTCCACTATCTCGAGGGATCTCTGTTCCATTTCAAGCCCTCCCTCCTGGTATCTGGGATCACCTGCCCGCACGGCGATCCTATCTAGCTCCTTCTACACGCTCAATTATACACCTATTACATATCCCATTTGCTATCAGTTTCTTATGATTTATTTTGCTACCCATTTTATACTCATTTTACGCTTGTTTTATGCCCGATTTGTGGTTGAAGTTTCTCAGTTGATGTTTTAAAAAATTTAAGTACAAATGACAGCCGCTATTGTTACAATGTTAGTTGAAATTCATGACATACTATTTGTACGTTTAATAATAATTGGCATACATAGTGCTACTGCGCACAAAATAACCGCCCAAGCGAAATAAAGAGCAGTTAACGACAACATTCTACAAGAGAACTAAGAACAAGACGCGTCGAGATAATACAAACACGACTTAATATCGGACATTGACGACTCACTTACTCACACCACTATGCGAGACTTGTAAATCACAAGTTGCAATCTGTCTTACAATGGAAAACACTGACTAGCAGTTCCCCTTAAAATGGTACGACTTACAGGACCCTCGAAGCCTTAGTGAACTAAGTTAGAAACCCTCATATTGTTACCAACAGACCACAAAGTCATACAACACATAAATCACCTTTTTTTTTCTTCTTTAATTGATGTTTATTTAAAATCTGTTCAATATATGATTAGTGCAATAATTAATTGTGCTCGCTTAAGAATTATATGACAATTACAATATTTGGAGGGAGCAAATCATTATAGACACTTCGGAAGATAACTTGACATACATAACCCAAAATTTTAGCAAGGTCAGAAGTTCTGATCTCACGATAATTGTTGACAGATTTATTTTATTTCCGGAAAGACCATACTGGTTACTGAATTTTATTAAAATTATACTTTTATTTTATTTATATTTATATTATAATCACTTTAAGCAGCTTACTTTCAATTTGTAAGTCGATAATGTTTTCGCTTTCTTTGCAGTCAGAGAATTATAATGAAATCATAATTATATACTAAATTATAAAGAGAACGGACCTAATTATAGGGTTGCCCTATGTTGTCATCAAATAGGAATGATTTAAGTCTGTGTCCAATACGAAGCCTTGTAAGCACGAAATTCTGAATACTAGAACTCCATGCTTCTATAGTAGCTAATCTGTAACAGCTTGTTGTCTTGTTTGTATGTCCCGTACGTCCAGCCACTTGTTGATTGTGTCCAGCCAATTTTTTTTTTAGATTGATCAGAGAGGTTAAAGGCTTTAAAATATCTAGGTATTCACAGTGAAAAAATTGACTTATCTCAATGAGCAGGGTACTAAAAAAAGGTTGCTAATTTGAGGAACGACTCAATACAGTACGTCTTGGGACTCTCTGATTCAGTAACCAACCTCAATGTCAGCTCCAAGTCCAATGGACATGTAACGCTATTCTGGAGTCATTTAGGGTCATTCACCTTAATACACCAAAGAACATTAATTAGTAATATACATTACTTAAAATAAATTATAATAATTTATGTAACTTTTTTCTAGACTTGTTCTAACAGTTTTATAAAAAGAAGGCAATGGAGTGTTAGAGAAGAGACTGTATTGTTGGTGTGATTATAAAGAAGAGCAGAGGGCCTGGCTGGAGGTGAAGACTACCCGTTCTCCCGATACTCGGAGCAGTGACCCTCCCCTCCAGTCTCTTGCCTCTTTGGAATCCACCTACCTCTCTGGTATCTACTTCTCTCTCTTCTACCTCTATGTCTGATCATGCTCTCTCGCTCTCCTACTCCGCTGGATGCTCTGTCTCTCTCCCCCTCTTCTACCTCCATGTCTGATCATGCTCTCTCGCTCTCCTACCTCGCTGGATTCTCTGTCTCTCTTCCCCCTTCTACCTCTCTGCTTGCTCTCTCTTCTACGTCGCTGTCTCACTCTGTACAAACTATATGCCATCGTCTACTGTATTTTCCTTCTCGCTCAGCCGGTTCTCTCTTTCTCTGCCTACCCATCTTTTCTCCTTCTCTTTTCGATCTCACACGGCTCCTCAAACACAAACACATACACGCACATAGTCAAGGGAATAAACACGGACACATGGCCGTGGACTCAGTTTCTCGATTCCTTTATGCTTATATTCTTTCTAGTGGGCGTCTCTAAACATCGTTTCATTTTCCACGTTGATTATTCTGCATTTTATTTTCAGCAATTGAGAATCTAAAATATCGCTTTCCAGAGAAGGCGCAGGCGATTTAAATGTATCAGAAAGTTGCACTATGCAAATGAAACTATCTAAGTAAAAAGGGACTATTGGAATAAATAAAAAAAATGTGGCTTTCTCAGAAGACTCAGCGAGTATCAAAGTTATGTGGTAGTACGTTTTACCAATTAATGCTTTCTAATAAATAAATAAATACTGCCTTCTGCCGACTAGCTATCAAATGTAAAAAAACAGTTCATGCTTATTCTTATTTATTTTATTAGTTTACACCCCTTAAAATTCAAATTATCTGACACACGCACGCAAAATTTCATGCATAAATTCAAAATTTTCTGTCAAGTGGGCGATGATAGGTCAGTGAATCAGTGAGTGAGTGGTATTTGACAAATATATATGTGTAGTAGATTTTAATTTTATAGAGAACAATATTTTGTTAATATTAGGCTTTAAATGAGTTAAGAAATATCATTCGAGTCATGTTTTTCAAGAATTGGAATGCTATAACATCGCCTTACGGTCACTATGTAAGTCAGTCAAGTATTGGGAATGTTAGAGTTTTGTTCGAGTCTGCAATCAGTTAGTAAATAATGTATAGGCAATGTTGTATTATAGTTTTGGCATTTAAGTACGTCATTAGGTGCATATGAGTCACTTGTGAGTTACCAATTCTTAAGCGGCAAAGGACTTCTTCACTTCATTTGCCACGGTTACTTCAAGACCATTCTAGGGATTGTACTTATGTTAGTTTGATTTCTGTCGTTATACCAATACTGTTGCCAATAAGTGTGTCCACACATTCCAATTACATGTACGCAACGGGGGGTTTAAGGGTCGTTTGTCGAAAAACAGGAAGCCAGTATATATTTTTGTGTATGTATTTGTTTTTGTGTTTGTTATTGGTCTGTGGCTGTAAATATACTGTCAATTGCTTGCTGAGTGTTTCTGTATACTGGTTCTTGTAGCTCACATGACTAGCTAAAGGTATAGAGACCACTCGACAAGAGAAAACACTAGAAGTGAAATGGAAACAAGACAAGCGATCCTAAAGGAGCATGCAGACGAACGAGAGATAAGCTACACAAGGATGTGTGTAGACTCCGAGAGGGACCCTGCTGACCTAGACCTCCACAATGGAAGCCAGCTGTTTACACTAGCTCCTCCATTCACGAGTACTACCCAGTCGTGGCACGTGTTTGTCAAATACAACCCCGTCCTGGTCTCGTGACGTCCGCAATCAGCTGTTATCTCCCGGGCCCGCCACCTCACTCCAGACATCATGACGGCTTTTCGTCTTTTTATAAACAAACCTATAAAGCAATGATTCCTTTTCGAAAAACAGACTTGTAGAAGCCCTATATCTTAGAACCTTCCCCCTTCTCTTTGAGGAGGAACATCTAAATGCTTATGACATATTATGACGCCCAAATTTATCTGTTCGTGTTTGTATAAAAGTCCCAATAAAGCCAGGGTGGTCACTGCCATAAGGGCCTTAAGGACTTCTATATTACTTTGAATATTGTATAAATGCTACACATATGAGTCAATTCATATCAAGTGGTCCAAAGGTGGCTGCTTGACCATTTTAGAAAATAATTGATATTTTTACCATCAATTGCACGTGAAATCAGTAGCTCAAAACAATTTAAAATTTTTTTTTGAGTCAACCATTTGAAAATGGCACCCATCTTCACCGCGCATGCTAATTCTTGAGTTTATAAGCTCTTACGGAAAACTCATTTCCTCAGGAGTGGTAAATCATAGACTAATAGTTCAGAAATCATTAGTTTTCCTACAGTCTGCTCTATCTTTCATATGTTCTTCACTATTTCAAAACTTCATAGCTATGAAAGTAATCAAATATACTAGTGTAAATTTTTAAAGTAGTTTTATTTTACAACGAAGTATAACATATAAAAATATCAGATTTTTATCAAGTACCCCACTAGAGATATTAAAACCTAAAGTTTTCAAAAATTTGAAGTTTAAAAATTTCTAAAAAATTAAGGTAACAAATATCAGGGTTAAGAATACTTTTAATAAAAGCTACTTAGCTTAATTTACCATCATGCCAAAAATCAAGTTTAATATACATCCTCTTATGCCAAAAATTACCCTCAAAAACGGCATTTTGAGAAATATAAACAGTTGTTTTCAATGGCATTTTTCAGGTAATAGACTTCAAAATATTCAAATAGTGAAGAAGATATAAAAGATAGAGCAGACTGTAAGGAAACTAATGATGTTTGAACAATTAGTTTATGATTTACCAGTCCTGAGAAAATGAGTTTTCCGTAATAGCTTATAAACTTAAAAATCAGGATGACGGTGAAACAAATATGGCTACTATTTTCAAATGATTGATTCTAAAAATAATGTAAAAACTGTTTTGAACTACTGATTTCATATGTAATTGACCGTAAAAATATCAATTTTTTCTAAAATGGTCAAGCAAACAGATTATTTTTTTTCTGGACCATTTCAAATGGATTGACTCATATACACTTTAAAACTGATGGTAGAGAAGAAGATGATATTGCGTTCTAAATAAGTCTTATAAGGCGCCGGGAGAAGCTACTAATTCGAAAGCTATCTGAGTCTTGATTATTTTCAATTTCATTGGAATTTTCAATTTCATTCTGGACCGTAACGTTTTACGTGGACCATTGTCGGTATCAATCTGACAGTAACTGGAGGATTATCTGATAATTGCTAGTCAATGTAATTGCGTTTTATCAATAATAAGTTGTAAAAAGCAAAGGGGGTCAGATACTGAACAGGTTGCTGACTCTTGACCATACTACAGGACAGAGAATGTAGCCAGTACGGTGATCCGGCAGTCCCATTTTCTCCTTTGCAGTCACCCATTAGATACTGGGTGGGCCTAGGAGCGGCCTGGGATCCCGTATCCAACCCTCGAACGATGACACTAGAAGATATAATCATACACTGCAACTACAACTATCGAACATAGAGCCTTCCGAATTTGCGTCTAGTGCATCACGTACAAACTCGCACTCTTTTTTATGAATGCCTAGACCTTATATCCAACGGCTAAATCCCATTTTTAAAGTTATTAACATTATCTAGGTAAAGTGCATAGGGTAAACTCAAAACATTTTTAATTTTATACAATGCCAAATAAGCAACAGGCATTTTACAGAATGCCTAGGCAGTGTGTGTAATATGTTGTAAGAACTAATACTTTCTAACTTTGCCTAATCGGAATAGGCATTATATAGATTGCCTAGGCATTTTACACAATGCCTGGGAAATGTGTGTAATATGTTATAAAAACTAATACTTTCTAAACTTGGCCTAAGGCGTTATATAGAACGCCTAGGAATTCTATAGAATGCCTGGCTTCTATAGAATGCCTGGTTTCTTTAGAATCCTAGGAATTCTATAGAATGCCTAGGAATTCTATAGAATGCCTAGGAATTCTATAGAATGCCTGGCTTCTATAGAATTCATGGTTTCTTTAGAATACCTAGGAATTCTATAGAATGCCTAGGAATTCTATAGAATGCCTGGCTTCTATAGAATGCCTGGCTTCTATAGAATGCCTGGTTTCTTTAGAATACCTAGGAATTCTATAGAAAGCCTGGCTTCTATACTTTGCGGTAACATATACATAAAACATCTCGGCTTATAAATCAACCTCAAAAACGTTACGATCTACATGACGAAGAAAAACTTTATTTATAACGAAATTAAATAGGCTGCCCAATTAAATTGGGTTGCTAGATAAACAGCGTGCTTATCATCCTTTCGGAAATAGGGTTAATTTATAAGCTGAAAATGTAAGGAGTTCGAAATGAGTAATAGCGAATAAAGAAGATGAAGACAAAAAAAGGAGATAGTGATAGAAGAAAATGAATTGATAGGATTGAAATTAAAATCTAAAGTATATAAGGAAACAGTGTGAATGGATGATAAGCACTCAGTGGCCATAGATATGATTGGAAATTATGCTCAGTGTGTCCAATAAAAAACAAAACAAGTTTGAAACATTAATCACTATAATGTTGACTCGTGCTGAGCTCTAATCGTTTGTCGCTATATTTACAGTGTACATTTGTCATTAAGCTGTTTGACAAATTAGTTGTAGAGGGCTAAGTGTCGGTAGCTTGTGAACACATATTTCTCAAATAAGTACGAGCTCCGGTCTGTTTGATTTGAGTTAGCCCTGTGTACACATTACTCAAATTCGTGGCTTTGTATGGTTGTAAGGGCTTCTATTTATGTTGGGCTCATGTGTGCTGTTAACCCTTTGGAGTTTCCCCCTAATATTCCGAACTCTATTGCCCGGGTTCATATGCAGATTTTAACGAAATCGTCCTTATGAAAATAATATGTGTGTATATATATATATATATATATATATATATATATATATATATAGGATGGACCACAAGAGAAATAACTACTAAACGGTTTGATATATCCAAATTCTTTAAAGTGGCAAAGTTTTATTTCTCGTCGAGATCTATAAAATGGTGCCCTCGGAAATGAGAAAATAACCCTTCTAAAGGCTCAAATAGACCTTTGAAAGGAAGGGTTACCACATTAACCATATTTTGCATTCTATTTTTAAAATGTACTAACATAACAAGGAAGAACCGGGCAAACGGGGTTCCGATGCGTCAAGTAGTTCTCAGTAAAGATAAATTTTCATTTGCATGTATTCCTCATCTGAAGGTCCAAAAAAAGGCACTTGAATTTATTTAAATATTATTTTTGTTAAAGGAGTGGCAGCATAGGAGAATGTGTTCATCACTCAACGAAATGATTCCCATTAGTGCAAACTAAAAATGAAAATAAATAAAAATTAGAGCTTTCGCATAAGAGTTGCCAAAATTACAGATCACTAATAATGAATGATTTTTATTTTGTTTATAGCCTAATCTGAATTAGCCCTTCCTCATCAAAAATACTATTTAAATCAATTGCTTTTTTTTTAGTTTTATTTCACAGTTTATTTGAAAACATTTCAAAATATGTGTAGGTTTTGGATTACAAGTATTTAACTACGCTGAAAGGTTTTTGAACTCTCGTCTCAAAATTTCTAGTCAAAACTGTGTGCCAAATACATCATGTAAAAGATAAACCAATGAAAAATATTTTTTGAAAAAAAAAATCACGAAATGTGACGTATCTCTCAAATGTGCCTTTTTTTTGGAATTTCAGATGAGGAATAAATGCAAATGAAAACGTATCTTTACTGAGAACTACCTGACGCAACGAACTCCCGTTTTCACGGTTCTTTCTTGTTTTGTTAGTACATTTTAAAAATATAATGCAAAATATGGGTAAAGAGGAAACCCTTCAAAGGCTTATTTGAGCCCTTAGAAGTGTTATTTTCTCATTTCCGAGGGCACCATTTTATAGATGTCGACAAGAACTACAACTTTGCCCCTTTGAAAAATGTTGATATCTCAAACCGTCTAGTAGTTATTTTTCTTGTGGCCCCTGTATATATATATATATGTATATGCCCTGTACAGGTAGGATCAATGAAAACAAATTCATGAATGAACCTAATAGCATAATTCCTTCGGATTGCACTTTTTTCAGGTAGAGCTGTAGAAGAAGACATCAAAAGTGTAAATACCATGACTTTTTTTTTTTTTTTTATTTTAACTAAAGCTATCGAAGAAATAATCTCTAGAATTTATAAGATTATGAAGTTGTGAGTATCTTCTCATCTTGTACAGAAGGCGGCTTGCCCAGGAGTTTTTTTCTACCTTATAAAAAAGCAAAGACCTCAGACAGGTCTTGGCTGGAAAGCTCGGATGTGTGTGGCCGGTAAGCCTTTTCTTCAAATAATTGAGTCTAAATGATTCTAGAAAAGAATGATAGCAAACATTTACTTACAAAACTAAAAGTATTATTTTTTTTTTTTTATTATTTTACAAGAATCATTAATAATTTATAATTCTCATAGACTATGATTATTTGGAAAAATAGTTTATGAAAATATTGTTACAAGGAGCCATCAATCTGATTTCAGCACGAGAAAACATATTAAATTATTGACATGAATAAAGACATAATTTAAAAAAAAAAAAAAATTAAAGAAAAAAGTAAGAGAGTAATTGCGTAACTAAGTAAATAAAGAAATGTCTTATTATAAAATGAAAATACAATATTTTTCAGGCGAAAGGCAATTGAAAGAGAATTAACAAAGTCAATTCATTTTATTTGTTCTTTCTCTACATGTTTCACACCTTAGGTGCCTCTTCAGGAGCTAAAAAATTCAATTAACTAAAACTTACAGCCTCTAATTGTAGGTGACCATTGTACGCGAAGGTTCGCCTTAAAATTTAATGAAATGAAAAGTTTTATTCTTATTCCGGGACTCAAGTCCCATAGGAATAATTTTGAAATTACAAAATAATAATGAAATTGATATACAAATTTATAATTAGCCTTAATGCAATTAGGCTTTAAGTTTTAGTTAATTGAGTTTCTTAGTTCCTGAAGAGGCACCTAAGATATGAAAAATGTAGAGCAAGAACAAATAAAATGAATTGACTTTGTTAATTCTCTTTCATTGACCTTCTGCTTGAAAAATATTGGATTGAAGAAGATTGGGTCACTATAAAATATAAAAAGAAAATAGCATTATATATATATATATATATATATATATATATATTTATATATCTATATATATATATATATATATATATATATATATATATATATATATATATATATATATATATTCAGGGTGATTAAGGTCTAAGTAGCTAAACTCTAGGACGTAATTCTAGACATAATTTCCAACAAAAAAGTACATTTTAAGTATAGTCCGATTCCGAAGGGAAAAGCAGTTATGTAAATTTTTGTTTTTGTTTTTTTAACGCAGGCAGATTTTTTATTGAACATGAAAATATTTTAGAAAAAAAGTTCAAGATAATTAAAATCTAATTATGCTATCATACAATAGGCAAAATTTCCTTTAAGGAAACAGTGATTTAATTCACTAAACCTATCGATAGAAGATACATTATAGGCGTCCAATAACGCACTTCTGTTTTTCTCGATGAATCAGAGGTTTCTCGCGAATTATTCCCTTAGGGTGGCCGCATGGTGAAGAGGTAGAGGTAGAGGTAGAGGTAGAGGTTTTGATAGAGGGAGGGTCGCATAGTGAAGAGGGATACCTCGCTGCTTTTCCAGTTACGCATGATTTGAGGGCGAGTCTTCAACTGTTTTGCAAGAAGAGAGGTTCTTAGGATAGTTTATTTTTTTTACAATATAAAGTGACAGTAGTGAAGATAGTGATGACATGTCGACAGCGCGTAAATGGTGGATAATTAATGCACCGCGATAATTAAATCTGCTTTCATTTCACTACCGTTATAGTTATTCACAATCCCAAAATACTAATCTCAAATTTTCTAGAGTGAAAATACTACCCAAACGACCACAAGTGCAGCAGAGGGTGGAATGGGATAGTAGACTTGAAAGGACCAATCACAGAGAAGCAACGTCATAGACCGCGCTGTAGACCGCTCGAAAAGACAATTTTGTCTTCAAAAGCGGGCGGGAAAGACCTCCAGGAGGCCCGCGAGGTTCACCTCTACCTCTACCTCTTCACTATGCGAGCCCCCATTACAAACAATGTGTTTGTGTTACATAGAGGTACCTCTACCTCGACCTCGACCTCTTCCCTCTACCTCTACCTCTACCTCTTCCCTCTACCTCTACCTCTACCTCTACCTCTACCCTCTACCCTCTACCTCTTCCCTCTACCTCTACCTCTACCTCTTCACTATGCTAGTCCCCATTACAAACAATGTATTTGTGTTACATAGAGGTACCTCTACCTCGACCTCTTCCCTCTACCTCTACCTCGACCTCTTCCCTCTATCTCTACCTCTACCTCTTCACTATGCGAGTACCCTTAGCCACCTAATGGACCACAGATTCAATACTTACAGGTAAACTTCCACACTTTGTAAGCATTAAATCTCTGCAAATGAAGTGGAAGTTTATTGGGGGAAATGTTGAACGATTGACTCTTTTTTGTAAAAAAAAAAATATAAAATGGAGTTACATTCAAATACCTCGAGTGAAGAAATTATGGATTACTCATTTTTTATTGGTGGTTTGACGTTTACAAACGCTTTTTCAGGAGCAACTTAACTGTATAAATATAATTTTTGCCTTAACTAAGGAAGACTTTTCGCAGGTAGGGACCATTTCTGGTTTAATAATTCTTCTTCTGATATAATAATTCCCTTCAAGGGAGGATATATATATATATATATATATATATATATATATATATATATATATATATATATATGTGTGTGACTGTGTTACGCTAGTGGTCTTTTGATCAACCATATCATTGCCTCTGCATGCATATAAATATTTTCTAATAATACAATGAAATCCACTATCGTGTTTTAGGCTATTATAATATTGCTAGGAATTAACAACCCGTAACATTTATTATTATCAATAAATATTATATATATATAATGCGATTATCAATAATCGCATAGATTAATTCCGATATGTGTAAGCATTGAAAGATTTATTTTCTTAAATTAGTATACATGTAGGCAAATTCCAGATTCCAATTCTCGTGACGAAAACGTTGACGTAGGCTATCAGACATGACGTAATGAGGCTGAATGGCGTTGTTTTTAATGGTAATTAGGAATAAAACAAAAATACCGCTTCCTACGTGGGCGAATGACGTCATTGTTGACGTATGAATTACGAGTCAGTACAACTTCTGTGTACAACTCATTAATGAAATTCTACCCTTTCGCAAATATGAACAGCGGTCGCAGACTTCTCAAACGCATATTTACACAGCTAATGTGTACAGACTTCGTTTGGTTGTCATTCGTTTGATATGTGTAATATCATAACGTATTATAATTGATAATATTTCATGTGAGAACAAATTACTTGGGACTACTCAGTGGTTGTAGAGACGAAGTACTGGTTCTGGGGAATCTTAGAGGTACTGGTTCGAAGCTAGCCTGGAGTGCATTGATCTATTAGAGCGTTTCCTCTCTCCCTGCATATGTAGGAAACCCGCTTATAACACCGACTCGATGACGATATATATATATATATATATATATATATATATATATATATATATATGTAGGGATACATAAATATTACGAGGTCTCTCTCTGAGAGGTCTTTTTAAAAGGAGGCCCTCCAGTTGTGTTTCATGTACTCATTATTTGTTAATTCACGGGATACGCGAAGGGCGTGATCTTAGCGAAATTCCACATGATGAATACATGCGGTGTGATTAGAAAAGCTTTGAATAGAAATATTTATATTTTAAATCAATGGAAGGAAACCAAAACTTCGGATGGTCACCTACCACTTACCACGATTTCGCAACCGTTTTATGTACTTAATAAACCGTACGAAAATTCCGCAACTGCTCATGGCTGGTGATAAAATATAGTTTTTTTTTAATACTACAAACGTAACCAATATATATATATATATATATATATATATATATATATATATATATATATATATCTTACTTTAGGCGATTATTAAAAATTTGACTACCTAAAATGAATGGTCTAATTTCTACCCATTTTCGAAAGAGGATAAATATATGGACGCCTTTAAACGGAAAGAAACCAAGCGCCATTTTTAACGAAATTGAGTTTTTGGTGCTATCTTTTAGAGAATTAAAGAATTTGTATAGTACTAAAAAACTGGTTAAAATATAATGTTGTCATTAAAGCAAGAAAAAATACCAAAAAAAAAAAAGTGAAATGTTGTATCCAGTATGCTGTAATAAACAGAAAGGAATCAAGCACCATTTTTACGAATAACTATAAAAATAAAACCCCATTACCATAACAACAGTTTATTTTAATGAGAGATAATTAATGAATCATTTCAGGTAATAAAGGAATTTTAGACCCACAAAAAACTTTAAACCCAATTTTCTAAAGAATGAACTGATGGCACTTGGTTCCTTTCCGTTTAAAGGCGTCCATATGATCCTTAAAATGCTTTCATTCCTTTCTCCCTGTTTTTATACATGAACTAAAAGTTAATAAAGTATATATATAAAAGTTAATAACGACTCCTAATAACGAATATATGTTTATATGAACTCATAAAAATTTTTAATGGCTGGTTTTTTTAAAACGGCGATATTTCCTGTGTATACTTCCGGAATGCATCATCATCTCTACGTTATAAGTTGGGTCATATCACACTAGAAATAAATAAAAACTAATCATGTACGTCCTGTTTAGTTTTTGTTAATTTTAGTTGTACTAATACACGTGAGGATTATTTTTTTAATGCTTAGTTGCATCTTACCAGTGCATATTTTCGTTTGTTATTTAAAATGTAATGGATAAACTGATGATGTTCAAATTTTCAACAAACTGTTATTTTCTGCTTTAAGATTTTTTAGTGATGAGACCAGAAATGTTTTTAGTTATAGGCTCCTGAAGAAGTGTCATAATAGCATGAAATATGTAGAGCAATAAATAAAGGATCTGGAGTATAAATAACAGTTTTTTATTTTTTTTATTTTTGACTAGCTGTACCTGGCATGCCATGCTAGATTAAAATTTAAGAACGCAAATCAGTAACTGTTTTGGTACACAGCTTCAAACCCGTGACCTCCGAACTGTGAGTCCTCGACAATTTTGACCTAGCCTATGACACTCCTCGTATCAAGACCTATCTGTGTGCCAGGTTTGGGCAAAATCGCTCAAACGGTGTGGATTTTTATAAGGAACAAACAGACAGACAGACAGACAAACACTTGTTTATTTTATATTTATAGATCTTCTACCACATTTAAGTAATTAATAAAACGTTGTTTTTTTTTCTTATCTACATCTAGGTAGTTAGCGCCAATTGGTTGTTATATTTTATTTATCAATTGCAAAAGCAATTGAGCCTTAAAGTCAGATCTGTGTTATTAGAGGGACGTAGTCTTAGTTTAAGCGGAATAAATGGTGTGAATCTGAGCGGATTATGGTCTAGCTAAAAAAAAAAAAAAAGAATCCCTAGAAGAATGCAACATTAATGCTCTGACAAGGGAGTTGTTATCAGCGTTGCCTTGGAGGCAAAGCGTGACGTATAGCTTCAGGGTTGTACTGTAGACACGAGACTCGTGCCATGTTACCTATGACCTACACCTGTTACGTTAGATAACTCACAGCGTGTCACGTGGGATGCTCCATTAAGCCGGTGTTATCCGTGAAGTCATGGTATAGGGCGGTGTAAACATTGCTACGTCACTCCCAAGTCAATACGTCATCCTGAAGTTAAACGGTATGCCTAGTAAGTGTTACTTGTCGAAAAAATTGATGAATGAAGTAGTTTTGCTAAGTGAAAAGAAATTCCTGAGTATTATTTTTAATACTTGTAATTCCACATTTAGGCAATTGATTATAGGTGCTTTAAGTCATAATAAAAAACAAAACAATTGGAGAAAAATTATTCCTATGACATAAATAAAAATATAGATACTATCTATAATAATTTTTTTCTTATAGATATTATATAATATACAGGACGGCATAATCAAGTGAGCGAGCAAGCCAAGTGTCTCGTCGATTTCGTGTCGCTATTTAGCTTTTGTAGTTTGTAATAATTTATGATTTTATTATTTAACATTGTACCTATTTTTTTCATTTCATTTTGTTATTTTAGTAAATTGTATTACAACAACATTGTGTTATTATTTTATGTCTGATATCTATTGCTAATAATTATGAACACTACTTTAAAATCCGATGTTATGTTGTTTTAAGGACGGCCCGCAAACGTATTTGCACTCTAAAGTTTGGCCCACAAAATGTCAACGGTCGCCCATACATGGTCTAAGAACTATGCAATGGAACATGTCATATAATGAGCAAAACAAAAATGGTTTCATAATGCACGTAAACAAAAAAATAAAAACAACAACAAAACAACGTATATATAAACTGCAGATCTAAGCACATTCCTCAGAATTTCTTTAATGTACACTGCATTCCTAAATAATTTGAATAAAACAACGTACTTAAATAATACTAAATCATGAATAGTTCCGCTCTTTTACATTTGTAATGATCAGCTGTTTCAATTATTAATTAATTGAATAATACCAATTTCACTACCTTCCAGACTTTTGTGTATAAGTGGTCCAACACTACCTAAAAAATACACAAATACTTAAAATTTTCGTCTATTGATGTTGATGAATAATCAAAGCGTCCACATGCGAAATGAGAACTGAGAGGCAGGAACCGGGAACAGCCCTCCTTTTCAGCGCTCCTAGTGCTAGAAGTAACAACCAATGCTCGAGCAGCTTTGGCGGCGTATTTCAATTTTTAAAAAAATATCTGTAATGAACAAATGACTGAATTATTATTCTCTTCACAAATTGTCATGTAAAGCATAGTTTATGAGAGGTACAACACTACTAATTAGTACACAAAATTTTAAATTTTGTTTATGAGAGCTAATAAAGTCCTTCGTAAAATACTAAAAGAAATATTTAAACATTAAAAAAAATAATATATAAATTACAAATTGGATATATTTTGTCAGATTCTGCAGAAGGCTGGCATTCAATATTGGATTTCCTAGACAGACAAAGACGGATACAACACAACATTCCGACTTCGCAATCCATTGAAATTTATTTAAATCACATTAAGTACCACAGAGAATGTTAGTAATGACCTCAGATAATGACGTCGCTGATTGTCTTAGGTGAATTATACGGTCAAAGGCCTTTATACGCTCATCAAATGACAACGACATTAAACGATATTAACAGCTGAATAAATGTCAAGACTTCTTTTGTTGTTTTCTTTTAATGTACATTTTTTTTTTATTGCTCGAATAAAAGATTTCCTTGTCATATTTTAAACGATGATTGCCAGGTAATTCGATAAGGTATGAATCTAAGTGCGACGATGTACATAATTTCTTCTTTTAGCACTTTCCTCCAAAGGAAAGTAGCTATTGAGGTTGCATTCATGACGGAATTTTTGAAAACTTTCTTCGAATCATTATCGATCCTACCTAGTAGGCCCCGAAAATGACCCCAGCTAAAAAAATTTACACACATATATATATATATATATATATATATATATATATATATATATATATATATATATATAAATTCTTGTGAAAGATGACCCGATATATATTTTTTTCACTTTTTCTTGTTTGTTTTTCTGGCAGGGGGTCGATAAAGCAGTACACTCTTTGTTCACATTAACTGCTTTATTTGTTATGTTTCGCCCGACATGTTTCGTGCCTTTTCGCACCTCTTCAGGGGCTTTCCTATGTAACAATATTTTTTTGTAAATCCTAAACTTTAAATTGTTTACACTAATATACATATCCTGTCCCTAAATAATTTACATTTCAACATATAATTTTTAAACTTAATCTTAATCCTACCTTATCAAGAAGTCCTCTCGTCATGTTGTCTAGCTTGAGTCAGGCGTAGTACTGAAAAGTCATCTGTGGTAATTAATATGGCTGTTTGTATCGATTATTTAGCTATTTTCATGGTATCGATTATTGGTGAAATTTGTTTTGTGAGGTTTAATTTATTATACTATGGAAAATTTGGTGCACATTCTTTAAATCTGTTTTTTTATTTATAGCAGTGTTGGAATTTTTAATTATGTAAATATTTTCTTTGATTTTTCTTTTTAAAGTGTTCCTCTCTTTATTTAAAATGTGAACGTCCTTAAAGTTAAAGTTATGTTTTAAAGTTAGTGCGTGTTCTGTCAATGTTGTCCTGTTTTCGTTTGTGTCTATGCTTTTTGCGTGTTGCACAATTCTCTTTTGCAATAGCTGTGCCGATTCCCCAATGTAGCATGCGTTGCAATCGTTACATCGAATTTTGTATATATTGTTCTTTGTACTTGTTGGTTTAATTTTATCTTTAATATTGCTAAAACTATTTTCTATTTTGTTCCCATATTTCCAACTTATTTTCCCTACGTCTTTACATATTTGTTTAAGTCTATTGGCTATTGAAGGATGGTAATGAAAAGTAAAAAATCTATTTATTTCATTCACATCTTTGTCATTTTCTTTTGTTAAAACCTGTTTTCTCTTTTGTAAAAATAAATGCTCATTCAAAGCTATTTGCTTATTTAAATTCGTATTTTTCATGAAGAATTTTTGAATACATGTCTGTAATAACTTTCGCTTTTTTGAATTGTTCTGTGATTCGGGAGGTTTATCGTTTTGATCTCGTTTGAGCTTGTTTTTATTTTAGTATCCTTATTAAGCAAACCTGAAACTAATTTAATTTTTTTAGGTGGCATTGACTCTGTGATAGTATCAGAATATTTTCTTTTCCTTTTGCATTCTATGTCATTAAAAAAGTTGTCAGATATGCTAAAAATTTCAGGTTTAAATTCATATTTGTCTTGCTTATTCGGAAGCTCAGTTGGTCTTTTTGTATACAATATATGTTTTTCTGCCCTTTTTATTTGCTGCTCTATTAATGATTTAGGATAGTTGTTTTCTTGAAACATATTTCGCAATTTATTTTTTATTTCGCAAAAATACTTAGAGGAAGTTCTGTACAAAGCTGATAATGTCCGATTGTATAAAATATTCTTTTTAAAATTAAGTGGGTGATTGGAATATATATATAGTTATATATGTGTCCGTTAACACGATACACGCCAGAGTTTTTGTTTTTTCGCCACGAAACTTGGTATGTAGTATTCCCCCATCAAACGATTGAATGAGTTCGTTAACCAACAAAATCAGTCCATCTGGAGGGGGGGTTTGCTCCGGAGCCAAAGTAGTTATTTCTCAATACCAGCCATAATTGTTGTTATATTTCAACGAAATTCGGTATTTGTTGTAGTCAACCGAAGAGAAAAATTGGTTGTAAAAATAAACTAAATCGGTTGACTATAAGGGGGAGGGGTTACACCGGACAGAAATTACTAATTACCTTATACCGGTCTTAATTTCTGTTGTTACGAAACTCTGTATACGTCCTGGCTATCTAATATGAAAGAAGTGTGGTGAAAATGAACTAAATCGGTCTATTGGAAGGGGGGGGGGTTACTTTGTTTGAATTGAATTCTCCCGCCAAACGTAGGATCGCGAAACTCATCAAGATCAATAGATGAATATGTGAAGCTTTGTGTATTTATTACGTAGTGAAGTACCACGCATACACAAAACTCTCGAAGGAAATTAATTACAAAATTAATAATTGAAACAGCTGTTTTTTTTTCTTTCTTATTTTCAACGATGAACTTCTTTTTGGACTACTTGTTCCATCCTTGGCTGCATACTAAATGTATATCGTTAACAAACAGACAAGAACTTGAAGTAAATCTGACCACAAACAGCATTCTCACCTATTTGCCAAATGTCGGTAACTAAGAACTCATCTAATAGAATTTGTAACAAAATTGTCTAATCGAGACTATATCCTGTTTACAGCGTGCAGGGTTTGTTATCGATTAAATCTGTACAATGACATAATATTCTGACATGAAATACATTTGTATACATATCTGAGGACTTATGTATTCTGAGGAAGAAAAGGTGTGATCTTTGCGTGTTTCCATAATACTATGCTGTGATTTTGATGCTTAGAATAGAAATATAGGGGAGGTTTCTCCCTACATTGAGGAAGCAACGCACTAAAATAAACTCAACTTCCTTACTACCTTCGCCGGTATAAGGGTTATTTTTGGGTTTACGTAGCCTGTACTATTCCCGCTCCAAGTAATCCAATAGTACTGAATCACATGGGAACATGTTTTCATATATGTATTTGGTAATTCTGCAGTCATGATATATACACCTATCAAAGCACAGCATCCTGGAAGGGTGAAAACTATGTTAAACATGCTTATACCACTTTCTGATAAAAACACTCATGAATCTTTTCTTCAAATTTTCATTGATCCTACCTCCTTAATACTTAAAAGGACACCCATACAAAATTTAGGAGTGGAGGTTAATTGACACTCAAAATCTGAGGTATTAAGCGCCTTCTAAAATGTGTAGGTGTCTGCTAACATGATGGTGGCCAAAATTGTTGTTCTTCTTTCGCTCAGAAACTTGGAGCAAAAGAAAATCATTCTCATAATAAAGGTTGGACGAGCGGTATTTTGTAAAGGTTGGAGAGAGCCACCACTCTGAAAATGTTCCTTATTTTCAGTAACATTATAAAATTATACGTTATAAAATTATTAATATGTTGTGTGTAATACTGAACGCTTTTGAAAACTCATCTATCGGGCAAGCTAATCTTTGTTGAGCTCATCGAACGGTATTTCCTTTTGTAAGCAGATTGGCGCACGGGTCAGTTCAATGCAATAATTCGTTTCTCATAAAATAAAAACTTTACTATTAGCAAAGGAAATCAGAACTGTCGCATAAGAGTGCGACATTGACATATTGGACATTAAATCCATGCTTTTTGTAATGGTGCTCTCAGGACCCAGAAACCGTACCAAAACACATGCACATGTTGGAAGTATGATACATCATTTCCTTGTCCTGATAATCGAGCTTTCAGGACCCTGATACAGTGCCTAAGGTTGCACAACGTGTATATGTTGGACATATGAGACACCATGTCCATGATTCTTGTAATCGAGCTTTCAGGACCCTGAAACAGTGCCATAGTACAACGTGTATATGTTGGACTTATGAGACACCATGTCCATGCTCCTTGTAATCAAGTTTTCAGGACCCTGACACAGAGCTGAAGCACAACGTGTATATGTATGTTGGACTTATGAGACACCATGTCCATGATTCTTGTAATCGAGCTTTCAGGACCCTGAAACGGTGCCATAGTACAACGTGTAAATGTTGGACTTATGAGACACCATGTCCATGCTCCTTGTAATGAAGTTTTCAGGACCCTGACACAGTGCCATAGCACAACGTGTATATGTTGTACTTCACAGACATCATTTCCGAGCTCTTGGTAATCGAGTTTTCAGAACCCTGACACAGTACCAAAGCCCAACAACACGTCCACGCTTCTTGTAAACGTGCTTTCACGACCCAAACACCAAAGGACAACATGTACAACCTCCCCATCCTGTACATGTAACTACACGCCCATCCTATGTCCGTCCAACTTGTTGTAGCATAAACTCCTACACATGCTAGTGAAGTGAGTACATTATTTTAATGAATATGTTAGTATAGCGTAGACTAGATGGTCTAGAGCCGAGCAGCTGTTCCCTCCCCTCCGAACCTCCCCTATTGTGCGTCCAACCCCTAGTTGGCAGCCCCTCTCCTTCCACCCTCCTAGCTTCATCCTAAACACCCCTAGTTCGCTGGATATTTATACTTACAATTCACCAGAGGCTCTGCCTTCATTCACTCCTAATCACAAGGTTCACCGTTAATCTACGGTTTCGTTAACAGTTTCTTTATTACTCACCGATGAGAATCACTTCATTACACGGGTTCTGGCCTTCCCTCGAGGGGTGGGGCTCTTTCGAGCGTCTGCTTGTTAAAAAGTCAATTATAACAAGCTCTAATATGTTTTCAATTTAATTCCGATGACCCATCATTATTCAATGATGCCTTTATCTTCAACACTTGTAGCATGCGCCGAATAAAACCATTATACCTGTTGGCAATTTCGACGCATCCGACACCCGTTGATTTATTATACATCCGACACTCAAAATAAATTAGTATATTTGTTCGAATCTGCGATGTGTTCACCAATAAAAATAAATTATTATTATCTATTTAGATTATTACATAATCCATATATTGTAGACTGTAATATTTCTTTAAATAAATACAATATATAGAAAAAAAATCTATTTAGACTGTATAAATATTTGAACAATTTATTCAAATAAAGGAAAATTCTGATTAATGAATTCTGATTATTTCCTATCTTTTCTTCTCCCAAGCTCTTATGAAGCTAAAGTATGTAAGCTTCTTATGTTATATTTTTATTTTGAATGAATAATTAATTAATGTATATATACACTCTGGCTAATGGAAACTGTCCAAGCCTATGTAAATTGTTCTTTTATTATTTTGTTAAACATTTGTATTAACGTATAACATAAATTTACATTCATTCATTTAATCATTCATTCAAATAATGTATTGTATCTGTTAAAATTGATGCTTTATCCAACATTCAGCGTATACTATTTTGTCTGTTGAAATTTGTTGTGATGTATCTGATACTAAACTTAAATTATTATATCGGTTGCCATTTGCAATGTATCCGACATTCAACAAAAATTATTATAAATTTTTAGAATTTTACAACTTATTTTCTATTAGAAATACTTTTAAAATTCATAATGTGAGCAGTTGTGTTCATGGAAGGGGGTCAAGATATATTTTGATCTTTCAATAAATGAGGATGACAAGAGATTGTTTGATGATTATTAGATTATCAAATTTGACTTTATGAAGGTTCTGGGGCTTTTTGAACGAAAAGATCATCACTTTTATCCACAGTTAGTCCAATAGAAGCGAAAACAAACCTAAATAGACATATATTGAAAAGAAAATGAATATATCATTTTAATTTTAAAACATCTTCATTTATAACATACAGATTTTTATTGACGGGTTCTGTTTTTGTGTTTGGGTGCTTTTCGTTTTTCCAAAGAAAAACTACCACCTCGAGTTAAAATCGGCTCCACAATCCTAAGCAAGCAATGTTAAAACATTTACACTCACGATCTTACGTAGGAAATATACGAAGGATCTATGTTACATGATTACCTGTACAAATAAATTATAACGTTGTAGTAGATTAATTGAAAATCTTCATACTAATGAACCGACATTCCCTACATATTGAAGGAGCTGTTTCCAGCAAGAGTTTCAAGTGAAAACACGAATGAGATGTCCAAGCTACTTACAAGAGAAACACTCCTGGCTACCGGCAGCTACAGTAGTCAGGATGTATGAAGTATCCAAGCTTCTTGTAGTTTCTTGTTGAACATTTCCAGTTACATGCTTACCTTTAGTAAATTACCCTCGTGTCCACTAGCACTGATATATTACAGTTGCTGTTCTCTTTACTCTTGTTTCAGATTACTGATCTAAACACAATGTTAACAAATACTAGTTTATTCCATAAAGGCGTACATATTTATATACTCAGCTCGTTTATACAGCGGTGTCCGTTTTAGCGCGTTTACGAACTTTTGTAAGAATCTGTATTAAGGACGTCTCGGCTATTCTTTGGTAGCCTTCGTCAGCTAAGGCTACCAAAGAGAAGCCGAAATGTCCTTAATACAGATTTTTACAAAAATCGTATTGATGTTTTCTCAGCCGAATCCCAACTATTCCCTGATTGCTTATCACCTCGATGGCTAACTATCTACACCGCATAAAATACGTTTAGATCAAAATAGAAATATTTTTTAGCAACATGTAACCGCCTCATACCAACACAACACTTTCGTTTCGGGATTGATTTTAGTAGATTTCTGTCACTCTTTTTATAGTGATTTTGTTGCGCAGAATCATGAAAGAACTTCCAATAATGTATCATTCCCCGATTTTTAGAACATTTTTTACATGGGGCGTACATACATTTATGTAAGCGATTGACTTCAAGATGATTTCTAAGTAAAGATGGAATGGTTGGGATTCGGCTAAATAAACCTCAATATGATTTTGTTTTAAAAAATCTATATTTCGGACGTTTCGGCTACTCATTGGTAGCCTTCGTCAGCTAAAATGACAAAAAAAAAATTAATACAAACAGAAAAAATTATGATTGTGATAGGTAACAGAGCTATAGATACAATTAACTTATAAAAGAACATATCGTCTTAAATTCTTAGAATGAAAAAGTAAATAGGTACAATAATTGATTTTAATAGTAATTAGTAACGTTAATTGATTTTACAAAGAAATAAGAAGCTACATACCAATGACAACTATAGTAGCTAATAGTAACATTAATTAATTTTACAAAGAAATAAGATACTACATACCAATAGAAATGCCGAGCGGCAGAGGAAGACCAAGGTTGGCAATTAAGTAGCCATTGTAGAGTGTCTAAGGAGAAAAAGAAATCTACTGGGGTATAAGTAAGTGGAAACAGCAGGTGGTGGGGGAAATGTCGGTAAGGATCAAAAAGCATGTTTATGACATGTCGGTAAGGATCAAAAGGCATGTTTATGACATATTTATGACAGGAAAGGAGAAAAAGGTGTTAATGGAAGGATACCCAAGGGGCATGGTAAAAATCTAGGTGGGAGGTCGGGAGAGTATTTGGAAAATATTAGCGTACATAGGAGAAATGCCTTGTTGGTCAGTTTTGTAGTTTATATTGTTTTTGTTTAAGTTTTTGTGTACACATTCCGAGATCTGTAGTCTTTTTTTGTTTCGTTGTGTAGAAAGAATTTTCGTGTCGTCGAAGTTAAAAGTGTGTTTTTGTGTAATGGCGTGTTTTGCAAGTGCAGATTAATAAAGAAATAGATAAATCTGCACTTGCAAAACACGCCATTACACAAAAACACACTTTTAACTTCGACGACACGAAAATTCTTTCTACACAACGAAACAAAAAAAGACTACAGATCTCGGAATGTGTACACAAAAACTTAAACAAAAACAATATAAACTACAAAACTGACCAACAAGGCATTTCTCCTATGTACGCTAATATTTTCCAAATACTCTCCCGACCTCCCACCTAGATTTTTACCATGCCCCTTGGATATCCTTCCATTAACACCTTTTTCTCCTTTCCTGTCATAAATATGTCATAAACATGCCTTTTGATCCTTACCGACATGTCATAAACATGCTTTTTGATCCTTACCGACATTTCCCCCACCACCTGCTGTTTCCACTTACTTATACCCCAGTAGATTTCTTTTTCTCCTTAGACACTCTACAATGGCTACTTAATTGCCAACCTTGGTCTTCCTCTGCCGCTCGGCATTTCTATTGGTATGTAGTATCTTATTTCTTTGTAAAATTAATTAATGTTACTATTAGCTACTATAGTTGTCATTGGTATGTAGCTTCTTATTTCTTTGTAAAATCAATTAACGTTACTAATTACTATTAAAATCAATTATTGTACCTATTTACTTTTTCATTCTAAGAATTTAAGACGATATGTTCTTTTATAAGTTAATTGTATCTATAGCTCTGTTACCTATCACAATCATAATTTTTTCTGTTTGTATTAATTTTTTTTTTGTCATTTTAGCTGACGAAGGCTACCAATGAGTAGCCGAAACGTCCGAAATATAGATTTTTTAAAACAAAATCATATTGAGGTTTATTTAGCCGAATCCCAACCATTCCATCTTTACTTATCACCTCGACGGCTAACTATCTAATCATCATGAAGATGATTTCTGTTAGCCCGCTTTCTTGTAAACTGCTATTTATGCATTTTCGTTGGAACTGGCCGGCTATTTTTTAACAGCCTCGAGCAGTTTTGGACTGCTCGTATATTTTTTTGAACGTTTCGGGGACGGCTGGACTGCATAAATACAATTAAATTTTCAAATTACCAGGGATTAGACATTTATGGAAAGGCTTAGATAACATTTTCCGATTTACGAAGATAAGCATTATCATTTAAGTGCAGTACATCTCAACAGCAAGAAAAAATATGTATTTTAAGGAAGAAATTAATTAATATCAGATCATGAAATTTAATGGAGACTAAAATCATAGCCAATAATTGCGCGCTAATGCATTTGTCTAGATCATTGAATGTAAATCGAAATGCGTTGTCTAGGAGTTCTCCCTTCTTAAGTGAATGATTGGTCTAGATTTAGGGAGAACAAATTTGCAGCACTCTTTTCAATCAACTTTTTAGGCTATACAACAATCAGAGTGAGATCCGCTATTAAGATTATACTCGTTAAAGAGTTTTTTTAGCAACTCTTCAGCTATAGTAACTATCACATACCGAAAATGACCCCGTTAAAAAAACATATGAATTTACTTGTGTGTTAACACGATACCGATCACATGTATCAACGTTTCTCGAGACGGTTACGACATCGCTATAAAAATGGTTCGATTCATTTTTTTACGCTACAAAACATATAAAAAGTGTACCTGCGAGTGTATTAACGTGAAAACGTAAGTGTTACGATTTGTTTGCGCGAATTTCGCTCCAAAATCCATGTTCTGGTGGACGGATTCTGCTAAGCCTCTGACAGAGCGACCAGACAAATTTGCATATATATATATATATATATATATATATATATATATATATATATATATATATATGTATGCATATATGCAAACAGACATATACAAATTTGAACCACCGTAATTTTCGTTACTTCGTCACTTGAAACATACATTCCATATGGGGGGGGGGGGTACTCGCCAAAACTTATGCGCCAACTGTTTTAAGCTAACTGTTCGTCAAAAGAAAAAGTCCGACTCGCAGGAACTGCATCATCTTAGCGCGGTTCCTGTTCATATCCCTATTCTCATTTGAAAGGCTTAGAATAGTAACAGATAATATTTTCCTCGGCCTTTGTTCAAAGGGTTTTATGGCTTTACCTGGTCGGGTCCGCCAGACCCTAGAATCCTCTTCTACCGATACTTCATTTCATACGTTTCAATGAATTGGAAAATATCAAAATTTTTCACATATTCCTGTGTTCTTTTATTATAGTAATAATTCTACAAATAAAATCAATTAAAAAATAAAATCAAAAAACCAACAGCAAGAAGGCAATTGAAAATATTCAAAAGACGTAATCGAATCTATTTCTCTTGGCAAGCTATGTTTCTAACAATGAATTGTTTTTCTTATTTTACCTAATCTGTTTTATTGTCAAATACATTATCCAACTATAAGCAATTAAAAAATAACAAGGAATAAAAACAGACAAAAAGAACCGTTCGAATAAACGAAATCAATTACTTCAAAGTTTAAGCACTTATTTCTCCGATTGACATCACCTAATCAAAAATTGTTTCAGAATCTTTTTTGTAGAGAATTTAGAAAGCTTTCAAATAGTTTCTATCCACTTATGAAAATTTCCCAACAGTGTTCGAGATATTAATGAAATTATACGAAGTTCCCAAACCTTTTCATGTCTGTTCATAAAATATTTTATTCTAACCCTTCCTTAACTCCAAACGTAACCAAAAGTTTAACATGTTAGTTTTGATGAAATTCAAACATGCAAAAAATGTTTTAACTGAATCCCATGATTCTAAGTAACCAAACCAAAAACTTGATTTAACAATTTTTTTTCCGATTTTCTCAGAAACGGTTAAAGCTATCGCCTTAAAAAGGGTTTCATTCGTTTTACTAGCCCAAGAAGCCTATAAAACGAGTACTATCAAGCATATGAACTCAAAAACGTAAGCGTTACGATTTTTTTTGCGCGAATTTCGCCCCAAACGCCATCTTCCAGTGGGCCTATTTTACTGGTTAACGAACTTCTCTCTCTCTCTCTCTCTCTCTCTCTCTCTCTCTCTCTCAACAATTTTTCTATTAACGCCGTGCTATCTACAGGTTGCCACCCTTTTATAATGCCAATGGCACGTGATCGGTCACCCATTCAGGTACTGGCCACGCCCGACGTTCTTTAACTTCGGTGATCAACGGGAACCGGTGCATTCATCGTGGCTATGGCCGTTGGCTCCACCCTACTTAAACTATTTTTTTTAAAAAATTAGAAAAGTCATAGAAGAATGGTGCTTCAAATTTCAAGTGTTGATTTTGTTGCTAAGCTCACCAATCACACCAATTAAAAATGTTATATGTGAACAAAGGGGAGGGATTCTGTTTTTTTGATGATGTATGTATTACATTGAACATAACAGAATAACGTTTTTCCGAGACAAAATAATCAGAATTACTGACTTACTTGATGTTTAAAAAATTTCCAACAACAGAAATTATAAAGAACATACATAAATAATTAACTGCTATTAAACATCATCATCATCATCATGAAGTAGGATACCATTAACATATTCCGAGCAGAATTTCAGAAACAATGGCTGAACATAACTTTTCCTAAGTTAACAAACAGATTGATAATTCAAACACCCATTTTCCAAATAATCCCCCACCCCTTTCCGACGGGGTTTGTTTAATGGGTAATGATTTATTTATGAGTATTCCCCCTCCCCCCGTAGCAACGTTCCACCCTTTCCATTTTCAGATTACTCCCGAAATTATGGTATAATGGAAATCCGCAGTTATATCCTGGTTTTTGATGGCGATTCCCTGAGTTTGCACAAAAACGACGTAAATTGCGTTTTTTCCAACCTCCGATTGAATCGGTGCACTCGCCGGATAATGCGTTATTTATCGCGCGTCGATAGCTTTTACGTTCTCGGGCCATTTTAGGCGGATTAGAGATTGCACCGTTTAAATATTAATGTTTAATTCTATTTAAAGCATATACAAATTATTCAATCAATATTACATTTTTTTCAATTTTATATAATCCATGCAATTTTATTATTTCATATTTATTGCAAATTTTGGAAAAAAACAAATTTTAAGAAATTTATTACTATAAAATGGTTTGCTCTAGGTCGTCATACCTTACGTGACTTGTTTACTTATTATCAGATTCTGATAGAACTAGTGCAAACCATTTTATTATAACTAAACGAGTGGATTCCTGATTTCTTGAATGTATTAATTTTTAGATTACTCTAGAAAATCCAAAATTTGCGAAAGTCTTTATAAACAAATAAATACAAAGGTAAAAAAAAAATGTTGTTTAAGTATGCACCTTTAGTTGCAGTTTGTCCTTGCTTTGAAATAGGTCGACATCTGCAAGGTGCACCTGGATGCAACTTGCTACCCTTGCAAACAAGAAAGAAGCACTTCTTAATGGCATAAGAGCTGATAATCCCTACATTTCCTGGTTTAAGTTTGTAGCTGTCGTCGTCTTCTGAAATATTAAACTTAGCATTATTTCTTAAATACATTTCGACATGAAAATGTCATGAGGCTGGAATCTCCAAATTTTGGAGGGACATTTTGAAGAGATATTAAATTCTTAAATTAATTTATTTATTTGGTTTTAGAGCCGGCATCTGGGTGGTTTTCTCTATAAACAAGTTAGGTGCAAACCAAATAAAAGAACTATAACATCAAAAATTAAAAGTTTTAATGAAACAAATGAAAGTATCAAAATTTATACTACCTATATGAATTAAAACAAATAAAAAAAAAAAGATCAATCATTAAAGGTCAATTATAAAAACAACTATGTATTAAATTATTTTTAATAAACTAAAAATGCTGTCTTTTCGCCCTATTTTGTGCAAATAAAATTTATTTTAAAAATAGGTATATTAAAACATTTTGATTTTTCTATATTTCTTCATACATTTTTTCTACCAATGAGTAGCCGAAACGTCCTAAATATAGATTTTTTTTAACAAGAATCGTATTGAGGTTTCTTTAGCCGAATCCCAACTATTCCATCTTCATTTAAAATAAGGTTACATTTGTTATGAACAAGTATAGTTGTTCTCATAGAAACTTTGAGAATGTATTATTATCAGCAAACATTTGACAAAATAATATAATACATTATAATAAATTGCCGTGGTATTTTTAAAAAACACTATAAAATAAAAAGTAATGTCATAAAAGAAGGTTTACTGCTTAAATTTCAGAAATCGGTAACTAAAAAAGAAATATCAATATGACTTTCCTCGAGGTTTTTTATTGAAACTCCCATTGAGCTGGATTTAAATTGTTTTCTCCCCAGAATGTGTCGAGTCAACGCAAAAAGCCCGCCAAGTGAGATGCAACAGACGAGTGAGATAATCTGCCATTTGCAGCCGACTCAACAGGTGATATGAGAGTTCTGTTGTAAGGACTAGCTGTGTAAGGTATCTCCAAGAGGTTAGACCTGAGACCACAGGTGCAGGGAGGTACAGGTGTAGAACAAGTCTGCCCATCTGCCCCCTCCCTTTCGAGATGCTTCGGGTCCTTACAGCTAAAGCGAGGGTGTGGATTACACTACATCGGTTTCAAGATTTCACGGTGGGAGTTGACAGGCAAAGATCAGACGTTGTTTAAAATCAAGGATCTTATAAATAATGGAGCGTCTCTTTAGATGATTTCTAATATCTAACTGGCAGATGATTAATGTTGTCCATTGATTTGGATATCTTGTATTTTGTGAGGTGGTCTTTCACTTAAGCAGGACCTTCACGTTCCGATTTGCAGTACGACATAGTAGGACTACTGGTTGGATGGTGGACACTACTCACCCTCCGACTTGCTATCCAACTTGCAATCCAACTTTAATCCTAGTCTGTTTTTATGAATGTGTACGTCTCCTACAAGCCAAAAAATGTGTAGAGCGCAGACCGAAGTTGCCCGAAGGTCCAAGCAACGACTGAGCTAAGTTGGACGACTGTGATCCAAGCACCCCAATCACGCTCTAACTCCGTCGTCAGTTGGCTGTCGGACTTTCGACTCGTCCAACTAGACTTCCAACAAGCCCATTCATGATCCGACTTGTAGTCCAACTTCGGAAGTCGGACCACAAGCCGTACTGAAAATCGGTACGTGAATGGCTTGCTTTAAAGTATCTTGTTTAAGCAAATAAGTCCGTCACGCAGGATACAACTAATCACATTCATCAGATGGTGGGTAGTGTAAACTGCATTCATGAATAATTTGCTTAAAATTACCTTTATACATAAAACAAAAAAAAAAATGAATAGCTTTGTTCACTTCAATTTGTATTATAAGAAACTCAATGAACAGCAGAAACCAGATAAAACAACGTGCACAATTACAGCGCTCCTTATGGTAGAAATAACAAGCAATGCCCGAGCTGGTTTAGCGGCTTAATTCAATTTGAACGAAATCCAGAGTAAACTCTAAGTTCTAATTGTTTTTCTTTAACGACGCACCAACAATTGGGCTAGTACCGCCGGGCTATCTACAGGTTGTCACCCTTTTATAATGCCAACAGCACGTGGTCGGTCACCCATTCAAGTACTGGCCTCGCCCGACGTTGCTTAACTTTGGTGATCAATGACAACCTGTGCATTCAACGTGGCTATGGCCGCTGGTTCAAACTTCTAGTAAACTAATTTAGTTTATTTCTTTAAGGCATTTTTGTCCTATATGTTTAGTTAAAATCTCAAGGCCGGGACTGCACAGTTTGGACGGATCTAGCACACATAAGTTAATAAACCGCAAGGCACAGACTGCACAGTCCAGTTATAATAGACCCACTGTATGTTAGGTAAATACCCTCTTGAAAAACAGGCCTCATTGGTTAAATTAATCTATTGTTTGCGTTTGTTTTTGTTTTGTTTTTTCATTCTACTTCGATGGAATGTACAGTTCAACACTGGCCTCAAGGATGAACCTTAAACGGCGAGGAATATCTCAAGATTTGAATCCAAATATACATACCCATGACGTATAACGAGTTTTGTTAAGAAGAAATTACGTATGAGGAAATTGATAATTTGGGTCTGAGTAAACCCTCCTCCAGGTGAACCGTTTTTGGTGGTAAACAAACTCCTGTCTATATATACACAAAGAACGAGGAAACAATGCGTTGAATCAAACCAAACCGCCTACTTTTGAACTCAAAATTGTTCATGAAAACACTTCAATACACTAGGCTATTTTAGTCGTGAAATAATCATTGCAACCTTTGCAACCGAGAATAAGCATAAATTATGTCGATATATTATTAATAGATAAATTCACTGTTTTTACACTTAATCTGTGTAATTGGGAAAAAAAAAGTTTCGACTGAATTTGTTACACGAGTTTGTAACTCGAATGACCCTAGTTGGAAGATACATTTTTGATGAAGGTGATCTAATGCAGACACTAAAACATTTATTCTTTTGGTCTGTAATTCTCACTTCTCTCTGACTAAGAGCCTTAATGTTTTATAGCCATATTATTTCACTCATAAAACATGTTTTTATTAGATATTAAAATACTTCTTTCTTTATTTATAGTTTCCCGGTAGAGAGAATGAATCCATTCGATGATTTATCATTTGAAGTTCTACAATTAATTTTTGTGCACACTGTTTACTATGTTGTAAACTCGGTCATGCTATTTTTATTTATTATTCTTCATTAATTCTCCATTAATAGATTTTTTTTTTTTTTATATTAAAGCGTTTATTAACATCTGTACAAATAATATAGTACATTGGTTAATTGTGATAAATAAAGACATTTTTATGATTTTACATAATGAGATTACAGAAGGGAAAAAAATAGTAAATACTTAAATTATTACAAAAAAAAGATAAATAAATAAATAAAAAGGGGAAAAAATAATAAAAATTAATAATAATAAAAATAATAAGAAAAAAAAATAAATGAAATGATAAAATATAATTTAAATAGAAATTTGGAAGGATCCAATCATAATTGACACTTCCTAGTTAAACGCTTTTATTTGTCCTTTAAGTATGAAGTTGATCACGAGGCCAAGATCTCTTTAGCCTCCTAGGAGGGTTTTCGGGGTGGGATTGAGAGGAGAGGGATTGAGCTCTGGGATTGGGATGAGCAGATAGTTTGGAGTGAAAGGCATTAATAGAAATAGAAGAAAAAAAGATGTTTCTTGTTACGAGCTGAATGAAAGTGAATATAACATATATACATATGTTATATATATATATATATATATATATATATATATATATATATATATATATATATATATATATATAGTTTCTTTAATCTTCACGATTTCCACCTAATAATTGATGTGAAAAATATAAGTTTTAATATCTTCCCTCCTTATTCATTATGCTACTTTGACGGAAATGTTGTTGGTTGCCTTGAAATTAAACAATTTCTTTTTACTGCTCCATATTTTTTTTCCATATCAGATAATCCGCTAAGTAATATTGGTTTTTTATATACTGTAAGTTTACATTTATATTTCTAATTTTTTGTTTATTATATCATTAAATACACTTCTATTTATGATGTTTTGGTTGGTGAAACTTAGTTATTCTGTGCTGAAATTCATTTGAAATGGATATCCCAAGGCACAACTTACGCCATGTTATTATGCTTTGTGAATTCGATGAAGTAAAAAAATCGACTTCAACTTATATAAGGCAGTCCCCAAAACTAATTAAGCGGTAGGAACATGAATTCCTGTGAGCTTTCTTTAATTCAAAACCAAAGGAGTTTTTTTTTCTTTAAAAAAAGGCATTCAAAATTTGGTTTCAATATGGCAAACTGTTATACAACAAGATGGTAAATACATTTTAGATTGGACGTGTTTCATTGATTTTATCCTATGCCTTAAGGCAGGCCATTAAAAACCGACGTGACTTTTGGGATGACCTGGTATTTACCTGTGGGCCTCTACAGCAATGGTGATTTTCCCCAAAATATGTTTAACAAAATACTAAAGTTCGAATTTAATAATTAATAGTACAGGATCATTAAAATAACGAGAAAGTAAAATAAACAGTAAGTAATAAGAAAAAAGGAATAATATTCCTGTAAATAGAATAAATCAGTGTAGTAATGTGTGGTATTATAAGAATAAAAAAGATGAACAGTGTTTACAGTATTGTGTGTTTTTAATATTGAATTTCATACAATGTTGCTTTGGAAGAAATTATTATTGCATAGATATAAGAAATAGATATACACATCCGTAAAAAGAAAGAAAAACACAGATAAAAATGTATGACCACACTATCTCCCTACTGCGTTTTATGGTCATCAATCAGATACCTCTATAGTATCTGCCCTCTGGGCCCTCCTGCCCAGTTGCGGGACTGTTTTTTTATTATTATTTTTATTATATCATATTATCAACATCTGCTTGACTATACATATATATATATATATATATATATATATGGATTGAGTATAAGGTTTTGAGGGTGGGGAGGGTGTGGGAGGTAGGGGGACCGGCCACTGACCCTCGTCTCCCTCCCAGCCGGCATTCTTTCTACATCAGACAGCTCTCACAGCCTCATTTCAATATCATTCACTAATATTCGTTCAAATTTACACCGAGGTAGATCCTCCTTTTCTCTCCGTCCTACTTCGTGACAGCACATTTAAATTGAATGCTATCTTCCATCTTAATCGTCAGTCATCTGTGTCAGAGTTCATAGTGGATTCAGGTTCCTAGGACAGGCCTGCATTTTAAAACCCTTCGGATGGTTGTGTTTTGATGAGTCCTGTTCATGAATAGGTTCAATGCTTTTTGGAGGTTTGAGACAAATACCTGTAGAGATTCATGCAGTAAGAGTATTTCCGTCATTCTCCTATATATACAATATTATAGATTTAAAAATACTAGTGGGTAAAATAATTTTCCAGTGTTGGGTAAAGTTTATACTTAAAATAAAAGTACAAAATTTTCTTGAATTATGGAAGCAAAAATTCCATTTCGGGTGTTTTTACACAAAAAATGCTCATCAACCGCAGAGGTACAGGAACAGAAATAATTCTATATGTATAAAAGTCACGTGTCTGTTTGTTTGTTACTTATACAGATCCACACCATTTGACCGATTTTGACCCAACTTGGCACACAGTTAGGTCTTCATACGGGGAGTGTCATAGGCTAGGTTAAAATCGTCTACCAGCTGTCTGTCTGTATTTTTGTTCCTTATACAAATCCACACTGTTTCGCAGATTTTGACCAAACTTAGCACACATGTAGGTCTTGATCCGGTGAGTGTTATAGGCTAGGTTAAAATCGTCTATGACTTACAGTTCGGAGATCAATGGGTTTGAAACTGTGAACTTCAACAGTTAAAGATTTGTGTTATAAGATGTTAATATTACTTATTTGGTTTCTAATTTATTTTTGCTTTTCTATGTACAGAAAGAAGGTGTGGCATGGCAAGCCGGGTAACAGGTAGTCAATAATAAAATCAGAGATAAAGACTCGGGCACACAGGAAGCGATTTGTATCGCGTCGTGCAGCGATTTATCACCAAGGGTGGCAGGCGATCTACTTGTTTTACACATTATTCCATTAAACCCATCGCACAAAGGACGATCTGTCGCAGGGAGCTAGTCTTTATCGCTTTGCCCAGCGATAGAGTTATAAAAAATTACAGATTTCTCTTGCGATCTGTTTGTCAAAATGAGAAAAGAAAGTGAATTATTCATTAAAATAGTGCGAAAATATGAGGATTAGTTTAATACGTCCCATGAATATTATAAAAATGTGGCGATGAAGGCAGAAGCATGGATTGAGATAAATGCAGGACTCAATTTCTTTATTTTGTATTAAATAATATATTTATATTTATTTATATAAAAGTAAATACTTTTAAAATATAATTATTTTAATTTTATAATTAAAATTATTATTATTATTAATTATTTTTATATAATTATTTTAATATTATAATTATAACAATAGTAAACGGCGCTAATGGCCCAGATTTGTCGATGCGCCGTTAAAAAAAAATATAGTAAATTCAACTACTTTATTTTATATAAAACTGGGAGTAACCTAAATAAATTTAATTTTAAATTTTCTAGTTCATCTTCTGTCAAAATAATTAGCAAACTATTTACGGACTTGAATTGGGGCATTGGCCGTTCTTTGGTTAGTTAAAACAGTTTCCATGAACGCGCGAATAGGCCCAGTTTACTGTATTTCTCACAAAGATATCGCTTCTTATGATACCCCATATCGAACCCATCGTGTCCTATCGTACCCATATCGCAGACTCCCGCGACGATCGTTGGATCGCTCCCTGCCGCGACAGATCGCTTCTTATGATACCCCATATCGTACACATCGTGTCTTATCGTACCCATATCGCAGACTCCCGCGGCGATCGTTGGATCGCTCCCTGCCGCGACAGATCGCTTCTTATGATACCCCATATCGTACCCATCGTGTCTTATCGTACCCATATCGCAGACTGCCGCGACGATCGTTGGATCGCTCCCTGCCGCGACAGATCGCTTCTTATGATACCCCATATCGTACCCATCGTGTCCTATCGTACCCATATCGCAGACTGCCGCGACGATCGTTGGATCGCTCCCTGCCGCGACAGATCGCTTCTTATGATACCCCATATCGTACACATCGTGTCTTATCGTACCCATATCGCAGACTCCCGCGGCGATCGTTGGATCGCTCCCTGCCGCGACAGATCGCTTCTTATGATACCCCATATCGTACCCATCGTGTCTTATCGTACCCATATCGCAGACTGCCGCGACGATCGTTGGATCGCTCCCTGCCGCGACAGATCGCTTCTTATGATACCCCATATCGTACCCATCGTGTCCTATCGTACCCATATCGCAGACTGCCGCGACGATCGTTGGATCGCTCCCTGCCGCGACAGATCGCTTCTTATGATACCCCATATCGTACACATCGTGTCTTATCGTACCCATATCGCAGACTCCCGCGGCGATCGTTGGATCGCTCCCTGCCGCGACAGATCGCTTCTTATGATACCCCATATCGTACCCATCGTGTCTTATCGTACCCATATCGCAGACTCCCGCGACGATCGTTGGATCGCTCTCTGCCGCGACAGATCGCGCCCTGTGTTCCCGAGGATAATTAAGATAAGGTTTTGCTCTTTTTATATTGGTTTTCAAAAGTCACTAATTTTTTTTTTTTTTTTTTTTTTTTTTTTTAGGGGACCCCTTGCATGAGAACCCAGCTTGCTGGCCACTGGGGAGATACATAACTCACTAATATATTAAAATAATAATAATCATTAAATACAAGTCTCACCATGGTAGGGTGGTTAGTGTTACCGATTTCCACCCAAGTAGATGCGGATTCGAGCTCCACTTGAAGAAGGTCAAAGTTTGTTCTTCTATGGGCTCGTAGAGAAGATCCCAGCACCACTATGGATGTTTAGAAAGGTCGGCAACACTGTGCTAATTGCTACTGAGATGCGCAGTATATAAACAAAAGATCGGGACTACTTCCCCTGAAGGTAATTTAGTTCGTTTCGAGAATAAAAGTCAGCTTTGAATGTTATACAGGTAGTGTCGCTGACATTTAGGAATGCCTGGTTGACACGAGCTTAGAACTTGTCATTAGAAATTTAATAAAATAAGACCCTTAAGGCATAACAATGTAGTTTATGTATCTATTATTTATAGAATAATTTTAAATATTTCCAATATGTTCTTCTGTCTTCTTTCAGCATTGATTCCGAAGAGACCCCCTATCCTTAATCAGAGCAAAAAGTGTGTGTACCTAGTGTGGGAAGGATGGGACATCACCATAATCGTGTGAAATTAAATAATGTGTAGAATGGCACCTTTACGCTAAAGCACATGTATTGGTTCTGATTTAGAAATCAGAAAAACATAGATTAGAGCATTTAATAAGCTTTCGAATGGTAACCTTCCACTTACCATGATTTCCAACCGTTTTCGAGAAATATAGGAACATATACGAGTTCCCAAAACTTTTCATGTCTTTTAATAAAATATTTTATTCTAACCCTTCCTTAACTCCAAACATAACCTAAATTTCAACATAAAATTTGAACATGCAGAAAATGTTTCTGCATCCTGTGATTCTAAGTACCCAAACCAAAAACTTTATTCAACATATATTTTTCCAATTTTATCGAAAGCTATCACCTTAAAAATGATTTCATTCGTTTTTCTAGGCCAATAAACCTATAAAACGAGTACTTGCAAGCATATGAAGTAAGCGTAACGATTTTTTTTCTCGCAAATTTCGCTCCAAAAACCATGTTCCGATGGGCGGATTTTGCTAGTTATCGCACTTGACCTTTTACATTAGACAAAAGATTTTTGTACCAAATTTCATCATAATCAGGCTATTATTCACTGAGCTAGAGCGCGAACTTGCAAATATATATATATATATATATATATATATATATATATATATATATATATATATATATATATATATATATATATAATTTGAGCCACCGTTATTTTCGTTCTCTAGGGGTTCTGAAACGTAAACTTTTCGAGTCAGCACTTCCGGATTGTCTCATGACGTCAACCCTACAAGCGAGCATGGGCGTATATAGAAAATAATTTCGGAGGGGGCTGGGAAAATTTCGGGGGGGGGGGGGGGGGGGGGCTGAGACCATTTCCGGTATATGGAATACTAACAATTTAGATCTTGGAAGAGTTTTAGCTAACTTAAACGCTATTACACCCAAAATAGAATATATTTTATGAACTAAATGATCTTATATAATTTATTTTAAAGGGTTTTATGAAATTTTTACCGATAAAATCAAAATTTCGGGGGGGGGGGCTGCGGCTCCCTCAGCCCCCCCCCTTTATACGCCCATTCAAGCGAGGTTCCTCCCTATGGAGGGAGGGAAGAACCGCGCTAAAATGCAAAAATATTTTACATATCATTAACATGGAACAAATTATTCAGTTAAAAATAAAAGGTTATAAGTTCATTTTACCATTTTAGTAAGAACATTTTGTGTTAAAAAAAAAAAAAAAAAAAAATAAAAAAATAAAAAATAAAAAAAAAAACACAAACATTTACCCTAGTTTACCAGACGTCAAAGGGTCTCAAAACTCACCATTTTGCGATAAAATATTTAAATTTTTCACGGACTTCCTCCAAAATGGAGTTATCCCTTACCTCCCGAACCCCCCGCCCTTCCGAAATTCGTTCCTATGTACGCTCCTGCTACAAAAATTCGAAAAAATTGAGATAACTCCACGAGTCAGCAGCCACCCCCCCCCCCCCCGAAATCGGCAAAAATGTATCATAAAAACCTTAAAAATAAATTAAATAAGATCAATTCGTTGAGAAAAAAAATATTTTTTATTGGGTTGAATAGCGTTTTAATTAGCTAACTATTCCAAGGTCTAGATTGTTAGTATTCCATACCCTCCAACTGTTCCCAGCTCCCCCTCCCGAAATTCTTCCAGCCCCCTCCCGAAATTCTTCCAGCCCCTCCCGAAATTCTTCCAGCCCCCTCCCGAAATTCTTCCAGCCCCCTCCCGAAATTCTTCCAGCCCCCTCCCGAAATTATTTTCTGTAAACGCTCATGAAGTCAGGAGGAGCAAATTGCGCGCCCTGAGCCGAATGATCGTAGAATCCACTATAATTCAAGGAGGAGGCAATACGTAGTATAGGAGGAAGTGAAAGCTAAAGATGTGGAGGGGGTGTCCTCGGCATCAAGGCCCGAACCTCGATTCCGCAACATGCTCTCTACCTGTGTCTTATAGATACCTCATTCTCTAGAATACATTTATAACTATGAGGATATAAGCTGAATCAATACATCTTATCAATGGGATATTAAGAGATCTCATTGATAAGATGCATTGATTCAATGTTTATCCTCCCAGTTAGTTATAAAGGGATTAGACATGGTATATCGCAAGTAGATGCCAATACTCAAGGGGGTGAAACGAGACGAAGTTCGACTCGCAGGAGCTGCGTCATCTTAGCGCGGTTCCGTTCATTCCCTAGTGCCATTAACAAAGGAATATAAGGAATATAAATTAAATCTTAAAGAGAAAGAAGTTTAAGGCGCCACAACGGGGAACTGACGGTATCCTAAGCGGAAATGACTCGCCCGCAATCTCCACGTTTTCTCTAAACCACTAATACCAATAAGTTTCTCCTATTACTGAAATATTAATTTTACTGATAAATAAAATTTACAACAAAAAACAACCAATTATAAAGTGAGCTAAGCAAACACAAAATCCCGTTCAAAAGAACAAAACAACACACTTTTAGAGGGTTATGCAATTATTTCTCCGATTGAAATTGCCCTATCGAAAATTGCTCTAGAACCTGTTATGTAGAGAATTTAGTAAGCTTTCGAATGGTCACCTTCCCCTTACCACGATTTCCAACCGTTTTCGAGATATTTACGCAAACTTTTCATATCCACTAAAATTTTTTTTGTCGAATACTTCCTTAACTCTAAGTGTAACCAAAATTTAAATACCTGAATTTCGAAGACGTAGAAAATATTTCAATTGAATCCCATGATTCTAAGTACCCACCAAAAAAAAAAAAAGAAAAAAGTTCTACTTTTCTGAAATAAGGTAGCAGATATCGCCTTAGAAATGGTTTCATTCGTTTTCCTTTGTTAAGAACCCCTTAAAACGAGTACCTGCAAGCATATGAACTCAAAAATGTAAGCGTTACGATTTTTTCAAATTAAACGAAAGATTTTTGTACCAAATTTTATCAAAATCGGACCATTTTTCAGACGCTGGGAGCGCGAACAGACAAATATATATATGTATATATACAAATTTGAACCATCGTTAATTTCGTAATTTATGCGATCTACGTGACGTTTTTTAGACGGTACTTCCAGATTGGGCCATGAGGTCAACATCATAAGCGTGTTTCCTTCCTACGGAGGGAAAAAGGAACCGCGCTAAAAAGAAGAAAAAAATTTCATATTTCGGAACTCATAGGTCACAAAAATTCAAATTTTGTATTTATACACACACACACACACACACACACACACACACGCACACACACACATATATACATATATATATATATATATATATATATATATATATATATATATATATATATATATATTTGTTTGTTCGCTCCCTCGCCGGCTTTGTCTTTTCATGTGGTTTTAGAAGTGTGTTTGAACCTAAGAAGACTATATTTTGATCTTTTAGTAGGTATATGAGTAAACTCTGTGGGTCAGTTAATACTCTCCGTGGGTGCACTGGGTTATCTGGTTGTCTTTTGATATGGGTTTAGGAGTGATATATTGGAACTTATTAGGAGGCTTGGAGTCAGTAGTTGTGATATGAGTGAACTTAGTTCCTTGATACTGTGATTTTACTGTGAAAGTAAAATGAGTGACCCATCTGTATTGAGATTTGGCTAAAGGAATGCGCGTAGTGTGCAGATCTGCATATAAATAATTACATAAATAAATAATGAATATATAATTCCTTTGACAGGATAAGTGGTAAGACTCTGGCGGGATTAAGCCGTTTATAGTAGCGATTATCCCGTAAAAACTCAACAACCTTTTCTTATTGTAGGGGAGAAATTACAAACGCCAAGTCATTACTCGTACCTGTTAGCACCCAATAAAAGCGCCCATTCATTAAGATATCCCATTGAGAATGAGCGAATGAGACTGAGGAGTGAAAGTAGTTATAAGTCATATTAATCGAAGTATAAATTGAATGATGAATGGGGGATTGACATGAAAGATGGGCGGCCTTGAAGATAGTGTCGACCTTAACCCGATATCAGCTGTGTGCATTCGCTTATTGCTACCCTTCTGTTTGTTTATTTAAATTCCCTCGTGCACCTACTCGTTTTCTTATCGAGCCAATCGGCGGTCGGCTGCTTTCATCTCCTACAGCAATGGAAGCGACAATTGTATTTGGATTATCTTGTAAGGTAAGTGTATGATTTGGCCTTTTGCTTCAAAATGATTCTCCGTTACTTTTTTTTTTTTTTTTTTTTTATGCCGCATCTAGCACCGGGGTATCTATTTCGGGGACAGGGATTCTTATCAACGGGCCCTGGAATGAAAATACTTAACCTTCTGCAGGCGGGACTCGAACCCACATCCCCATATGAGAATCCAAGCCACTGGACCAGGGGGGGGGGCCTGATTCCCCGTTAATGCCATTCAAATTAGAGATTCGCCAACTTAGCGAAAACTATTTTAGTTAAGCAAAGATGGAATAGTTGGGATTCGGCTAAAGAAACCTCAATACGATTTTTGTAAAAAAAATCTATATTTAGGACGTTTCGGCTACTCTTTGGTAGCCTTCGTCAGCTAAAATGACAAGAAAAAACAGAAATTAATACAGAAAAAAAGTTTATAATTAAGATAAGTAACAGATCTATAAATAAAATTCAACTTATTACAAAAGAACAATTTGGTGTTAAATTATTAGAACAACTAAGGTAATAATAAACGGGTAAAGTGAACATTAGTGTATATCTAGAAATTAGTTCTAGAAAATCAATAGAAACATAACAAAAAAAAAGAGTATTTTATTGAAGTGTATATAAGTAAATAGGTGGTAATAATAATATTAATTAATTTTAACAAAGAAATAAGATACTACATACCAATGAAAATGCCGGGAGGCAGAAGAAGACCAAAGTTAGGAGTTATTTTAGTTAGAAATGCACAAAATGTGAGAGGGTATTATTAGGTTTTTGACAAGGGCCTGAAACTGTGATATCATAACATTCATATACTAACTGTTTTTGTGAGGGGAACTTGTTGGTTATCAGCTTGACAGCAGGCCTATCAGTTTGCTAATCACCTTAGTTGCGGTCTAGCAATAAAAACAAATAAATAAACAACTTAGTATCTCGACAAAACGGGCAACCCCTGTGAGCGGAGTTAAAAAAAACTTTTTAGAAATTTTAGATTTTTTTCCTTTAATAACACCCCTGCAAAACTTCAAGTCTCCAGCTTTTCTGGAAGTTCCAGGCTGTAGACCTTTTTGGAACACAATATGTGGTTTGGCGTCATTTTGCTTCGTCGGTCCAAAATCGGTCTAGAAACAAACGAGTTTGAACGGCCAGGAATCGGTGGCCATCGGATCGGGCCGAGTCGCACCTCCATTGAGATGCATGTGTTTGTTTTTCTTGCGGCACAAACGGTGGCTATCGGATCGGGTCCAATGCAGGTACTAATTTTACGCATAATTTTTTATAATCATCCTAATTAACTATGATAAATTATTCGCTTAGATTAATCAGGGAAAGGGTTTTGAGAATTCAAACTTCCAAGAGATTTATATTTGTATTTTTTTTTTTCAAATAAAAAGAAAAATGCTTGCTAAAAAGAAAGTTGAATTGACCCGCTTGAGTTGCTATCAAAGCATGCCTTATCTTCAGCAGCGAATGAGAACCTGACTGCTGAACAATAATATTTACAAAACTGTCCCCATCTTGAGTAAACAATCAACTGCTAAGAACGCTTTCACTGTAATACTCTTTTATTGTTGGATGTAAAACTGCTTGAGTGGAGAAGACTCTTGGATTTTATTACTAAAACTGCAATGAAAACCTGATAATAATAATTGCATATAAGAAAGAATAACATCAAGTACTATACACTCGTATAATATATATTATACAGTGAAATTTATTGTAAGTATTAATTATCTAGATATATAGTGATAATCAGAAGCTGAAATATAAATACACAATAAATATTGCGCACGCGCACAAATATATTTATATATGTATACACACACACACACACCACACACACACATATATATATATATATATATATATATATGTGTGTGTGTGTGTGTGTGTGTGTTGCCGGCAAAGTATAGTATGCCTAGGTATTCTATATAATGCCTTGCCAGATTAGGCAAAATATAGAATGCCTAGGTATTCCATATAATGCCTTGCCGGATTAGGCAAAGTATAGAAAATATTAGTTTTTAAAACATATTACACACATTGCCTAGGCATTGTATAAAATGCCTAGGTATTCTATAGAATGCCTGTTGCTCTTTGGCATTGTATGTAATTAAAAAAGGTTTTGAGTTTACTCCATATACTTTACCTAGGTAAAGAATAACTTAAAAAAAAAAAAATGGTACAAAAACTACCTCTTTTAGTACGGCAAACAATTTACTTCATAAAGCTTAATGGAGTGGGATTGTTATTTACATATTTGGAGCTACTTGTTGCAGCAGGGCTGAGAATTGTCATATTTAGAATTGTACATTCTTTGCTCTTTTACACATTTACACTTTTTACTGTGACACTTAGTCATGCATGAACACTACGGCACCTAGCCTAAGAGGTGAAACACCTCACAAATCCTGAATGTCATACTTTGCCCAAAGCACATTAGGCATTCTATAAAATGCCTAGGGAAAGTATGAAATACACTTTATTTCATACATTGCCGGCTGGATTAAGGCATTGTATATAATGCCTAGGCAGTCATTACATTGCCTGATTTCATACTTTGCCGATAACATATATAACAATTTCTTCTTGATTTCATGATATTTTTATGGGGCAAATTTACCGATGAACCTATATAATGTATCAATATGTTCTTCTTTTCGCAGTATCTCCTTCTCATAAGTTTCGTACGATATAGGCCGAGTTATTTTGTAAGCAAGAAAAAGCAACGGTGTAAAGCACCACAACTAATGGGTTGATTTTGCAAGCAAGAAAAAGCAACGGTGTAAAGCACCGCAACTAATGGGTTGATTTTGCAAGCAAGAAAAAGCAACGGTGTAAAGCACCGCAACTAATGGGTTGATTTTGCAAGCAAGAAAAAGCAACGGTGTAAAGCACCACAACTAATGGGTTGATTTTGCAAGCAAGAAAAAGCAACGGTGTAAAGCACCACAACTAATGGGTTGATTTTGCAAGCAAGAAAAAGCAACGGTGTAAAGCACCGCAACTAATGGGTTGATTTTGCAAGCAAGAAAAAGCAACGGTGTAAAGCACCGCAACTAATGGGTTGATTTTGCAAGCAAGAAAAAGCAACGGTGTAAAGCACCACAGCTAATGGGTTGATTTTGCCTCTGTATATTATACAGCGAGTTTCCTTGTATGAAAACAAAAAATACGCCAGCTATGGGCACTTTGATGGGTTCATCTGTATCGGGCGAATAAAAGTAATCCGCCCTTACTGTCGTGCCAATTTTTCTGTTTAACGGCTCATTTAACCATTTATGGTATATGCAAAGTTCCAGGGGAAAAAAACAAGAATTGAAGCCGCTACCGCGTTAGAAGACACGCACGCACAGTTGAAACACATTAAGTAAATTATGTCCTTTTGTGTAATTTCATTTTCCTGGGATCAAAAGTTGAAACTTTTGAGCCAGTTGAAACACATTAATTTATATGTTTGGTTTATAAGAATAACATTTTTCACGCCACGATTTAAACATTATAGGCAAGAAAGCCCATGTAAATTAAATTTATATTAAAATAGTGATTTAATGTTTTGTGGTATGCTTTTCTCATATCTTGTAAGTAATGCTATAATTTCATGGTTTTATATAAACCTTTGAATTATTGACTAGTCAATTTATTATTATTTCCATTTATTTAATATATCGATTGCCTGTGATAAATAAGAAATATTTAGGTATTTCCTACATAAGCGTATTTTTTGAATATTGAGGACATTAGACAAACAAATTTTTCTATAAGCAAATCAGATTTAGGTACCTTTTAAGTCAGCAAATCAGATTGAAAACAAATTGATCCTTTAGAAATCAGTACTGCAAACCATTTACCAAACATTCCAATCCAAGGTTCTAAGAGCCATAGTCAATGCTCCCTTCTACGTTAAAATTAAGGATGTTATATTATCCACTCTCTCCACCAAGGGGATTCGGAAGGCAGTTGCCAAGAGATATGCTGTAGTGACCAAGAGAAGTGTTCCTTTGGCTCTTTCTTTCTTCAAGTGAATCAATGTCTGTGACTCACCGATCCCTCTTCGACTCCAACCATTGGTCGGAGCAGACGGGAGCTTGGTGACGATAATTGAGGATCAAGTTAAGAGACCTTGAGCATACAATCCTCATATTGTGTAATCATATCATACTAACAGATGTATCCACATACAGAATGTATAAATACACAGAATCAATAAATAAAATCCAAATGTAATCTCCATTTTCCTATTATTTTTTTTTTAACGGGGCATGGGGAATGTACATAAAGACACAATACCCATTAAAAAAATCAACATATTATAATGATGATATTTATATTATCGCTAATTTCTTATAAGTTTAAGAAATAAACCAAACAAGTTTTTATTATTTATCCCAATATTATAACTTGGAATAACTACACCTTTCGAAATTATGCAACCCCACTACTACAAATTTCATAAAATTATTGTTCTAACTATTTAGGAATTAAATTCTATAAGACTATGTTTGTAAAAATAACCAACTTGTGGGTATATTGTCCACCAGAACACAAGCAATTAAAATAAAGTAGAGCAATACAGACTTACACCAGTTGATACAAACTTATGCAAATTTCATTATCAACGTCGTTTTTCTTGGATGTTCATCCAAAGTCATGAGTTGATCCACGTCCCATCTTCAAAAATGTTACTGTTTAACATTATTGTTTAAAATAGTTTTTTTTTTTTTTTTTTTTTTTTTTTTTTTTACGGCACATCTACATCTAGGTCATTAGCGCCGACATCCAGGGTGTAGCGAGGAATTTCACCAGCGAGCCGTGGGATGATAAAATTCCTGCCGGAGGTTGGGAATCGAACCCACCATCTCCCGCTTATGAATCCAAGGCGCTAGCCATTAGACCACGGGAGACCCCTTTAAAATAGTTTTTTATGAATTACAGGCAACAGCGAAGCTATATTTTAATTTCTGTATTTGTATTGTCCACCATGAATAATTGTAATTATTCATGGTGGACATTACATGAAATAGAAGCAGCAAAATCGTGCCTCTGGTTGAAAAGCGCTATAGAACAGTCGAGTTTTAATAGTAGGTCAAGAAATCAGATAGCACACAAGATATTTAGCTTCCAGTGGATTGAGCACATAGCTTCGTGACATTTCTTGTTCCACTCTTAGTGCAATGATTTTTTTTTTTTTTTTTTTTTTTTTTTTTTTTTTTTTAAATTTTATAATAATCATATTAATCTAATTCAGAAGTGCTGTTGACCAATAGGTTTAGTTTTTTCGCTAGGGATGGGCGTATAGCAAACTCGGAAGGAACGTAGATATTTAAGGTTTTCGTCACAAAACTTATAAAACTAGTTTTGTGACAAAAACTTTAAATTCAATTATCAAATGATTGAACGAGTTCGTCAACCACCAAAATTGGGACACCGGGAGGGGGGTTTTTCTTCGTGCCCACAGTACTAATTTGTCCATACAGCATAATTTTTATGTATTGCAACGAAACTCGGTAATTTTTGTCGTCATTTAATATGAAAAATACGTTGTAAAAATAAACTAAATCGATTAATTTACGGGCTTTACCGTGCAGTTTATTCTAGCACGGTTCCCGTCATACTATATATTATTTATCTAGGTTATCTGTTTCTTGACACTGGGGAGCTACGGACCAGTGTCAACAAACAGATAACCTAGAGATAACCCGTTATCTATAGGTTACCAGTAACAGGAGTTTATCCAGTACAGGTTAAAATTCGTTGTCAATAATAAATGTTGGTTAAAATTTAAAATTTTATGATTCCAAGATGTCATTTGGAAACACCCATTATATTTTTGAGATTCCCAAGAAGTGTTCTGATTGGGGGTGCTGATGGGTGAGGAGGCTGTGTAAGGTTTCGGGATGTTATTACCCCGGATGGACCATCAGCAGGTATAGAGTAAACTCTATGAGGTACAAAATCACACTTTATTTCTAGTAATTCAATGTCTGCCATCATAGTTGAAATGAACCGCAAATACAAATAACATTATGAAATAGACACAGTACGGTAACAGCTGACCTGTTATCGTTCTAGCAACGCTTACTGCCTAGGCTCTCTTTAAAATGAACTAAAAATTCAAACCCCTCCATAAATACTTCAAAAGATTAATATTAAAAAATCTTTCTTAGGGAGTGTTTACATCCTGAAGGGAGTGTCCATGCAAAATTTTCTATCAAGTAGTTTAGGCTGGGCGATGATAGGTCAGTGAGTGAGTGATTGGTATTTGACAAATATATAGAAGTTATAGAGAAAAAGAAAATTAGTAACTCCAACTTTAAACGTAAATTCAAAGGTGAATTTGAAAAAACTAAATATTTATTTTTGGGGATGGATTTTGGTTTTGTGAAATGTTGCTCATCGCATTCTTCCAATTAACTGTAGTAATAATTCTTGAACGCTTTCTTCTTAAATCTATTATTATTAAATTGTGAAATTCTACATGAAACTCGTAATACTTCTTCTTATGTGAATCACGGATAATAAACGACATAATCTTTCACAAAGTTTCGGGATACCCCGAAGAGTAAGCCCATTTTATTTATAGAACAAAGATAAGAACGAAACTAATCATACCTAATAACAAAGCGGGCCAGCGTTGATAAGAAATAATGGCGAGCGACGACTGTGATACGGCTACCTTAAAAACTGATCCCATAAGAAAATAATACAACATACGTTTTGTCGGTACCGATAAAAGTAGAGGATCAAGAAGATTATCTAATGCACGCAGGCCTTAACATAACCCTCTATAAGGTGCATTAAAGTTTATTAGTACAAGACACGCCATCTTGATATACAATCATATCCTAACATTGTACCAGATAAAGCAATAACGTCACTCAAAGGAATCATTTTTTTAAGAAATAAAGATGAATCCAAAGTTGAATAAATATTTGGGAGGAAAGAAGAAGAAGGAGAGTTAGACTTGAAGGACAGTAAATAGTATGCTTATGACCACCATCCGACAAAAATCGGCCATAAAATCAGCCATAAAATCGTTCTTATTCAATGAATTGAAAACGTCCTACGCACTTTACAAGTAAATATCATTAGGAAACTGCAGTTAAAATTTGAAGTTGATCGGGCAAAAATTGAAGACGCCAGAGTATCGCCCGATTTGAAAAACATAGTTATGAGAAAACTACTTTAAAGTTTGATGTTCTGAAATGTTCATTTTCTTTCCTATTTCATGCTTTCTTGTAATAAAGATGAAACAAGTGGGTTTTAATTTTGAAATTTATGAATAGAGGATGAAGAAAAAAGTTATCAGTGAAAAAGGGACCAATCGAAGTGCGCTCAAAAAATGATCTTCAATTCAGCATTGCGTTCTCTGCTCATCGGACTTTATCGTATTTTATGCCCATTTAAAAACTTTTTCTTTACTTATATACTCTTGGATAGCATGGTAAAAAAAAAGTTACAAGGTTTTTTTTTTTAGTTTAGTTAATTATTTTATTTAGTTTCTTCATTTTAATATTATTGTTAGCACTTTCCTCCGAAGGAAAGTAGCTATTGAGGTTGGACTCATGACGGAATTTTTGAAAAATTTCTTCAAATCTTTATCGATCCTACCTAGTAGACAGCGAAAATGACCCCCGTTAAAATTTATATATATATATATATATATATATATATATGCATATATATATATATATATATATATATATATATATATATATATATATATGTGTGTGTGTCTGTTAACACGATAGCGGCCAGAGTTTTTGTTTTTTCGTCACGAAACTTGGTATATAGCATTCAATTAGCAAACGATTGAACGAGTTCGTTAACCACCAAAATCGGTCCACCGGAAGGGGGGGGGGGTTTACCCCGAGCCCAAAACACTAATTTGACCATTTCCGCCGTAATATTTGTTATATTTCAACGAAACTTGGTATTCGTAGTAGTAATATAGAGAGAAAAGTGAGATATAAAAATGAACTAAATCGGTTCATAAGGAGGGGGGGTTTACTCCGGACCGACAATACCAATTCGCCACTACCAGCCGTGATTTTTGGTATATTTCGACGAAACTCGGTATTCCTAGTGGTAATCTACAGGTACATAAGTGTTGTAAAAATAAACTAAATCGGTTCATTAGGAGGGGGGGTTTACTCCAGACCCACAATACCAATTCGCCACTACCAACCGTGATTTTTGGTATATTTCGACGAAACTCGGTATTCGTAGTGGTAATCTACAGGTAAATATGTGTTGTAAAAATAAACTAAATCGGATCTTTAGGAGGGGGGGTTTACTCCGGACCCAAATTACTAATATACTCATACTGGTCGTAATTTCTGCTTTATTGTAACGAAACGCGGTATACGTCGTGGGTAACTCATGAGAAAGAAGTGTTGTAAAAATGAGCTGAATCGGGGGGTTTACTTTGTAATATATTTCAATAGAAAAGGCAGCCAGACATAGGTTCACAAAGGCGCCGCTAGGAGCGCTAGAGGGACTGTATCCGGTTACTGCGTTAGATCAAAATACGATAATATGAGGTTTTTTGTATTTATTACGTAGTGCAGTAGGTACTATGTGTAAACATAACTCTGGAAGCAAATTAATAATTTATCAGTTACTCATTACAAAATTAAAAGAGAACTATTCATGTTTTTATTTTATTTATGTAGGATATTTTAAGCAAATTGTTCTGGAAAGCAGTCTACACTACCCAAATTCTGAGGAAAGTGCTTAGTTATGCAGCTCCTGCGTGACGGACTTTTTTCTTTATATATAGTTTATTTATGCGTTAGCACTCTAGCACCTAGGGTTGTCGGTTTTGTTCACCGCTACGGGATGTTGGCTTTTCTTTCGAAAAGAGGATAGCCATCATCTCAAATCATGCCAGAAGTTGATTATATGTCGGTAATTCATCCCCAATAAGAAGAAGAAGAAGACCTGTGTTAAAAAATGAAATTAAAATTTAAAAAAAGTTTATCTTTAGTTAATAATTTTCTCACGCTTTATACAAATTTAGTGAGTTCTCTAAATAGGAAAAATGTCATAATACCTCAAAATACTTCTTCAGTCTCGGCATGGATATACAAGTGGAAGGATCTCCTCCTGACGAAGAGGCTGAAGATGTTTTATTTAAAAATGAACCTCCTGAAAAGGCACCAGAACAGTTCGAAACGTGTAGAGAAAATAAATAAATATTGTGGAAGTGTTATTGAATTTCCGCCTATTTCGAGAATTACCCGAGTTTGTGTTTGTTTAAAATTTGTTTATACCTGTTTTGATACAATGGATTTGGAATATTCAGGGTTTATTAAATTGATGGTGAATTACAACGAAGCTTAGTTCACTTCTTATTTATACCTGTATGGTGTTATTGATGCAAAATATAAAGCGTTTACGCAGAAATACAATGGTTTCTGCCAGAGAATTTCTCAGGGATATCTCACCATTGTTACAATTTCTCATAACATCTAGGCGATGAACAATTGCTGAACATTTACAGGATACGATTTCTCTAGTTTTCTACAAACTTCTGGTATGTATTCATATGCCTCCTTCCACGTGAAGATCTCTGCTCATCTCATATCATTATGAGTCCTTAATTTTAGTATGTCCGATCCACAAGCTTGCCAATACTACTTCTTTTCGCTTAGTTTGGAGGACCAGATAGTATCTGTGTATTTTATTTGTCATTGTTTGTTGACTCTTGCCCTGTATCATCCTTCGTAATATAATTGTCGATTTAACCTAACTAAAATGAGGCTAATCGAAAAATTTGACTCAAATGATCTTCACGAAAGATATGCAAAATCTACAAATTGACCAAGTCTCACTAAAATAAATAATGATCCAACTGCTTCATTGGTGAGTAGAACGCTCAGAAATGACTTGGTCATACTAGATGCGTAACTAGGTATAGGCTATTAATCCCGGCTACCTGTCAATGAACTATTGACGTGTGTCATTAGTTAATGACCGTGGGAACATCATCTCATCCACTCCATCTCTTCCCATTCATAGAAATCATATCACCTCGTTTTTGTGAATGAGCTTTCGGATTGTCGAATTTACACATCCTTGAATTCTATAGATTGCTATTCTTTCCGTTATTTTTGTGCAACATATATATATAAGAAAAAAATAGTCCCTGTTGTTTTATTGCTTGCAGTATTTGTAATTTTTATTAGCGATAAAATTAATTTTTCATTTTACAAGATACTTAAAATGAGAAACATTTGTTGTTGTTTGTAATAGAGATGCAGATACAATTAACCCAAAAATGTAAAATCTATAATTTCTAAGTAAATTCTGCCAAAAACCCCATACTCTTGGGAACCAATCTGCTGGTTAACGAACTTGTCCTTTCGTTCTAGACGAAGCATATTTGGCCAATGTTCACTCAAATCGGGGAAATTTTGTAGACGTTTGGTGGCAAACAGGCAATATATAAAATATATTTACACATTAACGGAATGTGTGAGCACTGAAAAAACGTTATTGTTCCGTGGTCATGGGTTAATGAAAATTGAAATTTTTCATATTTACTTCCAAATAGCTCTATTGGGTTGACGTCATGAGCGGGTTTTCTTCGCATAAGAGGAAATTCTTATAATGGCGTCATTCGTTTTCTGAAAAGTTGAAATTAAATAAAGTATGACTTCTTTAAATATAATAGGCTTTGTCAACAAAGAAAGGGCAACAATTATGTGTTCTATAACTTATGTGTTATTAATAAACTGAGAAATACACTTTTTGAGGTTTAATATTTCGGCAATATGAAGCCGAGAATAAGGAATAACAGGTTAGTAATCCTATCCTCAGTTGGATACCTGTTATTCACTGAAATACTATCATTACTATTCCGCAGTGTTATTATCAGCAATTATAGTTATCAGTCTTGAGGCATTGTTATCAGCAGCAAACACCTTAGCTGAAAATCTTTACTTGATAATAGAAATGACATTTTTTCTTATACTTACCTTTTAGTCTTAATCACAGGTAAAAGTGTTCATAAATAATATGTGTTCTTTAACACATATTCATCCTTCGAATATATAAAGAATTCCATCTGAGACCTTTTAGCGCGGTTCCTCCCTCCCCCATAGGGAGGAACCCCGCTTATAGGGTTGATACAATGAAACAATCCGGAAGTGCCGACTAGAAAATTTCGCGTTTCAGAACCCCTAGAGACCGAAAATAACGGTGGTTCAAATTTGTATATATATATATATACATATATATATATATATATATATATATATATATATATATATATATATATATTTGTCTGTTCGCTCATTTCTGGCTTCCCTGATGGTCCGATTTTGATGAAATTTGGTACAAAAATCCGTCGTCCAATTTGAAAGGTCAAGTTCGTTAACCAGCAAAATCCGCCCACTGGAAGATGGCGTTTGGGGCGAAATTCGCGCAGACAAAATCCTAACGCTTACGTTTTTGAGTTCATAAGCTTGTAAGTACTCTTTTTATAGGCTTCTTGGGCTAGAAAAACGAATGAAACCATTTTCAAGGCGATAGCTTTAACCGTTGTCGAGAAAATTGGAAAAATAATTTTTGAATTCCGTTTTTGGTTTGGGTACTTAGAATCACGGGATTCAGTTGAAACATTATCTGCATGTTCTAACTTCATTAAAACTAATATGTTGAAAGTTATGTAACGTTTGGAGTTAAGGAAGGGTTAGAATAAAAAATTTTATGAACAGACATGAAAAGTTTTGGTAACTTTGTACACTTTCCTTAATATCTCGAAAAAGGTTGAGAATCTTGGGAAACGGAAGATGACCATTAGAAAGGTCACTAAATTCTCTACAAAAATGGTTTTAAAGAAAGTTTTGATTAGGCGATGTCAATCGGAGAAATAAGTGCATAAAACTTTAAAGTAATTGATTTCGCTTATTCGAACTGTTCTTTTTCTCTTTGATTTTGGTACTTAGAATTATGGGATTCAGTTGAAACATTTTCTGCATGTTCTACATTCATTAAAACTAATATGATGAAATTTTTGTTACGTTTGGAGTTTAGGAAGGGTTAGAATAAAATATTTTATTAACAGACATAAAAAGTTTTGGTAACTTTGATCAGTCAACTAGTAAAGTAATTGATTTCGCTTATTCGAACTGTTCTTTTAAATTGCTTATAGTCAGATAATGTATTTGACAATAAAACAGATTAAGTAAAATAAGAAGATCAATTTATTGTTAGAAATGTAGCGTTCAAAGAGAGAGATCCCAAGGCTTTCCAAATGCCTCTGAGCGGAGGCCTTTCTGCCCGACTTATGGTATAGCTGACCCATACAGGTAAGATTGTAAATCAAGACCTTTCAAGACTGGTTTGTTTGAGATTTCATTTGGATAGCTGTTTCGCTATTGATCTAAATAAAGTAATAACTGTTTCTATTCTATGCCTTCATAAACACTAGAGATAAGAACGGAACCCCGCTAAGATGACGCAGTTCCTGTGAATCGGACTTTTTTCGTATAGATACACATATTGCACGATTTGTTCAACAACGTCATGTCTCAAAAGTCCGTCACGCATGAGCTGCATAACTAAGCACTTACCTGAAATTTGGGTAGTGTAGACTGCATTCCTGAGTAATTTGCTTTAAATGAAATATATAAATAAAGTATAAACATGAATAGTTCTTTTCTTTTATTATTTTGTAATTAATTTGCTTCCAGAGTTATGTTTATACATGGTACTAAATTTCGTATTTTCGTCTTTCGGTCTGACGCAGGAACGGAATACAGTCTCCCTAGTAGTAGAAAGCGCTCCTAGCGGCAGCTTTGCGAACCTACGTCTGGTGGGCTAATTGTATTGAATAGGTATTCCAGACCCAAAGTACTAATTCACATATGCCGAGCGTAATTTTGTTTAGTGCAAAGAAATTCAGGAAACTTCGTGACCCCAAAAAGAGGAATTTCTTTTAAAAATAAACTAAATAAGTCCTTCTGAAAAGGTGGTTTCCTCGTGACCCAAATTACTAATTTTCTCGTTTCGGCCGTAATTTATGTTTTATTGTAACGGATTTCGGTATACATCGTGGGTATCTAAAGGCAAACATGCGCGGCAAAGATAAATTAAATTGCTTTATTAGAAGTTTGGATTTACTCTGTATTATATTCAAATTAAATTAAACCGCCAAAGTGGGTAGGTTATTGGTAGATACTTCCACCACTAGAAGCGCTGAACATGGAGTCTGTATCCGGTTTTTTAATGGTTATTGAGTCAGTTGTTCATTAAAGAGTAAAACCTTTTTTTTTTTTTTTTTTTTTTTTTGCACTACCCATCTTGTAAAGAATGTGCTTAGTTATTCAGCTCCTGTCTGACGGCCTGTTCAGCTTAATTTCTCTAGGAATAAACCATAATTGCCATAAGAAATTTTAAACAAAAATAAATGAATTATTTTAATAATTAAAGACAACATATTATTTAATTGGATAAAATCCAAGGTTTACCTTTTGTAACAAAAGGGGGCTGTCGAAGTAAAAAAGATTTTATTCTTATCTCACCACTTTACTTTTTCGGTGGGGGGGGGGGGGGTCTTAAGAAGGAAAAGGAAATGGAGAAGAGGGAGGAGACTCCATTTGTAAAGAATTTGTGTTGGTGTATAAGAGCAGTGTTGCCACGGAAGAAAGAGGATAGAGTTGGTGGGGTGGCACCTCTGGGGGAGCAGTGTCGCCAACAGAACGCGCATCGATTCCTACTCCCACCCCTTCAGCGGCAGAATATTACATAACAACGGGATTTTCCTTAAAACTAAACAACTTCTCTCCCTTATAGAAAGTAATTTTCCACAATTTACTGAGAAAGTGAAAGAAGAATACTTTTTTTTTAGAAGAAATATCACAGAATTTCAGCAACTGCTTCCTTGATATACTTATTTTATATTTTTATTATTTTGTAAATCTGTTCTGCAGGAATGTCGATTAGCAGGAAGCGATCACGTATTTAGGAACATCCGCTAATAAGATGATTTATTTAATGCGGCAAGTCCATTTAGAAATAATCAATTTACAATTAATCATTTACAATTAATCCATTCAAAATTAATCCATTTACAATTAATTATCCATGTACAATTAACTACTGATTACAATTTCTTCGTGAAAGATATGTACACGACCAAAAGCTGAGAAAAAAATGTATAAAAAAAAATGTTAATGAGCATACATATGACAAAAAAATAATAATCTGGAAAAAATGAAAAGCAGTATCCCATACCCAAATAAAAATAATAAAAAATTGGGAGGGGAGTAAATAAAATGAATGAAAACGTTTATTAATAATATTTTAAACAGAAGAAAAAAATAAATAAAAAATGGTTTAAGTTTAAAATTTACATTAATATTTGTTCAATTTTATGATATTTTTGGATCACATAATAGTATCGTAGAGAAAACACAATACTCATTGCCGCTAATGTGTTAACAGACTAAGCAAGCGGTGTGTGTGTGTATGTGTGTGTGTGTGTGTGACATCTGAGTTTGAGAGATCTGAGTTCAGGGGTTATAATACATTGTAACTTTTTTTTTTTTATGGGCTAAAATTCTTCCTTAACCCTTTAAGCCGCAATCATCGGGAAAAAAAAACACATTAAAAATCAAGTGATGCAAAAAAAATGACTCCTTTTGGTTGCTAAAACACAGCCCATAGCCCATTTATTGCAAGATCAAACTTTTTTATTTGTTTTTTTTTTTAACGGCCTGAGCCGTTTGTGCGCTTTAAGGGTCTATGTAATTTGTACTTGAATGCAAACCCGCATGACACAGGTCTAGGCATTTCCCACGTTGCGGCCGCGATCTTTCACGCTTATAATGGGATTTCTTACCTGTGTTAGTTGCCTTGTCCTCTGGATACTTTACTTACTTATTTTCTGAATTTCTATTAAACTTGATCATTAGCCCGTTTACTCAAATTAAGATTTGCAAAGAAATATTTTTACTCTTTGATACATTTATAATTACACAATGCAGTAAGGAAATAAATAAACTGTGATAAAAACAATCCATTCTCCTAGGCCTAAATTAGGATGTGTTTTTTTGCTCTTTCCGGTGTAAATATCCATATTTAATGCATATCCTGTCTCACTACAGCACAAAACCCATACTTTCGTTTAAACAATTATCAATAACATCCTAGCGACATATTCTAGAAAGATAAAGTAACAAGCAATAGTATTTCTTATAGAATTTTTTACGTGCATTGTTGAAGGTAGATGTGCTTCTGTGGAAGGAAACCACTGATAACACTTCAGAGGGTGGGGCGAGTTTGGGTACGCTAGGTGCCGGAAGACGACTAAGTACCGCTATGTGAGCTTTCAAGGGGTAGAAAGGGGCTGGAAGGGTTGCAAATAGTTTTAATAGTCCCAGGATATCTAATAGAACAACAAGCAACTAGAATCGGCGCCCGAACGAATTTTTGAACTTACGACGGCTTAAGCCGTCTCTGCGCCTTAAAGGGTTAACTAATCAAAAATGACATCCAAGAGTATTTATGTGGAAAATTTATTTTTGAAATGGCAAAAAAATAAGATTTTCCGAGTGAAATCCCGATGCCGAATGAACGCGAAGCTGATTTAAAGATTTTTTTGAGCGTGTTTCGATTGGTCCCTTTTTAATTGGTAAGTTTTTTTTTTCTTTAGTACATTTCAAAATTAAAACCCATTTTTTTTTAAACTTTATTATAAGAAAGAGAGAACAAAAAAAAATGAAATAGGAAAAACGTGAACATTTCAGAACATTAAACTTTAAAGTCATTTTCTCAAAACTGTTTTTCGAATCAGACAATACCCTGGCATTTCAATTTAACCCGATCAACTTCAAATTTTATCTGCAGCTTCTTAATGATATTTCCTAGTAAAGTACGTAGGATTTTTTTAATTCATTGACTTCTAACGATTCTATGGCCGATTTTCGACGTATTTTTTCATTTAAAATCAATAATTGTTCACCATTTTCAAAAAAATAATATTTATTAAAAATCCTCCGTACTTTACTAGATATAACCTTCTTCTTTCGAAATAATTTTAGTTTTTCGTTGTAGATTAGAAATTTCCGCCTGCAGACTTTTTATTTTCGAAACTTATTTCTTTCGGATACTTTAATATCCCGTATAAAACATTAGAATTGAAAAATATTGATTTATTTGTTATTCATTTTTATTTTACTTTAAGAGCTGCTCAGCAATGATGATCTGCCCTAAAAGAATTTATATATAATATAATAAATAAAATAATAAATTATAAGCTAAGGATCAGTAACAAAATTAAAAATTAAAGGGTATGGAGAATGAAATGAAGAAAAAAATATTAATAAAAAATAATAAAGAAATATATAAGGAATTAATAAAATAAATACAGAATTAAACTTATAATTTTAACGGTAATAATAAATAGTAATCATAATGATATTTGTGGAGTTGATATCTGAGGAATATTATCCTGAAATAAGAAACTCTGACTTGGGAGTTATGTGTGGTATAACTATATTTTATTATATGTCTTTGTCGTCTTTAAGTAAGTCAGTATGGTATCAATGTGGGGGCTCCTATCAGATAACAGTTCACTGAGGCTTCGAGGAATCTGTAAGTTGTCTCTTTTAAGAAAGTCTGTTAGTAAGTGTTTTACAGTTAAAGGTACGTTGCATGCCTCACATAGTGGTGAGGCATTTAACGTTACCTTTATTTGTTATTTATAAATTCATGAAAATGAGTTTGATTTTGATCGCACAAATTAGTATTACCCCTTAATTAAGACAGTAATTAAATCAAGTTCTCCTTTTAACTTTTAATATATTACAAAATAAAATAGAATAAACAAGTAAATAAAACTGAAAAGTAAAATTAAAAAATATGGAAAAAATTCAGAATCATGAAGAATTTCTGTGTGTGTATGTACATATATATATATATATATATATATATATATATATATATATATATATATATATATATATTCATATATATTTTAAACAAAATTTGGTAAAAAGATTGGACGAGCTCCTCAACCACCAAAATGGACCCATCTGGTGTGGTGGATTACACAAATTACTAATATGTCCCTGACGGTCATAAATATTGGTTATGTTGCAACTTGTCATATATTGAGCACATATAAACACAAAAAAAGCGTTGTAATAAGAACATAAATACTAAATGGACGTCCTTCAAACAAATCTATTTTTTCTTTTATTACCTTAGAGAAAATTAAAAGCTTTCTACTTTATAAACATATTATGTTTTTATTAATTAAAACGGAGTAAGAGGCTGGTATCTTTTAACCTTTATTGTATCACACATATTTACCATTTTTAAATTTACTCGAGTGATCATAGGAGTACAGAAATTTAAAAATTAATTTTTTATTAAAAATATTTTAGGAATTCATCTTTTCGTTACTTTGAAATGTATATAAAAATTATTAAGAGGAAAAAAAATAAGTACCCCTGGTGGGACTCGAACCCACAATCCCCGGTTTAGGAGACCGATGCCTTATCCATTAGGCCACAGGGGCTTGGTGATGGCCCGGCCGCTCTTTACACAGTCCTGACACAATGAGGTAATATTCAATCTAATAGAATTGGTCTTTTTGAGAAATGTTTTCGAAAAAATAGAAACTATTTCGTCTCTTGTTTTTTTTTTGTTTTTTTTTTTTTATACATAACTCAATTTATTTGCAAAAATATTCTATATCATTAGGGTAACCTCTTGATATTTAGGTCTTCCTTTGGCTGCCAATATTTACAAATTCAATTTTTTTTAGGTATTTCATTCTCTCCTTTTATTGTCATTTGTCATTTAAAAAGTTATTTTAGGAATTATCTTTTCATTACTTTGAAATGTATATAAAATTTATTAAGATGAAAAAAAGTTAATACCCCTGGTGGGACTCGAACCCACAATCCCCGGTTTAGGAGACCGATGCCTTATCCATTAGGCCACAGGGGCTTGGTGTTGGCCCGGCCGCTCTTTACACAGTCCTCTTCCAGTGAGGCAATATTCAATCTAATAAACTTGGACATTTCGAGACATTTTTTTGGAAAAATTGCAACTATTTCCTGTCTTGATTTTTCTTATAGAGTACGCAATTTACTTGCAAAAATATTACACATGATTCCGTAAATCTGTTGTTCTTTAGTTTTTTCTTGGCTCAGAACATTTACAAAAACAATTTACTTAGGTCATTCATTCTCCTTTATTTTACATTTATATTAATTTATCTTTTAAATTGAGTTAAAATATTATTTGATCAAAGAGCAAATCGCCTATGTCGCGACCCTCTAAATAAAAAAATAAAAAATATCAATTAAATTTAACTTCCCAATATTAATGTATAGAAATCAGTATTTTAACTTCTGATTGTTGCAATATGTTAGGGTTCCTAATATTGCTGATTTTTAAATAGTTACTATTGGCTTAAATTTGGGTTTATTTATTTTTATTATTATTTTTTTTTTTTTTTTTTTTTTAGAATATTGTTTTAAATGGCTTAAGCTCTGGAATCAGTGGGAAATGAAATTCTAGAGAAAGAAAACTTTTTTCCTAATTATAACCGACATTTTGCACATCGCACATTGACTGGCATTTGTGCATTGCTCTGCTGTAATCTCTTCCCAGGCCTATCTGATGCGACGAATGAGGTGCCTCCTTTAGCCAATGTGCTCCCTGTAGAACAAATCTTTAATGTTTGCCCATGCGAATAAATCCAAAGGCGTGAGATCTGAAGATCGAGCCGGCAAAGATACCGGCCCACAGTGGGGTATTTCCCCTGAAAAGCTGGCCAAAAGTCCATTTTGTAAAAGTTATCCGAGACAAAAATGAATTAGTGCTAAAAATAGTTGAATAGTTTGTGCACAATGTGTAAGGCTAATTTTTGACCTGACATTGTCTGTAAGCCAGGCGTACCACAACAAAGTCTCCAGTTTTTAATAGAACACTGACTTCTTAACTGTTCTCCGAATATTTATCTGTGTAAAAAATTAATTTTTCACGAGTTTGGATTTTTTATTGCAATTTTGGTTCGGGATAACTCTAAAAGAGGTAAACGAGAGTACATTTATTGCTTTTTGGCAATAATTAGGCCATATGTTAATTAGTTTGACCACAAGAGAAAATATAAAATATATTGGCCTTTTTAACGTCAAATTTGACATAACTCGAAGGTTTTTGTTATACTTCCAAGCATTTCCAACCTGTTGTTTTTATATGAACATTTAAAGGAAGTATTCAGCTTTAAGAATATATAATCAGAAATCGCGGTTTCGCGCGGAGTTGAGTCTGCATGCCAGTTAATGTCAAAGTTCACGAAAGCATTTCTTATGTTTGTCGTTTTCCGGAGTCAAAATAATGACTAGACAAAATGTATTTGACGTCATGTGTTAAAGAAAAGAACCTTAATTATAAAGAACAATTAGATGTGAGGGGTCTCCCGTGGTCTAATGGCTAGCGCCTTGGATTCATAAGCGGGAGATGGTGGGTTCGATTCCCAACCTCCGGCAGGAATTTTATCATCCCACGGCTCGCTGGTAAAATTCCTCGCTACACCCTGGATGTCGGCGCTAATGACCTAGATGTAGATGCGCCGTAAAAAAAAAAAAAAAAAAAAAAAAAAAAAAAAAAAAAAAAAAAAAATTAATTAAATCAAGCACATAAAAAAGGAGTAGAAAAAAAAATGAAGTGTGGCTGCAGAGTATATTATTGTTACCAAGGGCAAAAATGAGACATGGGCTACCATTTTATAGATTCTAAGAATCCAATGGGCGCAGCCGAAGACAGTAAGGGAGAAAAGTTCCATACTACTACTGGTTCAATGGAATTCCTGTATGCTACACAGATGTTTTTCTGGAGGTAATCCTCAAGCTGGTGGTATATTAAGGATATAACTAGCTCCCATGATGCTTATTCAAAACTGACATAACTTTCTGAGTGATTTCAAGGAAGTGGTGTATGTTTAGGTTTGTGTGTGCGTGCGCGTGGGTGGGTGAGTGTGTGTAGGCGTGTCTGCATGTGTATGTGTGTCATCTGTTAACATTGATAGTCAATGTATAAAAATATATGTATTATACCTAACATTAATAAATTATTTAAAACAAAAAAATCATTATATTGCCTTAAAACCCATTACTGAAATCATATATTACCCATTATTCAAAGTATATGATCAAAGAAAATGGATTAAGCATCAAAAATATTTTTGGCCAAGAATATCAGTCCTGTACCCCACTGTGCAACCCCTGGATAGTTATGGTCCAACCAATTTCGACGTTGGAACCAGCTTCCCAACCTCTGTACCAAAATGACATCCTCCAACTGCAACGACAGTTCATTATCGAGGTATGCGTGGAAAAACTCTGCGTTATGTCGAGGGGTCAAAAAAAGTGGACCTATTAATTCATTTTTCACACAAAATCACTGGCATACTCACTCCTATATTTTTGGGGTGGGGTGGGGGAGAGTTTTATTAATGTAGGTGGGGGGGAGGGGGGGACAAATCATATACTTTTAAAGATTTCTATCTACGCGTTATGAAAGACTGCCGTTTCATTCTTTTAGTTTTTTGCGTTTTTCTCAGAAACGAAGCAAAAACGCAGCAAAAAGGTTTGGCCGTTTTTCGGGGGATACGCAGTATATATATATATATATATATATATATATATATAAATCACGTGTCTGTCTGTTTGTCAGTTTGTTCCTTATACAAATCTACACCGTTTGACCAAACTTGGCACACAGGTAGGTCTTGATACGGGAAATCTCCTAGGCTAGGTCAAAATAGTCAAATTTCAAAATTTGGTCTAAAGGTGAAACGTTTGGTTGAAGAAAAATTGGCTACACTGAACCATTCAGATTCTGATGGCCATTTTGAATAATGTCTCAAATTTATTTGTTGATGTTTTAGAATAATTAGAATAACTCGAACTCATTGATGACTTTATATCATTATATAATCATGTAATGCAGTTTATTTCAATTTTATATCAACAATCACTGTCTAACTAAGAAGCGCTGGCCTTTCTTTGATAAGAGCTATCTACTCGCAGGCTGTGGTGCTGGCCTCTGTTGGCTGTTTTATGAATTGCTGTTGTGCTGGCCTCTGCCGGCTACTTTATGAATTACTTGACAGATATAAATAAATTCACACAGTTTGCCCGATTTTGACGTAACAGGGTATACAAGAAGTTATTGATACGGGGGGAGTCATAGGCAGAAAGTAGGTGTAGCAAGGCACGCCGGGGAACAGCTAGTATATATATATACAAATTTGAAGCATCGTTATTTGCGTGATCTATGGAAGCTGACACATGAATTTTCAAGTCAACACTTCACGATTGTCTCACGAAGTCAACCTGATAAGCGGTTTTCCTCCTTATGACGGGAGTGATAAAACGCGTTCAAAATATAGTGGACATTTGTGGACACTTATTTAACATAGTGAACTTCCTACCACATCTACCTACGTTTTGACAATTTGTATCCATCCGATTTCAAAATTAATTTTTTGAATTGGTAATGATGATGAAAGTTTGCCTTGTATGGTTTAGATATAAATAGAGGAATATATTGAGATAGAATAGAGGGTGGAGAGTGAGAGGAGCGAGGTGAAACCCAACTTTCTACATAGTCCTGGTGGAGGGGGACCCAAGGCTGATGTTGTGCAACCATCAGGTCTGCTCAGGATGTCTTCGGCCGATTCTCTTACTATCTGCGTGCTATATACTTATATATATATATATATATATATATATATATATATATATATATATTTATATATATAGGTGTATATCAAAATACTATATAACTAAACGGCCACTGAGATCAGAGAAGGGGCTTCATCCTATCGCACCATGTTCAGGAATACTAAAAAAACATTTTACTATCTATTGTATTTTCTTGGAGGCCTTTTCAACAACTCTTCAACTCAAAACGTAACCCAAATGTTCAGCTCAATCTGTCATTTTGGAGGAAACGAAACGTAGAGCCTACTTTTACCAACTTTTCTCGAAAACGGTTATACATCAAACCCATAAAAAAGATACCTGGAAGCCAATTAAGGCATGCAGTAAGAAGCGAAATTTGGAACAAAAATACTTTATCTATAACTAAAAGCAAATTTCGTTAATAAGTAGCATCCGCGGTATGGAACTTTCTTTTGTACTTTTTATTAAATACCCTTTAAAATAAGCTTCCTTTTTTTAATAGGCTTCCAGTTAGAATTGGTATAGTAATTAATATGTGAGGAATCGAATGAAGTAAATTTCAAGGCGATTTATTTATCGATTTTCTTGATCGAGAAAAAATATTATATTAACATACATTAACAGCTCTGAACATTTGGTTAAATAGCCCAAAAATCGTCGAGAAACGGACGTTACCATACGAAAGCGTACTGAATTTCCCACTAAAAGTCTACCTTTCATTGGGAACATTTCAGTTGGAGGACGCTTAATGTTTGAAAAGCGTTGGTTTCCTTCCATTGTAGGTAAAATATTATTAATTTATACTCTGAACCTTCTAAATCACATCAAGAATAAAGCAATGTGTGGACACTCGCTTCGATGACGCAGTTCCTTGGAATAAACTTTTACTATTGTCAAGACATCATGGAGCTCTATATTTATATTTTTACATTTTGACGCTACCTATTTGCTAACTCTTGGCTAAGTCCGCTAATACTGTGTTGAGCCTTACTTTGCTGGTCTATTTGCTAACTCTTGGCTAAGTCCGCTAATACTGTGTTGAGCCTTACTTTGCTGGTCTATTTGCTAACACTTGGCAAGTCCGCTAATACTGTGTTGAGCCTTACTTTGCTGGTCTATTTGCTAACACTTGGCAAGTCCGCTAATACTGTGTTGAGCCTTACTTTGCTGGTCTATTTGCTAACACTTGGCAAGTCCGCTAATACTGTGTTGAGCCTTACTTTGCTGGTCTATTTGCTAACACTTGGCAAGTCCGCTAATACTGTGTTGAGCCTTACTTTGCTGGTCTATTTGCTAACACTCGGCAAGTCCGCTAATACTGTGTTGAGCCTTACTTTGCTGGTCTATTTGCTAACACTTGGCAAGTCCGCTAATACTGTGTTGAGCCTTACTTTGCTGGTCTATTTGCTAACACTTGGCAAGTCCGCTAATACTGTGTTGAGCCTTACTTTGCTGGTCTATTTGCTAACACTTGGCAAGTCCGCAAATACTGTGTTGAGCCTTACTTTGCTGGTCTATTTGCTAACACTTGGCAAGTCCGCTAATACTGTGTTGAGCCTTACTTTGCTGGTCTATTTGCTAACACTTGGCAAGTCCGCTAATACTGTGTTGAACGTTACTTTGCTGGTCTATTTGCTAACACTTGGCAAGTCCGCTAATACTGTGTTGAGCCTTACTTTGCTGGTCTATTTGCTAACACTTGGCAAGTCCGCTAATACTGTGTTGAGCCTTACTTTGCTGGTCTATTTGCTAACACTTGGCAAGTCCGCTAATACTGTGTTGAACGTTACTTTGCTGGTCTATTTGCTAACACTTGGCAAGTCCGCTAATACTGTGTTGAGCCTTACTTTGCTGGTCTATTTGCTAACACTTGGCAAGTCCGCTAATACTGTGTTGAGCCTTACTTTGCTGGTCTATTTGCTAACACTTGGCAAGTCCGCTAATACTGTGTTGAACCTTACTTTGCTGGTCTATTTGCTAACACTTGGCAAGTCCGCTAATACTGTGTTGAGCCTTACTTTGCTGGTCTATTTGCTAACACTTGGCAAGTCCGCTAATACTGTGTTGAGCCTTACATTGCTGGTCTATTTGCTAACACTTGGCAATTCCGCTAATACTGTGTTGAACCTTACTTTGCTGGTCTATTTGCTAACACTTGGCAAGTCCGCTAATACTGTGTTGAGCCTTACTTTGCTGGTCTATTTGCTAACACTTGGCAAGTCCGCTAATACTGTGTTGAGCCTTACATTGCTGGTCTATTTGCTAACACTTGGCAAGTCCGCTAATACTGTGTTGAACCTTACTTTGCTGGTCTATTTGCTAACACTTGGCAAGTCCGCTAATACTGTGTTGAACCTTACTTTGCTGGTCTATTTGCTAACACTTGGCAAGTCCGCTAATACTGTGTTGAGCCTTACATTGCTGGTCTATTTGCTGATCGTCCATAAGTTTTCTATTGGGGTTCGCACATATTACGTTTAATTTATTTCCTCATTTATTTATACATATGTCAAATTGGATTGAAATAGGACGAATGATAAATTCATAATGAAACAATATTTTAGCATAAATATGCTTTAGCGATGACTAAACTGGTAAAAACCGTTACAAAAAAGTGCCACAAACATGTGTCCGCTGGCTTTCGCGCATACGCGGTGGCCACGAACGAAAAATAATACTATATGTCATACAGTACATTACATAGGTTTGTCAGTTGGACCTATAGCATATTTATGTTCCTGAATTTGAGCAGAAGGCTCTAAACGAAATAATTTTTGATTGAAAGGATTTTTATTGACAAATTTGGTACTTCCTTCAATAAAAACCGGGAATCTAAACTTGGTTGAAAATAATTATTCCTAATGAACATATTCTTCTGAGGCTTCTTGCTTATCTACGCGACCTTTACACCCCGGTTTGATAATAGATGAGAGCATTAAAAACTTTTTCAAATTGAATATGCATGATTAAGACGTATCATTTTAAATAATGACACTAAGTTCCAACCATGTTTCCCCAGTAGGCCGTAGGTCAATAAATAAAAGTAAAAATTAACACAAGTCAATTAATTAAAAAGGTCCTAGATGTTTTGCATCAGTAGATTCCCCTTTCCAAGAGCCTTAGGTTGTGATAACAGAGAATCGTCTAAACGGTATAAATCAGCTGTTTAAAATATCCATAGCATTTGATTATTCAAAGGAAGATTAATCAATCAGAATAAAAAAAATTAAAAAAACTCCACACTAATGCTAAGGCCGGTTGATTCGAGCACGATAAAAAACGAGATTGTACTCAGAATTGTGCACTGGCTCCCAAAAATTTAAGTCAATAATTTCTAAAGAAATATCATTAACAAAAATTGTTGTATTATTTCCTACACCGTCTATGACATTCAAAATGGTAGAATTTATCATGATTTCAAAAAAATCAATGAATGAGGTAAAAATCGTTTTATAACTACAGCAATTTTGAGTGTAATTAATATGTTTATATTACTTATATCAACAACAGAAAAACTGGTAAGAAAAACATAAATATGATTAGTAAAGAAAGAATATTAATTACAAAAAAAAACACCATTATTTATAAAAACAAAATGGTAAAAATGGTGTACCTTTAAGAGTATTGGCGTCGAGGAAATTGATTTCACTGTTTTAAATTAGTTTTTTAATGCCAATTTACCCTTTTTTTTCTAATCCTATCTATGCCTGCAGCAGGCGGGATTCGAACCCACATCTCCCACAAGAATTTAAGGCGTTACCCACCTGTAATCCATTATTATTCACATTTTAGCGCGGTTCCTCCCTCCCCCATAGGGAGGAACCCCGCTTATAACGTTGATACAATGAAACAATCCGGAAGTGCCGACAAGAAAATTTCGCGTTTCAGAACCCCTAGAGACCGAAAATAACGGTGGTTCAAATTTGTATATATTTATTTATATATATATATATATATATATATATATATATATATATATATATATATATATATATATATATTTGTCTGTTCGCTCATTTCTGGCTTCCCTGATGGTCCGATTTTGATGAAATTTGGTACAAAAATCTGTCGTCCAATTTGAAAGGTCAAGTTCGTTAACCAGCAAAATCCGCCCACTGGAAGATGGCGTTTGGGGCGAAATTCGCGCAAAAAAAATCGTAACGCTTACGTTTTTGAGTTCATAAGCTTGTAAGTACTCTTTTTATAGGCTTCTTGGGCTAGGAAAACGAATGGAACCATTTTCAATGCGATAGCTTTAACCGTTTTTGAGAAAATGGAAAAAATAATTTTTGAACGCCGTTTTTGGTTTGGGTACTTAGAATCATGGGATTCAGTTGAAACATTTACTGCATGTTCTACTTTCATTAAAATTAATATGTTGACATTTTGGTTGCGTTTGGAGTTAAGGAAGGGTTATAATAAAATATTTTATTAACAGGCATAAAAAAGTTTTGGTAACTTTGTATACATTCCTTAATATCTCAAAAAAGGTTCAGAATTTAGGAAACGGAAGAATACCATTAGAAAGCTTACTAAATGCTCTACAAAAAAGGTTCTAATGAAAGTTTTGATTAGGCGATGTCAATCGGAGAAATAATTGCTTAAAACTTTGAAGTAATTGATTTCGTTTATTCGAACGGTTCTTTTTGTTTGTTTTTATTCCTTGTTATTTTTTAATTGCTTAAAGTTGGATAATATATTTGACAATAAAACAGATTAATTAAAATAAGAAAAACAATTCATTGTTAAAAATATATCAGGCTGTACCGTATGAAATGTCAGTTTTGGATTTGTCGATTTCCTTCAAATGTCTTGAAACTGTCGAGGCTCCTACTCCGAGTTCTTTGGCATATTCCCTAGTGTTTTTAATTGCTTATAGTAGTCAAATGTATTTGTCAATAAAACAGGATACGTATAATTAGAATCAATATTTTGTTTGTTAGAATTCGAAGATGCCGTATGAATATCTAGATGTGACAGTACTGGTGTTGATTTCGTTCTTTAGAATTATTCTTTGTATTCCCTATTTTCATCTGTTACCCATAGTTTTTTATTGTTAGTAGGTTTTTCTTATTGATTATAGAATATAAATCTATTTGGCTATAAAACAGGATACGTAAAATTAGTGACAATATTTCGGAGATTTCTGAGCGAAATACTTTTAAGATTTTCTACCACCACGAACGGCTTTTTTCCTCTATTTTTATCCACTAGATAGGCTTTATTTTGCATATTATTCTATATAAGTTTTATTCAGCAGGGGATTCTGATGAAATGTCGTGTTTTTGCTGTGGATTTTAAATACGATGTATCTAAGATTGGATAACATTAGCGAGTCTACTTAGTTAAGAACCGACGACGGAGGATTACTTCTTGCTATGATTTAGTCTACATATGTATATTAAGTCCTAAATCCAAAAAATAAACTTCACAACGGTTAGATACTATGAGCGAATATGGCGGTTCAATGCCCGTAGAAACAAGGGGGCCGCAGGAAATTTACCTGCTAAGAGTTAATCCTCAAGAGCTGTAAATATACCCCAGGTATCTGCCGACACAAATACAAAGCCTAGGCGGAGAGCACCTGTACCGAAATAAATTTAATTTGAAAGACACACTTACCAACACCTGGGGTGGTACAATTTATCCGGATAGACAACGGATAGCCAGGTTCAATGAGGTATGAAACCCAGGTGATCCAAATAAAAAAAAAAAAAAAGAAACAACAAGATACTCCAGAGCTGGTAACTATATTGAAATAAGTACAAAATGTTCCCAGTAAGACAACAAATACATGTACACACATATATACCTTAAATATAATAAATATCTATGAATACCAAAAAAAACTTAAATAAATGCCCAATAAAAGGGTAAGCATGAATATATATATACTCTAAATATCACAAGAAGAATTAATATCATTCCAATACTGAACAATATAGCAAAAGGTATCGATAGATAAACACATATGCATATACACCAGATACTATCAGTAATCTGGGAAGAACAAAATTAGACTCTTAATAAAAGCATAAATATATATATATAGAGAAATATCACAAGACGAATCAATATTATTCAAGTATTGAATAATACAGCAAAAGGTATCGATAGATAAACACATATGCATATACACCAGATACTATCAGTAATCTGGGAAGAACAAAATTAGACTCATAATAAAAGCATAAATATATATATACATATAGAGAAATATCACAAGACGAATCAATACTATTCAAGTATTGAATAATATAGCAAAAGGTATCGATAGATAAACATATATGCATATACACCAGATACTATCAGTAATCTGGAAAGAACAAAATTAGACTCTTAATAAAAGCATAAATACATATACACATATATAAAAATATCACAAGAAGAATCAATATTATTCAAGTATTGAACAATATAGCAAAAGGTATCGATAGATAAACATATATGCATATACACCAGATACTATCATTAATCTGGGAAGAACAAAATTAGACTCATAATAAAAGCATAAATATATATACACACATATATAGAAATATCACAAGAAGGAATATCACTCAATTACTGAATAATATAGTAAAAGATATCGATAGATAAACATATATGCATGTACACCAGATACTATCAGTAATCTGGGAAGAAGCCAACAATTGGACTCTCGATAAAAACATAAAAATATATATATATATATATATATATATATATATATATATATATATATATATATATATATATACACCAGGTATAATCATTAATGTGGGAAGAAGCAAAAATATAGACTTTGAATAAAATCTTAATAATAACTGAAGTCCATAACTATCCAATAAATTGGCATAGTAAACACATAGTGAAGAATTATTGAATTGCAACTACATGTACAATTCCAAAACCTGGCATAGCCACCAATATCAAATTACAACACAAAATTTTGGTAATCTGGCATTGCCAATAACTTATTTAGCGATAGTGAACTTAACTTTTCCCAAATTTCTAAGTTATACACAATATAGTTACTTGCACTCATGGCAGTACTTGAACGACAAAATTTTAAATGAGGCCTGGAGATAAACAAAACGTGGAGCCTGGTGTCCAGCAGAAGATAAAATGTATGGGTTACTCACTCATTTGTCCCACAATATGCTCTAAAAGCCTACCACATGGAGTTCCAATCACATGTTCAGCCAACGATAAACGGAGAAGACAAATGCCGCCTCTTCGTGCTACTGGATCTTCAGTTTCATTATTAACAAAAAGGACGCCTCAGTCCCTCCTTCAAAGCTGGAAACCTCATACTTGCAACCAAAAAAAAAAACTTTTCCTCCCTGGCACGAGCGTCTACCTACGCCATTTTCTCCCAGACTCCCCCTAGAACCGACGCCACTCCTCCAAGGCCTACCGACCACGGGAAAAAAACAGAAGAATAAAAATCTTAAATTATATACGAAACTATTACATCCAAAATGGAGAAGAAAATTGACTATCTTTTGTGGATAGTAAACATTTACAAGTGGTGCGAATTCCAAATAAAATATAAAACGTGAAATGTTATCAGTACAAAGAGGTAGAGAAAGCAGGTTCTCACTCCCCGCAGGGCGCCACGTCACAATACCCCCTTCCTTAGAGGGAGAACCGCCAGAAATTATCAACAATTGTAGGGTTTGAGGTTACGAGCATGCCATTTCCCTGCTTGTGATCCTTTCTCATCTTCCAACCAACAGACTCCAGCTGGGCTAACACGGGTGACCTTGAAAGGACCGATAAACTTGGGCACTAGCTTGGCACAGAACGAATTGGGTTTAGAGGATTGCGGAAAGCTCTTCCTGAGGACTTGATCTCCAGGCTTGAAGGTCTCTTCCCTTCGTCTGAGGTTGTAACGGTTCATCTGTGTATCTTGGGCTTTCACCACATTTTCTTCTACAGCGTGGAAGATCTCCTTCATTTTCTTCATACGTTGAGCCCATCTTTCCTTGGCTGGACTAACATCCTGATTCAGATCAATATCATGGTCCTGACTAGTAAAACGGGGGCTATTAGCCATGCGGAGTTCCCGACCATAATTGAGGAAAGCCGGAGAGAACTTGGTGGACTCTTGGCAAACGGAATTGAGCGCAAACTGGATTTCGCCAATGAACTTATCCCAGTTCTTGTGAGATCCCTGCAAGTAAGAAGTGATGATCTGTTTAATGTTACGATTAGACCTCTCCACAGGATTGGCTTGGGAATGATAGAAAGGGGTGCGATGATGATAGATACCGCAAGACTCGGTGATCTTACCAATACATTTGCTTACGAGATTAGTACCATTGTCGGTGATAATGACTCTGGGACAACCAAAACGGTTAAGGATGACATTTCTAAACTTTTCAGCAACCAAAGCAGCAGAGGTATTCCTTAAGGGAACCAACTCCACCCAACGTGTGAAAACATCTTGAAACACCAAAAGGTGGGTAAGCCCTTGAGCACTACGAGGATAAGGGCCCATTATGTCAAAGCTGACGCAATCCCAAGGGGCTTGGATATGCCGATGCTGCATCCATCCTCTACTGGGCTGATTATTGGCTTTCACTCTCTGACAAACTTCGCAACGACGAACAAAACGTGAAATATCATCATACATACCAGGCCAGTAATATGATTGTGCAACGCGCCAATAGGTCTTGGCAATACCAGGGTGTCCTGCTTGTGTAGCTGTATGGTTCTCCTCCATAACCTGGTTCCTTTGATACGAGGGTACAACCAACTTCCAAGCTTCGGGTTCTTCTCGGTCCATACCATTCTTCTTGGCGTCTTCTCGATAATAATACAAATGTTCTTGATGAACCATCCAATCGGGGTGGTTATGAGGCTGACTCTTCACCCGCTCCATCTTCAATTCATACCATAGATCAGCTTGGCCAACTGCCTCTGCTGAAAATACTTGGAGAGCTGAAACATCCGGGATTCGAGAGAGGGCATCTGCAACAACATTCAATTTACCCTTACGAAATTCGATATCAAAATCATATTGTTGTAACTGAAGAGCCCAACGGGCTAGCCTTCCAGTTGGGTCCTTTAAGTTGAAAAGCCACTTCAGGCTACTATGGTCCGTCACTACTTGAAATTTAAACCCTTCCAGATACTGCCGATGTTTATTAATACTCCATACAACCGCTAAGCATTCCTTCTCCGTGGTGGAGTAATTGCGTTCACTAGCAGAAAGAGCACGAGAGCTGTAAGTTATCACTCTTTCGACTCCATCCTGAACTTGAGTCAGAACAGCTCCAAGTCCACAATGGCTTGCATCAGTGATGAGGGTAAATGGCAAGCGGAAGTCCGGCCTGGCAAGGATCGGAGCTGATATAAGAGCTTCTCTTAGTTTGCGGAATGCCTTCTCCTGTTCTTCGGCCCATTTCCAGGATACCTTTTTACTAGTAAGCCTATTCAAAGGAGAAACGATGGTGGAATAATCGCAGATAAACCTACGGTACCATCCTGCCATACCCAAGAATCTTCTAAGAGCACGGACATTATTAGGAGTAGGGAAATTCAAAACGGAGGAGACCTTTTCAGGGTCAGGAACGATGCCATCAGGTGTGACCAAGTAGCCAAGATACCTTACTTCTTTACACATAAACTCACACTTCTCTGGATTTATTTTCAAGCCAGCTTCACAAAGGCGTTTAAAAACCTCCTTAAGGGTGCGACAATGAGTTTCGAAATCAGGAGTGCATATCAAAATATCGTCCAGATAGACAATGACATGTGGAAGCAAATCGGGTCCAAAAACTTTATCTACAAGCCGTTGAAATGTAGCAGGACTATTGGTGAGCCCAAAAGGCATAACTTTAAACCTAAACAACCCTCTACCAGGTACAATGAAAGATGTTAGATCTCTACTAGTCTCGTCTGCCAAGGGAACTTGCAGAAAGGCATTCTTAAGATCAAATTTGGAAAAATATTTGGCATGATGGAGGCTATCCAACAATTGAGACAGATTTGGGATAGGATAAGAATCCTTTTTTGAGACATCGTTGACCTTACGATAGTCCACACAGAACCTATAAGTGCCGTCAGGCTTACGCACCATGACAACGGGTGAAGCCCATTCAGCATGGCTGACTTCAACGAGATCCTTCTCTAGCATGGAGTCCAGCTCGGCCTGCATTGCCTCTAGCACCTTCGGGGAGTAACAGTAAGCCCTCTGTTTGATAGGTCTGACGCCGTCTTTGACCTCTATGCGATGTTCGATCTTATTTGTCCTACCAGAAAGCGACTTGACTTCAGCAAACCCTTCCTTGACAATTTTATCAAAGAGCTTGCTCTGATCTGGAGTCAGGGTGATCGTCCGACGGTCGGACTGACTTTCCTCGACTAATTCTGAAACTTGAGGCTGGGCTGAATCAACGATAAAGCTGTAGATCAGTTTGGGGTCTTCCAAGAACCACCATTGCGCTTTTGAATTAAAGGCTATATCTAATAGAGCGATGGAATCTAATCCCAATAAATAAGGAGTACTTAAGTGAGGCATAAGATGGAAAGTTAATGCGAAACTTTTCTGAAACAGTGACACTCTCACTGTGACGGATTTGTTAATTGTAACCAAAGTCCCATTTGCGACCATGACAGAAAATGAAGTAATGGGGTTTTCTCGAGGCTCCCACCTACTGAGCTCACGAAGACCCTGAGGACTCAAATAAGATTTACAGGACCCAGTGTCAACCAAAGCCGACAAAGGTGACTCCTTAGAACTTGGATGAGAAAGTGGAAGATACCAACGTCCGATGGATGAAGTCATTGAAGCAGAAAGATTCACTTCAGAAGAACCAACAACATGTTGCAAAGACCTCTGAAAATTTCGAATAGGCTTATCAGGTGGTTGAGGACCTTTATTATCCTTAGAGACCAGAGCGACCCTCTTCACTGGGCTCACGATCCGTTTCCCGGATTACACTTAGGACAATTAACTACTGTCACTCCAGAATGTCCACACTTAAAACAAAATTGTGATCGGGGCAAAGTACATTTGTGATATACATGTGGTCCTTTACAATTCCAGCATTGCAGAGGAGCTTTTCTTCGAACCGGTGGTGCAACAGGACAAGCCAAAACAGGCGAATCATCAGATACTTTCAGGCTTTTATTTTCCTCCGAACATTCATCCGATGGGGGGGATGAGTTGTCCTCTGCTGAATATAGTTGGTACGTCGGAGAGGTAATCCTCTTCTTAGTGTCAGCTGAACTGTCAGACTTCTTGGCGGGTCGAACTTCTTCAGACATCAACTCGGCTGTCCGACTGCGACTGGTTATAAATTTAATTAAATCATCATAAGTCGGAAAAGAAGTAGATGAATATTTATCTTCAAATGCACTGCGACTACCAGGATCTAGGTTCGTCAAAGCCAATTGCAATTTCATGAAGTCCTTAATATCAGGAATACCAACTTTTTCCAACGCACAAAAGCTATTAGTATGGGTGGTTAAAAACCGCTGAAGTTCCTTATGTGAACCATTCGACAGAGGAGAAAACTCCGTGACCTTACGGAAATATATACTAGCCAAGCGTCTCTTATTCTGATACCTATTCTTCAAGGCTTCCAAGGCAATGACATAATTTTGGGGAAGTAAATCAATTCCAGCGATGACCGAAAGTGCATCGCCAGATAATGAAGATCTTAAATATTGAAATTTGGCAATATCGGAGATATTTTTGTTGTTATCAACGACAGATTCGAACAATGACAGAAATTCCACAAATTTCTCAGTTTCCCCTGAGAATGTAGGAATAGAGATACGAGGGAGGAGGTTATCACTGAGCGGAGTAACATGAGTAATTTCTCCTTTATTCAAAGGTTGAACAGTTGCTGTCTGCGCAAAGGCAAGATAATTCTCTTTTGCCTGATCTACTGCATCAGAGAAAGACCATTCTTCCGCTGAGATAGAGATGGTGAAATTCCCAACTTCATCATCATTTAATGAGACATTAAAGAGCTCAATTGCTGCACGGATTTCTGCCCATTCGGCTTCCGACTTAACCAACCTATCAAACTTAGTTCTAAACTTAGAAGCAGTTTCAGCTGTCACTGTTCTTGACGCCTGATAAATCTCGCTGACCAAGGCAAACACTGTTCCCCTACGAGAAAGTAAAAGTTTATGTTTTTGTGCGGTAGACAACTTCTCAAATGAAGACATGATGACAATTATACAAGAAACGAGACTAAATAAGTATAGGAAAAAAAATAGGAACTAACCACTACTAGGGTAAGAAAGATATTAGACAAAGAAGAGCGAATATAAAAATCTATGTAACATAAGAAGCTAAATTACCAAATAAAAGTGGAACCAAAGGTCCCTGTTCGGGCGCCATTAAATTGTACCGAAATAAATTTAATTTGAAAGACACACTTACCAACACCTGGGGTGGTACAATTTATCCGGATAGACAACGGATAGCCAGGTTCAATGAGGTATGAAACCCAGGTGATCCAAATAAAAAAAAAAAAAAAGAAACAACAAGATACTCCAGAGCTGGTAACTATATTGAAATAAGTACAAAATGTTCCCAGTAAGACAACAAATACATGTACACACATATATACCTTAAATATAATAAATATCTATGAATACCAAAAAAAACTTAAATAAATGCCCAATAAAAGGGTAAGCATGAATATATATATACTCTAAATATCACAAGAAGAATTAATATCATTCCAATACTGAACAATATAGCAAAAGGTATCGATAGATAAACACATATGCATATACACCAGATACTATCAGTAATCTGGGAAGAACAAAATTAGACTCATAATAAAAGCATAAATATATATATACATATAGAGAAATATCACAAGACGAATCAATACTATTCAAGTATTGAATAATATAGCAAAAGGTATCGATAGATAAACATATATGCATATACACCAGATACTATCAGTAATCTGGAAAGAACAAAATTAGACTCTTAATAAAAGCATAAATACATATACACATATATAAAAATATCACAAGAAGAATCAATATTATTCAAGTATTGAACAATATAGCAAAAGGTATCGATAGATAAACATATATGCATATACACCAGATACTATCATTAATCTGGGAAGAACAAAATTAGACTCATAATAAAAGCATAAATATATATACACACATATATAGAAATATCACAAGAAGGAATATCACTCAATTACTGAATAATATAGTAAAAGATATCGATAGATAAACATATATGCATGTACACCAGATACTATCAGTAATCTGGGAAGAAGCCAACAATTGGACTCTCGATAAAAACATAAAAATATATATATATATATATATATATATATATATATACACCAGGTATAATCATTAATGTGGGAAGAAGCAAAAATATAGACTTTGAATAAAATCTTAATAATAACTGAAGTCCATAACTATCCAATAAATTGGCATAGTAAACACATAGTGAAGAATTATTGAATTGCAACTACATGTACAATTCCAAAACCTGGCATAGCCACCAATATCAAATTACAACACAAAATTTTGGTAATCTGGCATTGCCAATAACTTATTTAGCGATAGTGAACTTAACTTTTCCCAAATTTCTAAGTTATACACAATATAGTTACTTGCACTCATGGCAGTACTTGAACGACAAAATTTTAAATGAGGCCTGGAGATAAACAAAACGTGGAGCCTGGTGTCCAGCAGAAGATAAAATGTATGGGTTACTCACTCATTTGTCCCACAATATGCTCTAAAAGCCTACCACATGGAGTTCCAATCACATGTTCAGCCAACGATAAACGGAGAAGACAAATGCCGCCTCTTCGTGCTACTGGATCTTCAGTTTCATTATTAACAAAAAGGACGCCTCAGTCCCTCCTTCAAAGCTGGAAACCTCATACTTGCAACCAAAAAAAAAAACTTTTCCTCCCTGGCACGAGCGTCTACCTACGCCATTTTCTCCCAGACTCCCCCTAGAACCGACGCCACTCCTCCAAGGCCTACCGACCACGGGAAAAAAACAGAAGAATAAAAATCTTAAATTATATACGAAACTATTACATCCAAAATGGAGAAGAAAATTGACTATCTTTTGTGGATAGTAAACATTTACAAGTGGTGCGAATTCCAAATAAAATATAAAACGTGAAATGTTATCAGTACAAAGAGGTAGAGAAAGCAGGTTCTCACTCCCCGCAGGGCGCCACGTCACACACCCCAAAAACTCAGATCCAAACATAAGGTTATATACTAAATATTCATAAAGACTACTTAGTTGTAAACCGATTCATCAATTAGCAATCAATAGTTTTCAACAAAGGTTATATACTAAATATTGATAAAAAGTATTTAATTAGAAAAAAAAAACAATATTCCACAAGACTTGTTTTTGGTCCATTTGTGTCTACTCCATAGACTTAATTAGGTATATTATTCTATTGTAGTTGGGCAACTAAACATTGTTTTATTTTGTTAAATAAAGTTTTTTTTTCTTGACTTGTTATTCGTCAAGACTTTTATTTGTCCTTGTGTATTTACTAGATAGGTTTTATTCGGCATATTATTCTATATAGGCTATATTAGGCAGGGTATTCTACTCAATCTTGTGTACTTCTTCTTGATCCTTCTCTACATGGGCGTATATAAAAACATTTTCAGGGGGGGCTGAGACCATTTCCAGGGTATGGAATACTAAATATTTAGAGCTTGGAATAGTTTTAGGCAACTAAAACGCTATTACACGTAAAATAAAATATGTTTTATGAACTAAGTGATCTTATTTAATTTATTTTTAAGGGTTTTACGAGAAGTTTTTATCATCAATTCAAAATTTCGGGAGGGGCTGCAGCCCCCTCAGCCCCCCCTCATATACTCCCATGCTTCTGTATCCTCTAGAAAGGCTTTATTAGGCATATTTTGTATTGATTTATAGAGCTTTGCTTTAGAATGAGAGCCAGATTCTGTAATTTCCGCTTCTGTGTAAAAGTTAGCTACTGTCGGTGTCCCTGACGCCTTAATATCACTTTTATTCGAGATGTTCGAGAGGATTTTGACAATTTTCACGAGATATATAAAAAAAAAAATAAGTTTATTTCTTTTCTAAGCTTATCAAATGGCACTAGGGACATGAACGGAACCGCGCTAAGATGCTGCAGTTCCTGCGAGTCGGACTTTTTTTTAAATTAGTTTTACCTTACCGTTGTTTTTAGCGCGGTTCCTCCCTCCCCCATAGGGAGGAACCCCGCTTATAAGGTTGATACAATGAAACAATCCGGAAGTGCCGACAAGAAAATTTCGCGTTTCAGAACCCCTAGAGACCGAAAATAACGGTGGTTCAAATTTGTATATATATATATATATATGTATATATTTATATATATATATATATATATATATATATATATATATATATATATATATATTTGTCTGTTCGCTCTCTAGCTCGAAGACGAATGGTCCGATTTTGATGAAATTTGGTACAAAAATCAGTCGTCCAATATGAAAGGTCAAGTTCGTTAACCAGCAAAATCCGCCCACTGGAAGATGGAGTTTGGGGCGAAATTCGCGCAGAAAAAATCGTAACGCTTACGTTTTTGAGTTCATAAGCTTGTAAGTACTCTTTTTATAGGCTTCTTGGGCTAGGAAAACGAATGAAACCATTTTCAAGGCGATAGCTTTAACCGTTTTCGAGAAAATTGGAAAAATAGTTTTTGAATACCGTTTTTAATTTGGGTACTTAGAATCATGGGATTCAGTTGAAACATTTTCTGCATGTTCTACTTTCATTAAAACTAATATGTTGAAATTTTGGTTACGTTTGGAGTTAAGGAAGGGTTAGAATAAAATATTTTATTAACAGACATAAAAAGTTTTGGTAACTTTGTATATTTTCCTTAATATCTCGAAAAAGGTTAAGAATTTGGTAAACGAAAGAATACCATTAGAAAGCTTACTAAATGCTCTACAAAAAAGGTTCTGATGAAAGTTTTGATTAGGCGATGTCAATCGGAGAAATAAGTGCTTAAAACATTAAAGTAATTGATTTTGCTTATTCGAACTGTTCTTTTTGTCTGTTTTTATTCCTTGTTATTTTTTAATTGCTTATAGTTGGATAATGTATTTTACAATAAAACAGATTAGGCAAAATAAGAAAAACAATTCATTGTTAGAAATATAGCTTGCCAAGAGAAAAAGATTCGTTGACGTCTTTTGAATATTTTCAATTGCCTTTATGCTGTTGGTTTTTTTATTTTATTTTTTAATTGATTTTATCTGTAGAATTATTACTATAGTAAAAGAACATAGGAATGTGTGAAAATATTTGATATTTTCCAATTCATTGAAACGTATGAAATGAAGTATCGGTAGAAGAGGATTCTAGGGTCTTGCGGACTTGACCCCAGGTATAGCCAGCCATAAAACCCTTTGAACAAAGGCCGAGGAAAATATTATCTGTTTCTATTCTATGCTTTTCAAATGAGAATAGGGATATGAACAGGAACCGGGGTCTCCCGTGGTCTAATGGCTAGCGCCTTGGATTCATAAGCGGGAGATGGTGGGTTCGATTCCCAACCTCCGGCAGGAATTTTATCATCCCACGGCTCGCTGGTGAAATTCCTCGCTACACCCTGGATGTCGGCGCTAATGACCTAGATGTAGATGTGCCGTAAAAAAAAAAAAAAAAAAAAAAAAAAAAAAAAAACTGGAACCGCGCTAAGATGACGCAGTTCCTGCGAGTCGGACTTTTTTTATTGATGAAACCCATTGCATATTCCATGTATTTATTTTTCTGTTTACATTGAATCATATTTTATGAATGATATTTCTCTAATAAACATAATTTGATGTTTTTAGCCGCGGTTACTCCCTATCTCCATAGGGAGAACCCGCTTATGAGGTTGACCTCATGACGCAATCCGGAAGTGCCGACTAGAAACTTTCACGTTTCAGACCCTATAGATCACGAAAATACAGGTGGCTAGAATTTGTGTGTGTATATATATATATATATATATATATATATATATATATATATATATATATATATATATATATGCTTGTCTGTTCGTGCTCCTGACGGCTCAAAAATGGTCCGATTTTGGTGAAATTTGGCACAAAAATCTGTCTTCTAATTTTAAAGGTCAAGTTCGTTAACCAGCAGAATCCAACCACTAGAAGATAGTGTTTGGGGCGAAATTCGCGCAAAAAAAATCGTAACGCTTACGTTTTGGAGTTTATATGCTTGCAGGTACTTTTTTTATAGGTTTGTTAACATAAGAAAACGAATGAAACCATTTTTAAGGTGATATCTGTAACCGTTTCTGAGAAATGTGGAATCAATGTTTTTGTAAGTCATTATTTTTTTGTGAGTACTTAGAATCGCGGGATTCAATTGCAATATTTTCTACATCTTGGAAATTAATCCCAACTAAGATGATTAAATTTTGGTTATATTTGAAGTTAAGGAAGTATGCGAACAAAAATATTTCATTAATAGACGTGAAAAGTTTTCGGATCTCCATACATTTTTCGTAAATATCTCGATAACGGTTGGGAAATCGTGGTAAGTGGAAAGTGTCCATTCGAATGCTTACTAAATTCTCTACAAAAAATGTTCTGAAGCAATATTCGATGGGACAACGTCAATGAGAGATATAAGCGCTTAAAACTTAAAAAGTGTTTGTTTTGTTGTTTTGAAATGGTTTTTCTCTTTCTTTATCTCACTTTTTAATTGGTTGTTTCTAGTTTTAAATTGCATTTACCAGTAAAATTAGTATTGTAGTAAAATAAGCTAACAAACGGTGAAAGGTATTGGTAATAAGTTTGGAGTGGCTGTGGTAATCATGATGGCAGTGGCAGTCAGTTTCCTGTGATTTTTGATGCTAATCTATTCCATTTCTTCAAGATGTACGTAACCGCGCTAAGATGACGCAGTTCCTGCGAGTCGGACTTTTTATGTGTCGAAAGGCCTAGAGCGTAGATTTTAATTTATTACTCAAAAAAATTGGTGCTGGAATAACTGAGCTATTACAGTAACATAACATACAAAATTTTCACAAAAATCAAAGCATATTTTTACTACGCTTGCATTTTGAAATTAAAATTTCAACGCAAAAGTCGTTATTCTTAACGGGAAAATTGTCCTCCGAGCCGCCCGACAGAATTAAAGTTTCAATCAATCAATATTCGACCTGATTTGAATTTGCTCTATGTCAAACAACTCCAGAGCTTAGGCGGTGTAAAGTATCAATCGATTCCAGGTGAAGTAGGAATATTTTAAACATTGATTTAGATTTTTTTTTATTTCATATAAAAAAAAATATATATTTTGCACAGTTTCAGCTAGTTAAAACTACAAGAAAATTCCGACATATTTAACTCTTCTAAAACGGGATATTTTAATAATATTTCAAAATATAAAATGTCCAACTCTCAGGAACTGTGGCATCTTAGCGTGTTTCCATAGAATTTTAGACAACTCAGAATAGAAGCACAATTACGGAAAATTGGGCATTGAATGCGCTGCGGGGTTAGTCATGATATCTAGGCGTCTGTAGTATGTCGAATGTTGGAAGAATTAATTCATTTATTATTCTGATAAGGAAGAAAAGCAACTCAAAAATTTTTGAGTAAAAAAAATGTTAGAAGAGCTTGATAGACACTTTTGTGATTATCAGCGTCACAGTTCTGCAAAATATTCATTAGTACTCCGTGGAAATCCCACAAAATATTTGCAAAATTCTATAGATACAACATTAAACATGAAAGGAGCTTCTGCAAAAGGAAAAAGAGAAAAGTGTAAAGACTGTACACGAAAAAGCTGCAGAATATCTGTAGATTGTTCTCAAATTTCTTTAAGTTCCAATTGGTATTAGAACATTCAGGAAGAGTAAGTGTGTCGTAAACAAAACCATGAAAGCCATATTCTGGGCTAATCCTATATTTATTGCTCAATAAAATATTAAATTTCATATTCTATTTAATGCAGTCCAGCAAGCTAAATAATTTGGCGGGTCTAATACACCCGGTACTACCACTAGCATAGCGGTGCCACCACTGAAGGATTAATTTATTAACAATGACTATATTTCTAAATTCTTATTCATTATTTTAACAGGTAAATCTACCGAGAAAATCGAATGAAGATGCATTAATCTCTTGTCATATTTTTAACGGATGTTGAGTTTCCTTAAAAATATTGCCAGACTGTATATAAGGTTTTGCGGAGACGAAAGGTGAACCCACTACCGGTCCGCTGGATGAAATTCAGACTAATTATTATATAATTTGTTTATTAATATAAATTAATAAACAAACAATGAGACATCCCACAACGACAAAATAATTTGAATCTACACGTAATCTAGTGGAGTTCGCCCTTATGGAAAAAATATTCAAACGCATTTTCCTGAAAACTTTTGAGTACGCCCTTCGTATCCGAAACGCCTCATATTTATGCTGAATGTTACTGTACTTCTGCCTTTCATGTTTCATTACATTGTATGCAGTATGCATCGCAGGACAATATTCATGGGGGTGAAACTAGACCAAAAATTTAGATCAACCGCATGTTTCTGTCTATTTTTTTCCCATCTATTTGCAAACATTTGCAAAGAGTCTTCCTGTCTTCATACTATGTACTTTATTTAATAGGCCCGACATGTTTCGTGCATATTTTCGCACTTCTTCAGGGGCACTTCTTGCTAGGAAATCCACTCGTTACCATGTACTCACTCTGGAGTCTGGCTTAATACTATATATATATATATATATATATATATATATATATATATATATATATATACATGTGAAGCAACTTCTAGTCCACTATACGGGACATATGTGACTAAATATGAAATGAACTGGCAAGAACATAGGATAAGGTGTAATAAAACTAATGTAATTACAGGTTGTTAAAGTGGAAGAGATAGCGATGGACAATAACTTGATAGTAATTATCAGTAGAAATTTTGACAGAAATTTGCATATCTACACTCTAGCAAAATGGACTGCTGATTGTAAAATAACTTCCAACAATATTTTTAACAAACGTTTCATTCATATGACTAAATATGGCAAGGGTCTATGCGTCATTTATGTAAAAAAATAATATACAGATAATATCTCCACTGGGGTTATTAAAAGCGTAATTTTTGTCATTTTGAAATCTCTCAATATTTTGTTTTCATATACCTTCATCAAATCATATATTATTGCAGGTACTTATTTTAGTGCCAACTCGAAATTAAACTCCAAGACAAATGTTGATCCTAAAATGGTACTAATTCACAGATTTTTATTTATTTATTTATTTATTTGAAATCTGTACAAATTATAAACAGTACAATGATCAAGTTTGATGATGCATATATTATGTACAAGTTGACAAAAACGGTAAAAGTAAAATAAAATAAAAAAAACATATAAGATATGGAAGGAAACAACCACTGTTGGCACTTCCACAGATGACGCAGTAAATATTTTGATGGTCACGATAACATCAGGTAAGTAAATTGTCTCGGGACCACTGTCTCTTGAGCCGCCTGGGAGGATTGTCTGGATGGGATTGGGATGATAAGGATTGACCTTCGGGATTAGGATGGTAGGACAATTTGGAGTGGAACATTTGGAAACGGGTTTTAGCAAGGTCAAGGACAAATGGAATGTTGAGGTCATTGTGAAGGGTTTTGTTTGAGACGTAGAAAGGGGCATTCACAATTTTACGGAGCACTTTTGACTGGAATGCCTGTATTCTGTTGATGTTGGATGTTTTTGCAGATCCCCAGAGTTCAAGTCCGTATGTCCATATTGGTCGAATGATTGTTTTGTAAATCGTTAGTTTGTTCTGTATTGATAATTTAGATGAGGGTCCAAGGAGTCGTCTAAGTAGTCCGTATCTTTTGTTCAGTTCTTGTCTTTTCAGTCTCGTGTGAGGGTTCCATGTCAGTCGGCTGTCAAGGCATAATCCTAGATATCGAACCTCGCTGGATACTGGTCGTGGAGTGTTTTTGAGATGTACAGAAGGGCATGATCTCCGGTTGAGAGTGAATGTAACCTGCTTTCATTTTTCCGGGTTGATTTTTACTCTCCACATTTCACTCCAATGTTGTATGGCGGTAAGACGTTCCTGCAGGTGTTGGGATGCTAATTCACAGATTAGGGTTCTTTTCTTTTGCATCTCGACTTCTTATAATGAATGGTCGATCACAAATACAAATAATAGCAACTTATTTCTCATTATTGTGCCTGATTATATTGAGCAACTAATTTTCTTGCTAAAAATACTTTTACTGGGACGAAACAAACACATTAGAATATTTTCATAGATCACCATATTTATGTTTCAAAAATATGTTTGCACATCATTTATTGAGCTTTCGGCTGGTCACTGTTGGCTTACTATGATTTCTCAGCTGTCATGATATTAAATAAGATATATAACAATCCTAAAAAGAGAATATATTTTTTTACTGCATACTTTTTTGTGGCAGGCCAAATGACGATTTAATGAATAGGATAAACCATCTTATATTTTTTTTAATATATATTTCAACCCATTTATACCAAAGCATTACAGAAATTATGAAACCCTAAATTAGATGAATCTGTAAAAATGTAAAAAAATATTATATTCAGACGTTTTGGTGGGCCCGAACCAAAAATAAAATTTTCTTCATTTTTATCTTATTTTCAGGTTTTTTTTTTGTTTTTTTTGTTATAACCGGTTCACGATATCACCTTGAAGGTGGCTTCCTTCGACACCCAACATCAAATAAACTGGAAAAATGTACCCGGAACAGCGTACCAGTGGGCGAATTCTTAAGGTTAGCGAACTAGATTTGTTGTTTTGGTCATAGGATTTGTATGCCAAATTCAGAATGCCAGTATATATATATATATATATATATATATATATATATATATATATAATATTTTATATTTGTATATGTAAAAAAAAGTATGCATATGTAAAAATGTCGTACATACGATAGGATACTGTAAATGCTCCAGAACAATGCATACCAGATGAGTCTCTATACGTCATAGATGTAGAGCAATATGTAGGAACAAACGACGGTGGCACATAACTGCTTCAAGAAACTGTGGTAAGAAACGACACTGCCTTTGTTTTCTACACGTACGATAAGGGATATGTATATGAAAAATGTTCTGGAAAAATTCATACGAGACAATAGTGTACATGTGTTGTGTGTAGACCTATATGGACAAGACACCGTGCTACATACTTACAACAAGTTAACAGAAACGACTCAATGTTTGTTTCATATACATAGGATGAATAGTATGTATATGTAAACATACCACACAACAATGGATACAATACGATACTGTATATGCCCTGAAGAAGATGCTATGAAGGTAGATGTGTGACATCTGTATGTGGGCGGAGTAACGGACCTGCCTCCCCCGCTCTGCCCACTCCACCATCTCGGGTCATCCCTATCTTATTCATCTCTAGAGGGAAGATTAATTTTTTGCCCACCTGTTGCACGCGACATTCCTAAAAAGGCTTTCTCGAGGTCTCATAGGAATGTTTATTTGCCAAATCTTGCCCGCCCCCATTGTACTCCAAAATTAGAATGAATATATTCTAGAGAATTGTCTTGTTGGGTCTTTTTGCGAAGACCACATCCACTTACTTTTGAAGTAGGAGTAGCGATTTATAACAGTTACTCGTACTCGCTCATAAGCTTACTGATTACAGGTTCTTTGCTGGTTATCTATTACTACTTGACTCGTTATCTACGGTTATAATTCATATTAGATAATGGCAAGAAATATTTATTAATGAAAAGGTTAATATGATCTAAATCAATTCTCTCAACTACGAAAAAAGTTATTAAGCATTAAAGTTAACTGTTTTGCAGGTTATCCAAAAGTAAGTGGATGTGGTCTTCACAAAATTCCGACTCGCAGGAACTGCATCATCTTAGCGCGGTTCCGTTCATTTCCCTATTGTCATTTGAAAGGCTTAGAATAGAAACAGATAATATTTTCCTCGGCCTTTGTTCAAAGGACTTTATGACTTTACCTGGTCGGGTCCGCCAGACCCTAGAATCCTCTTCTACAGATACTTCATTTTATACGTTTCAATGAATTGGAAAATATCAAATTTTTTTCACATATTCCTGTGTTCTTTTACTTTGTTTTATTTTAGTAATAATTCTACAAATAAAATCAATTAAAAAATAAAAAAAGTCCGACTCGCAGGAACTGCGTCATCTTAGCGCGGTTACGTACATCTTGAAGAAATGGAATAGATTAGCAACACAAAACACAGGAAACTGACAGCCACTGCCATCATGATTACCACAGCCACTCCAAACTTATTACCAATACCTTTGTTAGCTTATTTTACAACAATACTAATTTTACTGATAAATGCAATTTAAAACTAGAAACAACCAATTAAAAAGTGAGATAAAGAAAGAGAAAAACCATTTCAAAACAACAAAACAAACACTTTTTAAGTTTTAAGCGCTTATATCTCTCATTGACGTTGTCCCATCGAATATTGCTTCAGAAAATTTTTTGTACAGAATTTAGTAAGCATTCGAATGGTCACTTTCCACTTACCACGATTTCCCAACCGTTATCGAGATATTTACGAAAAATGTATGGAGATCCGAAAACTTTTCACGTCTATTAATAAGATATTTTTGTTCGCATACTTCCTTAACTTCAAATATAACCAAAATTTAATCATCATAGTTGGGATTAATTTCCAAGATGTAGAAAATATTTCAATTGAATCCCGCGATTCTAAGTACTCACAAAAAAATAATTACTTACAAAAACATTGATTCCACTTTTCTCAGAAACGGTTACAGATATCGCCTTAAAAATGGTTTCATTCGTTTTCTTATGTTAACAAACCTATAAAACAAGTACCTGCAAGAATATAAACTCAAAAACGTAAGCGTTACGATTTTTTTTGCACGAATTTCGCCCCAAACACTATCTTCTATAGGGCCGATTCTGCTGGTTAACGAACTTGACCTTTCAAATTAGAAGACAGATTTTTGTGCCAAATTTCATCAAAATCGGACCATTTTTGAGCCGTCAGGAGCGCGAACAGACAAGCATATATATAAATATATATATATATATATATATATATATATATATATATATATATATATATATATATACAGGGTGTCCCGTAAATGTCTAGTCATATTGTTAGGGGTGATAGAGGACCCTTAGGGGAACAAAAAATGATCTATGACGATTTCCCGAATTCTCGCCCATAAGGGAGAAAACGACGTTTTATTGTTTTTTCGAGACAAACGTGGTTTTTAGAAGAATAATCATTGTAGCTCCGTCCCAGGTGGTACTACTAGAAAGGGACTGAAACCAATCGAAAGCTGAGTAAATTTACTATAAGACTAGTTGGAAGTAAATGTAAAAATGAATGAATGTAAGTATGTATATCTTACCAAAAGAAAGCTATACTAAATTTCCAGACATTTTATTGATATTTCAGTCAAGCGTTACTCCTTAATGGGCAGGATCTGAGATTTCCGGGTTTCAGAAAAACTTTCTCAATTAACCAGCTTTCCATTCATGTATCAGAACCCCGTGTTATTGAAGTATTTGAACGATTTAAGAACAAAAGTTTTAAAAAAAACATGGATCTGTGAAAAGAAAATTATATTTTTTTCGTCAGTTTATTCAAAAAGCTGAAGAGAAATATTTATTTTTATAAATGTTTACATAAATATTAAGTAAATATTTGCTTAAAACAATAAAAAAAATTACTTCCACGAATATAAAAAAATATCCTAAAACAGTAAATAAATAAAATACACATATATTTTGAATTTGCTAATTACAGTAACTAATACTGGTTCCAGGAGGTGGCCATTAATGAACCCCAACCACACATTAACCTAAAAAATTACTATTTTCACCTAGATCACGCATTTGAACACATTTTTACAGGTACTTATATTTAGAAAACAAATGCTTTACCTTAAATTAATACTGATGGCTACGCTTGTGAAACTCACTGGGATTCTGAGCCCATGCGTTTTTGTTGTGGTAATTAAAAATTCTATCCCTCATGAATAATATGTACATAGTCCTATAAAAATGTGTTCAAATGCGTGATTTAGGTAAAAATAGTAATTTTTGAGGTTAATGTGGTTGGGGTTCTTTAATGGCCGCCTCCTGGACCCAGTATTAGTTACCTGAATTAATAAATTCAAAATAAATGTGTATTTTATTTATTTACTGTTTTAAGATTTTTTTTATATCCGTGGAAGTAATTTTTTTTATTCTTTTAAGTAAATATTTACTTAATATTTATGTAAACATTTATAAAAAAAATATTTCCCTTCGGCTTTTTGAATAAATTGAAGAAAAAAATATAATTTTCTTTTCACAGATCCATGTTTTTTTAAAAACTTTTGTTCTTAAATCGTTCAAATACTTCAATAACACAGGGTTGTGATACATGAATGGAAAGCTGGTTAAAAGAGGAAGTTTTCCTGAAACCCGGAAATCTCGGATCCTGCTTTTGGAGGAGTAACGCTGGAAAGAAATATCAATAAAATGTCAGGAAATTTAGAATTGCCTTCTTTTGGTAAGATATACATACTTACATTCATTCATTTTTACGTTTACTCTCAACTAGTCTTATAGTAAATTTACTCAGCTTTCGATTGGTTTCACACCCTTTTTAGTAGTACCACCTGGGACGGAGCTACAATGATTATTCTTCTAAAAACCACGTTTGTCTCGAAAAAACAATAAAACGTCGTTTTCTCCCTTATGGGCGAGAATTCGGGAAATCGTCATAGATCATTTTTTGTTCCCCTAAGGATCCTCTATCACCCCTCACAATATGACTAGACATTTACGGGACACCCTGTATATATATATATATATATATATATATATATATATATATATATATATATATATATATATATACAAATTTTAGCCACCTATATTTTCGTGATCTATAGGGCCTGAAACGTGAAAGTTTCTAGTCGGCACTTCCGACTCATAAGCGGGTTCTTCCTATGGAGATAGGGAGTAACCGCGCTAATAAAAAAACCAACAGCATGAAGGCAATTAAAAATATTCAAAATACGTCATCGAATCTCTTTCTCTTGGCAAGCTATATTTCTAACAATGAATTGTTTTTCTTATTTTACCTAATTTGTTTTATTGTCAAATACATTATCCAACTATAAGCAATTAAAAAATAACAAGGAATAAAAACAGACATAAAGAACCGTTCGAATAAACGAAATTAATTACTTCAAAGTTTAAGCACTTATTTCTCCGATTGACATCACCTAATCAAAAATTGTTTCAGAATCTTTTTTCTAGAGAATTTAAAAAGCTTTCATATAATTTCTATCCACTTATCACGATTTCCCAACCGTGTTCGAGATATTAATGAATGTATACGAAGTTCCCAAAACTTTTCATGTCTGTTCATAAAATATTTTATTCTAACCCTTCCTTAACTCCAAACGTAACCAAAAGTTTAACATATTAGTTTTGATGAAATTCGAACAAGCAAAAAAATGTTTCAACTGAATCCCATGATTCTAAGTAACCAAACCAAAAACTTGATTTAACAACTTTTTTTTCTCGATTTTCTCAGAAACGGTTAAAGCTATCGCATTACAAATGGTTTCATTCGTTTTCCTAGCCCAAGAAGCCTATAAAACGAGTACTTACAAGCATATGAACTCAAAAACGTAAGCGTTACGATTTTTTTGCGCGCGAATTTCGCCCCAAACGCCATCTTCCAGTAGACGGATTCTGCTGGTTAACGAACTTGACCTTTCAAATTAGACGAAAGATTTTTGTACCAAATTTCATCAAAATCGGACCATTCGTCTTCGACCTAGAGAGCGAACAGACTGATTTTTTTGATATATATATCAAAAAAATCAGTCCCGAACAAGCCACAAGGGCCCAGAGTGGCAGATACTGTAGAGGTATCTGATTCTTGACCATACGGCACACTAGGGAGATAGTGTGGTCAACACTATGCTCCGGCATATATATATATATATATATATATATATATATATATATATATATATATATATATATATATATATATATATATATTGTATATATATATATATATATATATATATATATATATACAAATTTTAACCACCACCATTTTCGGTATCTAGGGGTTCTGAAACGCAAAATTTTCTAGTCGGCACTTCCGGATTGCGTCATGAGATCAACCTTATAAGCGAGGTAACTCCCTATGGGGAGGGAGACCCGTCTTGTTTTCTGAACTGAGCCCTAATTGTGCTAAGATGAAATGTTGCTCCTGTTATTTGAGTAGGGTTTATCTTATCAAAGATTGTGTTGACTGAACTACCGTGCATCCGATTTAGGTCTTATTTTAAATAAGTTTTTTGTTTTCAATCCAAGAAGTAGTTTGTTGAATATTGTTCAAACCGAGTAAGGGTTTCGCTTATCCCAGAGACCTTTACTGTTTGTAGGAAATACCACTTTCGCTGCGGCTGTCATTTTTTGGGAATATCTCAGTATTTTGGGTGCATTTTGTAATGACACCCGCAGCGAAAGTGTTAAGTCTTTCACCTAAGTAGCACAATTATATTCTGTTTCTTCGGATTGTGTTTTTGTAGGCTCAATAACTTCTTGAAAAACATTTTAAGAATTCTATATTCCGGCATTTTCATTAGTTTTATTCAATAATTAATTTTTAATATTTTTCAGAGCTCACACACATGCAAGAATTAGACTACAACAGACCACAACAGACTACATATTCAAACTTACTGACAAGTGTTTTGGACAAGTAACACATTCCGTCAATCCACACATAGCAAACATAGGTAACTACAACAAAACATCACTAACTAGCTATACAGACGAATAAAACACATATTACTTGACAGACAATGAGTAATGTAATTTAACTTAGTATTATTAATGTTTTGGGGATTTTAAATTTTCCCAAGAATTGCAAAATAATTAAAATCAAAGAAATTCCTATAAATAAGAAGGAACATGTTTCTATTTTCTATATATGTTATAGATTTATGTATGATATGTAAATAAAGCTTTATTGATTGATTGATAAATATTTTTAGACTTTCTTTAATCTGAGATAGACTTACTTTCATCTGGCCAGGTGTATAATTTAAAGACATAGGATGTTATTTATTGAATATATTTTTATTAATCCAATATATCTAAGTGCTTATATGTCTGTGATTATATAATTGTACTAAATAAATAAAGTTATGTATGCCATGAAGATGTTTTTAAATTACAAAGAATTCCATTAACACCATTTGAATCGTTTATTTCAGAAACCCGTCAAGTAAAACTTTTAAAATTTGGGAAAACTAAAAAAAACTTTCTAGTTAAAAAAATAAGTTAAGGTTTTAGTTTGGGATAACGTCAAAGCGTTCCTTATTTAAGTTGGGGTTGATTTTCAATATTAGAAAGTTTTTTAGGTTATCCAAAATTTACACTTGACGGGTTTCTTAAAAAGGAGATCATTTATGGTGGCCATGGATCTCCTATTCGATGATTTCGCCTGACATGAAATAGACCAGAACTTGAGACCATGACTCCAAGAGGGTCTCCCGTAGTCTAGTGGCTAGCGCGCTGGATTCATAAGCGGGTGATGGTGGGTTCGATTCCCACCTCCGGCAGGAATTTTCTCATCTCAAGGCTCGCTGGGAAAATTCCTCGCTGCACCTTGGATGTCGGCGCTAATGACCTAGAAGTAGATGCGCCTTAAAAAAAAAAAAAAAAAAAATGACTCCAAGACATTTTTGGGACCTCACATTTTCTAATTTTACATTTTTATAGCAGGAGGCCTCTCTCTCTCTATTAGCCGGCTATATATGGAGCCTATACAAAAATGATCCGAAATTGATGAAATATGGCCTAAAAATCCTTTGAAAAAAACTAAAGGTCAAGTTCGTTAACCTTAAAGATTCGCCCACCAGGACATGACATCTTGAACCGGTTTAGAAAAAAGTAACCCTGAAAATATAAATAAATTGTACAAAACAATATTTTTTGTTTCGGGTAGTCCAAAAATCCTATTTTAATATAGTATTTTTTATCTGGCATTGGCCCATTCTGAACTGGTAAATATTTGTAGCTTTTTGATTTAAAATGGGGAATAAATGGACTAAATAGTTACTGCTTCGCCAAATTTATCACGATGCTTATTGACATTGATATAATTATTTATTTAGGATGATCTTTAGCAAACCGATAATGATATAAACCTATCCAGAACATTTAGGTAAATAAGAAATCATTCAAAAAATGATTGGATATATGAAAGATGGCAGTTTTACGTTTATTCTGGATTAATAGTGAGCCCCATGCTGTCATTATAAAGTGTTTGTTTTCGTTTCCCTGTGTCTGGGGAGTGATGGTAAACATTACAGCTGATTGTGGTTGCCTAGGGATACAGATGACGATGAGGGGCTGACGAATGGTGACAAGAGGGCAACAAGTGCTTAGCAGCCGAGATCAAAACATCCCTCAACTCCCATCGGCAAACCGCATTCTCACTGGCTACACTGATTTATGAGGGCTCATTCAGCTCTTGGGGCATTTATCAGCTGACTTACACTAATCAACAGCTGATCTCGTCTAATAAACACTTCACAAAAAGTAAGCTTAGGTTCTATTAAGGAGAGATCTCAAGAGTACTTTCATAAACATACACACCAGCTGAAATAATTAATATTTAGTTAAAATTATTCAAGCATACACCTAATTTATTCATTCATACAGTAAATTTATTAATACGTACCGTTGAATTTGTTAATACATGCATTTGTTAATAGATTTAGCTCAGTTTGATAATAGATACAGCTCAATTTTATACGTATAAATCAATTTATTAATAAGTATAGCTCAAAGTATTAATATGAGCAGCTGCATTTATTATTATAAGAATTACAGTTTAAATTATTGTTATTTATTTATGACACTACATTCACCTCTAGGTGCAATTATCAGCTAACTTATACTTACCAGAGATTGCATCTAATAAACACAAAATTTTCAGATCTCAAAATTGTTGAGAAAAACTTAGTTTGTAAGGGCAATTGAAGTTGTTTATTAGTACCTACTCATTCTAAGATGCAACAAATACAAGCATTCCAATCCAAAGTCCTTCGTAGAATGGTCGACGCTCCCTTTTATGTCTCCAACAAAACCATACATAACGCCCTTAATATTCCCTTCGTAAACGATCTCACCAAATCCCCATTCCTAACCTTTCATTCCAAGTTGTCATCCCACCCAAATCCTAGAGGTCAATCCCTTTCCACTCAGACCTTCCCAGGAGGCTTAAGAGACCTTGCCCCCGTGACCAGCTACCCTAAGAGCGGTTAAAAACACCAAAAATAAAATGTTAACATATATCAGGAAGTCTCGATAATGTTTGGCTTCTTATATATACTGTTTTACACTGATACGTAGGCCAGCACAATTAACTATTGTACTTATAAATTGTACAGATTTTAAATAAACATGAACAGCTGTTTATTACACAACACACGGCGTTTATCTGCTGAATCTTCTAATGAACAACTGATACTGCCTTCTACAGTATTGACAATAAGAAAAGAAAAGCAAAGATCTCAATATGAAGAAGAAGAAAAATATTTTATTTTGGGCCAAAACAGTTTGTTTTTTCACAAATAGAAAGAAAATAAATAAATAAAACTCTTTACAAAAATTAAAATATCTTGATAGAGTCTTGGTACTTTGTTTTGTAAAGTCTGAAGTCTTTTGATGTTCGACGTGCTGGTTCCATACCACACAGGGCAGGCGTAAATCAGTATTGGGAGGATCATGGTCTTGTAAAGGAGTGTGACTAGTGAAGGTTGGAGTGATGTTTTTCTGTTCATCAGTGAGTATAGTTTTGAATGTCTAGTGTGTGTCTGTCGAAGTGCAGTCTTAGTTATCGCACTTCCTGGTTATTCGGGCTCTAGCGAACTAGGAGTCCTTCCGATCGGGTTACTAGGAGTTCTTCGTTCGAGAACCTCTGAAGAGAAAATATATCGGCCTCCGTTTTGGTTCAATTGAGGACCAGTCACCATTTGTTAAACCAATGAGTCAAGAAGTTCTCCGTTCCTTGCAGGTTCTGAAACACCGTGGACAAATTTCTGTTAGTTGATAAGATCAGAGTATCGTCCGCAAATGTTGCAAGCTGAGCGAAAGGACCTTCTTCCGGTATATCCGAGACGTACAGGAGATACATAAGGGGGCTCAATATAGATCCTTGTGGAACTCCAGCTTCCAAGGCGAACTTGTGGCCGAGTGTGGTTCCGATCCGGACTTGAGAAGTACGATCCTCTAAGAAAGATTTTATGAAGAAGAATAGATTGAGTGGCGGTAATGTTTTCTTTAGTTTATTTACTGACCTCAAACGTATTCTGAAAAGTATAGCTTACACATGTAATTAAAATTGATTCGAACGATCCATTTAAATTGTAAGTAATTTTTCATTATATATTTGTTATCAGTATTTTATTGTCATTAATAAACTGTCGTTTACTTTTAGAAAAACAATTGATTGTCACAACGTAAAGCAATTTATGACATTCAGCTACCAGTATTTATCAGCAGACTTCTCGTACCAGCTTGTTTAGTATCAGCTTAGTAAACAGAAGCTTCCTATTCACTTGAACTTCTCGCGTTTACTAAAACATGTCCCTATGTAACTTGTTTACACGGAGGTACAAAGCCACGTACTAAGCTCTTGTAAACCAGACTTATTGGACAGCTGATTTTACGTAATGACCATCATAAATCATATAAAAACGTGCTTTCTATAAACCACAATTAGCAGCATTTATAACGTTACATATATTGAAAAGACGCATGTGTCATATTTATTACCCTTGCAGAGATTTGTTGATACATGGCAATGAATTATCATTCAGCTAAGAATATTCTTATGGAATTATGAGATTGATCAGTGATAACTAATTCACAAGACCATTTAAAATGATTATAGAGTGATTATATAGATAAAAATCAGTCTGGTTTTTGTAGATATGAACTATATTTGATTCAAATTCTAATCTTTTTTGAAAACCTAATTATCCTTGTAATGACTTTGAAGGTTTAGCGGAGTGAATTACTCACAGCTGACGATTATGAGGCATAAGAAGGATCATAACTAGGGAGCTTTGACCGACATAACTCATGGACACGGAATGGGGAGACAAGAAAGCAGTAAAGCACAGCTGTCTGGAGGAAAGGGACAAATGGACGATGACAGCTCTCGGCGGAATGCTGACGGCGGGCAACAAGTGTTGAAGGGGATCAAAACACTTGGAGAGGTCATTTGATTTATGACGTGGACCTGTTTCTGGGACTGACCACACAAATCTCTCTCTCTCTCTCTCTCTCTCTCTCTCTCTCTCTCTCTCTCTCTCTCTCTCTCTCGCTCCTCCTCTCTTCTCACTAAGTCTCTGCATGTCTTAATCTATATATTTATATTCAGATATATAATCATTCAGAAAGACCTAACAATACACAAAGAAAAATATCTAATGAATAATGCCAAAATGTCATATTTTTGTTAAGTTTTGAAAATAAGAAATAATAAAAAAAAAATATTAAATTAACACATACAGAGAGCAGTTTTGAACTTTTCTTCTTACCCATCGACCTACACGAATTGGCTAGACAGGAAAATAAACACATAGATAACATTCTAAAAAATTGAAGCCCGGTGGCCGTGAGTGTTAAGGTGTGAGAACTTAACACTTCGTGCCAAAGGTCGTAGGTTCGATTCCCACTATGGGGGGGGCTTTTCTTTAGAAAAAAGAAAAGGCATCAGCCCTATCCTGGCTAGAAAAGGGTGGTAATCTATAGATAACCCGTCCCAAAATGCGTAGTTAATAATAACGGACGTTAAAATTTAAATAAATTACAAATTGAAAATAAGTTTCAACTTTTTTTAAATTCATTCTTATGATTTTGTTTTATTTTTATTTTCCTTCATCATTTTTCTTTTTTTACTTATGAATCATTTTTTTAAATTTAAATTTCGCATTTTTTTTCATAAATAATTATATATGTTTTCTCATAAATTATTTTATATATTTTTTGCATTTGTTCACGTCGTTTATAGTTTCCTTTTATGCTGTTCTAAGTCTTGACTTGCATTTTTTTTATTTAAAATCGTCAGTAAATTCAGTGTTTTTTTAAAAATAATATCAGACTATGAAAATTATTTAGGAACTGATATATTCGAAATAAACTAGTACAAACTTGAATAAAAAAAATACTTAAACTTATTTCCTTTTATGCTGTTCTATATCTTGACTTGCATTTTTTTTATTTAAAATCGTTAGTAAATTCAGTGTTTTTTAAAAATAATATCAGACTATGAAAATTATTTAGGAACTGATATATTCGAAATATACTAGTACAAACTTGAATAAAAAAAATACTTAAACTTATTTCCTTTTATGCTGTTCTATGTCTTGACTTGCATTTTTTTTATTTAAAATCGTTAGTAAATTCAGTGTTTTTTAAAAATAATATCAGACTATGAAAATTATTTAGGAACTGATATATTCGAAATAAACTAGTACAAACTTGAATAAAAAAAATACTTAAACTTATTTCCTTTTATGCTGTTCTATGTCTTGACTTGCATTTTTTTTATTTAAAATCGTTAGTAAATTCAGTGTTTTTTAAAAATAATATCAGACTATGAAAATTATTTAGGAACTGATATATTCGAAATAAACTAGTACAAACTTGAATAAAAAAAATACTTAAACTTATTTCCTTTTATGCTGTTCTATATCTTGACTTGCATTTTTTTTATGTAAAATCGTTAGTAAATTCAGTGTTTTTTAAAAATAATATCAGACTATGAAAATTATTTAGGAACTGATATATTCGAAATAAACTAGTACAAACTTGAATAAAAAAAATACTTAAACTTATTTCCTTTTATGCTGTTCTATGTCTTGACTTGCATTTTTTTTATTTAAAATCGTTAGTAAATTCAGTGTTTTTTAAAAATAATATCAGACTATGAAAATTATTTAGGAACTGATATATTCGAAATAAACTAGTACAAACTTGAATAAAAAAAATACTTAAACTTATTTCCTTTTATGCTGTTCTATATCTTGACTTGCATTTTTTTTATTTAAAATCGTTAGTAAATTCAGTGTTTTTTAAAAATAATATCAGACTATGAAAATTATTTAGGAACTGATATATTCGAAATAAACTAGTACAAACTTGAATAAAAAAAAATACTTAAACTTATTTCCTTTTATGCTGTTCTATGCCTTGACTTGCATTTTTTTTATTTAAAATCGTTAGTAAATTCAGTGTTTTTTAAAAATAATATCAGTAAAAAGAATGTTTATTACATGAAAATAGTAGGTATGTGTTTAAATAGCAATACAGCAAACCATTATCTTAGTAAGAGAACACAATAAAACAGTTCTTCATGAAATGGTGTTCTTTATTTACTCCCTGCTTGGCAACTGAACCGTGATACTTGTGGATATCGAGAGTACATGTTTTTTGTCCTACAGAAATGGGCGTGTTCCAATTGCGGCAAAAGAAGAAGACGGCACGTGCTGTCATCACGTGATGAGGAAGTCCTGCTGTATTAGTCACGTGGTGATCTGGGTCACTTCAGGGTGACTGGGTCGTTTTAGGAAAAAGATAGGAACGATGCTTAAAATTGAGAGCAGCCAAACTTAGGCTGTTTGAATCAATAATATCAATTGGCCTTAAAAAATTGCTTTTATCAGGTGTTCTTCATTGTAAAGTTCCAACACTTTTTTCTCCAAGTCAGGTGATCTTATAGAAAGTTCAACCCAAATCTTTTTTAAAGTTTTGTTTTTTTTTTGCGAAGACCACACCAGTTACTTCTCGAGTTACATGTGAAGTATCTGAAGTGATTATAACAATGATTCAGCGCATGCGCATAACTCATTATCATAACTCATCTTTTGGTTGTTGCTGGTAGTAATGTAATCTTTAACACTCTAGTCGATCCAACTCGCTAAAATTAATGTAATTCTATTAATTTTAGCAAGTTGCCTAGAGTTTTGATATATTCTTGAGCGAGCGTAGCGAGCGGAAACGCATAGCACGTATGATCTTAATGCGAAATAAATATAAAATATAAATATGTTATAGCACCACCGGACAAAAAATCGGTGAGGGGGCCCCTAAACATACCATTGATTTTTATAATATTAACCTTTTTACTAATAAATATTGCTTGCTGAAATATATTCAGCTTATTTTCATTTATGCTTTACAAGCCTAGAAGTATTACTTACAAGTGAAGGTTATCTAAGTGTTCGTTAGAAACCATTATATAAATATAGTATCCTTGGATAGCAAAATCACTGTTTAAAACCATGATATTTATTTCAAAGTAACTGGATGTGGTCTTCGCAAAAAGACCCCATTTTTGCAATAAATTTATTGCTCATTCAAAAAATTGACTTCCACTTAGCCGAGTTCTTAACCGTTTTGCGGGTGATTAAAAGAAAATTCCAAAACTGTAAAATTCCAAAAATGTTAATTTCTCTAAATGTAATAATTAATACTTCCCCTTTTCCAAATGTAACCAAAATTTATGATTTAGTTTCCATTAAACATGTGGAAAACGTTTAAAACCCATCCATCGTTATTGAGCATCTGGAAAAAAAATTCAAGTTTTTTCAAGTTCGATTCCCCATGTCTATGAACCTCTAGAGAAACTATTCTCGATGTATACCCTAAAATTAAAATATGTGGAGCAACCTTTTTATATGTATATGGAGTCATGTTACTAGTAATTGATAATAATAATTCTTGGTAATTACATGTTTCATTTATTAACTCATTTAACGTTTTTAATACAATATTTTTAAGTAATGGGCAAACTGGTCTTTAGTTGTTAAAGTAGCTTACATAATTATTTTACTCATTCTTGTCAATATTTATTATTTCCCTCTATAACTTCCAGTTATGTTATTTTTTCAATTTATTACTTTCAACAAGTTTCAATTGACAAACATGACCCGCGTGGTCAAATTTCCTTAAAAAGATTAAAAATGAAAACTAAAATTGAATGACTTGTCTACTCTTCGCGTTTAGGTTATAAAACCTCTACTTGTGAGAAATACCTTCTTACGTCAGCAGGGGTTTTCTCCCTACAGGAAGAGAGGAAACACGCGAAAAAGTACCATCTACCCCAGACGATTCTGCATCGTTCATTCTATTTAGCGGGGGGGGGGGGGGGAAGAATATATCTTAAGAATAAGGTATAACAAAAAAAAAAAAAATGTTGGAATAAATATGGATGCTGCCTAAGACGGCCTTTTTCTCCGAGACGGACAGCTCCAATTTCTGGGTCAAGGTTGAGGGGGGGGGGGGGGGTAGGTTCAGTTTTTTCCCAATATTTACCCCCCCCCCCCCCCCCCCCCGTTGGGAACACTGCCAATCATATCATTGCTTAGTCATGAATAAAAATGAAGTGGATCATAAGCATTTTTCACTTTAAAAGCAATATCATCGGGCTTTTTAATATCCTATAAATCATACAAATCATAAAATATGTATTTATGTATTTAGATTATGTCCACTGCTGTCTTCAAGTGACTTATATTTTGATTACTTATTAGTTTTAAGATTATTACATATATATTGTAATAATTAAAGAAATATGATAATATAGTTTTTATTTTTTACTTACCTACAATATGCATGGCAAATACGTGTTCTAACAAGAGTTTTACATTCTTACAATAACATGGAATAGTTGGGATTCGGCTAAAATGAAACCTCATTTTTACATTTTTGTAAAAAAAATCTATATTCAGGACGTTTCGGCTATTCTTTGGTCGCCTTCGTCAGCTAAAATGACAAGAAAAGAAAAAACAGAAATTAATACACAGAAAAAAAATTTATAAGTAAGATAAGTGACAGGACTATAAATAATTGACATTTAACAACAATTTGTTCTTATATAATAAGTTGAATTGTATTTATAGTCCTGTCACATACCTTACTTATAAACTTTTTTTCTGTGTATTAATTTCTGTTTTTTTTTTTCTTTTCTTGTCATTTTAGCTGACGAAGGCTACCAAAGAGTAGCCGAAACGTCCCAAATATAGATGTTTTTTACAAAAATCGTATTGAGGTTTCTTTTTAGCCGAATCCCAACTATTCCATGTTTGCTTATACTTATCTTTAGTATTCTCGTTATCTATAGAGTCTGAAACGAGAAATGTTCTAGTCGGCACTTCCGGGTTGCGTCATGAGGTCAACCTTATAAGCGGGGTTACTCCATATGGAGGGAGGGAGGAACCGCGCTAAAACCCTATACGTTAAATTGTAATGCTCTCAAAGGTTGACACGCCTAAAATCCACCGAAAAAGAATTACAACAACTATTATTCCTAACTTGGTTTTAAATGACTTAATAGTCAGATAATAGTATATTATTTCCACTATACTTTATTAGCACTTTCCTCCGAAGGAAAGTAGCTATTGAGGTTGGACTCATGACGGAATTTTTGAAATATTTCTTCAAATCTTTATCGATCCTACCTAGTAGACACCGAAAATGACCCCCGTTAAAATTTATATATATCTATATATATATATATATATATATATATATATATATATATATATATATATATGTATATATGCATATATATATATATATATATATATATATATATATATGCATATATATATATATATATATATATATATATATATATATATGTATATATGCATATATATATATATATATATATATATATATATATATATATATATATATATATATATATATGTCTGTTAACACGATAGCGGCCAGAGTTTTTTGTTTTTTCGTCACGAAACTTGGTATATAGCATTCAATTAGCAAACGATTGAACGAGTTCGTTAACCACCAAAGTCGGTCCACCGGAAGGGGGGGTTTACCCCGAACCCAAAACACTAATTTGACTATGTCAGCCGTAATATTTGTTATATTTCAACGAAACTTGGTATTCGTAGTGGTAATATAGAGAGAAAAGTGAGATATAAAAATGAACTAAATCGGTTCATTAGAAGGGGGGGTTTACTCCGGACCCACAATTCCAATTCGCCACTACCAGCCGTGATTTTTGGTATATTTCAACGGAACTCGGTATTCGTAGTGGTAATCCACAGGTAAATAACTGTTGTAAAAATAAACTAAATCGGTTCATTAGGAGGGGGGGTTTACTCCGGACCCACAATACCAATTCGCCACTACCAGCCGTGATTTTTGGTATATTTAGACGAAACTCGGCATTCGTAGTGGTAATCTACAGGTAAATATGTGTTGTAAAAATAAATTAAATCGGTTCATTAGAAGGGGGGGTTTACTCCTGAACCAAATTCTTAATATACTCATACCGGTCGTAATTTCTGCTGTATTGTAACGAAACGCGGTATACGTCGTGGGTAACTCATGAGAAAGAAGTGTTGTAGAAATGAGCTGAATCGGTCAATCGGAAAGCGGGGGTTTAATTTGTAATATATTTCAATAGAAAGGCCCGTCAGACGTAGGTTCACAAAGCCGCCGCAAGGAGCGCTTTCTACCACTAGAGTGACTGTATCCTGTTCCTGCGTTAGATCAAAATACGATAATATGTGGTTTTTTGAATTTATTACGAAGTGTAATAGGTACCATGTGTAAACATAACTCTGGAAGCAAATTATTAATTGATCAGTTACTCATTACAAATTTAAAAGAGAACTATTCATGTTTTTATTTTATTTATGTAGGATATTTTAAGCAAATTGCTCTGGAAAGCAATCTACACTACCCAAATTCTGAGGAAAGTGCTTAGTTATGCAGCTCCTGCGTGACGGACTTTTTTATGTTCACCTCAGCCAATTTTATTAATGAGCTAATTACATTTCCTCATTTGACGTTTCGGCCTCAGGGCTATCCTCATTAAACTTCTTTCTTACGTCCACATATATTCACCCTATTTCCACAAGGGCTTGTCATCACTTTAAATCTATAACTTTAAATCTATGGGCTTGTCCATCCTCTATAACTAAAACTTCTTTACATTTTTAAACACTTGAGTTACCCCAGACCATGTGGCCACAAATTTCCACCATTGGGTGGATGCCCTGAGGCCGAAACGTTGAAGGAGGAAATGTAATTAGCTCATTAATAAAATTGGCTGAGGTGAAGATCAAAAGTTTAGTGGAAATAATTTATACCTCAGAAAATCCTTGTGGATAATACCTAACATGTCATAGTATATTATAATTCATATTTATAAATTTATATTTAGGTTTCCAAGAAGGCCATTTGCAGCATTGTAACTAACAATGTTGTCGTCTGAGTTATATTAGTCCTACGTTCTGAGATACTTGTTATCTCAAGTCCAGTAAATCAATTTTAGTTTGTATCGCAAGCAATTAGGTAAGTCTACAATTTATAGGATTGCAACTCTTAGTTGCATGACTGCAAGATTCCTGGAGGGCTGTGGAGAAGCAAACAGGAATACAGCTTTGTGGAGGACAGTGATTCAATTCCACTTGCTATTGAAGCTAATTAAATTCAAATTCCGTTAATTCTATCCAATTATACAATAATCTACAATCTGAACACTGTTTACATTGATCTTGTGTGCGCTGCGGTATCTAGTACATAATAATAATAATAGATTCATTCATATGATTTGAAACCAAATAAGGTATTTGGTCGTCAGATTCGTTCTTTGTGAGTCTGAAGGCCAGGAAGCGAGTCCCAAAGCGTCCTTCTCGAGACCTTATAAGGCCCAGAGAGAACGGATCCACGGCCACCTCCCACCCCTATATTTCCGCAGATCCTCAGCCCTTATCATGGCATTCCTGTCAAAATAGATCTTAGCAATATCTTTTGATTAGGACACGTGTCTGAAATGACAGCAAGTTATCACTGCCATCTAGGTGTACTTCCTCGTCAAATTATCCTTAACGACTCCCCTAATTAGTGGAGGGTTTCATTCAGCTCCTTTCAGATGGTTTGGGGAATCATCGGTGCAGTTCACTGATAATCCTTTGAGTACTCCAACATTTTTATTATAAGAATTTGATAAGGATTCGTAATTGCAGCAAACAGATGCAACCAGGGCCGCCACATGGGGGGGGGGACAGCCGGGAACTGTTGTGCCGGGCCAGGGCGCCGTGGGGGCCCGGGCCGGGCCTCCCTAATTTGAAAAAATGCATAGGTTATGAGCTTGTAAAAAGAATGGGGTTTAGAAATATAGACGGGCGTAGCCTATATTTATTTGAATTAGATCTATATTTTTTTAATGTACATAAACGACAAAACAAGTGCGATCCAGAATAGTATATTTCATTAGGAGTCGTAATAAAACTACAAGTACTGAAAGTGACCTTTGCTGCACCGATTGACGGCTTTTATTCTCATTTCGCTCAAAACTCAAGATGAAAATAATTTTAAAATGTCCAAAGTCCTATAGCAAAGTACTAGAATTTTTCAGTCTGGCTCTGAGAAGTGGGGGCACGGCTCTAAGAAGTGGAGGTCCCTGATCTGGTCCTGGGCCCGGCTCTGAGATGTGGCGGCCCTGGATGCAACAATGCAGAAACGTTTTAACGCTTTTTCTCCCTCCCTCCTTAAGGAGGAAACCCGCTTATGAAGTTGATCTTATGACGAAATTTGGAAGTGCCGACCAGGAAACTTCAGATCTCATAGATCCACAATATACCGTTGGTTCAAATTTGTATAAATATATTTTTTTTTTTTTATATATATATATCTCGTTACATTTTGACAGAAGATTAAGACAAAATATTAACCGTTACTATTCTATGCTTTCCAAATGACAAAATGGATAAGAAAAGAAACGCGCTACGATGACGCAGTTCCTGCGAATCAGGCTAATGAAGTTTTTTAGTATTAAACAAGTTTCAATACGGTGGATATATTTATCCAACACTAGCTTTTACCCGGCGTGTCATGCTGCACCTACTTTGCACATAGAAAAGCAAAATAGAGACCAAATAAGTAATATTAAAATCTAATAACGCAAATCTGTATCTGTTCGACAGTGAATTCCGAACTGTGATTCCTAAGCGATTTTGACCTTCTATGAGTTTAAAACGAAATGTTATTTTATTTTTTTTTTATTTTGATGAATAGGTGAAGGGTATTAATTTATAATACCAACCAAGGCGAGGAATAACCCTTCAAAGCTCAAAATAAACTTTTATTATATCATTTCAACGTTTCGGACTATTCGTCCATCTTCAGGAGTGCTAAAATAGTATGTTAATTATTAAATACTGCAGGAATACCCTTTAAACAACATTATATAAATTACCATTAACCGAGATATTATATCATCTTTAAAACAATTGATAAATTTTATTCTATATATATAAAAATCACGTGTCTGTCTGTTTTTCTGTTTGTTTGTTTGTTCCTTATACAAATCCACACCGTTTGACCGATTTTCACCAAACTTGGAATAATGGTAGGTCTTGATACAGGAAGTTTCGTAGGCTAAGTCAAAAATTTCTACGAGCTGTCTGTCTGTATGTTTGTTCCTTATGCAAATCCACACCGTTTGACCGATTTTGACCAAACTTGGAATAACGGTAGGTCTTCGTCCAGGAAGTCCCGTGGGCTAAGTCAAAAAATTCACAGAGCTGTCTGTCTTTATGTTTGTTCCTTATACAAATATACGCCCCCTTCCGATTTTGACTTGGCACACAGGTAGATCGTGATACGGGGTGTGTCATAGGCTAGGTGAAAAACGTTTATTAGCTGTCTGTCAGTATGTTTGTTCCTTATGAAAATCCACACCGTTTGACCGATTTTTACCAAACTTGGAAAAATGGTAGGTCTTGACACGGGTAGAGTCATAGGCTAGGTTAAAATCGTCTATGACTCACAGTTCGGAGATCACGAGTTCGAAACAATGAACTCAAATTGTTAAAGATTTTAATATTAATTATTTGGTTTTTAATTTATTTGTGCTTTTATAAATGCAGAAAGTAGGTGTAGCGTAGCACGCCGGGTAACAGCTAGTTTCTTAATATAAAACTCACCATGTCCTGTCAATAAATAATGTTACATTTAAACGTCATAAATTAAATAAAAGTGATACCTAAATGGAACCAAGTCAATCAATAGAAATTAAAACATTCATTATCTCACAGCCATATTAGAAGACCTTATCAACATACTTAGGCCTATTATATTTTTGTATAACTAAATTTACATTAAAATATTAAATTTCAATTGATTAAAATGTATGAAAATTTATGTATGACATATCACAGATATTTTGATTAATCATTACTTAACATTATTTTTATTAAAATATTTAATATAAAATACACTGAGGTATGTAACAAAAGTATTTAAACTATTGTATGTTCTTTGTTTCATACCTCAGTGTATTTTATGTTAAATATTTTAATCAAAATAATGTTAAGTAATGATTAATCAAAATAAAAGACCTACCTGTGTGACAAGTAAGGTCACAAACGGTCAAACGGTGTGGATTTGTATAAGGAAAAGTCAGACGGACAGACAGCTGACTTTATGTATATATATATATATATATATATATATATATATATATGTATATATATATATATATATATATATATATATATACATATATATTATTTATTCTTATAGATAACCCAAAATATCCAAATTCTTTTTTATCCTAGTAGGCATGGAGTCATTAAAGCAGTCTTCCCTTTTTTTTTTTTTTTTTCTTTTTTATACTAATTTATTTATTGGGCCCGAAATTGGAGGGACGAAGATTTCTATTTAGAAATTCTAAATATGAACCTGACTAATGCGTTAATGAAATCATTTTATGAATTGAATAATGTTGTTAAAAAACAAGTTAGAATTAGACTGAGGTTACAATTTTTAAAAAACTGTAAGAAAACTAAATGCTTTCTGAAATTTATAAGCAATAAAACTAATAAATTGTATGATATATTTAATGTTACTTTTTGTGGATATAAGAAATTTGTTAATATAGTAAATAGCTTTAAATATAAAATTTTACATTTGGAAATGTCTAGGAATTACGCTATGTTAGAAAAATTAAATAAAAAAAAAATAAATAAAAATAAAATAAAAATAAAATAAAAAAAATGGGCCCAATAAATAAAGTAGTATAAAAAAAGGGAAGACTGCTTTAATGACCCCATGCCTACTAGGATAAAAAAGAATATATATATATATATATATATATATATATATATATATATATATATAACTCTATATTTTTGTCAATAATTTAGGTGTTTAACAGAGTGGTCAAGACTATTTCGTCTGCTTAGTTTTTCACGTTGCACATAGAATGTTTATTTCCTGTCAATCGATTTGAATACCTATCGGAATGGCTCAAATAATGAATAGCAGTGGGTCTGCTGGTTCTCTTGTCTAGGAAAGAAAAACTTACTGACTTTCACATCAGTTTTTTTTATTTTCCAGTATTGGCAGGACTTTTGGCATTAGTTCATGTCACTATGGATGGTTTTGCTTAGCAAGGAAAGAGATCTGGATTTGTATAGAAGATGACTTGATTTCACGTCGAGGGATACAGAGAATGTGCCCTAGTATATCACTGAGAAAACTGAAGGACCAGATAAAAAAATCGTTAGATTAGTTTTTTGAATTATTTTATAAATGAGTCTTCGATGCCTGACTCCGGAAATACTATCTGATTCATTCAGAAGTAATCCTTATTCTCTACGCCCGAGAAACTGAGTGATCTACGACACGGAACACCTGCTGGACCTGTTATGGAATTATTTACAAGGAAGAAAAATTGATGGTTATGAATGACTGAAGAGGATTGGGGAGTTAGTATTTGAATAGCTTTCACACAGGATGTATACAGTATTATTGTTAACTTTGATTTTCTACCTGTTTTTAGTCGTCCATTATGACATTAAAATACTACTCCAGGTAAGAATAAACTAAATTAAAAATTAACTCGTCCATAGTTGTCCGTTGATTCATTAGTCTGTAAAAAATGTCGTTAAATCAACATCATTAACTGCTTACGAATTTATTTGTCAAATATTGTTGTTTGAATGTGGTGTGTATTAGATACTTAAATGTTCTGGTGTCGATTGGAAAGTAATTCGACTTGGTTGTACGGTTATTTAAGAATTTTTTTGAGTAATCACTCTGTCAGAATATACTTTTTGGATAAGAATGTATCATACTAGATAAAAATAGGTCTGTCCTGTCCTGAAATAATATAGAAGAGTGAATCCCGAGGTGGCATAAAATTAATTTTTTTTTGGTCTATTTGGTCGTCTTTGTGGTTGACGTCTCTGTTATCAGAAATGTACAATTTCTCTAACCATTAGTTTGGTGTTTGTCGTCAAGTAGCTTGCTAAGCCATCTCGTCTGCAGTATTTTTTTGAGTTTAGCTTTCTATCCGGCCAATGTGTACATTTGTGTAGTTTCAACCATTTCGCGAGATATGGGATGCGTACTGTAATACTATTGGGATTGCAATGAACCGAGCTAGATTAGAGTGTCATCATACTCTGTGTCTGGCAGCACAAGACCGTGACAACTGGCGGAAGCTGATTTTGGAGGTCATGTCTCACTAGTGGGATGTAGCGCCGAGGAAGTAAGTAAGTAAATATACAGCAAGTAAGTCTGTGTCTAATTTACAGTGTAGCGTTCGTTTTATGACATTCAGTTAAGTCGAATAGGTGCTACAACCGTCAAAACAATTCCTGAAGTCGAGATTACACCTGCAGTGGCAGCTGCTTTCTCTACCTAACTTGTAATATGTCTTATAGGAACATACAAAACAGTATAAAGGGTGAGGAATATCTCAAGATTTGGACTGCGCACTGTGAATGAGAGAGCCTTGAGGCCAGTGTTGAACTGTACAGTCTATCGATGTAGAATGAAAACATCAATAGATTAACTGTACAGTACGATGAGGCCAAGAGTGTGCGGACAAGAGGATATTTGCTTCACTTACAGTGGGTCTTCCCTAACTGTACTTTGCAGTCCCTGCCTTGAGGCCTATTAACTTATCGTGTGTATGCTAGACCCGTATGGGCCAAACTGTCTCTGCCTTGAGATTTGAACTGAACGTGTATTGCCATCCTGACATACACACGTTGTAAGAGGTTATTGAAGGATTCGAGAAGGACAATTATGCCATTCTTGCGTTTTGTTAGGACGGACAGCTTCCGTAACAATGCATAAAATTTCATGTAGATTTTCGAACGAGTTTTTATGGAAAATAATGTATTTTGTGAACTATTTCTCTTTCTGTCTAATATGCCAAATGATTCTGCCTCGATGAATTTTTCTACAACCCTATGAATATATAACTATGCGGAAGGTGGAATGTATGTCAGATTCCCTGAAGTAGCCCAGTTTCCCTGCACCGCTCCGACCTCCTTACGTGATGTCCCTCTCTCTCCCCTCGACCTAACTCCATCTGCTGGAGTTTTCCGAAAATAGTCTTATATACATTTCATCTGCACGTATGTCCCTCCCAATGCAACTTTGTCTCTCCTAGATTTATCATCATAGACTAAGTAGGCTTGAACGTAGGATACGGCATAGATTGAATCCTGGCGCAAGGTCTCAATACTTTGGACCTGGAGTTCCTATAGTTAACTTTTGTAAATACATTGAGGGGTGGGGGAAAAAACCTATCTGATGGTTGACTCGACGAAGCCGTCTGTATTACGAGAGAAATATTTCTCTCTTTCTGGCAACTCCACTCATGTAGAAGAGAAGAGAGATATAGATACTGAGCAGATTGCTGATTCTTGTGTAGCATGATTCATTTCCCTTCAATTGCTGAACTTCGCTGTTTAAGAGTGTTTTCATACAATGTTTCTGTTTGGTGGGATTTAGAAACTTTATTCTAGAAACTCTACATTCAGAATAGTTGCTATTTTTCGCAAACTATAAGTTTATAAGCTTGTTTTAATGTTAAGCAAATTTAAATAGATTCTCTTTGAGAGATCGTTGAGAGTTGGGATTGGTCTTGGAATCTTAATAAAACTACATTTTTTTTTTTAAGAAAATGTTTTTTTTTTTTTTTTTGATGATGTTTCTGCCAGATTCAGAAATGATTGCACATACGTAAGGCATAGTTCTTCTCCTTCTCATCGGTAAGCCAATTCCATCCTGTACTTAATTATTTAATGTATATTCTTATGTTACCCATTCAAGTTTTAAATCTGTATTAATCTACATTTAATTTTAGCTTTAACATTTACTACATGCAACATTCATCATACTAGTCTATGTATATTGTATTTCTTCCTTGTTTCACGCCCGTGATGAAGGATTGAATTGCAAGCAGAAACGTCGGAAAAAAGAAATCGCATATTCTTTTAAAAAATGGATTTTTATTATAATACCAAGACCGAACCCTGACTATATCTACCTTAGTAAATTGATGAAAAGCACTATTTTGAGCGCTAAGATAGTCTATTAATGGTCTGTCTGCCTGTCTGTTTGTTCCTGACACAAATCCACATCAGTCTAGGCAACGAATGCTTAAAAACAGCTTGACAACAAGCTTCAATAATGTATATTATTGAAGCGAATGGAATGATCTACAACCCTATAACCGGTATTTATTTTTTGGGTTCATCGTTGAAGAGATATCCGGTTGAGAATAGAAAAAAGTGTGTTTTTCCCAAAATAACCGACATTCAAGAGCGGATATTTCGAAAACTAAAGATATCTTGAAAAACTTTATTGAGTTGAACTTGTAGCATATTTAATCAGCTTTCATTTGTTGTAGAATGGTCATGTCACCAGGACGCAGGGTTTCCGAGATATAAGTGAAAACCCGAAAAAATGGATCTTCTAAACCCCCCTCCCCCGGCACAAAGGCTACGGGTGAGGACTTTTGATATGGTGACCTCCTAACTAGCCGAAACAAAGTTATGAAGTTAAAAATTGTGTTCCAAACATTTCCATCTATAACTCTTAGTTGCCTGGACTATTAGTCGCTAAATTTCAGATTTCACGATGAACACTGAAATTATTTTTACGTTTGAAGGAAAATACATAAAATAGCAAAGTAATATATATTATTGAAGGGAATGCAATACTCTTCAACCCTATAACCATTATTTATTTTTTTGGTGCATCGTTGAAGAGTTATCCGGTCAAAACGGGGAAGAAATATGCGCCGAAAGTGTTTTTCCCCAAAATGACAGACTTTCAAGAGAAGATATTTCGAAAACTAAAGACATCTCGAAAAAATGTATAATTTAGAACTTGTAGGAGATTTAATCAGCTTTTATTTGTTATAGAATAGTCATGTCGCTAGGACGCAGGGATTCCGAGATATAAGTGAAAACCCGAAAAATGGGACCTTCTAAACCCCTCCCCCCCCCGGCACAAAGGCTACGGGCGAGGACTTTTGATATGTTCACCTCCTATCCAGCCCAAACAAAGTTACGAAGTCAAAAATTTTGTTCCAAAAATATCCATCTATAATTGTTCGTTGCCTGGACTGCAGCGTTTGCCCGATTTTGACCAAGCTTGGTAAGTCTTGATCCGGGATGTGTCATAGGGTAAGTCATAATCGTCGATCAGCTGTCTGTCTCTCAGTTTGTTCCTTATACAAATTCACAACGTTTAACCCATTTTTATTACTACTTATTTATTTTCTAATTTGTTTTCTTTTCTAGATGCAGAAGGTAGGTGTAGGATGGCACGCCGGGTAACAGCTAGTGAATAAATAGAAAATAAAATAACATTTCGTTTTAAACTCATAGAAGCTTTAGTAAATTTTTTCCATTAATGATGAATTTGTTTATTTTCTCATAATTTGTTTAAATTATTTTTTGCCTTTATTACTAAGTTCTGATATGGTATGTAATATTTAGTTTTGTTTGCACTTAGACGTAATGAGTAAATCATTATCCTTGTTGTAATCCCTAAATAAATAAAGCCAAAATCAATGGTGATTAACTTATTTCAAATTGTTTCTTCTTCCAATTAAGCTTGGCTACATTGTCAATCATTGAATACTACAATTCAAAATTTCTGAAATTCTACGCTTACAATATATTAAAGCTCAATAAAATGAAATATATAAATTAAAATGATCTATATTATTTACTAGGTAATTGAGTGAACAATTTACTTACTTAAGTAAGTCTCAATAATGGAGCTTATCCGTTCAATTATGAAAGTAACATACTTCCGTATATTTCAAATGTAATTCTAAATCCTTGATTTACTTGTAGTAAAAGTATTGCAATTGGAAGGACTAAGGACTCAACAATCACGATTTATTTCAAGGCCTGCCATTGGGTTTTCTTGATCATGACCATTACTTTTGTACTGCTTTCTTTGCTCGCGGTTGCCAGAGAGTAAAGGAGAATATATTATCTTCCTTTTAGAGCTTTGGATATTAGAGCTAAGGCACTTAGGCTATTTATACAAAATTATGCACACAAAAATATTTTTGTTGAGAAATCTAGAACTCAGATCAGGCCAACAATTTTGTTGTTTGTTGATCAGGCCAACAATTTTGAAGAGAACAATAATAATTAATTATTTTCTTTTCCACAATTTTTAAAATATAGGCACAAGAATTTCATCTTAAACTTCTGTTTGAATGGACCCCCTTTGAACAAATTTCTTTTTGGAGACCCTCTCTCAACAACAGTCATTTGGAGAATACATTTCTGACTCCCATTCACAAAGGATATACGATATAATAAATATTTGTAAAAATGTTCTACTGGATATTTTAATAAATAGTCTTGCACATTTAAAGCGGATATTTTAAATAGGAGAATTCAAACATAAAACAATATTTTTTTGCTGGTGGACCCCGGTTTAAAATCCACTAATTTAGGAGAAAAATGTAATGTTATGCAAGAATTTTCCATAATCCAAAAATTTAAGATGTCGCAGATATATCTAAAACTGGACATCATTTAAAAAAAAAAAAAAAAAAAAAAAAAAAAAAAAAAAAAAAAAATACGCCATAACTTTAAGACAAGTAAGGTTTTTCATTCAATGAAATAGCCTAAAAGGTTTTATTTAGACTATCGTTTGAAATCATTAATAATTAAAGCCGTACAGAAAAAGTAATAAAATAAACCTTAATCCTAAATGCATAAGGATTTAATTTTTCTAGTGAAAGAGATAAGAAAAAAAAAAAAAAATGACTAAAGGGAACATATACTCACATATCGGAAAATATTCTGCGGAATTGGTGGTTTCAACCAGTAATTCCAGTATGTCTAGGGTGATATTTAAGGAATGCCATTGAAAACAATCCGTCAATTTGTGTTTGACTGCCAAGCAATAAATTTCATATTGCCATTAAAAAAAAAAAAAAAAAAAATACGAAAATAAATATAATTTTATACAAAAGACTATATTTGAGGAGCTTAGTATCAAAGTTGGACAACTCCACTTTTGCTTTTTTTACAGGAGAGGCAAAAAACCATATCTACTATATTGATGCCAGTATCATGGTGATTTTTTTATATGTTATTCTTATAGGCCTCAGAAACATTATTTCAAAGGCACTACAAAATTATATAAGTATTAAGGCCGTAATTACGCTTTAAATAGTGGAGTTGTCCATGTTTGAAACCAAGTCATGGAGTTGTCTGTTTTTGAAACCAAAGGGAGCCATTTGAAAATTGAACCTATCCTTTTTTTGAAACCAAACAAATATGAATTTGGTATGCTCGAGGGTGTTCTAATATAATGTAATTATGTCTAATGTATTAAATCAAAATTATATAGTTAAAAATTACATGAAAAATGTTATTTAAATACAGTTTGACAAAACTGAAATGAAACTAAATTATCCTTATTTTATTAAGTTTAGAAAAAAAGTGGTACTTAGCTATCCTCTTCGCACAGTTTTACCTATAACTACATGTATTGAAGTGGCTGTGCTATAATTTTCATCGCCGTACTCCGCCATACCTGTGCACAGCTAATAAAATAAAGCTATCAATTAGCGATGCGATTATTTTATGAAAAACGAGTTAACCATTATTATTTTCTGCAGAGAGTTGTTGAAAAGTTTTTAATAGCAAATAACTGAACATTAACGATGAGATCTATTTAATATCTAGTGTGAAACTGTCAATATTTATTTGTTATACGCGAAAATGTTAATAAAGAGGAATATGTCGAGAACAGTTACCAGTATTACATTAGTTTTAGTGGTAGTGGTCTCATTCGACTCGGCACAAAAGAAATTCTTCAAAAATCATACCTAAATCAGAAAGATTCAAGTACCTAGAGGTTTTGTCCCAAAATCTGGCATTCGGAACCACAGTGTGCCGGATAACAGCTAGTTATTAATAAAAATTATCGCCAAATGCACTTATTACAAGTAACTATAAACATTCAGCCATGATGGATTTGCAATGCATGTTGGGAGCAGATTGCATGAATGCAAGCTTCTCATTGGCTACTGATGGAGTTGTCATTTTTTGAAACCAAACTATGTTAGAATTCTCCATATATTGATTCTGAACGGTTGAAATAAACGCTATTTTACCTATTTTCTGTCTGTTTTTAATGAAAACCAGTTTTAAAATCGAATGCAGCATAAAAATCCACTTAAGAATCGACCAAAATCTCAAAACTGAAAAAAATGGAGTTGCCCAACTTTGATACTAAGCTCCTCATTTCTTCAGTAGTATAATTTTAAACATATGACATATCGATTACCGATCAGCTGACTACTGACAATTATAGATTGCCTCAGTCCATGAACAGTCTGGACCTGTCACTACTTGTGGAAGGTTCCCTCGATGCGGCACCAAAAGAGGATGAAACACTTAAAAAAACGTTAGTGAAACTGTAGTGAAATTTATTATTTTTATTGATCCTCCGTCGATAAAGAAAATTCCAAGATTTAAGTGGTCAGACTTTGGAGACCAGTGTTAGGAGGTGTACGCTATCTTTGTTAAAAAGAAAAGATTTTCTTTTTGCAAAAGCCATCTGCCATATCCTGGCTAGAAAACTGTAGATACCACGTCCCACAAATCTCTGTTATTTTTAAGTCACCGTTAAAATTTAAGTTACTTTTTCTGTTTCCTTGTTTATTCTTTGGGTTAACTTGCTTAAGAGTGCTTGTTTAACACAGTCCTCGGGACGGAGCTTCTTACATAGTTTTTTTGAACGTGATCTACTCAGCATTCCACCTGAAGACAATATTAAAATAATAGAGGCATAAATGAAAATCAATGAATTCCAAGCCCTACAGATGTTGCGTTGAACTTGTATTGAGAGTGTGTTGAAGTGGCTATCTGATAGATGTAAACATTGCAACAGCTACCTAATGGGCAGAACAAATGAGCGCCAATCTATGACTAAGTGGATAGTTCATCCCTAACAGAGGGAATTATAGAATCGGGTGGGGAGAGGGTTTAGGCGCGTGCTTCTGAGGCTACGTGCTCTGATCTCCAATCAGCTGATCTACGCTTTAAATGGTGAGCCCCAAGGCGAGGTTCTCTCACCCATTCTGTGTTTACTCTTCGAGCCCTTAGTCAGATTGGTTCATGACTCGTTGACACCTCCTCTTCTAGCTCCTTCCTTGTCGGGAGGGAACTCGCATATGACTTCGATCCGTTGACATGAAGGTGGTTCCGACCAGAAATCACGATGCTTCACAACTCCTAAAAAACGAACACTGCTTCTCATAGACAATTAAAAGAAAGGGATAGCTCTTGGTATTTATTTTCCTTCGTTTAATAGTTCTGAAAATTAAGTATTTTTTTTAATTGATTGATTGATCTTTATTGATAATTTACAATCTATACAGTTATGTACAATAAGTAAATACGGTCAAACTATACATACAACATAGTAATTAAGATGAGGGGAGAAGGCAGACATTACTGCCACTCCCAATGAAAGTTCTAGTATTTTCTTATTTTAATTAAAACTTGGTCTCTTTGTTAAACCATATACAGTGGAACATGGACAATTCGAACTTCGATAATTCGAAATCGTCTTTAATTCGAATATTTCTCTCGGTCCCTAGAATTTAGGGCATAAACAATGTAAAAAAATCGTGGTTAATTCGAATAAAATTTTGGATAATCCGAAATTTTTCCGAGTCTGTACCTCCAATGGAAAGTGGAAAGAGAGGCGGTCGATCTTAAATCTTGTGAAAATATTCTCCCCTCGGGTAAGAAGGATAGTAAGAAACGGATGTGAAGAAGCGCGCCGGTCTCATAGTCTAGTTCTTGGACTAGTAGTTCTGCAAAGTGGTGGCGCGCTTCCTCTCTTCCAGGGGTTGTTATAGTTACATCTTGTCGTTTTATCCTGTAATTCCCTCCCACCATCCCTCCCGGAAGAAATGTTTGTTTTTCTTTAAATAAAATTTATTTATTTTTTAAATTAAAAAAGGAGAAAATATTAAGTTCGATATCTTAGCCCTTTATTTTCAAAAACTTTTGTAATTCGAATTTTGGATAATTCGAACTTTTTTATCGGTCCCTAGGGGTTCGAATTATCCAAGTTCTACTGTACATCGTTTACAATATTTACATTATTTTATAAGGCAGGCTAATTAACCAGTAGTAAATTCTCTCGTGGCCAATGGCGGCGAAGGCGTCGAGGAGGATTATCTGGGATGACATTGGAAGAGAGTGATCTGACAATTAAGTGATCTGACAATTAAGAGTGATCTGACTATCGCTAAAATCACTTAAATTTAACAAAAGCACAATTACTTTTGCTTCAAATCGTGTATTTCTTGTTCTACGTTTTTTGTGTCCTTCTGGTGTCTCTTGAAACAACAACAGTTTTAAATTAGATAGGATTAGAGAGAGGTTTAACCCCCATATGCTGTTAGTAATTTCTAATAATGTGATCGCAAATAGTTGAGTTATAATCTCCTGAAGAGCCGCCATAAGAGCGTGAAACACGTGCAATAGAATAATCGTTCTGGCGCAGAAGCAATTGTGTTTTCATTATTGAATTTCCACCTCATTTAAGTGAATTTAATTTTGACAAGTATTTGAGAAAGCGTTTGATAAGGTTAAGCAAAACGAAATACCAGAATCCTTTGAAAATAAATGAAAAGACTTCTAAGGGGATAAGAAAGGGGGAAAACATATATATATATATATATATATATATATATATATATATATATATATATATATATATATATATACACACACACAGATGTATACATAAATATGTTAATGTATGTATATTCATCATAAATGCAGGCCATAATATTTAGATCTATGATTCATGAATTACAAGATTACAACTATGTTTAATGCTTAAGTGCTCTCTGAAAGATGACTCTTCTTTCCGTACATTTTTGAAGGATAATAAGAGATGAATAAAAATTTTAGTTTTATGTTTTCATATTAACAGTCCTTGTATGTTCTTTGGAATATTCCACATCTGGAATATTGATGTCAAAGAAACCAACACAGAACATTTTTTAATAACTTTTTTCTCACATAAGTAATAGTTTCCGAATGATTAAAACAATCTAGAAACTATTTTTTTAGATATGTATGATTAAATCGCCATTTTACGGTTATTTACCTTTCTATTCATCGAAACAAATAAAAATATTTTCACTGTTTCCATGTTTTGTTATTTTATTTAGAATTGGACGGGAATCCACCAATGCCAGACTGAGTAGATCGCTTCTTGAAGAATACCTAAGTAAAACAACGTCGAGTCTGTGGATTTTCTGGATGGGTGACCGCTTGTGAATAACCCGTTTGTATTATTAAAGCGTGGCAACCTATAGATAAGCCGGCGCTTATAGCCCAGAAGTTGAAACGCCATAAAAAAGAAAATAGAAGGAAAAGTAACTCGCTGTCAACTGGAAGGTTAGATATGGGCGTATTGTGTTGTTTGTTTGAGGTTTAGGGCAAACGCCTTCAAGGTTATAATTGCCTGATTTTCTTGCTTCGCTTATGCTTGGAATGTCCACTATACGAAGTTTTCAATTTTTGGCGACAGCAGTAGAATGTCGTGATCTGGAGTACCTTATATTTGAATTACTGAACAAGTACATCAAGCACATATTGGCCTTAGACGTTTTGTAAGGTGATTAATGTGACCGTTTCTTCGTGTCATGCATATTGTCAAGCGATTAAAGCTCTATTGACTAGATTCTTTACTTATTTGACAGTTTTAGAAAATCCGTTTTTCCCTGTTACAGACACGTCTCCTGTGACTCCCTCGGACTTAGACTTTCATATTTCTTATGATAGAATCCTATCCCATACTTTTTTAAATATAAGAGTTTTATCCAAGTTTCTAGAAGAAGCGAGGACGGTGTGATGTTCCGCTCAGGAGAACACATTTACATAGCTGATATATCTAGAGAGGTAAGAAACCCCCACCAGTAGAGCGTGGTAGTTATTAGGTCTATAACCTTCCCTTCGAGTAGCATCAGTTTCTTTGTTTAGATTACAACCTTCACAACTTCATAAATAAAAACGGACAAAGACTTGAAGCTGTGAATATCATCAGCTATATACGCATTATCTTAGAACATAAGGGTTTAGACTACAGTGATTGCATTAGGTATTTTCGCACCGATCATAGATACATCTTAAATACAAGAAAAATACTTGAAAAAGACCATTCACGTATAATTCTCCAAACAAACAATTGTTGCCTGAATTTATTTTGTACGCTGGACGTAAAGACCTCGGTCAGAATACGATTGCTTCAAGTCTTGTAAATGAAAATAAAACACTCCAATTGATAAATTTCACTATGACGTTACTGGACATTCACGTGAGACCATACTAGACACTATTACTGACCCATAATCAACTTGCAGAAACTCACGCCAGGAAGAAATAATCCTTGTGAGGTTAAGAATCGGCCATCCTAACATAACCCATGAATACCTGATGACAATGGGTGGAGTGAATAAAAGCTAACGATTGCTAGAACTAAGTATTTTCCAAGCAATTGCTAAGGGCCAAGTGAATAAAAAGGAAAGCTAGGGCTAGCATTTGCTTAGTTTATCGGGGGGGGGGGGGGTATGGAATATTATCAATCTAGATCTTGGAATAGTTAGCCAATTAAAATGATATTGCACCAAAAAATTATTTTATCTGACCAAAGTGGTCCCATTTAATATATTTTTATGGGTTTATTTTTTGACCAAATCTTTACCGATTTCGAAATCTTTACACCCCCCCCCCTAATGGGGCCCATGCGGGTCGACAGTTGCACAAGACACACGCAGCCCGATGAGGAGAGAGAGAGACAAGCAATAAACCCTGACAGGAAGGAAGAGTGATGAGGGAGGGAGGTAGGAAGCCTAGCTGCAGCTAGGGGTTAGCAACAGCTACCTTTAGAATTTCCTTAGTTTATCAGGAGCTGCGACTAACTTACTTAGATCTTGCTACCTAGAAGTAGCTCTTGTTTATTCACTCCGCATTGAGGAAGAGCTAAATCTAAGGGCTAGATTCTACCTGTTAGATTCTAGCTTTTATTCACTCCACCCAATGACTGACAAACCCAAACCTGGACATTGTAACATACTCTTTTCGGGTATACAAACTATAACAAACTGTCAGTAAATTCTTAACTTTGGCATTCCGCAAGACCTGACAGATATACTTTCTAAAGACAGTCATCATTTTGATAACATATTTGAATAACATCAAAGTATTGAAGTCATAAGAAAAAACCTCAGGAAAATAATAGCCTCCTTGGTGGTTGAGAAGGCAATGATATATATATATATATATATATATATATATATATATATATATATATATATATATAGATAGATAGATAGATAGATAGATAGATAGATAGATAGATAGATAGATAGATAGATATGTAATAGATAGATAGATAGATATATTTGAACTACTTGTTATTTTGTGAACCAGATTTTTCATCTTTCATCTACACTTGCGAATGGCATCATGGAGTCAAATTCAGAAGCGGATTTTCCTTCTAATTGTTAGAAAATATTCAAATACGCTTAAGGAGTGACCTAAGTAACAAACATTCCTTTTAAATTCAAATAAAATGTAGTAAACGTTTAATAAAAGAAATAAAATATTTTCAAAGTTCTTTAGAGTATGAAGTTTTGGAGGAATTTTGGACATGCGTGGGTTTTCAACGGTTGTGTATATTTTTGATGTCACTCCCTTGTCAACCATTCCAGGGTCCTCATAGCTTCTCTGAATTAAGCCAGGAGAGAGCAAACAAGAGGTAATATTTGCAGAGGGCGGTCGAGGTTACAGTTTTAGAGAGGAGGATGTCTGGAAAATCCCAGGGCTGAGTGAGTGAGAAGAGGAGTGGGGGAAGCCCGAAGGTTCTAGCCTGGTTACAACAGGTCCAGGGTGTATAACCTGACTGACCTTGGGACGTATCCTGTCCAGTTGCTTCCAAAGAGAAATAAGACGACAAGGCATTCCCTCAACACACAACACGTCTTCTTCTTAACTCTTTGGCTATCTTATACTTACGTCTTAGTCAAAGCCCTAATCTTCTTCTGAGCATGTCCTACTGACTCTTATGGATGGTCATTTGACAACTCTACATGACCTTGTTGGGAACTTCTTCTTGCAGAAACCGCAAAAGTACCTCACGCAGGAGCTGCATTACTAAGCACATTTCTCAGAAAAATGTTGATACGCTAGATTCCTGAATAATTTGCTTAAAATAACCCATTTAAATTTAAAATAAAAATGAATATTTCAGGTCGTTTATATTTGTAATTAACAGCAGACTCAATTATTAATTTGTCCATGCAGTAAACCCCAACTTTTACTAAGCCGATTTTTTTTTTTTTAATTTTTAACAACATATTTTCCTCATTGGTGGAGCAACTTGTCTACCCACCTTCGTTGAAATAAACTACAAATAAAAGCAGTATACCCTCTCCTCTAAATAGACAGATTTCGTTTATTTCTACAACCCATTTATCTCTGTAGATACTCAAGACTTATGTCGAGTTTCGTTGCACTAAAACAAAAACTGCGGCTGATATTGGCTTATTAGTAATTTGGGTCCGGTGTAAGGCCCGGCCCCTAGATGGACCAATTCTGCTGGTAAAGGAAGTCGTTCAATCCTTTGCTAGGGGACAAAATAACAAAACCTATGGTCGCTATACTATTAACACACAAACATATATATATATATATATATATATATATATATATATATATATATATACATAGGTATTTATATCAAATTTGTCGACCGTTAAGGGGTTTATTAATAACTCATGCCCTGAATACCCCCCTCCCCTCCATTTGGTCCTATTTTGCTGGTTAACGGACTCGTATAATCGTTTGTTTTGAAAATACTATATATCAAGTTTCATGTCGAAAAAAATGTGAATATATTCACACATTTATACATTTTAGCTGACGGGGATCATCTTCGGTTTCTAGGTGGTAAGAGATTGATGTCGATTTGAACAATTTTACAAAGATCTTTCATGAGGGGAATTTCTACAGTGTTAATATATACGAATTATAAAATATTTTAAACATTAATTCCAATATGAAAGTTGAATGTGGGGAAAGATCAATGGATTCTTGAATGAACTAGCAGGAGCTGCGCCCCAAAATTGTTTTAAATATTAAGCTAACCCTGAGACGTTTTTTTTTAGGTTCATCATCAGGCGTATTAATTTAAGTCACGTTAAGGTCTATTATATTTTCATGTTAAGGTCCATAAATTTGAAGTTTGAAAGTAAAACGTTAAATCCATCAACGTGAATCTGAATTGACCACTCAACCAATTATGGGATTCATACCTGGATTAAATGTTTTACTCTCAAACTTCAAAATTATGGACTTTAACATGAAATTATCAAAAATTATAGGAGACCTTAACATGACTTAATTTAAGACGCCTGATGATGAACCTTAATAGGTTAACGTTCGCGAAACGTCGCAAATACTTAATAATAAATTTAAGATTTAAACAATTTTGGAGAGCAACTCCTGATAGTTATTTCAAGAATTTATTCCAATATTTAAAAAAAAGTTAGAAGGAATATTTTTTCATTTTTTAGTGAAAATAGTGTTTAATCAGTGTTACTCTAAATATTTGAAACGTTCAAAGTTCTTGTATATACATTCCGTTTCTGCACCAAGAGCGGAAGACTGCGCTTATAAATGCAGTTGCTATAGGTTTGTTGCTGGCAGGAGGTTGCGGCCCCCCTCGATCAATATAGCCCTACTGCACAACCTGCACCTAGACCTAGCCCCCCCCCCACTCTTTCCCTGGCCAATAACAATAACGGTTCATTCTACTTAAGTAGGACCTAAAAACTAAACAAATTAATATACTAATAATATAAAATACATAAATAGTTAAAAATTCTGTCTAATAATTCATAGTATTAAAATACTGATGCTAATTGGACGCCTTTAAACGGAAAGGAACCAAGTGCCATCTGTTCATTCTTTAGAGAATTGGGTTTAAAGTTTTTTGTGGGTCTAAAATTCCTTTATTACCTGAAATGTTCCATTCCTTTTTCTCTCATTGACTGAAAAGACAAGAACTGAACAAAAGATACGGACTACTTAAACGGCTACTTGGACCCTCATCTAAATTATCAATACAGAACAAATTAACGATATACAAAACAATCATTCGACCAATATGGACATACGGACTTGAACTCTGGGGATCTGCAAAACCATCCAACATCAACAGAATACAGGCATTCCAGTCAAAAGTTCTCCGTAAAATTGTGAATGCCCCTTTCTACGTCTCAAACAAAACCCTTCACAATGACCTCAACATCCCATTTGTCCTTGACCTTGCTAAAACCCGTTTCCAAATGTTCCACTCCAAATTGTCCTACCATCCTAATCCTGAAGGTCTATCCTTATCGTCCCAATCCCACCCAGACAATCCTCCCAGGCGGCTCAAGAGACAGTGGCCACGAGACAATTTACTCACCTAACCTTATCATGATCATTGAAATAGTTATTTAGACCGCCACGGAGTGCCAACAATGGTTGGCTCCTTCCAAATGTGTATGGTTTTTATTTTTTTTTACTTTAACCGTTTTGTTCAATTTATTACATTATATATCTGTATCAACAAACTTGATAATTGTACATATAATAATTTGTACAGATTTCAAATAAATAAGTTAATAAAAAAAAAAATCTCTCATTAAAATAAACTGTTGTTATGGTAATGGGGTTTTATTTTTATAGTTATTGATAAAAATGGTGCTTGATTCCTTTCTGTTTATTACAGCATACTGGATACACCATTTCACTTTTTTTTTGGTATTTTTTCTTGCTTTAATGACAACATTATATTTTAACCAGTTGTTTATTACTAATAGAAATTCTCTAATTCTCTACAAGATAGCACCAAAAACTCAATTTCGTTAAAAATGGCGCTTGGTTCCTTTCCGTTTAAAGGCGTCCAATTTAATGTGTTTATAATAGCAACATCCATCATTTGAAGTATGGTCAGATTCCTGAGGGAAAATGAGTTATGTCCAATTTTATGCTTTTGTTTTAACGTAGACATATTTTTTATCGAATAAGAAAATATTGCACATAAACTTTTCAAGATATTTAAATTCTAACTATGCCATCATAACATAGTTAAAATTTCCTACAAGAAAACAGTGATTTAATTCACGAAACCCATTGACAGAAGATACTTTCTGGACGTCCAATAACGCACATCTGTTTTTCTTGATGATTTAGAGATTTCTCGCAAATTTTCTCCTCAGCCCAAACTGTGAGAATCTCTTGTAGAGTCTGGAAGCAATAACAAGAACAAGTCAAAGAAATCGTATATATATATATATATATATATATATATATATATATATATATATATATATATATATATATATATATATATATATATATATAGTTGGTTCTGAAAATAAATATGAGTAGCCGTGATATACTTTACAACGACTACAGAAATATATCCATTTCTGATTATGTTTTATTCATTTACATTTCTTATAAAGAATAATACTACATACCAAACCATAGATCCTTTATTTTTTATTTTATTTTATCGTTATAATTTTTAATACCATGACTTTAACTAAAATTGATACATTATATTTTATACGATGCGCCGTCAAAAAAAAAAAAAAAAAAAAAAGAAAAAGAAATATATATATATATTTATATATTTATATATTTTATAGGCCATTGGATCAATTATTCAGACCTAAATAAATAAAACTTGTCCCCTGCATCTCTGATTTTCTTCTTTTTTTTTGTGTGTTGTCAACCAATAAGCGGTTATTAAACTATATCTTTGCACATATTGATGAAAGCTTATCGACTACGCCATACTGTTAATATAGTATTAACATACAGGCAATTTCACTAACAAAGCCTGTTTATAAATTCAGTAAGCCCTATTTTTAGTATTTTCTAACGAAGTAGCAAATAGATGAGAAAGGCGGAAGATAAATGCATGAGTGACGTAGGTAAACAAACCGCGTAAGCTTATGACGTCAAAGATCAGGGGCGGATTATTAGATAGAGGCTGCATAGAGATCCACCCACGCCCGCTGATGTGTATCTCGTTGGAAACCGATCCAAGAACAAGGGATTACCTCCCCTGACCTCATTCATGCCTTCCGACAGCACATTATACAACCGCTTTATAGTAAAAAAAAATCCATATGTAAGGTAGGTGAAGACTTTTTTTTTTTGTTGCTTTTATCGCTAAATAAATTTCCATACATATATTTAATTATATTCTAATAGATTTCTCTTATAAATTATGCATTGAGAGAGTAAGTACTCATATTGCCACTGTTCTTACTTATTCATAAAATCCTTTTCTAACACAATTTTCATCCTTCTAACCAAATACTACGATAACCATTTCAGAAAAGTGTCCTGTGAAGAGATGCCAGAAACTAGTCGACAAATATAATTAAAAAAAAAATGGTATAAAAAGAAGTTTAAAGCAATGTTTTAATCTATAAGGCTTTTACAAAAACAAGAGGATACCTATATATATATATCTTTGTGTGTGTCTGTGTAATGTTGATAAATAAACATATGTTGTTCTAATAATTTGATTTTATTATTCTGTAAAGAATAAACTAATCTATTGTAGTATATTAAAAAAAATTAACAATGCTTTAAAAATAAGAAACATAAATACCTGTAAAGAATAATTGAAGTAGGTACTTATAAATAGTTTTATATAACATAATATTTCCTCTATAGTAAGAAACACGTGGCATCTTCTGCCTACCTGTTGATAAATTCATATAGTGAAGGAATTTTATACACCCACACACATACAAAATATATATATATATATATATATATGTATACTTATTTATATAACGTAATTTTCTATAATATTTATTATTTACAAATGTACATATTTGTAATACATATTTGTTTCGCGAAAAAAATAACATTTTCCAAACACAACATTAACATTTGTTACAAAATCCATAGGAAACGCTTTGCATATTTGAGATTCGAAAAAAAAAAAAAAAAAAAAAAAAAAAAAAAAAAAAAAAAAAAAAAAAAAAACTAAGGCACGAAATGTTTGAAAAATATTTTATTGGTGGAATTTGGGCGGCTTCAGGATTTTTTTTTTTTTTAATTTATTTTCAAAGTAGATATTGTATATGTAATTTACTACTTGTTAATTGCCTATAATAAAAAAAAGAAAACCTCCCTAGGTTTCGGCGTTTTCTAACTGCCATCTTCGTGTACTCCTTTCTAGTTTTTTTTGCAATTTCTACTCGGCTGTCCTGCTAAGGAGGCAGGGGAAATCCATGGAAAGAGGGCCAACCCCTCCTCAATCCCCACCATGAACTGCTCTCCCTACTCTAGGAAGAGAAAGTACCAAGAATAAATACCGATGACTACTTCACGCTCCAATACACCCTTTATTAAGTTTACAACTCTCACTCTTCAGTCTCATTTCGATCCCACCAAAACAATTTTCTCTTAAGTGAACTCATTTTTTTTTTTTTTTTAAATTCACAAAGATATTATAGATGAAGTTTAGACCCATAACTTAGTTGCTATTATTTTTTTAAGTGCCTTACCACTGAAATAACGCAATTCCGTGTTGCATGGAGATTTGCTGTTGGACAAGTTATAGTCCGTTCAGTTAGATGGAATAGTTCTAGTCCCGCATGATCGAAATTCTGAGGGAAATTTTCCTGACCGATATTCCAAGCTCAATAAAAACTGATTATGTCTCGTTTAGGACCAGAGAAGGCTTTGAGAGGTCAGGCAAGGGATATAATGTTTAATATTTATCAATAATTAGCCAAAGCTAAAGCTAAAAACAATTAAAGCTGTAGCCAGTTCAAATAGATGGTTTAGTTGGAGGGAAAAGGGCGTGGCCTATATTCCCCGTGCAGGAAATTGGCGGTATAAATTCTCTCAAAAAATAACTCTGTAAATAACCTTATCACAAGGAGGTTTAAAACGTTTTTAGTCTTAGCTTTGGCTAAGTATTGATAAATATTAGAAACCATTTTCTTTGACTGACCTTTCAAAGCCTTCCCTAGTCTTAAACTAGACATAATCAGTTTTTAAAAAGTTTCACGTATCGTGTTGTTCCTTGAAATGGGAATTTGTAAATGGTAGGACCGTCGGGAGTATATCACTAAAAAGTTCGCGCATGCAGAATTGAACTTTTCCATCGATCTGAACAAACTATACATGCGTTGTTAAGGCAATTTTTCTCCTTCAGCTCATTGCTTACCGTAACAATGCTTTCATATGAACTGGTTTCCTTAGTGATGAGGTTACATTTATTAAAGTTAGTATGTCTAAAGGTGAATTAAGAGTGCAGCATAGAGAGAGCATAGCGAAAAACGTTACTATCCCAGATGTGTTAAAATATTTTCTATGTTCTCTACTTTGCCAGCTGGTCTACTCTGTTGACTTCCCTGTAGCCAAACTTGCGTTTGACTACAGAGCTATGCTCTTTGCTCTCTCTATGGTCCACGCAGTACGTATCTAAGGATGATTCTACATTGTCTTGTACGTAAAATATGACTATCATTTACACATGTAGTACAAATTGGAAATAACGAAATTTTAAAGAAAGAATGCACATACCCGATTCTTAGCATTTCCCCTTACAAACGAATTTTCTTAACGATTTAAAAATACAATATTTTGATTACATTCGCAACGGTACGAAAATGTTTTATCAGAACCTTCGTTTTCAATTAAATATTTTACTACTCTTCTGGAGTTTATCTAAAATTAGCGTTATTATCCCCGTTGGAAGCCTTAACGTACTCTGCACTTTTTTTTGGTGGGGGGAGAGAGTTTCTCAATTTTTAATTCATATTTAAAAACTGAATTGGTTTCATTAGATTCCCCATGTCCAATTCCTTAGAAAACGTGTACCTAAAGCCAGACTTTTGATCTTATGTAGAAAATATTGTTTATTAATTAGGATTCACACACACACATATCGATTGAAATCGATTGCTTACTTTAAATAGATAAATCAGCATCAATTTCCTTCCTTCTGCTATGTGCTTCGTATAAAGATTTATATGGATGGATAATATTTGCGAGAAGCCTTATGCATTAGGTTAATGCATGAGTCAAATAGTTAATACAATGTTGCAGACAAAAAAGAGAAATCATGTAATTCTAATAGACAAGGAGTTATGAATTTAGAATTATTTTTCTGTTTTTCCAACTGGCTATTTTAGAGAACACGTGCGTTTTTTTTTTTTTTTTTTTTTTTCCTAACATTGATTTCTTACGAAACTCCTCTGGATGCAATATGACCCAAATCCTCACGTTTTACGCTCCGTTGTACTTATAATAAACTACTGAGACTCATATCAAAGAAAGAGAAATCAATGCGTCTAGAGAACAGATCTTTCTTTTATAGTGTGTCTTATTCGTATTATTTGAATTTAATTATAAAGCCACTGATTAGTTTTGCAATATGAAAATTAGTTTCAGTTTTTCTAATTAGTTTTTATAATTGAACATATAATTTCATCGAAAATGAATTGTATAAGGCCGGATCAAAAGCGATTTAGGATGTGAGCCATGGGCCTTAGATTTGTATCCCTTTAGCGACCACGTCGATATGATTGAACGAAGCAAAAGAAAATTGCCTGGAAAACATCGCCTTTTGAGTGACTTCTGTGAGTATTTGAGCCATTGTTAATCTTCAACAGAACATCACACCGATACAACCAAAATTATCTTGATGGCATTCCAGAAGGGAAGGTACCGTGAAGAGAGATGTCTTGCGGGAATAGTATCATATGGCGCCGTACTCTAAGCTTCAGAGCTATTCAATTTATATATTGTAACTTGTACCTCTTCTCGTTTTTATCAATTAATTATTTTAAAAGTGGGGGATGGTCTTGTGTTTTATTCAATTCCTCAATAATAGCTTTAATTAAGTGATCTATTTATGTTCACAACATTTTTCTGCATAGGGAGAAGGTCGATAAATACAAGTCAAATAAATGAAATCGTAAATTTATTAAAATGGCTTTACATGTTTAGCATCCTCGGATGCTTCTTCGGGAGCCTAAGTAAAATTTTGACTTGGCCATAGTCACATTTTGAGCGTGCAATAGTATTACCACATTTATTACTTATATTATATAAGTATTACTTATATTATATTTATTACTTAAATTATATTACATATAATATAACTATTTACTACTTATATTATATTATATATTATATAACTACAGCCTAATGGAACGTCAATGAACCTGCCGCTACAACATTACATGGTTGCATTTATCTGTTCAAAATATCGGTAGAGTGAAAACATAAAATTCGATTGCCTTTTTTTAAATATTATCCTTTTTTCCCCAAAAAAGGAAAATTCTGAGGTCAATTCCAATTTAAAAACAACTTGGTATGATCAATTCCTCAGACCTAAATGCGTCATTTATTTACACCATCATTTTACATATAACGTTTCGGTCTTCAGGCCATTTTCAAATTCTAAATACTAGCGGCCTCTTTTTTAAACAAAGAACTCCTTTTTAACAAATCACATTTTATAATTATAATCTAATTCTTAAAAACATTGTGAAGGCCGAAACGTTATATTTAAATTGATGATGTAAATAAATGACACATTTAGGTCTGAGGAATTGATCATACCAAGGTGGAGTTAAAATAAAATTCGATTATCAAGTCCAAGATTAGTCACTGAAAAAAAATATTACTAAGAAACACAATGAAACGTAAAATCAAGGACAATATACATATAGTAAAAACCTAAAGTTTTTAGCTCTAAATAATTTTGATTACGTTATTATGCACATTTTACGCCATATTATTGGAGGATAAAATAAATCACAATAACATGAGGGTTTCCCTTCTCCTCATTGGATTTTATTAATATTGATAGCCCGGCGCTCATGACTTAGATGTCGATGCGACGAAGAAAACAACAAAAAACATGATTCCAGGGATTTTATGAATTTCGATTTCAAACATTCTTAGACATAGTATTTTTTTCCTTTCAAGTGGTTTTTTAGTATGATTAATTAATTAACTATTTAATTATGTCAAGGATTCTCTGAAATATTATTGATCATTGATATATTGTTTATTAGGTGGCGAAGTAATAATTATGTGATTACGGCTTTAAAACATAATCTCAAGCTCGGTGAAATCAAAAGGTTGTTAAGAAATGGCAAATATATTGCTAGATTTTAACCAGGATTGTAAGTAACAAGACAATGTCTGAACTATAAACCTGGAAGCCACAGTCGAATTTCGAGCGTACAATAGCGTTATCATATTTATTACTTTATAATAATAATAATAACTCAAATGAAAATACGATTGAAACAGTTTTTAAATTTGGTATCAGAGTACCGGAAACTTACGCCGCTAAGCGATAAAAAGCGCTTCTTTGGGCTATGCGTGAACGACCGACTCGCACAACAAAATCACCGCAATTTCTCGGTCGTACCGTATGCTTCTTTCTATCAACCGGCATATTATAACTTATGATACCATCTACGGAAGTTATTATCATTTCCAGGATCGCAACTTAATTTAATACGGATCGCAAAGGGTGGCAAGCTGTAGATAGTCCGGCGCTAATAGCCAAGATGTAGATGCGCCGTTAAAAAAAAAAAAAAAAAAAAAAAAAAAAAAAAAAAAAAAAAAAAAAAAATACGGATCGCACGTTCAACAGTTGCTCCTACTACAGCCAACAAACAAAACTCTCTGAGTTGCTCTTTCATTTTACACCTCATTTATAACTGTAATTGAATATGATAAATAATATAAGACGTTAAAACGCCAATATCCTCTTGGAAACAACTAATATATATATATATATATATATATATATATATATATATATATATATATAAATTTATAAAGCACAATTAAGACAAGCCCCTCTTCAACCCAAATAAAAGACATAAGTAGACACTTTAAATGAACCAAAATCAACTTCCAAATGCAATTATATACCAGTAACATACAACAAATTATCTTAAACCCATGTGAAACAAATACTGCCACATAAAGCGATAGAGCACGGGAAAAACAATAGAAATACTCAACAAAAGGACGTACACTCTTTTCATTTATGCCCTACAGTTCGAAACGTGCATCTAGTGACGTCCTCAAGACACAAGTGACAACTGGAAACAAAACGAAAAACACATACATACACTAGCTAAATATAACAGAGCACCACTAACGATGCACCTTATATAAAAATGTGGTTTTCTTGTAGAAGAAAGAAAAACTATTCAAAAGATTTTAAAAAATTGACCTTTAGAGATGTTTAATAAACATAATTCAAGTTTCAGAGAATGAAATTTGAAATAACAAACAATTAATTTATGTTCTTTTACCACGATCCAACACGTTCATAAATTATTACACATCCGTGAGGCGTAGTTTTCATCCTTTAATTATTACTTTTACATCTATTTCTATGTTACCCATTTAAATTTTAAATCTAATTTACGGGACGAGAGCAAATATATAGAAAACACATTAGACTTTTTGAAACAAACCAGACTATATGACACACTGTAAATGAAATAAAACCCTCAATATAATCCCCAAAATAACTTATACTTATAGTAGACTGATTGGAAAACTAATATGTACGAGTATGTTAAGTTTTTTGTTTTTATTTATTTATTTTTTTTTTACAGCATTGGAAATAAGTTAAGTTCGTTACTTTAATTAAAGTTTGTTGTTTAGTTTAACTTAGTAAATAGGTACACTGTTAAGTTAATTATAAATATGAATTATAATCTTGCGTTAAAACTATATCAGATTTTAAGCTCTATACTATTTATGTAAAAGTATATTACTGTCTATTTAAGTAAAAGCATCTAAGATGATCTATCACCTATCAATGTAAAAAATCATACCATATGTAAAGCTCTTGTCGCTATTGTATATATATATATATATATATATATATATATATATATATATATATATATAAACTATGTCCTTCCTGTGTTACAGCTCTGAAAAAGGCTTGAACTTCCAGCCGAAACGTCAACAAATAATAACACTCATATCCTTACAAAAACATTTAGTACCTATTCTTAAGATAACACGGCCGAACCCTGACAAATTCTACCTTTGCATCACAAATGATCTCCTCTCAAACAATTAATTTATATTTTGTTATGTATATTTTAAAATTGTATTTATTAACGTATCAATGTAATGTAAAATCATTAATGTACTATACAAAAAAAATTATATGATAAAATACATGTTATATACATTATTTATGGGAACATGTAGAACAAAGTAAATGGTCATTTTGCAGGTTTACTGCAGAGAGGAAACTAATAAAATATATGTATGTGAAAACATACATATATATATTCCTGCTAATGTCATATTTGTTTTCGAAATGATGTATACAGATATTTGAAGAAAGAAGAGAAACATTGGTGTATGAGGAGGAGCAGAGGGCCTAGGAAAGAGATGCAGGTAAGGGACAGTTTTTGTTGGTTAGGCGTGGGAATCATGGTTCGGGTGACCTGTACCCTTCTCTGGAATGTATACCTGCCGGGTTGTCTGCTTGCTACGCAGCTCTGTCAGGATCCTGTCAATATACACACTCAAGCCCTTAGGGCATTTACATTCACAAACAAATAATCCTTTCATTCCTCATCATGATGATGTGTAAGAATAAACATAAACATTAAACGGGCTACTTGTTCACTAACGGGGAGCCACTTCATTTCAAATAGTTTTCAAACAATACACACAATTACTTATAGCCCCATACAAGTAATAACATACTCACATTATAAGCTTTATTTCAGGAGGACTGAAGTCCTTTGTCGAAGATATTACGGCAGTGAACACTTTATCCACATGCGGCTTCCTCTGTCTTCGGTAAATCCCACAATGCCATTATTACAATACTTCGCAACTTCGTGAACTATGCAGTTTAAACATAAACGGTGTACAAAGGTAATAGAATTACACAACTATTCGGGTGGGGGCTCACTCGAGAGAAGATATCGTAATCTTATAAGGCTTATTGAATATTAAAATACAATACCTAGGAATACAGTACAATGTAGATTATCTGATATAGAATAGAGTTAATGCGTGTAACATGTAAAGACTAGAAAACATAGTCGAACATAGTCCCAATTAATGAACAAGTACCTTAAATGCTTTTGGTCGTAGACGTTTTTAATGACAAAGAATCAAAACAAAATGTTGAAGAAAATGTGCGAAATACTGCACATAGCCGTTCAATTTTTTGTAATCCCTTCTCCACCTCAAAACAAATTTCCGTCAAATTCATCCAAACGAAGATATTTTCCCCCATTTTGGTTACGTTTAGGGAGGGAATTTGTAAAAATAACTATATTATAATACAACCAGAAGGTTAATTACTAAAAAATGTTTTTCCTTAGTAGTAATTATATTAAAACTACTTAGACTTGGCCCTAGGAGCAAAAGTTTCGCCTCCCATGGTTAGGGTGTGTTATCAAGTTTTAACTAGTTCTAGTGCTCTTGAATAGACATTATTATTGGTTGAGAAACCGTTTGAGCTATTTTAATGAAATTGTTATTTGGGGGGATGGGGGGGTGGTGATTTTTGTGTAAATTCTTATATATCTTGAAACTGAAAAAGCAAATGTAATGTCCTACAAAAACAGTTCTTATGCAATTTCTGTTAGAGCGATTTCCTTAGGAGAATTTGTTGCTAAAATTCGAAAATGTTGGTTTCTTTCATATGACTGTTGGTATTTTTTTTTTTTTTTTTGTCTGATAGCTTTAGTTCTTAATCGGTTATTATTTTTTTTTATTGTATTTAACAGTAAAGTAAGTGTTTTGATAAAGCAAGGTATGTAAATGAGAAATATATTAGTAATAGTGTTTTACCAAAGCGAAATTGAGGAGTGGGACTAATGTCTGCTTAGGATACTGTCATTTTCCTGAATGGCGCCAAAACTCTCAGAATTTATTTTACATTTTTACACGAGTTAACATTTTCCACTGAAACACGCTAAGATGACGCAGTTCCTACGAGTTTGACTTTTCTCCATCATTTCTAAGATTGTGAAATCGAATATGTGCTTAAATGTTATGGAGTTATTATCCAGAGTAACTTTATTATCCAGATCATCTACATTTTCTTTGGATTCGATTTTTATCCTTTGGATTCTATCAATTCTGATAAGCGAAAGTTCTTACAGCTGACTGACACCATACCCATAGTATTAACTTCATTTTTGGCGTGGCCAATGTAGCGAAGGCTCGCTCTAGTATACTTAAGCTGTATTAGTAGTGATGTGTTTATATAGTTCCTGAAAAAGTATCTAAGAAGACAAAAACACAAAAAGAAAATTTTAATAAACTAATTGACTTTGTTATCTGGTTTTGTTGATCTTCCGCCTGGAATGAATTCGAAGAAGTTTTTATTTTATTGATTGAACTTTTATAAAAAAATCATTGAGATGTCGGGTCAACATTTTTGAAAATCATTGTAAGAATAATGCTAGGTCTATTGGTATTTCTAATATTTGGGTCTCCTGTGGTCTTGTGGCTAGCGCCTTAAATTCATAAGCGGGAATCGATAACCATCAGCGACAGGAATTTTCTTATCTCACGGCTCGTTGGGAAAATTTCTCGCTGCACCCTAGATGTCGAAGCGCCGTAAAAAAGAAAAAAAAATCTATTGTTTATAAGATCCATAAGTATTTAGTCGAGTGTAACCTAATTTGTCAATTTTGAATCTTCTGTCATTTATCATTATTTAAAAATAGAATTTTTCTATGTTTAATGAGTACTGCTGAACCTGTGCCCCTCGAATTTATGACCCGCCACTTAAACTGTTGAATGCTTCAAAGTTCTCTGACATTATTTCGTTGAAATTATATAACCAAATTAGTTTTTTCAAATAGAAACGTAGACACTTGATAGAGAATAGGAATAAGATGAAAAATTACTTCAATAACCGGATGGAAAATTGAAATGTCGATTGAGCCTGTAAATGCGTTAAGGATTGAAGTTTTACCCCCGGGGACTGCAAGTATTCTCAAGGGGTAGGAGTTGCGTCACATCTACTACGTCACTAGGAGAGAGGAGGTTGTGACGTCAGAGAATACCTGGCGAGCGTCAACCTGAGCCAACACCCACCTCAACCGCCCACATCTTCATTCTGCTTCATAGAATATCAACTTCACTCTAATTCTCTCTCTCACTCTCTCTCTCTCTCTCTCTCTCTCTCTCTCTCTCTCTCTCTCTCTCTCTCTCTCTCTCTCACACACACACACACACACACACACACACACTCTGCCACTAACTGTACGGAAAAAAAAACAATATTTTGTCAACACTTAAGTTAAACAGTTAACATTATTTAAACTAAATCTTAAGCGACCACGCATAAAGAAAACACGAAAAAGTAATGAAATTGACGAAAATTGGGTTTAAAAAGAAATGAAACTAATAAAACGAACCTATTTGAAATATAAAACCACAAATTACAATATAAAATATACACTTGCAGATATGAGATACACTTGCAGTAGCCGAATTCTTAGTTGACAAAAACTGAAAAATATAATTTTAGTCGACGATTCTTATATCTACTATATATTTGTCAAAAACCACTCACTCACTGACCTATCATACCCCAGCCCAAGCCATTCGACAGAAAAATTTGAAATTTTGCATGGCACTCTCTTTAGCATGTAGACACTCGCTTAGAAAGGATTTTTTGATATTCCAATTTTTAAGTATTTTTAGAGGGGTTTAAAGTTTTAGTTGGTTAGAGCAGGCAAGCCAAGGCAGCATGCGTTGCTAGGACGATAAACGAACAGCTGTTACCTTACTGTATCCATTTCATAGTATTATTTTTAATTGAGGTTAATTTAAACTATGATGGCAGACCTTGAATTACTAGAAATAAACTGTGATGTCGTCCCTCATTGGATTTAAGCCCTGGTGATGGTCCATCCAAGGAAATAATATCCCGAACCTCTTGACACACCATTTGATATTTTGCACAGACAATGCGTTTAGAATGTAAACACTCGCTAAGAATGGGTTTTTTGATATTCAAATGTTTAAGTACTTTTACAGGGTTTGAATTATTAAGAAGTTCCTCATCGGCTCAAAAACAGTCCGATTTTGATGACATTTGGTACAAAAATCGTTCTTCTCATTTGAAAGGTCAAGTTCATTAACCAGCTGAATCCGTTTACTGGAACATGGTTTCTGAAGCAAACTTTGCGCGAATAAATCGGAACGCTTACATTTTCGAGTCCATATGCTTGCAGGTACGCGTTATATAGGTTCCTTAACGTATGAAAACGAATGAAACCATTTTTAAAGCGATTTCTGTAACCGTTTACGAGAAAAATTGATGCAAATACTTTTCCAAACTAATTTTCTGTTTTGGTATGGAAACTTGTACCAGGTATTTGACATGTATCTAATCCAAGATATTTTAAATTTGGTATCGTTTGGGGGTAAGAAGTATATGGAAAAAAATTGTATTAAGATGATACAAAGTTTTCGGATCTCAGTATATTTTCTAAAATATCTCGAAAACGGTTGGGAAAACGTAGTAAGTGGAAGGCGGCTATTTGAAAGGTTACTAAATTACTAAATTCTCTACAAAAAAGATTAAATTGTAGACATGAATAATACTAAATATACAAAATAATACTAAAAACTAATTAAATAGAAAATACAATTTTGCGAAAATAAATAATAGATTAACGTATATTGAATTAATATTGTGGAATATTCAAAAATGGAAGTTAAAAATATAAAAAAGTAATGATGTATTGCAACTTATATGCAAGTTCTTCATATTATATTGTATCGATAAACGTATCAAATATGGTGTATCAAATCCCTCTAAAAAACACGAAAGATTCCTTCTTTTAGTATAACATACTTCATGAATTTCATGATTTCCTTCATATGTCAAGTCTGCAGACATAAGATGGTCGTAAGTCGCCTTGTTACCGTATCACTTCTTCAAACACCAACAATCTTCGCACTAAACAATTCATCAAAAAACTATTAGAAATCTTGATCAAAATTGTTATCCAAAGACTCATTTTCCAGAGTTATACATACGGAACGTCCTTCATTGCAGAGTCTGAATATGGAATAAATCGACCTTCCTTGAAGATTCTCACGGTCCGTGATGATGGTTCTTGGGAATACAACATAATGGCACGAGGTCGGGGCGTGCTCTACTCTCTTGGTGGAACTTTTGTTCTTACGTTGAAAAAAAGATATTTATTTATTTATTTATTTTTTAACAGCGCATCAACTATTTGGCTATTAGCGCCGGGCTATCTATAGGTTACCTCCCTTTTATAATGCCAACAGCACGTGGTCGGTCACCCATTCAGGTACTGACCACGCGCGAAGATATTTATTGGAAAGTGTTTTGATCTCTGACCGCAGAAGAACAAGTTGGTAGGTGGAAAATGGAATAATCAACGTAGGGAATAATTAGAGTGATGTTGAAAAATTCCGACTCGCAGGAACGGCGTCATATTAGCGCGATTCCATAACTTTATATCCCCAGTGTCATTTGGAAAAAATGTAGCATATGTAAAAATGTAAAATGATATCCCAAAGCGAAGGGAGATGATAGGCTCCTAAACAGGGAACTGACAGTATCCTAAGCGGAATTTACTCGATCCTCCTTGTCAACTTCAGGTACTCTTTAAGCACTGATTTCTCTGTTTGAGATCACACTATGAAAAATCGCATGAGGACTGTATTTGTAGACAAACTAATAAGCATTCGAATAGATTTTTTATATTTACTACGGTCACCCAGCCGGTTACGGGATGACTTCCAGATGCGTAGCAAGAACTGCTAGAAGTGGCAAAATAATAAAATTAGGACATAGTCTCCTGTAGCACTGAAAAGGGCCATTTTAGACTCTTCAATGCCATTACAACATAAAATGCCAAAAATGGACTTGGTCAAGATGTGCTTTGAACCCAACATATTATTTTCAGCTGGTTAAAGAACTTTTAAAATCACACAAGTCGTTTTGTACCGTATTTTATTAGAATCGGTCAATTTTTGACCCTATCAGAAAGTGAATAGTAGCTATCTGCTTGTATATATAAGAAAATAGGAACCACAATTACTTTCGTCATCTGTGGGTTCTGAAACGTGAAATATCGGCATTTTCGAGTCGGCATTTCCGGCTTGCTTCATGGGGTTTAACAGCATCATCCTAGCGTGTTTTTGAATAAAGATTACGTCTAGGGTGCTTGGAAGCTTTGGGTAGAAAGTGTTAAAATTTACCTATAATGAAACGAAACCAACACTCCCGAAGCTTTAAGCAAGATATTCTCCGGCTGAGTTGATCCTATCGACATATACACCATAACCTCTTGGTAGGAAATTTATTCAGCTTTTAAATAATCCACTATTATATACCACGATTGTAAAACCATTTTTGAGATAAATATTTAAATATTTCGAAAATGGTAGCAAAAACAGCAAAACTGTTTATAAGAAATCATTTTATCATACTCCCACTACTCCAAAATTCGTTAGTGTTTCTTTTGACGACATTTTCATCGAGCTGATGTGTACCATGCTTCGCGTCACGGTCTTTGATTTGGGTGTGGAAGCAATTATTGCAGTGAGACAGAACATAATCAGACCAGACAGAGTACGTCTAGTACGTTTCCGTAGATAATATACATTTTAGCACGTTGTAACAATTATTATAGTTTTTTGGTCAACGAAAATTATAGTTACCTAATTTCCTATGTTATTGGCTTGTTTTTACAATTCTAAAGGGTAGGACTCCGGCTTATATATATATATATATATATATATATATATATATATATATATATATATATATATGGGGAGCCTACCAGATACGTACTTAAAGACTTGCGTGTTCCAGTCCACCAGCAGCAGGTTGAATTTTTTCGTCAATGGGCCCGTTGAAAGAATTCTATGCTCCACTATGGTAATATACTCGTATAAGCCTTTGCGTTGTCTAACCTTAACAAAAATGACGCAATTTTGATGATATATGGCACAGAAATATAATGTATTTTGCCTGAATTTACACACAAAAAAAATCGTAGTGTTTTAATCAATATGCTACCAATATATTTTTATTAATGTACACGAAAGAATCCACTTTAAAAAATATATCTTTAACCGTTCTTGAAAAACCTCCAAAATAAAAAATAGACTAGCTCCAAAAAAAAAGGAATTAAATATTTTTCCACGTATTCCAAAGAGAAACTATAAAAAAAATAATAATGTGTTAAAAGATATAAAGGTTGGTAGTAAAGATTCGAAAGCCTAATAAATGTCCCATCGAACATATTCTATCGTAAATTTACATAGGACCACCTCCTTTGAAGAAAACGGTTCCTTATGTTCTCGATATGTTGGTTACACTGAAGGAAGTGTTTTAAGAGTTTCGGTTCTATTTTTCTAAACTTTAGGAGGGATATGAGATTTATGGAAGCGCGAAGTTAAGTCGAAATTTATTTATTCATTAAACATTTATAATTTTAAAATCTATGATGTTTTCCAATACTTGCTATAAATTTGACCTCATAGATACACTAGTGACGTTTTATTTATTTATGATTTGTTTTTTTACAAACGAAAGAACACACACTTGAGGAATGTCAAGTCAAGTGGCCTGTAATATATTAGTCAGCATTGTTTAGTATGTCCTCAGGGAATCAGGCGTGTGGGTCTCTGCTGAGTCAAGCAACACGTGTAGACTTTCGGAGGTCAACTGAATCAGTAAATATCGGCCTGATGTATCAGCTAGGACATTTGGCGGGTTAACGCTTTCCATGCACACCCCATTCAGATGCCTGCAACCCGCAGAATAGGAATTCCATGTATTTAAGATGACTTATATACACCAATCCCATTGGTCGCATTTTGGCGGTTTATAGATGTAAACATTCTCTATTTTATTAGAGTTCATGAAGCGAATATGGCACGAGTAAAGAACCGTCTCAAATCCGTCATATTAGCATGCTTCCATATGATGGTTCTGTTTGTTTCGTTTTTAAAGACTTAGAATAGAACGAAAACAACACTCTGGTCCACAGAAATTTACTCTTGAATCTTTTTTGTTGTCATGTCTGTTGATAAAATGTTCTAATACTACATCTACTAAAAACGTAAACAAAATTTATGTATTTTACTTTGGATGGGTTTGGAAATTTTGGATACCTTTCTAAACCAACATTCTATATAAAAAAAATATTGGAAGCATATTCCACACACATATATAAATATATATTCGTAAATTGATCTGTTCTATGTATTATTCCTCTTCTTATTCTAAAGGCGTTATAGGTCAAACAATTGTTTTCAACATCGTCGTATACCATGTTTTTATTTCTTGACGCAATTCTGGCACTTGGACTTTCATCAAGAGACAATTTTCTTAGTGCCCACATTATTTATTAGAATTTCCTGGTATTTTAGTTTCTCATAAATTGACCTCATCTACATACTTTTTTCCTATTCTTTTTTTAAAGTCCTTATAGGTCAAAAAATCCTTTTCAAGAAAAGTTTCTTGCGTTGAGAGGCCAAGTGCCAGAAACGCGTCAACAAATAAAAAAATGGTATAAGAAGATTTTTTAAACAATTTCATGACCGATAAGGCCTTTACAAAAAAAAGAGGTTATATATATGTATATATATATACATACATAACAATTTGAATCATTGTTCCTTTCGTGATCTATGGGTTCTGAAACGTGAATTGTTTTGGTCCGGATTACGTCATGAGGCAACCAAATGAGTGGGTTTCCTCCCTAGGGATTGCGGAAGGAAACGCGCTAAATCTTTACATTTTCCATATAATGCTTATCCTAGGTGTGATTTCCGATGGTTACAATAGAAACTATTAATCATTATAGGAATTGCTGGATGGTGGAAATTGATGATCCGAAGGATGAAAAAAGTCTAAACTTTCCAAAGGTATTTTATTTTGCAGAACGTTTTCACAGACTAAGCCGCCCATGCAAAGGTTCTTATTCAGCAGTGCCTTGATCCTAATTCTTCTCAGAAACTATAAATATTTTGACGCGCCCAGTGTTTCCCCGATTGAGGTGATCATTTCGAAATTTTCGTAAGAGCGTTTTTTTAGTACTTTCCTCCCAAGGGAAGTAGCTATTGAGGTTGGACTCATGACGGAATTTTTGAAAAATTTCTTCAAATCTTTATCGATCCTACCTAGTAGACACCGAAAATGACCCCCGTTAAAATTTATATATATATATATATATATATATATATATATATATATATATATATATATGTGTGTGTCTGTTAACACGATAGCGGCCAGAGTTTTTGTTTTTTCGTCACGAAACTCGGTATATAGCATTCAATTAGCAAACGATTGAACTAGTTCGTTAACCACCAAAATCGGTCCACCGGAAGGGGGGGTTTACCCCGAACCCAAAACACTAATTTGACCATTTCAGCCGTAATATTTGTTATATTTCAACGAAACTTGGTATTCGTACTGGTAATATAGAGAGAAAATTGAGATATAAAAATAAACTAAATCGGTTCATAAGGAGGGGGGGTTTACTCCGGACCGACAATACCAATTCGCCACTACCAGCCGTGATTTTAGGTATATTTCGACGAAACTCGGTATTCATAGTGGTAATCTACAGGTAAATATGTGTTGTAAAAATAAACTAAATCGGTTCATTAGGAGGGGGGTTTACTCCAGACCCACAATACCAATTCGCCACTACCAACCGTGATTTTTGGTATATTTCGACGAAACTCGGTATTCGTAGTGGTAATCTACAGGTAAATATGTGTTGTAAAAATAAACTAAATCGGTTCATTAGGAGGGGGGGTTTACTCCGGACCCAAATTACTAATATACTCATAGTGGTCGTAATTTCTGCTGTATTGTAACGAAACGCGGTATACGTTGTGGGTAACTCATGAGAAAGAAGTGTCGTAAAAATGAGCTGAATCGGTCAATCGGAAAGGGGGGTTTACTTTGTAATATATTTCAATAGAAAAGCCAGCCAGACATAGGTTCACAAAGGCGCCGCAAGGAGCGCTAGAGGGACTGTATCCGGTTCCTGCGTTAGATCAAAATACGATAATATGAGGATTTTGTATTTATTACGTAGTGTAGTAGGTATCATGTGTAAACATAACTCTGGAAGCAAATTAATAATTTATCAGTTACTCATTACAAAATTAAAAGAGAACTATTCATGTTTTTATTTTATTTATGTAGGATATTTTAAGCAAATTGTTCTGGAAAGCAGTCTACACTACCCAAATTCTGAGGAAAGTGCTTAGTTATGAGGCTCCTGCGTGACGGACTTTTTTATATGTAACATGCTTAACAATGGTCTCTCCACTAAAAACATATAAATCGTTTTGGAGATATTTAACCCAACGTTCGAAACGTTCACAACTCCCAATGTCTGGTAGTATAATTGTGTCTGGGTGTTTATAAAGTATAGGAAGCAGTAGATAATATTTACTTTTCGTATCACGCTAAAGGGAAGAAAAATAGTAAATACAGTTACATTAAGACCGTGTGTTCTTTTAGCTTCCTTTGGGCGACCTTGCAATCTTGGAATCTAGCCCTATTTTGGCTACTGATTCTAGCCTAATTGTTCCATGAAATATTAATTAGCATCAGACCCTAAAATACAGATATCAGCGAGTATTTACCGGCTCGTTAATATCTCGTCTCGTCAATAATAAAGCGGCTCCTTAAACCAGTTCCCATTGACCGGGTAAATGACAGGCTTAAGGAAGCAATAAAATTAACATAAGCTGTAATTTGTCTCGTGAAAAGATAAGTTTCATTTTATGAGAATTGATATGATATATTGATCAATATGCATAATAATGGTGAATAATAAATTAGCTTAAGGAGTTGATAGTAAGCTTAAATTATATGATTTTTAAACAGGTTCGGCACACAGGAGCTGAATAACTCAGATGTGTACACTGCATTTTTGAAAGATGTGCATAAAACAAACTATATATACATATATATATATATATATATATATATATATATATATATATATATATATATATATATATATATATGCCATGTCAAACTATCGAATATACAAAATCTCATGTTTAGATTCGGGGCTTTGCTATTGGATTGTGGACGATACGGCTTGTCAGAAATTGTCACACCTCTAACCCCTTTAGAATAGCCTTTAATGCCTTAAATAAAGTATAGAATTACGCCATTTTTCAATATATTACTTCGTCAACGGATAGAATATGTTCGATCCTATTTTGCTACGATTTTCATATTCCATAGTTCGAATGGTAGGGACGATGTGATCTCGATTATGTATTTATTAGACACTCATCATCTTCTTGACGTTTTGCTAAATAGCAGGCATCTTCAAGGATATTTGCAAAATTCTGATTAATGTGATTTACAAGGAGCATAATGTTTCTCTAATTAATACTTTATTGCCGACGTTAAACTTTGGGATAATTTGAATTAAGTTTGGAGTAATAGGGTTGTAATATTTAATAATTGTAATGGCAATATTAATAACAATAATGCCGCCTGTTATTTATATATATATATATATATATATATATATATATATATATATATATATATATATTGCAGGTCCCTATGAATAAATCGGATGCAGTTCCTAGAGATGGCCTAGAAGCCCGAATCCAATTCTTGACCAACGACAGTAGAAGATAAAATCTTCAGTGCCCGAGTTTTTTTAGAACATTAGACGAGTGCTTTGCCACTGAGGTATCATTAAGTTTATTATTGTTATTAAAATCATTTGAATTTATTAATTTTTCTTAAAATTTCTTAACGTTAAAAGGCTTACATTTTCATATATCTCTTGAGATATGCAAATTGACTACGTTCTAGTGAAGAATTTAATAACAAATATAATTAAATGTGTTTTGTCCACTGAATATTCCGTAATAATTGCCAAAAACAATATGATACAACAATTTAAGTGTAGTATGGCAATGTTCAATTAAAAATTGCTCGTCATGTGGCATAAAATTCCACTCATCTCTCATAAGGCATCGATACAACATCCTGATTTGAAAATTTCTTATGGCTGGAGGTCTTCAAATTTCACGTTACCAGAAATTCATTTTGGCAGGAAAAATATTAAATTCTTAATTTTGTGGGAATGATTTTTTATTATCAGGCTGTACCGTATGAAATGTCAGTTTTGGACTTGCCGATTTCCTTCAAATGTCTTGAAACTGTCGTGGCTCCTACTCCGAGTTCTTTGGCATATTCCCTAGAGCTTTTTGAGGGACAAGCTTCAAACCTTTCTTTCAGGTGGTCATTGTCAAGCTTGGCTTCTGGCCTTCCTCGCTTCACGTTGTCAAGGTCAAAACTTACACTTCGAAACCTGGAAAACCACCGGTAAACAGTTCGTTCATTCACCGTTCCCTCCCCGAACACCGTGTTAATGTTCATACACGCCTCAGCAGCGCTATGACCGAGCTTAAATTCATAACGAAAAATAATACGGATTTCCGTTGAAGTCATAATTTAAGTTTTATTTTTTTCTCAGAGGATCGATTTCACAACACAGTACGCAAATTACTGATTAAATAATAGGAATAAAAGAGCTTTAATTCTATATGAATAACAATGATGTTTGTAAATAATGAAATAAAAAAAGGAAAGGATTAAATCGCAAAGTAAACAAAACTGACATTTCATACGGAACAGCCTGATATTTCTGAGTGTTTCTGATGTCAATTAATGGAAATATGCAATAAATGTACAATTTATTATGAGAAATGATAATTTCTCGATACATCTTCATAATCAAAATTATTTCCTTTAGAGGGAAAACCTTGAAAGTTTTAAATTTTTCATCTTCTTAATTGCGTATGCTCATAGATAAAATATTTTCACAAATCTCGAAAAAATAAATTATAGATACTTTAAAAGATTTAATGCGTCTAAATGTTTTTATTGAGTAAATATTAAGATTGAGTAAATAGGGAGTACAGAGAGAGAGAATGACTCACAAGTGCACGTGTTGGTTGGAAGGGAATGGGATCAATATAAGGGTGGCTCACCCCTGCTCGTTCATCAGTTCGCTACGAATTATCGGAGGATTATTTCATTCGAGTAATACATCATGGATTGTAGTTACTCACATCAATAGACGGGAGTTCACGCTGGTTTGTGCGGTGATGCTTCTCCAAGCGCTGAGTAAGCACTTCTCGACTTAAGGCGCAAGTCAAATTATTAGGACAATGCCTTAAAAAGTATAAAATATTGGAATATACAACTCTCGAAAATGTTTAGAGAATGCTTGAGCTTTACCCAGCGGACGCAAACCCAAGCAATCTAAAAAAGAACTTTGGACAAGGGCTATTTTTATTTATTTATTTTATTACAGTACATCGCTACATAACATACTTCTCAGCAAGGTGAACTTCATTCCAGAAGAATGTTCTTAAAGTGAACAACAAAAATACATAATAAATGTAACTAGTTTTGTTCTTATGTATTTCTAATGAACAACTTTCAAAATTATTAATTTTTTATGAAATATTCTTCTAGAGTAAATCCCATCTTTTAATGGACCGACTCCCCTGGTCTAGTTGCTAGCGCGCTGGATTCTCATGAGGGGGATGAGGGTTCGAGGTGTAGGAGGTTGTCCCTTATTCCCTATTACGCGTGGATATTTAGAAAGAGTGACAACCTTTAAACAGCCCGGGGCTAATGGCCTAGAAACATGTTGGCTTAGAATAACAAAGAAAACATAAAAACACATTTTCCTCAATAGTTGTGCATGATAACTACCGCGTTTCGTTGTAAATAAGCAGAAAAAAAAAATTATTTTTCTGATAGCGAACAGACAAATATACAGGTACATAATTGCCTGTCCGCACACTTTGGGCAAAGTTTGACCCTTTGGTATCAGCTAAATGAAAAAATCCTATCAGTATAGGTTTGTACCAATTTCTAATTTGACTCCATTTTACAATAGTTATAAACAGCTGGCCCTATTTTTTTTTTTTTTTTTTTTTTTTCTTGACGGCATATAAATTTCAGATTTTTTAGTGGCGATATCTACAAGGTTTCGCCCTCTTTTAGATAGGATTATGTCGACAGAAAACTACCATGTCTAGGGGGAATCGAACCTACCACCAGGATACAGTGTCTTCAATTTACATTAAGTCTAGTATCGTTAATTTTTCTAACTTTCCTCGCAACTTAAAACGATTAGATACTCAGATAGGTAATTACTAATTTTTGAGTAAATTTCTCGATTTAAGACATTTATATGCTTTCTTAAATAACTTCGTCAATTTTTGAAGGCCTTTAATCCTATTTTGGAAACAAAGCTTTCAATCCCCTCCAAAATCATATTTTCTAATTTATTGGAATCACGTTTTAGAAAAACTACTTGTTCTGATTTTTTTTTTCTAGGTGTGAAATATTCATGAGTTCTGATTTAAGAGGTGAGTAACTTCAGCAGGAAGTTCGTTATCTACATGTGAGATCAAGCAACACTTATTACAATGACTGTGAAAATAGTTTCAAGAAGAAATCCAGCGACTTCTTCAAGAAGCAAAATATTACTCCGACAAAATTATATGGTAGTGCAGAATTCATTCAGATAGCTTAAGCTCCTTTGTGGAATCGTATGAGAATTTGAATTTTTAAGCAAGTACATTTTCGGTCTCTATTATGTACAATCGGATGTAGAGTTTTTCAATAATGAAATTTTTCAAAATTCGGAGTGCTAATATAATTATATTAACTATGGGGGGTCTCCCGTGGTCTAGTGGCTAGCGCGCTAGATTCATAAGCGGGAGATGGTGGGTTCGATCCCCACCGGCGCCAGAAATTTTCTCATCTCAGGGCTCGCTGAGAAAATTCCTGGCTGCACTCTGGATGTCCGGCGCTAATAGCCACGATTTGTTGATGCGCCGTAAAAAAAAAAAAAAAAAAAAAAAAAAAAAAAAAAAAAAAAAAAAGAAAAAAAAGAAAAAAAGAAAAAAAGAAAGATTAACTATGGCAATCTACTATATATTTGTCAAATCTTGGTAATGCTCGCAAATATAATGGGTGTTTCCAACTGACATCTTGGAAACATAATTTTTTTAAATTTTAACGTACATTTATTATTTACAACGAATTCTAACCTGTACTGGTCAAGCTCCTGTTACTCCTAACCTACAGATAACGGGTTATCTCTAGGTTATCTGATTGTTGGCACTGGTCCGTAGCGCCCCAGTCCCAAGAAATATTATACTTTGATTACTTATCGATTGATAGATAACATATAGTATGACGGGGTGCTATAATAAACTGCACAAAATTATATAGTATCGTTAATTTTGATGATGCATTATTAGACGCAAAAAAATAACTACTTATCTGCCGTGACGAAGCACGGGTATTCAGCTAGTCTAATAAAACCAAAATTTAGTATTTAAACAAAAATTAATAAAATAATTTCCTTAGTCTAGGTAATGAACTAAGGAGGTGAAATGCAGCGACCGTATCGGCCTGGTTGGAGTACACTCACCCCCAGTTCCAGTAATCCAGGCTACGAGGTTCCACAATATTTTAGCCAGTCTATTTTTCTGTAGATATAAGTTTCAAATATCTCATCCTGTCTTATGACAGAAAAAGAAATATATTTTAATCACAATATAACGAAAAATCTCAAGATCATCCAATAGTCTTTAACTTGGGTACCAACACTACAAAAAAAAAAAAAATGTAACGATTCATATATATGCTTAGTATTAGCAACGTGTATTATTTTAAAACAAGATCAAGTAAATGTTAGTTACGTTTTTTTGTATATGTGTGCGTATTTGTGAGTATGCATATTTTCTCTTCTCTTTGTAAAGGCCGTATGGATCATATTCGTAAAAAAGTTTCTGGGACATCACAATGCACTTTTTTGAAATTACTTTTTTTACTATTACAATTTCTTCAAAATCTTAAACTAATCATTAATATAAATAATTTTATTTTAAATTACCTTATAAATAGTATTCTTCATTTATATAAATAAGTCCACATTCAACAATCACCAGACCTAGGTTAGTCTTGCACAAAAGAGAATCAGCCCAATGCGAGCATTTATAAGGCAAGACATAACACCGAAATATAACCTATAAGCAAGAACTATTGTCGCTCTTGCTCGCATTGGGCTGATTTTCATTTGTGCGAGACCAGCCACGGCTGATGATTTTTGTTTTCAGTTTTTAAAACATTTTTATTTTATTTTTTGTTAGATTTGGACATATTTAAATTAATGACGAATAATATTTATAAAGCGATTAAAAATTATATTATATTAATGAATAGTGTAACATTTAAAAATTTTAATGGTACACAAATAATTTCAGAAAAGTGAGGTTTTGCCAAGTGCAGGAAACTAGTCGATAAATATTAAAAAAATAAGTTTAACACAATTTGTTTACCAATAAGGCCTTTACTAAAAGAAGAGGAAAAATATATAGAAGATGTAAATTTATGAATATATATTCCACAAAATATTATTCATTTATTTGTATTTTAAGGTCCACTGAGGCATAACACAGATTTGAAGGGGCGGCTTTTCTACAGATTACCACCCTTTTCTATCCAGGATTGGGCTGATGACTTTTCTCTTTTCGAATGAAATGCGATCAACCTAGTGGAAATCTAACCCACGACCTTATACACGAGAATGGAGACTTCTAGAAAATCTATAATTTGAAGAAAATTTTAGGTCACCTTTGCAAAGACCAAAGGCTAATTCAAATCTTTTGAACACAAAAGAAAACAAACAAAAATAAATACTAATATTTAAAAACTAATGTTAAATCAAAAGGTCAAGTTTCAAGAGGATACTATCTATTACCGCAGTGTTTATTTGTTGAATGGAATTTCCTTGTTTCATTATCCCAATTTTGTGAGCTTTTGTTGGCTGTTTGTAGTGTATTAGTTTATTTTAATGTATTAATAACATTTTTTACCCCGAAGAAAAAGAGAGAGTTAACAAACTCAGAGTTTGTTAATTCTGACATAATGCAAAAATTAAATCATCAAAAAACAAATTTGTCTCTTATATTCAGTATGGTGGATATTGACGTTTTGTTTTGTTTTTTGTTTTTAACTTACAATACATATTTTTATTCAAAGAGAATCTTGTCCAGAGCAGTCAGTAACTTTGGTAACCCAGACCCAAGGTGCATTTCTTCTAGTGGATGTTTTCATACCTATCCTTTGCTTCTAACAACACCATATTTTATCTGAAATTGAGGTTACTTACTCTCGAAAACATTGTGTTGCCGTTAAATAATGAATAAATTAGTAGATGAAAGTTCAGTTAGTATCAGTTAAGTAACTGAAGGAAAAAAAATAACCCAAGAAAGAAGAAATTTTTTAACCCAAAAAAAGGATGTTTTCCAACAATTAAACTCAAGTATTAAAAACTATTCCTATTTTTTAACTGCTAGAGTGTAAAAATTAGTATCTAGGACGCTTCTGGAAGGTGATAGAACATCAGTAAGTGTGTATTATTTCTTAGATAATTAGAAATACGTTTTTTGTTTGCTGAAAATTATGATCTCTGTGAACATATGCTTTTTGTTCGCCGCCTCCTAATATTTTGAGGCAATTTAAATGTATTGTATATTGAGGTCAATATATGAACTATATTTGTCCATATTTAGTTGGTCGATGGCAACCTGTTTAATAATTCATCCTTTAAAATCACTATCTCTAACTTATTCAAGTCTTTTCGTCCCTGGTCACGCAAATTTTATTTATCGACTGAAGGAAAATGGCGACCCTGTTCAGCCATAATAAAGGACGATTAATCAGATCATCTGTGACATAAAACTAAATATTCATTTCTTGTTCCTGCTCCTTCATAATTGTCTTATATGAAATCTGTGCTGCAAATTTCTGACTTTTTGACGAGTTTGATCCTTTCAGGTTAAGATAGGAATTCCCGTTTAAGACGTTCGTCCGGAAAACAACGAGAAATGTTGAGCATTCATAATCCAAAGGTCACATGAATTGACGGATTTTGACAAAAAAAAAAGAATAAAAAAAAAGAGAGATCAATTTCGTTAACCAGCAGAATCCCTAAAATATTTAGGGCGAAAAAATTGTACAAATTGCAGTTTTGCTTTACTAGGCTTCCAAGTACATTTCTTTTATATTTATTTAGATGTGAAAAGTCAAATGACGTTTGAGAAAAATGAAAAAAAGCTAAATATGCACATTTACGCAAACTATGTTTGTGTGTGTGTGTGTGTGTGTGTGTGTGTGACTAGAAAACTTAAGGCCCTATTATTATTAGAAGTAATAAGGTATAAGAAGAATACACTGACATTCACACATAGATAAAAAAAAAGAAAAAAAGATTAAAATGCATCGGGAGCATTAAAAGACTGAATCCTTCGAGGCTAACAAAGCAAATAGTGAAAGTTTATGAAAATCAAAGTAAGGCAAAAGTAAAAATAATTAAGTTGCGATAGTAAAACAGGATTTAAGAGCTGAGAGTATCTCGCTCTTAAGGGACCCATTAAGCCGACAAAAAAAAATCATTTTAATGTCGATCACACTGTGGTTAAAAAATGGAGTGGAGCAGCTCTGTCCGATGACAGCAAAATAGCTCATTCAGAATAGATGTAACAAGTCTGCACACAAAAAAAAATCAAACTTACTTATCAAATAACCATCAGTATACATTGCGAAGTCGTTGCGGGTGCATATGTGAATTGTAGAATATATATATATATATATATATGTATATATAGTATAATTAACATTGAGCGAATATGTTTATACCAGCTCAGAATGAGCTTGACATCTCTCCTTCAATAGAATAAAATTAATGCACCCAAATGTTTAAACACCGTTCTCTCCACAGAATCAGTCCTAATTTAAGCATGAACCGTTTTCGTAGTAACATTATTAGATTGCCCGTACGTTCCACGCACCATAATCCATTAATCGTTTTAGATTTAATGATACCGCCTTCAAAATAACGTTTTTCGTATTCTGACCTCTAATTACCTATAAAAAATAGTATTCTCTAGATTTGTTGATGAAAGCTTAAAATCCAGGTTCTACCAGCGCACATTACACAAGCTCCAAGTTCCCAGAAGTACTTAAACATAAAGTTATGTAAGTACTAGTAAAAACCGTCAAGTGCGCCGGTTCTCTTTGATCGCCGTTTTAACGACAGTCAGTAAAACGGCTTGTCTATAAATCATGCAGTGTGTAATAGTCTATGGTCTTCCCATAAGCCTTTAACTAACCTAGCTTTATGGCATTCGCTCACTAATTGCCATAATCACTCCGAAATAGGTATCGCAAAATTTGTGTCGTTTACCTTGGATGAATATATTTTATTACAAATACATCGAAATTATCCTCAAACAAAACTGGTTACGCAGTCTTCGATATTATTGAAAAACGTATATTCTGAAAATCAAGAAAACCAAATTAAATATAGGAGACGTTTGCCTAAAAGAATAGTAGGAATAGCGACATCTTAGCCCGTTTCGAATCGTAATGAAATACGAATTTAGTAGGTATATCGTAGATAGATCTCCTGAGCATAGGAGATCGATCTTTTAAATCGATCTCAAGTTGCCGATCTTTTTTTGGGGAACGATCTTTTCATTTCGATTCGAATCAATTCAAAAGATCGATACATATTCGGTTCTATTTACCGCTATTTAGCCATGATTGATCTTGTCAGTATGGGAGTTGACTTGCCTACAGAAGGTTCTCGAAGATGATTGTTGTATTATTTTAAGTGGTCCGGAAAAGGTGTTAAAAAAACGAAAAACGTGTGGAGAAAAAATAATGGAATATTGAAGAAAGGGGTCTTTTTGCGAATACCACGTCCAGTCAGTTTGAAGTATCTGTCGTGATTTAAAACTGTGATTTTGGTAATTACGGTTTAGCTTACAGGTTCTTTGCAGGTTATCTATTTTCTTTACAGGTTATCTAAGGTTAGATACCATAGTATATAAATATAGTAATCAAAAGTTAATATGTATAGTAATGAAAAGTATTTAAAATCACTTCAATCATTACTAAAAGTAACTTTCTTTGACTACTAGATTTGTATAATATGGTGTCTAACTAACCCTTAGATAAATTGTATTTGTAAGTAATACTTTTAGGCTTGTAAAGCATAAATGAAAGTAGGCAGATTATATTTCAGCAAGCAATATTTATTATTAAAAAGGTTAATATTATAAAAATCAATGGTAATTGTGAAGTTAGAAGGCCTCCATGCCGATTTTTTTGTCGGGTGATTCTATAACATATTTATATTTTATATTTATTTCGCATTATGTGTAAAGGTACTATGGGTTTCCGCTCGCTCAAGAAGATATCAAAACTCTAGTCAATCCAACTCACTAACATTAATAGAATTCTATTAATTTTCGCGAGTTGGATTGGCTTCAGTGTTGAAGGTTACTTTACTACCAGCAACAACCAATAGAATTGTCCATAGGAGTAGCCAATAGAAAAGCTAATGAGTTTTGCGCCTGCGCTGAATCACTACAGATACATCACAAGTAACTGGATGTGGTCTACGCAAAAAGACCCGAAGAAAGTAGTGTAGTTTATGAAATTTGACTTTCTGCCAGATTGAACAAATACTTTGAATATGTTAGTTGAATACAAGTGCTAGGTATATTATTGATACTGGCCTAAGGTAGCAGGTCCCGTAGTCTGGTATGTTCCCACGAGCTGGAGAACCTGTTCTCAATCCCCACCACCGGTCCTGGGTCTCGCCAGCTCCTCTTCAACTACATCCATATCTTCTTCAGTTCTTACTCACCTATCTAAACTTGTCTTATGATTTATCATCCATTAATTAGTTAACATCCACGTTTAAAATATATTCACTATTCCCAAATTCTTTTGAAGGCTATACTATGTAGATTACGGATACACTTTACTGACTCACTCATATTTAACGAACAAAGAAAGAACAACCCATATGCAGACAGTGTAACGTTTTAATGACAGTGAAACACTTATTAACAGAATGCAAAGTATGAGAACACCTAAAATTACCTTACAAGTTACAGGAACTACTTAAAGAAGGTTGACATTTCATTAACGATATATTAACATTTTTAAAACACCTCAAAACTTGCTAGCAGAAGCCAACCGAACGACCAGTACTTACTAACAGTTAAGGACATACAAATGAAAATAACAGAAGCTATCGGGGTCTCCCGTGGTCTAGTGGCTAGCGCCTTGGATTCATAAGCGGGAGATGGTGGGTTCGATTCCCACCCCCGGGAGATATTTTCTCATCTCAGGGCTCGCTGGGAAAATTCCTCGCTGCACCCTGGATGTCGGCGCTAATGACCTAGATGTCGCCTAAGGGAAATAAAGAGCAATAAACGACCATTTACGTCAAGCGAACAGAGAACAAGACGTGAGGAAGTTGTACTAACAAGACTGAGAATCGGACATACACGACTCACTCACACCTATTTACGAAACCAGACAAGCCAAGGTGCGAAGCATGCAACGTTCCTTTGACTGTGAAACATCTTTAACAGACTGCACGAAACAACCTACAGGCCCCTCATGACCTTAGCGAGCTGTTATCAGATAAGAGCTCATATATTGACACCATACTGACATACTTAAAGACCATGAATACATACAACGAAATATAGCTGTATTACATGTAACGAAAAATTACAATCAAAGCCAAAATTTCTGATCCCAAAATAATTTTAGAGCATTTTACAATTTGTTACAAGTATATTTTCCTTTAGGTTGGATCTTACTTATTATTTTATAATTTTTTATTATTATTTATTTCATTTTGTATATATTTATATTGACATAAAAAAATAATGTTATTTATGAATTTAATTTAAAATTATTTCCTTATATTTTTTATTATTAATTTCCTTTGAGCAGATCACCCTTGTCGTGGAGCTCTTCAAGCAAATAAAATAAAATAAATAAAAACACCACAACCATTTGGGTCTTAGTGGGAAGCCTTTAGAAATATTATTTCAACATGGGCGTATATAAGGGGGGGGCTGAGGGGGCTCCAGCCTCCCCCCCCGTAATTTTGATTTGATGGTAAAAATGTGTCATAAAACCCTTAAAAATAAATTAAATAAGGTCATTTAGTTCATAAAAAATATTTTATTTATATTGTAATAGCGTTTTAGTTGCCTAAAACTATTAAAAGTTGTAAATTTTTAGTACTCCAAACACCGGAAATGGTCCCAGCCCCCCCCCCCGAAATATTGCCAGCCCCTCTCGAAATTATTTTCTATATACGCCCATGTATTTCAATAGTATAATAATAATCTGATTTCAATTAATAACCTTTTAAGAAAACCAGTTCTTTTTTAACTTAATATCAATAAATTTTGCTTGGGCAATAATGGAAGACCACACAAATGTTGTGACCAAATAACTAATTAAAAAATGTTAGTAGTTTTAGTGTTTTGTAGTGTAAATATAGTAACTATGGTGTAAATAATGTACCAACATTTATATAATATATACATTTTTGCGGTTAGCCATGCATTAAAAAAAAAAAGATTTATCTTTTTCCCATTTTTGGCATGTGGTTACATTTCGGAAAATATTTTATTTCGTTTGACTATGGGATATCTTCAAGTTTCCTGCAGTCTGTCATTATGTATTTTATTGTCAACTCTTCGTTAACTTTCCTTTCTCTTCTTTAAATAGTTGGTGTTTGAAACGAATGCCCAATCCTAAGTCTCATCAAGAAAAGTTCTTCCCTTCTTGCAGTTTCTGGCCTTGACTATTGGGCCACATAGCAATTCCTTCACTGAAAGATAGGGAGAACATTTAAAAAGAAAATCCGATTTCCAGAGAACTGTTCTGTGAAGTAAAAGAGAACTTGTTACTTCCTCGGATCGCGATGACAAAACAAACAGCTGATGTAGTATGCAAGGATGAGCCACGAGAGTGTAAACACTCTGCAGAGCTCCTGTCAAGTGAGGAGGGCTCCATTTCTCTCTCCCTTTTATAAATGTCACAGACTTCGCACATGATTTTCACTTATTGCCTATAAGTTTTCTTGAGAGCAGGTATATCACATGGACCCTTCTCTTACCAAAAGTTATTTAACATACTCGTTCTATTCAGAATACCACGCATTGGTGCATATTCCCAAGGCAATTGAGGTTGCACTCATGACAAATACGTCCAGCATAAACAGTTTTAAAAACCGAAACCGACAATTTCGAATTTTTCTCTATTAAAAACTGCAGAAGAATCGTGTTTGTAGGAAATTGATTAAGCTTTTGATTAGAGATTTTTCATTTACTACGATTTCCTAACCAATTTCGAGATATATAAAAAAAATACACGAAAATCTCAGGAAAATTCTTGTTTTTTTCACTTTTCTTAACAACAGTTATATAGATATTGGTTTCGTTTGAGACGTAATAAGAAGTAATTTTGTGCCTAGTTCATCAAAATCGGACCATTCTAGAGTTAGAAAACGAAAAGACAAATACAGTTCCAAAAATTCAATCGTTTTATCGTTTAGTGCAAAATAATAAATAAATAATAGATTTACAGCAGGCTTTCACGTCCTCATTTCAATATATTGTTATCACATAATAATAAGTAAATCAGAAAAGTTCTCAATTTTTTTCTCTCTTGTATTCTTACATAATACTCTATTTACTTGATAAATATAGACAGCATTTGAAATATTAAAAAAAAAGTATATGGATGTTTTGATTTTAACATTGTTGATGATAGTTCAATATTTTTGTACTGGGAAATCCTTCGGACTCAATAATAAACTTAATAAATTTCAGTTTATATTATTATCATAATAATCATTTATTATACTATTATATTAATTGAGTTATAATTTTTTTTTTAAATTTCACTTATATATTATATATTCAAATTTAATCACGTTTCACATCGCACAATATCAGGCTGTACCGTATAAAATGTCAGTTTTGTTTACTTTGTGATATAATCCTTTCACTTTTTTATTTCATTATTTACAAACATCATTGTTATTCATATATAATTAAAGCTCTTTTATTCCTATTATTTAATCAGTAACTTGCGTACTGTGTTGTGTGAACGATCCTCTGAGAAAAAAATAAAACTTAAATTATGACTTCAACGGAAATCCGTATTATTTTTCGTTATGAATTTAAGCTCTGTCATAGCGCTGCTGAGGCGTGTATGAACATTAACGCGGCGTTCGGGGAGGGAACGGCGAATGAACGATCTGTTTACCGGTGGTTTTCCAGGTTCCGAAGTGGAAATGTTGACCTTGACAACGAGGAGCGAGGAAGGCCAGAAACCAAGCTTGACAATGAACACATGAAAGAAAGGGTTGAAGCTTGTCCCTCAAAAAGCACTAGGGAATATGCCAAAGAACTCGGAGTAGGAGCCACGACAGTTTCAAGACATTCGAAGGAAATCGGCAAGTCCAAAACGGACATTTCATACGGTACAGCCTGATAATATACGTTTAAATACATATATTACAAATACATATGCATGTAATATACCGAATAAGGGCATTTATCTTTCAGTAAAATAAATTCAATCTTCGTAGGGGTACTATGAAGAAAAAAAATCCCTTGTACTATTATTTAATGTTTTTTTTAATATTCATGATCAAAAAAATCAGAGGCACAAAAGTAACATTTGTGCGTAAGGAGGATTAATATAAGTCAACAAAAATATTTGTATATTTTGCTGGAGTGGAGAGGATTCATGCTTCAAATGTGTACCGAGAATTCAGTTTTACGAAACAATTAAAGCTTTTATTACTTGGATATTTCTTAAACGTAATGAAGCTGGTAAAAATGCATTTAACAGATGGCTGAGAAAGAGTTTTCTACAGAAAAGTTCGTTATTTTAAGTTATTGCTTTGTATCCGTTAGCGATTCAACTACCTACTTTAATAATAACTCATTGGATGAAAGTGATTGATTTCCGGCGAGAACTTTCTAGATTACTTTTCTAGATTTTGAATTTCTTTCCTGGCATTTAAAAAAAAATATATTCAATTTCAAAGGAATTGATTTGGAAAACTCAACGAAAATTCAAGCACTATTTTCACCGACTTAAGTGGTTCAATCAAAACTTGTCTAGAGCCTTATTGGCAGGAAACTTACTATTATGCTTTGAATTGATTAGCTTTGACTTATCATGAATTCTGAACTAAGTGTTCGAGATATTTAAGGTAAAATACTCCTTTTAAACTTTTATCATTTTTTTGGTCATGAATAAACGCCATGGCGCACAGTGGTCAAAAACAGCCAAAAAGCGCTCAAAACATGATTTTTTGAAGTATTTTCTCCGAACCCATTCGCCTTAAATATATGTTAAATACCTCGTGAGAGTGCCATTTCTAGAGTTTTAGGCCCCCACCATTGATTGCAGGTCGGTGGTTAATCATTGAAGTACTAGAAACGAAGAAAATTTCCCAAATCTATTTACTTTTTAATTTACCCCCCCAAATTTCCCAAATTTACTTTTTCAGACCGATAAGGTTGACGCATGTTTTTCTTCTTTTAATGGGATGTTCGAAGGGCAAAAAATTTTAGTATTTTTCGAATCGCCTTCATGGACGGGGACACTGATGATTTCGTTTTGTCATATAGCTTTTGCGTCTCCCTAATTTCGGGCTTAAATATTCCGTGGGCATGTACAGAAAGACCCCAGACTGAAATTAGCTGCATAAGTCTGCCTACTTCGGCGATAGAGGTGAACGAACTCGGTAAATGACTAACAGACAGACGCGCGTTATCTCTATGTAAACATTGGAATCAAATCAAAGACGGTTTTTTTTTTTTTTTTTTTGCAGTTCTCAAGTCAGTGTTGGCTGCAAAAAATGTCTGAAGTGATCCGAGTGAAAAATCGTGTCCTAGTTGAAATATTGTTGAATTCAAACGACAAAAGTGTACTTTCGGTATGCGAGTATTTGACAGATCAATTTCCAATAGCCGATGAGCATATTTTGTTACTCCTACGGAAATTATATCAAACTGTTGTGCTGAAATTTAAAAAAAAAGTTGGCTGAGCTAGGAGCAGATGTATTTTTTTAATTGGTTTTGACCCCCTGAGCCCAGCCGAGTGCAGTTCAGAGGCGGGGGCGACCACAAAAAAAATTGTCATGTGAGTGACTTATCAATACCTTCATTGTAGTTATAAGACTGGTAAGTGTGCACAATTTCAGGTTTCTAAATCAACAATATCAAATGTTATTGAGTTTTGAGCGCTTTTTGACCACTGTGTGGCGGACCGAAAGGTACATTGGCCAAAACCTGATTGCTTCAATTTATAGCTGGATGTTTACATTTTGTTATGGAGCAGCTATTTACAAAATTTACACTTTTTATATTTACGTGGTAGTTTATAGTAGGGCTCTAGGTTATGTGTGCTTAAGTGGTAGTTAAGGTATCTGGTTTTGGGCAGGGTTTAGGCAAAGGGGATTTCTAGGTCGTTATGGATAGTGAAGTTGGAAAAATGGAATGGAGCATTGACTATTTTTCAGAGTATTTGGGATTAGAAAGATAGGATTCTGGGGATATTGGAGTGCTTGGCACACCCACAATCTAAGACATTCGTCCAGGTGGCAGTGTATATCTGTCTCTTTTTCGGCACAGACAATTAGGAGCGAGAACCCAGCAGTCTGGTTAGTAGTTTAAAACGCCTGTTCGTTCCTGTCTTTTCTTTTGTATGTGTTGGTTATTTGTAAGTCGTCGATGAAGGGTGAGTCCTAAACTACACTTGATTTCGGTAGGGAAAAAACGAAATGCTCAAAACTGCTCGCTTCTGTTGATTAATTTTTTTATGATATCTCCTCTAACGCAACATAACCAAAATGTATATGATAGTTTGGATGAGTTCCTAAAGAGAAAACAAAATATCAACGCAATCTCCATTTATGAAGGACCCAAAACCTAAGCTCAAGATTATGACCGTTTTAATAGGAACATGTCACATTGAAAGTCGTTCCCGCATGGCATATTATCTGTTCATGGTGCTTAACCATTACTATTGACCATTCGTTACGGACTATTTTGTCTTGTTTTGGTTTGTTTTTTGTTTTTTTCTATTGTGCCAAATTTTATGTAAATCAGTCAATCCATGTAAACAGAGGAGCGCGAACACATAAATGAAACGAATTTTAAATACCTATCTTTCCAGAAATTTGTCGTCAGCACTTCCGGACTAAAGTACTATCGGATTATTCATTTAGAGAGGAAGAATCACACCCAAAACCAAACCAAATTGAAAGCTTCCACACTACACATCCCATTTGGAATGGAAAAAAAACAAGGTAGTGCACACGCGCTGCCTTTCGCCCATGTGGGGGGAGGCCTATCCCCCCTCCGACTACGCCCCTTCTTGTTCTTTTGTTAGCGGTGGGACTATAGAAGAGAATGTCTGAAAATGGATCAACGCAAGGACCATGAAAATGATCGAAAGGACAATGATCGGCACATGACAATTGTATCTCTTGCTTGAAATAGTTCACTGTAGTTCATAATTACTGATAATCCGTATTTAAACTACTTAAACAGCTTCAATTCAAAGGGAGGTCAATAGTGTCTCTGAAAGGATTGTCTTATCTTTCATCTAGAACAGATGCATGAATAGGAGCGAACACAGAATCAGCCAATCCGATTGAATGAACTCTCCCCCGCGATATGGAAGAAGGATTGGCTGACAAACAGCTCAGAGACTGGATACAGCTCGTGCAGCAAGGTCGAGCAGGTGCAGACAGACACATATCTAATCGTGTCTGCACTCCGGGGCACGCCACCCATTCACTGTTTGGAAACGTGAATGGGATCTACCTACGGGCCACTACGTACTACTACTCACCACACCTGGGGGCGTGCTCAATGGCTCTACTATAGTCGTAAACGGATGATAATGGTCTAGGAAAGGGGTAGACATCGGATAATGGCTGGGTTGGAGCGGTTACGTTGCGTTTCTCCGTCCCGATTATTTAGGATGACGTTGGAGGCGGAAAAAATGATGAACACTATCATGAAACTCTATCGTGATGGCAAACACAACCTTGTTTTGGCTACAACATCTTGTAGTTCCAATTGCCTATTGCTGCACTGCCATTTCCTTGCAGATAAATATCTATTTCTGGTTACTGATGTTGCTGAAAGCTCGGCAACCATTTACCACATGAAAATTAATGAAATGGAATCACACGGAGGTCTCTCTGTGGCTGCACTCGAAGGCCTCTTGTTAAGGGACACTTTACAGGGTAGTAGTCCAGGAATGAACAGACAAAAGCAGGATTGTAGCCAATCCCATAACGTCGGATAAAAATGAAAAAACTTGTCACCAAAACCTCCTCTGGGGCATCTGAAGCGATCTTTTTAACACGATATTTATATTTTTGAATCGATCTTCAATGGCCTATCTTCGAAGATCGATCTACTGACCCTAGAAGTTCGAACTTTTGAATCTTCATTTCTATTCGTATCGTTTCAAAAGATCGATTCACATTCGAGAATCGCCCATCACTAACCTCCACTAAATAAATTTTATTCACAGAATATGTTCGAGGTCTCATAATCAGTTTATTTACAGTTATAAACGCCGAAACACTTCGTAAATCTCAATACCAAATTATTCCGCAACAAGCCAATTCGTGAAGATTTATTTCTATTTTCAACAATTCGTCATCTTCTTTACCCGGAGAAAAAATGAAATCAACTGTCTGAAAGCACTTAGAAATGTTGTGAAATATAACGTGTTGAAAAAGGGCATCGCTGGAAAACGTTGAAAAAAATATTTCTTATTAAGAGCAAACTCAATTATAAATATAAAAAAATATTTGTTCCAGAGTGATTGCTCACTCCTATCGGCAAAGTTTGGTTATTTTTATAACACATAATCTTTTATAATTGACACGATGTAACCGAGTTTCTTTGCAAGGAAGCGAAACTTTCTGCCGGTTTGGACAGACCAACTATTTGGTAATTGAGTAAGCCACCACTCCTCAAGAACAGATTCTGCTGGCATGTCACAAAAAAAAGTTTTATCATTTTCCAATGTCGTGTCATTAAATAGTTTGGCTACTTCCAGACCTATCTAAAGGTCAAGGAACACACCCTCAGCTATTCATTCATAATACACAATCTCCAAGAAGGGACTTTATCGACCCTTAATCGTAGCTAATGCCATGTTGTTTGCAGAGATTTAGCTACAAGACTAAGTTGTCGTTACAATCCCCTAAAACTGTTTCTCGCTAATAATGTAGTGTTTCCTGTTTTCGATCCTTGATCCTAGCTAATGCCATGTTGTTTGCAGAGATTTAGCCTCAAGACTAAGTTGTCGTTACAATCCCCTAAAACTGTTTCTCGCTAATAATGTAATGTTTCCTGTTATCGATCCTTGATCCTAGCTAATGCCATGTTGTTTGCAGAGATTTAGCCTCAAGACTAAGTTGTCGTTACAATCCCCTAAAACTGTTTCTCGCTAATAATGTAATGTTTCCTGTTATCGATCCTTGATCCTAGCTAATGCCATGTTGTTTGCAGAGATTTAGCCTCAAGACTAAGTTGTCATTACAATCCCCTAAAACTGTTTCTCGCTAATAATGTAGTGTTTCCTGTTATCGATCCTTGATCCTAGCTAATGCCATGTTGTTTGCAGAGATTTAGCTACAAGACTAAGTTGTCGTTACAATCCCCTAAAACTGTTTCTCGCTAATAATGTAGTGTTTCCTGTTTTCGATCTTTGATCGTAGCTATTGCCATGTTGTTTGCAGAGATTTAGCTACAAGACTAAGTTGTCGTTACAATCCCCTAAAACTGTTTCTCGCTAATAATGTAGTGTTTCCTGTTATCGATCCTTGATCCTAGCTAATGCCATGTTGTTTGCAGAGATTTAGATACAAGACTAAGTTGTCGTTACAATCCCCTAAAACTGTTTCTCGCTAATAATGTAGTGTTTCCTGTTTTCGATCTTTGATCGTAGCTATTGCCATGTTGTTTGCAGAGATTTAGCTACAAGACTAAGTTGTCGTTACAATCCCCTAAAACTGTTTCTCGCTAATAATGTAATGTTTCCTGTTATCGATCCTTGATCCTAGCTAATGCCATGTTGTTTGCAGAGATTTAGCCTCAAGACTAAGTTGTCGTTACAATCCCCTAAAAGTGTTTCTCGCTAATAATGTAGTGTTTCCTGTTATCGATCCTTGATCCTAGCTAATGCCATGTTGTTTGCAGAGATTTAGCCTCAAGACTAAGTTGTCGTTACAATCCCCTAAAACTGTTTCTCGCTAATAATGTAATGTTTCCTGTTATCGATCCTTGATCCTAGCTAATGCCATGTTGTTTGCAGAGATTTAGCTACAAGACTAAGTTGTCGTTACAATCCCCTAAAACTGTTTCTCGCTAATAATGTAGTGTTTCCTGTTTTCGATCTTTGATCGTAGCTATTGCCATGTTGTTTGCAGAGATTTAGCTACAAGACTAAGTTGTCGTTACAATCCCCTAAAACTGTTTCTCGCTAATAATGTAATGTTTCCTGTTATCGATCCTTGATCCTAGCTAATGCCATGTTGTTTGCAGAGATTTAGCCTCAAGACTAAGTTGTCGTTACAATCCCCTAAAACTGTTTCTCGCTAATAATGTAGTGTGTCCTGTTAAGTCAATCAAGTCTCATATCATAGCTGATGATGACATGTATTACCGAATCGATGAAGAATATTTAAAGCAGAAATCATGCGAATATAACGATTGATTTGCTTTAAAAATAAGAAAGTAATACTTATTTAACTAAATAATTTTCGGTTCCTTCTACTATAGGAAGGAAATGTTAATTTTTCCGCCAATATTTTTCAATTGAAAAATTATTTTGCAAAAGCTATCAAACTAATTTAAACGAGAATTAAATGATTTCCTTCCTGAAATATGAAGACACTAAGAGCATTTTAAGCTGTATAAAAACAATAAGAGAAATGTCTATTTGTTGTCCTTCTTTTATAATTATTGCAATTTCGCAAAAACGCGAATCAATTTTAACATTCCTGCAACATTATTAAAAATTTCATTACAAAACTTTTGACGTCCTAGGAAAGGCTCTAGTTTGAATAACTTCGGAATTATTATCCAAAGAAGTACGAAAAATACGTGATTTTTCCGATTTTTTTCATACTTAAAAAAATAAATAAATAAAAAGGCCCCCGGAAATTTTCGATTTACACATACCACAAATATAGTTATTTGTATTGTACCGAAAAGATTCCCTCAAAGAGTATTGTACACTCTCTCAACATCCGATCAAAACAAATCCGCCCTGGACTATAGTTCTGGTTTCAATTCCCAGGCTGCCTCGTTAATTTTTCTAAAAAGTCAAGATTTTAAAATTTTTCAAAAAAAATGTTATGTACAAATGCAACAAAAATTTATCAACGTAATAGAGTAGGTTACGATCGGCAGAATGAATGATGTAGAATCGTTGAATGTCAGCATACCACAAACGGGCGTTGATGGATCTTCACCGTAATCATCGCCCATTGATGGCCGATACGTGAATGGGCACTGTTTACGAGTCATGAAGGTAAATAAAGCAATCCTTGAATGACTGTACTCCAAACTGGTAATGAGACAGGACCAGCTGATAGAGATCTAATCAGGCAAGGTAAGCCATTAGTAGTGGAGTCCCGCAGGGTTACTCATTCACACCTACATTGTATCTCGTATCGCTTCCAATTCTGCAAGTTCTTGGTCTTCTTCAAAGGAGATAGTAGGATAAACATCATCTAATTTTGAATTTTAGTGTTTCAATAGTAACGCAATGTAGTGCAGAGGGGAAAAACTTTATCTTAAAAAATTGTGTTGCTCCCTACACAACTTATAGAACTACACATCATTGAGAACAAAACACAATAAATTTGCGTGATAAAACTAATATACCAGAGCTCATCTGTTTTGAGTTGTGATTTTGAGAGGGGGTAAGCTTATATATGCGGGACTATCTTCGGAACAACTCATATAACAATAATTGTTCAATTCAATTTGTTAATAACCTTGAAGGGGTCTCCCGTGGTCCAGTGGCTAGCGCGCTAGATTCATAAGCGGGAGATGGTGGGTTCGATCCCCACCAGCGCCAGAAATTTTCTCATCTCAGGGCTCGCTGAGAAAATTCCTGGTTACACCCTGGATGTCGGCGCTAATAGCCACGATTTGTTGATGCGCCGTAAAAAAAAAAAAAAAAAAAAAAAAAAAAAAAAAAAAAAAAAAAAAAAAATTAATAACCTTGAAAAAAAGTCCTGAAGTCCTCTTAATTGATCGATTTTTAATCTATAAAATTTGTTTAAAAGCTTAAACGTATTATTTTTTTTTAATTAAAGATTTCAAATATAACCATGTCGTTTGGACTAGTACCTCAATTGCAAAATTTATTATTCAAAAACTATCAAATCGATTTCAACGAAATTTGGCAGGCTGTTTTTCTATATACTACTGGAATATGAAGGACCTTAATACATTTTAAGCTGCCAACAAAATTATGTAAAAATATCCATCTTTTACGTTTTTCCATACTTAATTTTTTTTTTTTTTCTTGCAATGCACCGAATAAATATTAACCTTCCTAAATAACAGGACATTACAGCAAATTCCATTATGAATCTTTTAACGCCTTGGAAAAATCTCTGGTGTAAATACTTTTGGAGTTATAACGAAAAGTAGTATAACAAAAATGTATTTTTTTTTGTATGAAAAAAAAAAATGTTCCTGGAATATTTCGATTCACGCATCCCTCAATTATTGTTATATGAGTTGCGAATCAATTAAGGAAGACGTCGTTCCTGCACCCCGAAATCTGACTAAAACTCATCTACCGATGGATGAAGTGACAGTTGTGAAGGAATCCGGGTTCTGGTCTCATGCTGGCAGGACAACACGAGCTAAAAAAAAAAAAAAGGATAACAGAATATTAGAGCGATGAAAACTTTTATTGCCTTAATAATAGATATAATCTAAAGCTTTCAAAGCAAGGAGTATTTAAGAGATTAAAGCATGAATTATTTTCCGGCTCGTCAGCTACGTCGAGGATTAAATGTCAACACCTCTTCGATTGTGAGGCGGGAGAAACGGAGCTGAAAATTGATCCTGAGGATGATTAAAGCTGATTCGAAAAGTCTAATCACTAATTAGCAGTGGAGCGAAAGATAAAGATATAATCTTGGATGCTGTCGCTCCCTTCCTGGCAGGAGTCTCTCATGGTCTTACATGGGTCCTCTTCTATTAGATGTATATTTCTGAATGATTTATCAGAAAGATGACGCTTTTTTTTCATTTTTTTACATTTCTGTTCTAATAAGAAAGTATCAGTTTTGGACAAACGTGCTTCATGTAATTTCTACCAAAAAAGAAATATCTATTTTTTATGTCTTTAAATAAAACAACACTTTTAGTTGAAAATCAGGTAATACCACCCTGATTATTGCAAAATTATTATTTGGGCGTTTTGTGTAAATCTTAAGAAGAAAACTCAATGGTCATTTTAACAGCTAAGACCAAAAATATCTGCACATTGTGCATGCAATCGGTCAAAGTTCATCGCACTTAACATTGCAGTGTTATTTTGTGGTCACTTTCTTGCAACGAGAAATGCCAAGAGTGAACAGTGATGAAGGAATTGCGAAATGCACTTGAATAAAAGGAATCTATGAAGCTTGTATCTTATATTTTGTTGATATTTCTTTTACAAGACAAAAAAAAATGTTTTAGCAAATCTGGTGGGTAAAACATCAAACACCTAATTACATTGTTTTTCGTTTGTTGTATACTTATTTTTAATCCTTTCATAAAAATAATAAAGCATAAATGCTTGTTAAAAAAGCAATCCGCCACTAAATGTTAAGCCTAAATTATTATTTATTTATTTTTCAACTCCTACCTTGTTGTGAATGTTACATCGCTAATTTCGCAACATAAACATTTTCTGTTGCTATGAGCGCATTCTACGCTTCCGATAAACAGCTCCTTACACATAACGAAGATTAACTAAAACGCGCCCATTTTTTCATTTCAATATCACCGAAATTATTTCAATAGTGACATTTAGAATCTAAGATAATGCCCTATAAAAAAAAAAAAAAAAAAAAAAAAAAATCTTCTATACACTACTAAAAAGTCTGCAAGTGCATAACATTTCTCCAAGCAAATATTTTATTTCCGAAAACTACAAAAAAAAATAGGAATTTGTTGGCTATTTTTTTATTTCAAAACTCAAGATAGTGCATTTCGGTTGTCAAAATGCGTTGTCTGTAATTGTTCGATACAATTTTTTTTTCCTTGATATAGGTGCTTCTACTGCTAGGGTCATTAGCACCTTCGATATAGATTGTTTACTAAATTGTGCTAATCGCCTCGGCAGTCCAGGAACAAAAATCAACACAAAAAAAAACAGGCCTTTATCGAATCACAATCCCTTCTACATGATTTCGAAAAAAAAAATAATCTCTTAATACAAAGGTGACCCCCTATCTAATGCTAGGGCAACAAGCTAAACCGAGCTATTCGATACGTCTAAGGCAATATTTCACCTTTGACAGGTTAATATCACCGCGTTCTCGAAATTAGTTGTCAAAAGAGTAAAGGACTCTATGGTCCTTCGGCTTAAGAGACCAAAACCTTTTTTAAGTAAATAACTCAACGTTATTGGCCGCTCCGAGATACCTCCGGGTTTCTGTTGGAGTGCATTGTGAAGGTTTAAACTGAGCGGCGCAGATGTAGCAAGGCAGGTGACGGAGTGCGCAGCTGCCGAAACAGCTGTCCCCTCGGCCCGTGCCTATGTCTGTCTGTCGGCGCTTCTATACATGTATCCTCTGTCCTTAGGGTATGTAGTTTATATAAAGTGATCCAAATTCCTCGATGCAATTGAGCCTAAATTAAATTTCTATATAAAATTTTCAGATGAAATTCATATGTAAAGATTTATGATTCGTGTGCTCTCAATGAGAACAATATTGAGGTATCAGACTGCCCATGATTTGTAGATAACATTAATCTTAAATAAACTCAGAAGGTGTGACAAAATCATAAGGTACTAAATATTAATATTTTTGGATTTATCCGCATCACTCAATTAAATTTATTGTAAATCTGCATACAAACAATTACTCAATCCATGTAAAACATGAGGTTGACATTTATGGAGCTTATTAGCGAATGATCCGGAGACAAGTTAATTAGCAGCATGGCCCCTTATAACAGGGATCTCGCAGGGTGGTTACTCCATGTATTAGGCCCACCACTTTTCATTCTTTTTCTCTTTTACTCCTTCTGTATCTCACTAAAATGCAGAATTTTATTAACACACTGCATAAAAAAGTTTTAATTTGGGCCCCACTTTAGCTAAGTTTCAAATCAGTATGAAAGAACTCTGCATGGTTCGCAACGTTATTGTGATTCTTATATTTACTGTTGAATTTGAAAATTTAAGAATGATCTATAGGATCAGTACAAGATCAATGAATTATTCTTCCTAAATAAATATTTGTGATAAATTCTTTATGGCAAAGATAAATTGGATTAGGTAATACATTTACAGTATAACCATAATATGGATGTACTCTTTATTTTCCTACAATTTTATAATTAAAATAATAGAACAATTTAGCTTAGCTCTTTCAAGTATAAAGAATGTGTTCAATGAATGGAAAGATTGTTTTGGTATTACCAACAATTTTTTAACGGGTCAAAACCCTTAACAGGTAAAAAATAAAACACTTTATACATTATCTTTGGAAATACATTATCAGTTCACTGCCAGAGACGATAGAATAAGAATTAAATAATTGTCTGAAAACATGCTACGCCACGTTGTCATACTACAAAACCGAACGCAACCCGGGCTAGGTAATTCTCAGGTAACCTCAGTGTTGCAGCAATAGAAAAAAATATAAATGCTAATTAATAAATTATTTCGGCTCACTGGCAACACTGACTCACCAAGTTTAACCTTCCCGATGTTGACAGTTCGGGTTATGATGTTTGTGTCGTTACAGCCTCATAAAATTTGTGTTCATATTTTTGTTTCGAGAAGAAAACTTTTTCAGATCATCTTCAGAACAGCAAAGGTCTATAGAAATTTATTATATAGATTTAAGCGGTTTAATTAAATTATATTTTTAAAATTAATTGTTCTAGGGTATTAGTTCTTGCAATAATGCTCGCATAAACTGACATTTTGGTTCTTCATAGGTAGGCTGTCTTTAATTTAATAAAAATCCATACAAAAGAATATAAAAATAAAATAAGCGTTATTATTGCTTAGTGTTTTTTGTTAACTTACTTCAATAAAGATTAAGTTTTAGACATATTTCTCATAAACTACATTATTTGCTAAATCAAACCAATTTCTTCTGTATAAAACTTCAACAGTTTCGTCTGCTCGTATTCAATATGATTTATTCTTTTTTTTATATAAATAACCGACTTTTAAGAATTATATGTAAAATAATATAACATCCACAGACGATATATTAAACTAAAATGTGCTGGGGAATTCTAGGAAAAGTTTATTACTGTAAAGGTTACGAGAAGTAACCTACTTAATTTCTTAAGTACTAAAATCAGGTGTCGCGAAAGGTAAGTCTCCGTAGATTAGGCCCACACCTGTTCACTCTTTCCTTCTATCTCTCTCCTTTCTCGCCCTTAACCCCTCGGTAAACATTGGGCGAACGTCTCAGAACCGAACGCACACTTCTTAGTTAGTGTTTGAGTATATGTGGTGTTTGCGGTAGGGTCCTAGCAACTCCTGCTACCGCTGAGGTTTACCGCTCACCAACACCATAATTCTTCCCTTTTCTTCGTGTTTACTAAACAATCTTGTTGACTTTTTTTCTTTAAAGGGATTTACTTACACCTTCATACTTCACTTTCAGTAAACAAGTAATGATACTATCAATCTATTTATAATCCTCACTATTGTCTTCAATCCTATCAGTATGATTTTTCTTTTTTTTTTCTTTTTTTTCTTTTGCAGCGAATAGACTCGTATGACCCTTAGCACCAGGCTTATCGATCCTTATCATCTAATGTAAGGTAGGGTATTCTTTAACCTGTAGGAAAACGTTACCCACCCAGTTATATAGAAACATCGTCATTAACCCTGGATTGACACTGCTTTTGACATCTAATGAGACCGTGGGGTAAATTTTACCCCCCCCCCCCCCATACTTTGAAAAATTTAAAAAAAAAACAAATTTCAATAATTTTTTTTTTTTTTTTTTACACAAAGCAATGTATAGACGAGGAACATCATGAAATAAAATCAAACATGAATAAATCTGCAAAATATTAAGTCAAATTCACAAAATAGTTAGGAAATCCTAAAACTCAATATTGTTCGTACACCAAATAATTATCCTGAAAACAATATGACTAAAGTGAAAATATTTATTAAGAACTATAAACTAGAATGATCAAAAGCCATAAAAAATAGGAACTTTAGGAAAATACAATGTTCTGTCCAATTGAGCCTCTTTAACATTTTGGTGATCGGTGATGACCGCGGCACATCGCCCTTCTAGACACGGAACATAGTATTTTAGTCTTCCTGTCATCCTTTCTGTCATAAAATATACATATCACGGGCTTGTATAAGATAACGAAAGATGTTGAAGGTCCATCAGGAGTACAGAACATAGTATTTTAGTCATCCTTTCTGTCACAAAATATACATATCACGAGTTTGTACAAGATAACGAAAGATGTTGAAGGTCCATCGGGAGTTGATTCATCTCCCAAAACAATCAGCATCAGTATCTTCAGTGGTTTTGGTGTGTTCTCCAGTTAGGCACTAATTACCAACTGAGCTTTCACCAGTCGGTAGCCCAAATCAAAGAGAAAATCATTTCTGGGCAGTTTTCAGGCCATTTGGTCACTTGGAAAGCCATAACAGGAAGGTCAATCAGATGAGCGAAGAAGACATACGTTAACTACACCGAGGGGTAAAAAATACCCCATACCCAACTCTCGACTTTGTCATGCAGCGATTAGCAGACAACTGGCTTTCTTTATATTATTTTACACCAGATAATGCACTTCCGATTATTTAGGAAGAAGGAGGGAGTCTCTATGGTTTACAGAAATTAAGAAACACGCCATAGAACAAAGTGTGGAGTATTTTTCACCCCACGGTGTCAATCCAGGGTTAATTTACAATGAATGATTATATAATTTTGTCAAAACAATAATGGGACAATTGCATGTGTGATACAATAATTTTTTACTAATCCGTGTTAAGCGTCAGGAGAGAGAGAGAGAGAGAGAGAGAGAGAGAGAGAGAGAGAGAGAGACAGACAGAGAGAGAGAGAGAGAGAGAGAGAGAGAGAGAGAGAGAGAGAGAGAGAGAGAGAGAGAGAGAGAGAGATTAAAGAATATAAATTCACTTTTAGTATTTAAATTTTGAAACCCTCCCTTTAATTGGCAGGCTTCTTAAGGTGATATATTTTTCACACAAAAATAACATTAAATTGTTATGAGACGATACATTTTTTTTAACGACTGGGAAATCGCTATTTGTGTGGCAGAATGACACCTTCTTATTAGGTGTCGATATAATATATCAACACCTAATACGAATAATAATAATCTTAAGTAAATGAATCGTGTATTAGAATACCTTATCTAGAAAAGTGGTAAATAAACATTAATAACCGCGATGTAAGGAAACATGAATACCATATTCAGGTGGCCATGTACATAATATGTAGGAATCTGAAATAAAAAACATATACTTACGATTATTTCTTATTTCGGAGCATAATAGTGTATTTATCAAAAACCAATTCCCTCCCCCTCCCAGTCCATAAAAAAATGTTCCTATTATTTTCATGAGGTTATTGAGGATGAAGGTAAGAGGTTATGCTCGGGGAGAGGAGAGTGGGAACGCAGAGTGGGGCTGAGGCCAGCCTAAGTAGGTGAGCCGAGAGAAAGTGGGCCAACCTCCCACACCGCACCTGCAGCCAAGGACTCAACCAGGAGTCGCTGGATAGGTGACGAACAGCGATTGCAGAACTCGGAGGAGTCATGGATTACTATCGAGTATAAGAGGAATGTGTAATAGCATATGGTTTAGTGACAACAGCCAACATCCGTGGGTGCAGTGTCAGCAAGGAGGGAGAGCGCTATCTTGAGATTCGGAGTAAACGCAGAACCTTTGATGCAGGCTTGGCAGAGATGGTCGGGTACTCGAAGCCACTCATGAGTTGCATACCTGCAGTGGATGCAGAGGTAACGAAATTACAGTTCGTAAGGGACGGCGGGATTCCAAAGAAGAGAGAAATGAGGAAGTACTGAAAAGAACCTCTGGAATATTGCTGAAATGAATTTATTAAAACTTCGCCAGGAGATTCATAGAACAAACTCATATTGAAATTGAAAATAATAAACTTTCCTTCCCATTTCCGATGCTTTGACACCTGGGGACATTAGTACCTAACGGTAAGTATATACGCAAAACAGCGATGGAATAATACAACACTTGAATAATTCAATTGATTCCATGACGGTGGAAAAAGGAGAAGAACTGTAAGATCATAGGAAATTTGTTTAGCAGCGAAACGTCATAGGTGTGGTATAATATTTATAACATTGGGTACGGTTTCAGTCTATGGCGATGAAATAGTAGAATGCATGGATTATATTTAGGTTTGGCAGACAGTAAGAAGGGAAATGAAACTCAGGAAGAACGTTTACCATCCAGAACATGTTTGAATATGAATCTTGTATTGCCTAATTTTTTGTTGTAAGTTGGAATAAAAATGATATTGGTAAGAAAATAGTATACTTAGCATTGCCTGAGAACAGAATACGCCTTTCGAAGCGTACTTTTTAGGTGTAACCTTTTACAAGATATTTATAAAAGTATACAATAAGTCCAAACCTGCTCAAGTATTTTCAAGAAAATATTTATTTGTTGTAACATCACAGGATCGGTATGAGGTTGTGGTAGAATATATATTCAGGATGAATGTCAAACATGTCACAAAATCTTCATCTCAATTTGTCGTTATAGGGTGCACTAAAGCACCTTCTCTTCTTGAAAACTATTTAAGATTTGTTAACCAACATCACGTGTCTTTTAAGACAAGCATTCATGTCCCTGATTTTATCAAAATCGGACCATTGTTGTAGACAGTTGAGTAAATGTACAACTATAAAAGACCAATGTTTTTAGTGTCCTCTGGGTCATAAAAGGTCGATTTTTCTCGTCAAGTCAATGTTTTAAAATAATAATAATCAGTGTACGTATTTATTTTTACAGATAGGCGTAAGTAATGCCATGTCAATTGAGCTTACTTAGCTATCTTCATTTCACCAGACGACACACATTTCTTCAGCTGGTCGTAGATTTATAAAATAAAATAAATTGTGTAGCAAACAAGCGAACAATAAAGCAATTGCTGTGAGTAATTAGAGTATTAAAAAATTCTCAATTGAAATAATGAATATAATTTGGTACATAAAATATAATGGCATTCTTATTTATTTATTTTTATAAATCTGCTTCGCAGAAATTACGGTCGAAACGTATGAGAGGTATCTGAGTTGGACGCAAACAGTTTAATTAAAATGGCAAATTAAAAAAAATACAGCCTTACGCCAAAATGATTGCTATGTTTGTTAAGTAGTAAAAGCTCTAGAAAACAGAACTTTTAGAAATGGTTAGTGTACTTAAATGGACAAAATATTGAGTTGGACAGAAATCTCCAGATATGTTGTAGCCCGTTCAGATAGATGGAATAGATCAATTGCGCATGCACGAAATAGAGAGAGGGAATTTTTCCCTTCTTTACTGCCATTTGCAAAGTCCTTTTATGAACAAATCTTCACATGAAACACTATATAAACTTATTATGTCTCATTCAAGGGCAAAGGAAGGTTTTCAGAGGTCAAGCAAGAGAGATAGTGTAAAATGTATATCAATACAAAGTCACAGCTAAGACAGAAAATAATTCCAAGAATAGCCTGGCTAAATAGTAGTTGGCCTATATTCGTGAAAAAGATTTCCTGTCATACAACCTTATCACTGAAAGGTCTCACACCGGAGTCTCAGCATATCAGTACAAATTACACTCCGCTAGTAACATTTATTCAGCAGAGCTGTTTGCCCTGTCAGCAGCACTGTATCACGCTATGACAGTACCCGAGACCAACATTCTAATCTGTACAGACTCTAAAAGCGCGCTGCTTAACATCCATGATATGTACAGTGATAACCCAAGTATTATAAATTAGTTCGAGTACTCCACCATGCTTCACGGACTTGGGAAGACTGTTCACCTCGTCTGGACTCCAGGACACAGGGGTGTAAAGGGTAATGAGATGGCAGACAAAGCAGCGTCTTCCGCTCATGATTTACCGTCTATTACACCCACTTCTCTGACGGTAAGTGAGCTTGCCACACCACTGCTGCACACCATCAAACATCGTTGGCAAGAAATGTGGAATGAAGCAAGAGGTGTTAATAAGCTGAGTATGGTGAAAACTGACAGCCAGCCTTGGGAGACATCCTCCAGATCCTGCCGAGGAGAGGAAGTAATGTTGGCGCGACTCCGACTTGGACACACCCGCCTTACGCACTCGTACCTTATGTCGAGGAAAACTCCACCCCGATGCCTTACTTGTCGAAAACCCCTCACCGTTCAACACATTATTGAAGATTGCCGGAAGTACACAAAACTGTTTCGGCAGCTCGGGATATGAAGAAAGATAGCAGAGGCTCTCGGAAACAAACAGGCTGAGGCTGACAAAATAATACAATTTTTAAAGATAACTGGGCTTAATAGATTAATATGAAAATAATATTGCCCTCTATTTAGGTTCCTTAGTTGTTGCTCTTTTTCAGTCTAGTACTTGTATTTAATTGTTGTTTAGTAGAATGATTTTTACATGTTTAATCAATTTATTTAGTTTTTCCTTAAGTTGGCAATCTGTCATAATTTGTGATACCATTTTTATATATATATATATATATATATATATTTTTTAAACCTCATACTTTCTAGTTTTAATTTTATCTAAATATTGTTATTCTTTTAATACATTGACATGTGTGTATGCATATGTTTAATTTATTTAATTTGTGAGTAACTCTTGGTGCTTTTAGAACTTGATATCTGTATTTCTAAGATAAAATTGTACAAGTCTGCACTTTGACAATAGCTATATCAGGGGAAAAAAAAAAAAAAAAAAAAAAAAAAAAAAAAAAAAAAAAAAATCCCCTAAATAGTAGAATATGCCGAAAAATATATACATAGTACAAGGTCTAATTTAATAAAAAAATAAATAAATAAAAATAAAAAATAAATAAAATAAAAAAAAGAAGGGGAGGAAAAAGAAAAGAGTATATTTAAAAGATATTTGTATTAATTAAAAATAAAAAAAATAAAAAAATAAAAAAAAAAATTCCTGACTCCCTAAGGAAAGCACGCCCTTCACCAGGAACATGGGATGAGTGGTTGTGCGTTACAATAACATAGTAGGGCGCTGGCGACCGTGAGGTTTTTCGCCCCATATTATCTAAACAAACAAACAACTGAAAGGTTTCCTTACTACGTTCAATTACGTTTAATTACTACAGTATAAAGTTATTTCTCATTATATTTTTAAATTCGTTGGAATGTTCGTGGAAGTTAAATTTAAATATTTCAGATTGAATGAGCTAGATTAGAGTATTGGTTACGGTGCATTCAGCTTTGCCAGCTAGACCAAACCGAAAAAAAAATCTTTCACAGAATATTGCGCATGCGCAATTGAACTTTCTGAGCTGATTGTTTTACGCATTTTGTAGACTTTTATTGTCGCATAATGCCAGAGAAAAGGATTTAATCATATTATAACACTACTACATTCTAAAATTATCTCAACAATTGAATAATTAATCAATTTTCTTTTTTCTTTTATAATTCAGCACATACAAAATATATGGCAGCTATATATTATATGGATTATAAAAGCTCAAAACGTCATTCACGAATTGCTTTAATATTTTGATAGGCGAATGTGTACGGAATGAGACCAATGGAGCAGGCCATTAAGAAAGAACCGTGATTGCCTGGAGGCGAACGAATTTCATGAAGAAACTGACGTGCCGAAAATATATATTAACAGAGCAAGTTGAGAAATAACAAATAAACTCAAACATGCTGGAACTACTTCATCTTAGCGCGTTTCCGTTAAGTTCTTATCCCCTGCTTCATTTAGGTTGGGTGAGGTTTAAGGGCAGAAAACATTTTGATCATCACTGCGCTAAGAACTTTGTGAAACTAGTTTCCCCCAAAAAACTAACGATGAACTAAGTTCCAGGCCCTTCCCAAAAACAGTTTGTTTATGACATTTATGATATCAAAGTATTTGGCCAGGTTTCAGGCCCTTAATAACTTGTCAAGAACCTAATAATACCCTGTCACGTATTAGTGCATTTCCTTCTTGGCCAGTTTTCGTTAAATTATAACCGTTCTAACTTATATAGTGTTCAGACAAACCCTATCGTTTTAAAGTTCTCAGCAAGTTTAAAATAACACTGAAGCGATACCCTAAGGGCCTGAATCTTTATATACCAGACATTTTATAATAAATCCGATTGTCATCATTTAACGAAAACTTGCCAAGTTGGAAATGCACAAATAAGTGAGAGGGAATTATTAGGTTCTTGAGAAGTAATAAAGGCCCTACAACTTGGCCCAATACCAGGCCAAGATAACTTTCACAGGGAAACTGTTTTGGGAGGGGCCTGAAACTTGGCCTCTTTTTTTCAACGTTAGTTTTTTTGGGGATATCAATACTTTTTGTAAATGAATTTTGAGTTAACGCCGTCGAGGTTTGGCTTGAGGAGGATGACGTGGGGATAGGACACTTGTTAGTTTCTCCGATATTTTTGCTTGCATACGAAAAGCCCCGGGGAAAGGCCCCAAATAATCTTTTCTGTATTTTCGGATTTGTCCCTTTAGATTTTTTTAGGTTCTCCTTACCGGGAAGATTCGTCTGATACCCCACATGATGGGTTTCGGAAGGAACAACGAATCAAACACAAATTTTCAAGATTTTTCTCAACCTAATAACGGCCAGTATGTGCTACTAAGTACTTTTCGTCTGGTGTAAAATCTCCGATTTCGCAGGTTAATAAACTCGTTTGCTGTAGGAATGATGAATATCAAGCTACTTCGCAAAAAAAAAAACTATGGCCACTATGGTATTGCAGACATATATATATATATATATATATATATATATATATATATATATATATTATTATTCTTGTGGATGACCCAAAATATTCCTTAATGCGTTTCGTTCTTTTAGGCTTAGGGTCGGGAAAAAGTAGTACTTCCTTGTGTCACACCACTTTATTTTTTCTGGGCAGAAAAAATAAAGTGGTGTGACACAAGGAAGTACTACTTTTTCCCGACCCTAAGCCTAAAAGAATGAAACGCATTAATATATATATATATATATATATATATATATATATATATATATATATATATATATATATATTAACGGGGTACATTTTTGGAAACTAGAAGTGTGGATCATTGAAGATTTGAAGATATTTTTAAAAAAATATTTCATGAATACAACCTGAATAGCTTCCAGAATATGCTAAAAATCATTTATTTAAATTTTAACGTCCATAGATTATTTTAGGACGGGTTATCTATAGGTTACCACCCTTTTCTAGACAGGATAAGGCTGGTGCCTTTTCATTTTTCTGAAGAAAAGCCACCACCCCTTGTGGGAATCGAACCTACGGCCCTTGGCTCGGAGTGTTAGGTGCTCACACCTTAACCCTCACGGCCATCGGGCCTCCGCTAAAATTAAATTACTTTGAAGAAGGTGGCAATTTTAATTTTCCAGAAAATCCTCCTCACTGACAGGAACCACGTGCTCCGGAGGCGAAGATAGGAACACTGAACCTTTTAAATAAAAAAATAACTACAATTCAAAAGCGCAACTTATTGTTAATTCCTAAAAAGGACAAAATAAAAATAAACAATGCCATAATAGGACAAGAAGATTAAATAGAAATCACAGGACCATAAAAGCAAAATAAATAAATAAAATAAACAGGAAAAGTGAGAGAGAAAGTAGCTGCTTGCGTGATTAAAGTCCATAATTTCCAAACAATTTTACACAAATAAAACTTTGATGTTTCTGTAGTAATTATCGTTTGTTATGAAAATAGTCTCCATTTAATTTTATATTTATTGGCATTCATTCAAAGCATTAATTATTGGCGATAAAGTCGGATAAATTAAATAGGATATTTATTCAATCCAATTATAACCAACCCATATTCTATTTACCTTGACTTATATGATAAGTTGTAGCTATTATTGATCACAGTACATTATAATGCTGGAAAATTAAATGTATTAATTGAGGGATTAACATCACATCTAATATCAAGGAAAATTTACTATGAGAAATTTGGAGGAGGATTCATAACCCATTAAATGGATTTGGAAAAAAAATCGCCCATTTCTATACATATATTTATATATGTGTGTGTGTATATATATATGACGTCAACCACGATGACACAATCTGAAGGTGCTGATAGAAATGTTCTCGATTCAAAACCCATATATATATTCCGATCGTTCAAATTTCTCTCTCTCTCTCTCTCTCTCTCTCTCTCTCTCTCTCTCTCTCTCTCTATCTCTCTCTCTCATAGTCATAGTTTTGTATTCATTGTCATAGTTTTGTATTCATTGTTTTTTGAAATTACGTTTAATTTCTGGTGGTCATTGAGTCAGCTATTGTATATAGAGATGAATATATACAGGGTGTCCCGTAAATGTCTAGTCATATTGAGAGGGGTGATAGAGGACCCTTAGGGGAACAAAAAATGTTCTATGACGATTTCCCGAATTCTCGCCCATAAGGGAGAAAACGTCGTTTTATTGTTTTATCGAGACAAACGTGGTTTTTAGAAACATAATCGTTGTAGCTCCGTCCCAGGTAGTACTACTAGAAAGGGAGTGAAACCAATCGAAAGCTGAGTAAATTTACTATAAGACTAGTTGGGATTAAACGTAAAAATGAATGAATGTAAGTATGTATATCTTACAAAAAGAAGGCAATTCTAAATTTCCTGACATTTTATTGATATTTCTTTCCAGCGTTACTCCTCAATGGGCAGGATCTGAGATTTCCGGGTTTCAGAAAAACTTCCCCATTTAACCAGCTTTCCATTCATGTATCACAATCCTGTGTTATTGAAGTATTTGAACGGTTTAAGTACAAAAGTTTTAAAAAAAAACATGGATCTGTGAAAAGAAAATTATATTTTTTTCTTCAATTTATTCAAAAAGCTGAAGGGAAATATTTATTTTTATAAATGTTTACATAAATATTAAGTAAATATTTACTTAAAACAATAAAAAAAATACTCCCACGAATATAAAAAAAAATCCTAAAACAGTAAATAAATAAAATACACATTTATTTTGAATTTGTTAATTCAGGTAACTAATACTGGGTCCAGGAGGCGGCCATTAAGGAACCCCAACCATACATTAACCTCAAAAATTATTATTTTTACCTAGATCACACATTTGAACACATTTTTACAGATACTTATATTTAGAAAACAAATGCTTTACCTTAAATTAATACTGATGGCTACGCTTGTGAAACTCACTGGGATTCTGAGCCCATGCGTTTTTGTTGTGGTAATTAAAAATTCTATCCCTCATAAATAATATGTACATAGTCCTGTAAAAATGTGTTCAAATGCGTGATATAGGTAAAAATAGTAATTTTTGAGGTTAATGTATGGTCGGGGTTCCTTAATGGCCGCCTCCTGGGCCCAGTATTAGTTACCTGAATTAATAAATTCAAAATAAATGTGTATTTTATTTATTTACTGTTTTAAGATTTTTTTTATATCCGTGGAAGTATTTTTTTTATTGTTTTAAGTAAATATTTACTTAATATTTATGTAAACATTTATAAAAAAAATATTTCCCTTCAGCTTTTTGAATAAATTGAAGAAAAAAATATAATTTTCTTTTCACATATCCATGTTTTTTTTTAAAACTTTTGTTCTTAAATCGTTCAAATACTTCAATAACACAGGGTTGTGATACATGAATGGAAAGCTGGTTAAATGAGGAAGTTTTTCTAAAACCCGGAAATCTCAGATCCTGCCCATTGAGGAGTAACGCTGGAAAGAAATATCAATAAAATGTCAGGAAATTTAGAATTGCCTTCTTTTGGTAAGATATACATACTTACATTCATTCATTTTTACGTTTACTCCCAACTAGTCTTATAGTAAATTTACTCAGCTTTCGATTGGGTTCACACTCTTTTTAGTAGTACCACCTGGGACGGAGCTACAACGATTATTCTTCTAAAAAGTACGTTTGTCTCGAAAAAACAATAAAACGACGTTTTCTCCCTTATGGGCGAGAATTCGGGAAATCGTCATAGAACATTTTTTGTTCCCCTAAGGGTCCTCTATCACCCCTCACAATATGACTAGACATTTACGGGACACCCTGTATATATATATATATATATATATATATATATATATATATATATATATATATATATATTCATCTCTATATACAACAGCTGACTTAATGACCACCAGAAACCGCAGCGCCCATGTTCAGCGCTCCTAGTGGTAGAAGTAACAACCAATGCTCGAGCCAGTTTGGCGGCTAAATTCAATTTGAAGACAATATGGAGTAACACACAACTTCTATTGATTCGATTTAGATTATTTTTAAAAACATGCTTTCTCTTTAAATATCCACAACGTACACCGAGTTACAATACAGCAGACCGGTATTATGACCGGTAAGGGCAAATAACTAATTTGGGCCTGGTGCAAAACACCCTTTCGGAACGGATCGATTTTGGTGGTAAACGAACTCGTTCAATCCGTTGCGAGAAAACGAAAACTCTGGCGGGTATCGTGTTGATATATATATATATATATATATATATATATATATATATATATATATGTATGTATTTGTCTGATGGTATCTTGACAGGGGTCATTTTCGTTATCTAGTGGGTAGAATCGATGATGAATTGAAGACATTTTTCAATAATTCTATGAGTGCGACCCCAATAGCTACATTCGATCGGAATGTGCTAACGTACACAATATGAAATCATGATAAGACATTAAGATATTTGTTAAGGGATTCGTGTATGTTATAGTTATTTAATTATTCAGATGTGTTAATTTTTGGTTTAAATATTTTTCCGTTGATGTAGAATTGCTGAAATTGTGCAAGATATGAAGTTGATGTTCTCGCTCAGGAATTTATGTTTTTGGTGCGATGAATGTTAGCTCAATTAAAAAACCATTAATCGATAATGACTTAACTAACGAAATTCCTCTATTTGAGTTACCATTAGGAAGAGTGTGGGTAAAAGAGAGAAAGAGATGGAACGAGAGGGGGGCACCCTCCTGGAGAAGATTGGAAAGCGTAGCGGTGGACTGTATAAAATATTTGATAGCTGTGGTAGTGGTAGACCTGGAGGGAGGAGCCGTTAGGGAGAGCTACTAACCATCCTGTAAATATCGGCTGTAGCTCTGGAATCCCTGATAACTCCTCCACAGATAGTACACTACTCCTCGCTCCCAGGGCAGATTCGAAGGCTAATTCTATCACTACCAACAACAACATACTCAAACTCCACACATTAGGGAGACTCATTAGTTTTCTTTGTTCTAATTTCGGTATATCAGCAAATTGTTGTTCGACGTACAAAATATGTACAAATTAATAATAAATTACATTATCTGTGATTATTCTATAATTACAAATGAGGATTTAAAAGTATTTGTACTAATTCGGATTCTTTCCTCCATCTTGATATCCGTCTCTTCCCTCTTCCATTTATTTTTCTCTCTCGCTCATTCCGTATTCCTAATTGTTCCTCTCCTCCCTCCCTTTCACCCTTCCTTCCTTCACCTCCCCACCCTTCTCATCTCTCTCTCTCTCTCTCTTTATCTCTCAGAGTTTTCTCTTTCCTCTCTCTCTCTCTCTCTCTCTCTCTCTCCCTCTCTGTGTCCTGCAATGCTCACTCCTTCCTCTCTCGCTTTACTTATAATACCCAGAATGCACTTCCTTTCCATTCTCCTCTTTATCTCTTAATTCTCCTAATTTCCTTTCTTCCTTTTCCCCTTCTTTTCTCCTCCTCTTTATCCCATAATTCTCCTAGTTTCCTCCCTTATTCTTTCCCTAACCTCATCCCAAAGTACTATTCCATTCCTCTCTTTTTCTCTTTATCCCTTAATTCTCATAATTTCCATCTTTCCTCTTTCCCTAACCTCATCCTAAAGTACTAATTCACTCCTCTCTTTTTCTCTCTATCCCTTAATTCTCATAATTTCCATCTTTCCTCTTTCCCTAACCTCATCCTAAAGTACTATTCCATTCCTCTCTTCTTCTCTTTATCCCTTAATTCTCATAATTTCCATCTTTCCTCTTTCCCTAACATCCCAAAGTACTATTCCATTCCTCAATTCTTTTCTTTATCCCTTAATTCCCATAATTTCCTTCTTTCCTCTTTCCCTAACCTCATCCCAAAGTACTACTCCATTCCTCAATTCTTTTCTTTATCCCTTAATTCTCATAATTTCCTTCATTCCTCTTTCCCTAATTTTTTGTCACAGTACCCCTCTTTCTTCCCTTCCTTTCTTTTTCTCTTTATCCCTCAATACTTCTCCTATTCTAGGTTCACCCCAACTAAACCTTATCTCACAATATTCCATCAATCCACATTTCCTCTCGCCTTCTCTTTATTTCTGAATATTCCTCCTTTCTTCCCTTCTCTTCTCTATTCTCTATATCCTTGAATATTTCGTATTTACACTCTTCTTCTATTCCTATCCTCTTCTAAATCACTCTTCATTCTTTTCTGTGTGTTTTTAACTCTCAATACTCCTCCTTTTCTGCATTCCTCGATTTGGTCGAGTCTTTTTAAGGATACTTTACTCTCATTTCTTTTTGGCACATTATTTCTGAGACCAGCTCTTCATACTTCCCTTTCTAGACCAAAGGCTTATTCTGTAAAACTCTGAAAAAAAAAAGTTTGAATAAAATAGCGTACGATATCTGTAAAATTGGAGCCTCTCCTCTGCAGTACACTATATCTTCAGAGTGCGTACCTTAATATGGTGTGAAGTATCCTCAGAAGCAATATTGAGGTAAGTATCTTTAGGTGCACTATGGGGGAGAGGACACATTCCTGCGTGCAAACATGTTTTTCCTGCGTTCTTATTTTTCGCCATAGGTATCATGGATTATTCTTATCCAACATTTACTCTTTGATCCAGTAAAATGCCAAGTTTTTATGTGTTCCAATTGTTATCTTTTACTTTAGGTCACTCTACATATTTCTGTATACTTCATATTTCCTCAATCTCATGATGTATGCTCAACTTATTGTCAACATCTTTTATTCTTATTCCAGGAAAAATATAGTAAACATGGGACAAAAATACAGCAAGCAACGCCAAGTTTATTTCCTTCCCAATTGAATATCTAGTTAGATAGAAAGTTCACTTTAATGGGACCTCTCTAAGAATATTGCTGTCGGATATACGGCTGGATGATTTGCATTAGGAATCCTCCCTAAATTGAAAACAGGGTGAGTAGTGGGAGAAGGGGGGGGGGGGGGGGGGGTAAAATTGTACAGTTAAGGCCCTCACAGGTAAAGTTGCCTAATTGTAAAGTTTTGAGAGGCGGCGTCGGTTTGGAGAGTTCTCCCAAGCAACGACCCTTTATATTAAATTAGGGATGGTTTCACTGTCACTCCTCACCTGTTACACTGCAACAACTAGGGGTGGCGAGGAAATATACTATAGAGGCTTTACTATTAGTTGAAAAATCCTTTAACGGATAAATGAACAAGGAATAAAAGTAAAAAATGAAGTACCTTCATAACTAAGCACATCCCTAGGCAAGGTGATTATTCTACAAAAAGTCCGACACGCAGGACCTGCGTCATCTTAGCGCAGTGCCGTTCTTATCCCTAGTGTCATTAGTAGGGAACGGATGTTCATGTAAAATAAAATTCAAAATATGTACATATATATTTAATTATTTATAATGAAATATGTAATAAAAAATTGAAAATGTGTAGTAAAAAAAATACCAAAAACACTATAAAGTATTCAAAAGAAAAGCATAGATACTCCCAAGAAAAGCATAGATTAAGAACTCTGTATTATATTTGGAAAGAACAAAAGTTGAAAATATATACAACAAAATTACTAAAACTCTATAACTTATTGAGTAAAAGCATAAATAAAAATCAGGAACTTTTAAAAAGGGGAAAAAAGAATTTGAAAATTTCTACAGATGAACATTATTTTGGAAAATTGTTTGCAACAAAATGTATTTTTAAATTGTCGAACGTGAAATGACGACAATATTTGCTCTTAAGGGGAGTATACAGTGGTGGGGTCATCGATCAGGCCCATTTTTGTCTGGTGATTTTGCATCGAAAAATAGTCAACTCTTGTCCGTTTCGTCCAATGCACCTTAGAACCTGAGAAATAAAATATAATAAGTTGAAAATTCATTATTTTATATCTCGAGTTTCGAAAATGATATCGGCATGATTCTCTCGCTTATTCACTTGATTGAGAGAGTAGATTAAAGGAATAATACAATTGTTAAAAAATAATTTGTTATATATTTTTTTAAACGCATCTGCTCCAAGACCATTAGCGCCGGGGAAGCATGGCTGCCAGCCACCTTTGCTTCTTGCAGTTAGAAAAGACACAGTGATCTAGATTAAATGGGTAAAGAATTCTTTCTCGGTTTCCCCTTTACTTTTTTTTTTAATTACAAAATAAAAAGAATATTAAAGTATGTAGCAAAAATATGTATTTATGGCAAAATATGGATTTTTGACAAAATATGGAAAAATATGTAAAATAAAAACCTGTTTAAATCCTTTAAAAGCACTTAAAACGTCCCAAATGCCAAGAAATATTTCGATTAGTAAAGGAATAGAGCAGTTATTGGTAGGTTTTGATGTTTCGTGAAATAAATAAATGAATAAATAAAATCTCAAAACGAAGTAATACACGATTTTAAGCGACAACAAGAAATTCATTGTATCTTAAGCCGGAAAAAAACACGTAAAAAATTAAACAGAGACAAATGCCCGATAAAATGAACAAAACTAACAATTTTGAAGTTTTAAGCAATTATTTCTTGGATTGACATCACCCAATCTATATTACATCAAAAATCTTGTGGTAGAGAATTTAGTAAGCTTTAGAATAGTAACCATCCACATAACACGATTTCCCAACCGTTTCCGAGATGTTTTAGAAAATATACGAAAATCCCAAAATTGTCATACCTTTAATGAAATATTTTATTTCTAGTACTTCCTTAACACCAAACGGAACCAAAATTTGAATATTATAGATTATATGAACACCTGAAATAAGTTCCAACTGAATCAATCGCTCTGAATACCCAAACTGAAAATTAGTTTGGAAACGTTTTGCTCCAAAAACCATGTTCCGGTGGACGGATTCTTCTTTCATCAATATTGGACCATTTTAGAGCCGGTGGGATAGAGAACAGACAAATATATATGTATATATATATATATATATATATATATATATATATATATATAAAATTTGAACCACAATTATATGCTTGATCTACGAGATCTGAAACGTTCGTGTCGGCTGCTTCATTAGATCAACCTCATAAGCGTGTTTCTCCCTATGGAGGGATGAAGGAACCGCGCTAAAATGTCCAGTAAAAATAAACTAAATCCGTGCAACTGAATGGGCGATTTACTGCGGACCCAAATTACTAATTTGCTTACACCGATCGTGAAGTATCTAAAGAGGAAGATGTGTTTTAGAAATAAACGAAACTTATTGTATTCATTTCCCTAAAATAACAAGAATGATATGTAATGAAAATAAGCTAAATCTAGCCATTAGGAAAGAAGGTTTGCTCTGGAACCAAATTATTTTTTTAAATAATTGTGTCAGCTATCAATTACAAGTATTTTTATCTCGCACCTTCAAAAAAAGCTAATACGACCAAGCTAAATTAGATTTAAAAGTAGGTGGTTACCAGACCAATTTTTTCTAGACCGAGAAAGCCTGGTAAAATAATTAAAAGTTAAACTCGAACCAATTTTGGCTTAGTTAGGCAGTTCCCGCAAGATAGACTTTTTTATTGCTGGCATAAGATAGAATTTTTTATTTAATACATGGATCAGGTAAATAGGTGATATATTAAAGTCGCATTCTCTTATCGTATGCCATAATTTCTTTAGGATTTACATCCTATCCATTATGCATTATATGTTGAAGAGTTAAGGCTCATTTTTCAAGTCATAATACCCTACAATCTTTCCATAATAGTAAAATAAAATTATTTTCTTTATAATTTTTGTTTCACTCAATTGAGCGTGTTTGTATGATTTTTCTTTGCGTACTTAATTTTGTATGCCTTTAACTTTCAGGAAAAATAAGTAAGCAATTCTTCCTTTTCTATCAAATGCTTATTGTACGACCGGACATTAGCGATGTCTTGTACATTCGGGTAAAATCGAATATTTTCCGGTATTCAAATACCCTAGAATAAAATTACTGTAAAAAATATCGTATTTTATGGATATTTCACCTCGGCAGATGCACATCTCAATATCACTCATCAGCTTCTAGAATTTTTGTAAAGTTGTAAAATGTCTATAAAAGTAAAATTTAATTATCAATATAACTATGTATCAAATGTCTAAGGGAGGGGGCCTCATTTAATGAGGCTTTATATTTCTAAATAACACGATGGATAAGGACATTATGAAAACGCAGTTCCAGTATGTAGGAATTACTTGTCTACAAATCTATATTTATATATATAAATCAAGTGTCTGTCTGTTTTCTGTATATTTGTTTGTTTGTTCCTTAAACAAATCTAGACCGTTTGACCGATTTTGACCAAACTTGGCACACAGGTAGGTCTTGATACGAGAAATCTCCTAGGCTAGGTCAAAATAATCAAATTTCAAAATTTGGTCAAAAGAACAAAAGTTTTGTTCAAGAAAAATTGGCTACACTGAACCATTCAGATTGTGACGGCCATTTTGAATCGACTACTACTGGCCTCTGTCGGTATCATTATGAACTAAAATCAAATTCACATCGTTTGACCGATTTTCGTAACTGGGTATAGACAACTAGGTTTCAAGTAGATACGGGGAGAGTCATAGATAGAAAGTAGGTGTAGCATGGCACACTGGGTAGCAGGTAGTAAATTATAAGGGACTAATTGCAAGTAAAAATGTCAACATTTTCCAGTAAACATTCTTCCGATTATAAGGCAGAGGCATTCACCTATTACCCATTTCTTGTGTTTAACCATTTTCGGGGCAGTTTATCTGAAATATAAGCCTAACCATGAGATAAATTTTTCGGTAGCACGATTACTGATTTGAAAATTACAAATTTTACAGGAATCCTATAGGATCATTTATACATTTTTCTCTTTGTGTTTGGGAGGAAATGCCGATGATAAATATCCACTTTATAGATCCAATATGTCATGAAAATACCGGAGGTTCAAATTTGTGTATGTATATATGTTGTACTTTGATTTTCCTCCCTTGGGTTCATATTTAGCTTGGTAAGACGGCTTTTTTCATCAACCTAACACACACACACACACTCACACACGTATATATATATATATATATATATATATATATATATAAATTTCCTAATTCTTAAAAGACAATTTACAAAACAGGCATTTTAACTAATTTTGTGCTGGTCTTTTTTTTTAACCCACCACAATAGTTTTATTAATAGTGAAGTAATGGTGAATAAATTCACTTACCTTTGATGCCAGAACACTTGCATGATATCTGGATCAATGATATTTCCAGTTTGTTTGGATTGCAGCGCAATGTGAGAAGTGAAATCTTGTTCAGAGCAACCACCTTTATAAGACACTACTGTACAAGACTCTGATCCGTCCAGCGGTGGCGTATACTTGATAAACGTTTATCATAACCAAATATGATGAAGTCGCACTTCAGAAATTCCTGAGCAAGTTCTGTAGAACAGTCACAGAGCCTGACATCTTCAGGTTTGTGAGTATTGGAACATTGCGTTGGGTGAGTCATCAGATGAGGAAGATCACACAGGCTCCAAGAATGTATTTTTCGAACAGCTTAGAAAAAGAGAAAGCCCTAACTAAAATTGCAGGAAGGCTTGGCCCAAGATGCCCTAATTCTTTGCTTTTCAGGATGCCCAAGGTCAGAAATCAATTGTGCCAGTGTTTTAATTATAGTAATAAGAAATGGGCAAAAAATACCACTTTCCCAGTCAATTCCCGATGTCGACTGAACGCGATGGTCCCTTATTAATTGTTAAGTTTTTTTTGGACCTCCTTCAATACATTTCAAAAATAAAACCCATTTTTAGCGAGGTTATTTTATATTTATGGTGTGGATGAAGATGGCTCTTCGAGGTATGCAGACATCATTGCTTTTCCGGAGAAATCAAGATCAGCATACGTGATTGACCCTACCATTAGATTCGAAACAAATGATCCAATGCAGGCAAACACAATTGACAAGGAGAAAAAGGAAATATACACGAAATGCATAAGGACATAAGAGGAGAAATTTGAAGAAGGCATTATACCGTGCAAGGCCTGTGGTTCGGCACGAGAGGGACGATCCCTAAAGCAACTAGCGACTTCCTTGAAACACTGGGACTAGATACAAGCAAGCTAGCTAGCCTCGCGGAATCAATTCTTCTTGATTCCCTGGGGATTCTCAGCAATTATATTTATGGGAGCTGAACAGCTGCTAATCATTCTTTCGAAGATCATTGTTGTTTACAGACACCTGGCAAATTTAATAAAATCCATATTCCCCCTAAAAAAAAAAGCAAAAAATGTATTTATAAATTCATTTTTGAATAGGTATAGTATTTTTAAATTTCTTTTTCTTCACCTTCCTACTGTAAATTGAATTAGAGAGCATTCCCAAAATTAATTAAATACATTTTCGAAAGAATGATTAGCAGGCTGTGTGTGTAGCAACCCAATAGACTTGGGCAGCAATCTTTATTTATTTATTTATTTTCTTCTACTCAAGAAAGCTTAAAAAAAATTAAATAGGAAAAAAATGAACATTTCAGACCATTAACATTAAATTTTAACTGCAGCTTCCTAATGATATTTGCTAGTAAAGTACGTAGTATGTTTTCGATTCATTGAATTATAACAATTTTATGACCGATTTTCGACGGATTTTTTAATAGAAAATGAATAATTGTTTTTGTAACCCTCTTCTTTTAAAATAATTATATTTTTTCGATGTAGAATAAAAATTGCCGCCTTTAGACTATCGCCCGTGAAATAAGAGGGTATCCGTTTGTCAGACAAAGCGCCGCCATTTTTTTTTGTAGAATTGTAATGTATTTTTTCTGGATACTTTAACATCCATATAAAACGTTAGATATAATGAAATGAAAAATATTGATTTATTTATAAATTCAAGAAAATGACTTTGATTTGGATCGACCAAGACCCCTGATTGCCCCTTAAACAGTTCGTTAGTAAGTGTTTAATTGTTAAAAACGTAGTACATATTTGGCCAATTGGTGATTGACTCTATTCATTAGGAATGATTGTATAATATGTCAGGCTGTAACGTATGAAATGTCAGTTTTGTTTACTTTGCGATTTAATCCTTTCCCTTTTTTTTATTTCATTATTTACAAACATCATTGTTATTCATATAGAATTAAAGCTCTTTTATTCCTATTATTTAATCAGTAACTTGTGTACTGTGTTGTGAGAACGATCCTCTGAGAAAAAAATAAAACTTAAATTATGACTTCAACGGAAATATGAATTTAAGCTCGGCCATAGCACTGCTGAGGCGTGTATGAACATTAACAAGGCGTTCGGGGAGGGAACGGGGAATGAACGAACTGTTTACCGGTGGTTTTCCAGGTTTCGAAGTGGAAATTTTGACCTTGACAACGAGGAGCGAGGAAGGCCAGAAACCAAGCTTGACAATGACCAACCGAAAGAAAGGGTTGAAGCTTGTCCCTCAAAAAGCACTAGGGAATATGCCAAAGAATTCGGAGTAGGAGCCACGACAGTTTCAAGACATTTGAAGGAAATAGGCAAGTCCAAAACTGACATTTCATACGGCACAGCCTGATTGTGTGTCCGGAATCTAGTAGAAATGTTTTAATAAAGTGCGACGATTAACTGTGAAGTGATTTTGTTCTGTTCAAAGTTTGTTTTATCCGTATACAGAGAGAATCGTTCGTTTTTGTCACATTAAATCACGGTGTGAAATATATTTTGACATATTTCAGCAGAGAACAAATGCAGACTTTAAAATATTTATTGCTGATTAAAAGAATTTCCCAGCCCAAATGCTGAATAGAGGCTTTCTCCAATCTCCATATTTGACAAGCCGTGTGTCATGTTTGATTTATCTTCATATCGTACGCCGGCTTCTGTCAGCCTCATTCAAACCATCCGCCTGTATAATTCTAATTCTTATAAATGATTGCCACATGTAACATGTTTTCAACATTCGATAGGATGAGAGATTTTAAATACGGGAATGATGTCACACACACAGGAATACGACCCTAAACTGCTATTAATTTGAATGGTGCGTCGACTGTTACGTTCATTAGATGCAGCGTCTTCCTTGTTATGTTTTCAGGCGTATCAAGCCACAACGTAAAACTACAATTTTGAGCCTAGTCCTTTTAGGCCTCTCTTACGCCCTCGAGTCACCTTATATCCAAATTTGGAACGCGCTGTTTTACTCGAAAACATGATAATCATACAGTAAAAAATTGAAATACCAGTACCATACAAGAGTCCCCCAGGAGCTGAATATTTTTTAGGGGGAGCACTTTCGAGAGCGTTGCTTCATAGTCAGTGAAAGGTATAGTTGAGTGCTCAATTTTTGCCTCCAATATCCAAATAAGGGCCTTCACCTTCCACGATATCATAAAACGTCCGTCACATAGGAGCTGGTTAACTAAGCACATTGGTCAGAAGGTAGCTAGTGTTCACTGCATTCCTGAATAATTTGCTTAAAATAACCTTCATAAAAAAAAACAAAAAAAAAAAAACAAAAAAAAAACGAATAGCAGAAATCTGATACAGCGCCTCTAGTGATTGAAGTAACAACCAATGCCCGAGCTACACGGTGGGGCGAGTGACAGGACAGGCCCGACATCCATTAATATCTCCGTTTCTGCTGGTCCTAGAGTATTGCTTCTGGTGTCATTTTGAAGCAAATCCAGTACTCTACTTAACTACATCATCAGTAATTTTTAAGCAATTCCATATAACTGGTAGGATGAATTTTAAATGTGTACATAGTATGTATGTACTACATACATACATATGTATCATTATTTCTTTCATAAAATTCACAAACGCAAAACTAAAACTATAAAAAAAAATATATCTTGCCGTAAAAATTAAAATAAATCGATTTATCAGTATAATAATAAGAATCTTAAGCTGTAAGAATTTATAATATTTCTACAATTTTTTTTAATTTTTATTATTTACAACGAGCATTTTCAGATATGAATATATATATATATTAAATGAAATACGTTTTTGTCTTTCTGACAAATGCTCGAATGATATTGATCTAGTAGGAATACCTACTAGAGTGGACGAAGATGGAAGTTGTTTAGAATATATATCTGGAAAAATTATGTCCCTCTGAAGCCATTCGTGGTTTTCCTCAAAAGATCCAAAGATCTGTTTACATCATTCCATTAAAATTGAAAATGTAGCACAATTCCCTTAATTTCTCCAGGAACCCGTTCTTCGAGCTTTTTGTAATCGCAAAACCAAAGAAGTTAGTCCATTCATCCAAAGCAGTGTCATAATCCTTAAAATTAATATTGTTGGATGTAAAAAAAATTGAAATATATCATCATTTGTTTTGTTTTCCATTGTGTCGAGACGGGAGACATCAGACTGATTCCTAGAAGGAACGGAAGCAGCCACTAATTGGATTAATAAAGGCGCAATATCTACTGAATATTCAAGTTTAGGCAAGATTTTTACAACGCTGTAAATTAGAAAATATACTCCTAAAAGAGTGCCAAGTGGAATTTTTTTGGGCAAATACCGGCGATTTGCGAAATCAATTAAATAAAATTGTTTTCTTTTTGACGTAAAAAAAAATTAGGTTAATTTTTAAAAACTTTTTTTTGCCAGTTTTTAGCACTTTCCTCCGAAGGAAAGTAGCTATTGAGGTTGGACTCATGACGGAATTTTTGAAAAATTTCTTCAAATCTTTATCGATCCTACCTAGTAGGCACCGAAAATGACCCCCGTTAAAATTTATATATATATATATATATATATATATATATATATATATATATATATATATGTCTGTTAACACGATAGCGGCCAGAGTTTTCGTTTTTTCGTCAAGAAACTTGGTATATAGCATTCAATTAGCAAACGATTGAACGAGTTCGTTAACCACCAAAATCGGTCCACCGGAAGGGGGGGTTTACCCCGGACCCAAAACACTAATTTGACTATGTCAGCCGTAATATTTGTTATATTTCAACGAAACTTGGTATTCGTAGTGGTAATATAGAGAGAAAAGTGAGATATAAAAATGAACTAAATCGGTTCATTAGAAGGGGGGGGTTTACTCCGGACCCACAATACCAATTCGCAACTACTAGCCGTGATTTTTGGTATATTTCGACGAAACTCGGTATTCGTAGTGCTAATCCACAGGTAAATATGTGTTGTAAAAATAAACTAAATCGGTTCATTAGGAGGGGGGGTTTACTCCGGACCCACAATACCAATTCGCCACTACCAGCCGTGATTTTTGGTATATTTCGACGAAACTCGGTATTCGTAGTGGTAATCTACAGGTAAATATGTGTTGTAAAAATAAACTAAATCGGTTCATTAGAAGGGGGGGGGGAGTTTACTCCGGACCCAAATTCCTAATATACTCATACCGGTCGTAATTTCTGCTGTATTGTAACGAAACGCGGTATACGTCGTGGGTAACACATGAGAAAGATGTGTTGTAAAAATGAGCTGAATCGGTCAATCGGAAAGGGGGGGGTTTAATTTGTAATATATTTCAATAGAAAAGCCCGCCAGACGTAGGTTCACAAAGCCCGCCAGACGTAGGTTCACAAAGCCGCCACAAGGAGCGCTTTCTACCACTAGAGTGACTGTATCCTGTTCCTGCGTTAGATCAAAATACGATAATATGAGGTTTTTTGTATTTATTACGTAGTGTAGTAGGTACCATGTGTAAACATAACTCTGGAAGCAAATTAATAATTGATTAGTTACTCATTACAAAATTAAAAGAGAACTATTCATGTTTTTATTTTATTTATGTAGGATATTTTAAGCAAATTGTTCTGGAAAGCAGTCTACACTACCCAAATTCTGAGGAAAGTGCTTAGTTATGCAGCTCCTGCGTGACGGACTTTTAATTAATTATAATACCCTTAATGTGTACTGGAAGTAAAAATAATTTATATAATAAAATAAGAGCACACGACCAATTTAATAAGCAAAGGTGTTTTTCGACATAGCAATTATAACCAGGCTTTATGTAAAAACCAATGCAATAATATGGCTAAAAATCAATTTTCTCAATAGAAAAGGGTTTATTTGTTATTAACAATCAAAATAAAATAAAAAAAGTCCGACACGCAGGAGCTGCGTCGTCTTAGCGCGGTTACGTACATCTCGAAGAAATGGAATAGATTAGCATCACAAATCACAGGAAACTGACAGTAGCCAACTTACACAGAAGCGGATAATTCTTAATCTGTATAAGTCAATACAATTATGTACTGAAATCGTACTTACTATTTGACTACTGTTGAGAAGGCTCTATTCTAAACAACCAAAAATTCGTTGTCCAAAAAGAGAAAAACCCTTTCAAAACAACAAAACAAACACTTTTTAAGTTTTAAGCGCTTATATCTCTGATTGACGTTGCCCTATCGAATATTGCTTCAGAACCTTTTTTGTAGAGAATTTAGAAATCATTCGAATGATCACCATCCACTTACCACGATTTCCCAACCGTTATCGAGATATTTACGAAAAATGTATGAAGATCCGAAAACTTTTTATGTCTATTAATAAAATAATTTTTTTCGAATACTTCCTTAACTCCAAGTATAACCAAAATTTTAACATCTTAGTTGGGATTAATTTCCAAGATGTAGAAAATATTTCAATTGAATCCCGCGATTCTAAGTACTCACAAAAAAAATAATGACTTACAAAAACATTGATTCCACTTTTCTCAGAAACAGTTACAGATATCGCCTTAAAAATAGTTTCATTCGTTTTCTTATGTTAAGTAACGTATAAAACAAGTACCTGCAAGCATATAAACTCAAAAACGTAAGCGTTACGATTTTTTTTGCGCGAATGTCGCCCCTAACACTACCTTCCCGTGGGCGGATTCTGCTGGTTAACGAACTTGACCTTTCAAATTAGAAGACAGATTTTTGTACCAAATTTGATCAAAATCGGGTCATTTTTGAGCTTGCTAGAGCGTTAACAGACAAGCATATATATACAAATTTGGACCACCTATATTTTCGTGCTCTATAGGGTCTGAAACGTGAAAGTTTCTAGTCGGCACTTCCGGATTGCGTAGTGAGGTCAACCTATGGAGATAGGGAGTAAGCGCGCTAAAAGTTAATTTTTTTCCCCACATGTCCAACATTACAGTGGCATCGCCACACTGTGAGCCGGTTTAGTTTAGTTTTAAAACACATCTTTACCCCTTTTCCCATTGGGGTATATCGAGTTTCGTTGTAATACAGCAGAAACGACCGGTTTCAGTAGTAATTTGAGTCCAGATTAAACCTCCTCAAAATGAACAGATTTAGTTCATTTTTACAACAAAAAAAAAATTCTCGTTAGATGACCACAACGAACACCGAGTTTCTTTGAAACGTAAGAAAAATTATGGCTACCAATTTCGGTCCGGAGTAAACCCCCCTCCGAATTAACCGATTTAGTTTATTTCTACAACACATTATTATATTTAAATGACCAGAACGAACACTGAGTTTCGCTTGAATATAACAAAAATTACGGTATGGGCAAATAACTAGTTCGGGTCTGGAGTAAACTTGTTCAATCGTTTTCTAGCGGATTCGTGGCGAAAATAAGAAAACTCGTACCCTTTTAACTGACACACACACTTGCATATATTTATATATATATATATATATATATATATATATATATATATATATATATATATATATATATATATATAAATTCTAACGGGGGGGCCATTTTCGGTGTCTACTAGGTAGGATCGATAAAGATTTTAAGAAATTTTTCAATAATTCCTTCATGAGTGCAACCTCAATAGCTACTTTCCTTCGGATAGTGCTAATAAGGTTCAGATTGAAATAACGCGGTCTTCAATGTCTTATTTTTTTAAAAATAGGGAGGAAAGATCCTCACATTTTTACTTTATCAAAAATTTATTAATAATATAATAATTTTTAAATTAATTAAATTATAATATCGATATTCATGCTTTATTAATATAATTAATCCTCAGCTATCAGTTTCGTAGATAATTGTGCGGAGAGAATAATAATATCGCAGGGAGTAGCGGGGGCGGATGTAGGGGTAGGGATCGATTCCCCGGGTGGGAGGGGAGGAGGGGGAGTAAGGAGGTGGCAGCTATTTCGGCGGGAGAATTGCGCGGGGGTTCGGTCGTCATGGAAACAGGCGGGAATAGGGGTGGAGAGAGCCACCCGCTCTCTCTCTAGTTCTCTAGCACTCTACAATTATTAATCCACAATATATATGTATTTATTCATCCCGATCCTACCTATCCTGACTCCTTGTCTTCCTTCGCGTTCATTAAGCAATTTATCACTTATTGTGTAATGATCTATTCAGAAATGCATAACTTTATGAAATCTTAAATAAATCTCGTTATTCATCAATACTTCATAAATCCTAATTATTTTTCAGATGAGTAATTAAGAACAGAATTAAATCTATTGCAACATTTCCATTGGAGTTGTTTATTTTAGCGGGTTTCCTCCCTCCCTCCATACGGAGGAAACCCGCTTATGAGGTTGACCTCGTGACGCAATCCGGAAGTGCCGACTTTGATAACTCAATCAAATTTGTTTGTGTGTGTATATATATATATATATATATATATATATATATATATATATATATATATATATGTGTGTGTATATATATGTGTGTGTATTTGTCTGTTCGCTCTCTCAAAGGCTCAAATATGGTTTGATTTTGATGAAATTTGGTTCAAAAATACTTTGCCTCATTTAAAAGGTCAAGTTCGTTAATCAGCAGAATCCGTCTCCGGAAAGTAATAAAATGTCCTACTCAAAAGTAATGTTTGATGTGTCGGTGATATTCGGAGAAATAAGTGCTAAATACTATAATGCTGGTGTCATTTACTTTAACGGTTCTTTTTTCCTGTTTCTTTTAGATTTTTATCCATTTTCAACCAGGTTTTTGCTTACCGTATTGCTCCAGTGAGGACTGGATTGTTGCGCCGATAGAAGCCGTATAGCGCGAAGATAATTTTGCTCATGTCGTATCACTTATCGTAGTGCTCCAGTGAGGACTGGATTGTTGCGCCGATAGGAGTCGTATCGCGCGAAGACAATTTTGCTCATGTCGTATCACATATCGTAGTGCTCCAGTGAGGAGTGGAGTGTTGCGCCGATAGACGTCGTATCGCGCGAAGACAGTTTTGGTCATGTAGTGTCACTTATCGTAGTGCTCCAGTGTGGACTGGAGTGTTGCGCCGATAGAAGTCGTATCGCGTGATGAAATATTGCTCATGTCTTATCACTTATCGTATTGCTCCAGTGTGGACTGGAGTGTTGCGCCGATAGAAGTCGTATCGCGTGATGAAATATTGCTCATGCCGTATCACTTATCGTATTGCTCCAGTGTGGACTGGAGTGTTGCGCCGATAGAAGTCGTATCGCGTGATGAAATATTGCTCATGTCTTATCACTTATCGTATTGCTCCAGTGTGGACTGGAGTGTTGCGCCGATAGAAGTCGTATCGCGTGATGAAATATTGCTCATGTCGTATCACTTATCGTATTGCTCCAGTGAGGACTGGAGTGTTGCGCCGATAGAAGTCGTATCGCGTAATGAAATATTGTTCATGTCGTATCGCTCCAGTTTGCACTGCGTCTAAGGAGCGAGCACGACCGTAGTGGAATATGTAGTGGTCCTTTTAAAACCTAGAGCATTAAACCTGTGATTTCAAGAAAGATTTTTGTGAGGTAATTGTGATGGCCCAGTCCAATATTTTTTCTTGTTTTCATGGATATGATAGCGTTATCTCTTTGAAGATAAGAGAGTGCAGAAAAGTTGCTAAGTATGGAAAGAGCAAGACCTTAGAGGATATCTAGCGGCCCGAAGGAAGGGAGAAGACACGCTGAAATGTTAATTGGATTGGACCTTTTCAAACCTTGAGCATTTGATTTATGATTTCGAGTAAGCTTTTGGCACTTTCCGGTGGATTGTAGGTATTAGTGATGTTGTTGGGATGTCGAAGTCTGATGACATTTCTTGTTATCATGGAAATTATAGTGTTATCTGCATGAAGAGAAGAGAGTGCAGAAAAGTTGCTAGGTATGCAAAGAGCGAGACTTTAGAGGAATATGAAGCGGTTCGAAGGAAGGGAGAAGACAGGCTGAAATGATTATTGGATTGAACCTTTTAAAATCTTGAGCATTAGATTTATGATTTCGAGTAAGCTTTTGGCACTTTCGGATGGATTGTAGGTATTAGTGATGTTGTTGGGATGTCGAAGTCTGATGATATTGGTTGTTATCATGGTTGTGATAGCCTTATCTGCATAAAGATAAGAGAGTGCAGAAGAGTTGCTAGGTATGCAAACAGCGAGACTTTAGAGGAATATGTAGCGGTCCGAAGGGAGGGAGAAGACACGCTGAAATGATTATTGGATTGGACCTTTTAAAATCTTGAGCATTAGATTTATGATTTCGAGTAAGCTTCTGGCACTTTCCGGTGGATTGTAGGTATTAGTGATGTTGTTGGGATGTCGAAGTCTGATGACATTTCTTGTTATCATGGAAATTATAGTGTTATCTGCATGAAGAGAAGAGAGTGCAGAAAAGTTGCTAGGTATGCAAAGAGCGAGACTTTAGAGGAATATGAAGCGGTCCAAAGGAAGGGAGAAGACAGGCTGAAATGTTTATTGGACCTTTTAAAATCTTGAGCATTAGATTTATGATTTCGAGTAAGCTTTTGGCACTTTCCGGTGGATTGTAGGTATTAGTGATGTTGTTGGGATGTCGAAGTCTGATGACATTTCTTGTTATCATGGAAATTATAGTGTTATCTGCATGAAGAGAAGAGAGTGCAGAAAAGTTGCTAGGTATGCAAAGAGCGAGACTTTAGAGGAATATGAAGCGGTCCAAAGGAAGGGAGAAGACAGGCTGAAATGTTTATTGGACCTTTTAAAACCTTGAGCATTAGATTTATGATTTCGAGTAAGCTTTTGGCACTTTCCGATCGATTGTAGCTATTAGTGATGTTGTTGGGATGTCGAAGTCCAATGTTATTTCCTGTTATCATGGATATGATAGTGTTATCTGCATGAAGATAAGAGAGTGCAGAAAAGTTGCTAGGTATGGAAAGAGCGAACGAGACCTTAGAGGAATATGTAGCGGTCCGAAGGGAGGGAGAAAGAGGACCGTTACCTCTCCCATCCAATCTTCTCCCTCTTCCTACTCCAGTCTCTTCCTAAACTTTACTTCTTATTTCGCCATTTTCTGACCTAACGGTATGAAAGGTATCCTCGCTTCCCTCTCTCTCTCTCTCCTCTTAATGGCAGAGTGTAAAACTAATTGCAAGCTCCGGAAATGCTTTCGGGCAACAAGTGCATACTCCAAGTACAGAATTACCGATTCGTTCAGCCGTCGCCATTAACCTTTCCCTTCTGAGTTTTATTCCGCCAAAGAAGGATATTTTACCATATCGGTAGATGTAGTGTTTACATCCAGACATACCATGACGCTCTAGCATTAAAGAAGTTATAGAGCTGACTTAACCATTGGTATTTTCCAATAATGGCCTCTCTATGTTTTAACAAAGTCGGGAATCGCTACAATAATAGAGTTACTGTGAAAACCATAAAAATTTCGTAATAACATAGATACACTCCTTTTATATTTTCTTCGTTTTTCTTCGCAACTGTGGCGAATGTTACAGCAGATTTCTTCATATCCATAAATACTTTTCCCTCGCTAGCAGAGATTCAGGAACGCAGGATTTTAGCAGGTTGGTCGCCCTATTTGCAACTATGAAATGCGAATAACAAGAACTCGACCGAACGTACAGATATTTAATACACTTATTGACCGGGGACCATATCAGGACCTTGGAAGAGAAAGGTCGAATCCCGAAATTTGCACGTTGGGAAATCGAAGTCAAATTTCTGATAGTGATTCATAAACAATTGATTGAAAAGGTGTGCGATTAAAATTCAATGTTTTAATTTTAATTTATACGAGTTATTTATGGGTAACAAAATGCTAGGAAGGAAGTTTCCGAGCCGGGATTCGATCTTGAAATCGGACATTGATTTTTTCGAAGATGATGGTGCTATTCACTTTAACTTGAAACTGTTAGAGAACAAAGTCAAACCAGGGGAACAAGGCGAAGCGACGAGTTACCTACACTTTTCTGACTTGGAAAAAAAATCTATTTTTCAGATTTCACTTCAAAGGTTCTGATTTGTATTTAAGGCATACAACTCCTGGACACCAAAAAGCCTTCGAATTCCTTTAAAATCCTACCCATGTAGTCAAAAAATTACCTTTTTAAACTATTTTCCGTACTTCTTTTACCATGTTTTCTATTATTGTGAGCTCATTGGTTTTCTTCATTGAGTTAAACGTTCCATATCTTCATTTATGCAAAATGTTTTTAGAAGATAGAAGATAAATTGTGACTTCCAACCACTCTCCCGATCAGTCTTTAGGCATTCAATAGGAATTGTCAACAACCATCTATGTGGCTAAAAAGAGGAAGTGAATTTCTTAAAAAATAAAATAGTAATAAAAACACTCGAAACATGCAGATAACTTATACATTGGCTAAAAGCTTATTATTTCTCCAAGGAAAGAAAATATTGTAAGATAAAATGAAATGATAAGAAAGCTACCGCTGAATGTGGTCAACCATCACTAGGGTTGGGTTGGGTTGGTGGTTTAAGGGCTTAAAACGTCAGGGTCATCACCGCCCTGAAGTGACATGTCAGAAAGACGTGAATAGTATTGTATAATACTGCTTGAAAGTATTGCAATTTTGTGAGTAGAACAGGGTTGGGTTTCCAATATAGCATTTAAAATAATGTTGCTGGTAAGATAAAATTCGATTGCATTTATGAGAACTACAAACATACGTCCAAAAATCATCACATTCTAATACTAGTGATTAGGAATTCCTCTGTAAACAGATGTTTGTTTGGACTGCAGAGAGTACTCAAGTATAAAAGGGTGTCCAGAAACCAAAAGGTACTTGTATTTAGAAGTAAGCTAAGACCCACAGTTACCTACGGCAGCGAGGCATGGACGTTAACATCAGAGTCTATGCGTTTCCTGAGAGTTTGGGAACGGAAGGTTCTGCGGCGGATTTATTGGCCTTTGAAGATCGGTGAGGAGTGGAGGATCAGGAGCAACCAAGAACTGCGGGATCTTTATGTAGAGCCGGACATAGTGGCACACATAAAGACTGGGCGGCTGCGATGGCTTGGCCATGTGGAAAGGATGGGACCTACGCAATTCCCTCGGAAACTCCTGTACGGCAAGCATGGAGGAGGACGGAGGCGAGGGAAGCCTCGTCTTCGCTGGCTGGATGATGTTGATAAAGACCTGAAGGACCTGTTGATTAGTCGTTGGAGGAGATTCGCTGCCGACCGGGGAGAATGGAAGAAGCTGCAAGCAGAGGTCATGATCCTTCATGGACTTTAGCAATCAGCAGTAAGTAAGTACGATTCGATTAGGACTATCAATTTTCCTACAGATCTGATAATCACACTAATATTACATTCTAATACAACTACTAATAATAATACTAAACTAGTAATACATATACATCCACGTACACGCGCCATCACTAGGCCATGACTTTTTTATCATTCGAACTCTTATTCAAAACTATGCCGCAAATTGCAACTAAATTACACTTTCAATCTAACTCTTTTTATAAACTCTTCTCCTCACTTTGCATGCTCCAGTTAAGTTTGGAAAATGTGAATTAATTAAACAAAATTATTTTATTAATAGAAATAAATTATTTTGAGGTTGTTGAAGGTAGTATTCCAAAACGTCTTAAGGTTTAATGATACCATTAGGCCCGGTGAACACTGAAGAAACTGGTTTCGTGAAATTCATTAAATCGGTTTCATGAAATTCGTTAAATCGGTTTCCTATTGTTTCAGTTTCTCGTTCCATCAGTGGATCTACTAGGTCTAATAAGTGAACAAAAACTGGCTCCGGCATCCTAAAAAAAAATCCTTAAATTTATCAGGATCTCTGTTTTAGTTGGCGAGGTAAAACATAACAGCTGTGTTGCCGATCCCTGATCATGGGGTGGACCTAGTACTTGCTTTTTGGCGCGGTTCCTCCCTAACTCCATAGGGAGAACCCGCTTATGAGGTTGACCTCACAAGGCAATCCGGAAGCCTCGACTAGAAACTTTCTCGTTTCAGACCCCATAGATCAGGAAAATATAGGTGGTTCAAATTTGTATACATATATATATATATATATATATATATATATATATAGATGTATATATATATAATTGTCTGTTTGCTCTCTGGCAAGCTCGTTGAGGCAAGGTCAAGTTCGTTAACCAGCAGAATCCGCCCACTGGAAGATGGCGTTTGGGGCGAAATTCGCGCAAAAAAATCGTAACGCTTACGTTACATATGCTTATGTTACGTGTGCTTGATTTCATATGCTTGCGGGTACTTGTTTTATAGGTTTCTTAACATAAGAAAACGAACGAACCCATTTTTAAGGCGATATCTGTAACCGTTTTTGAGAAAAGTGGAACAAATGTTTTTGTAAGTCATTATTTTTTTGTGGGTACTTAGAATCGCGGGATTCAATTGAAATATTTTCTACATCTAGGAAATTCATCTCAACTAAGATGTTTAAATTTTGGTTATATTTGGAGTAAATGAAATATGCGAGAAAAAAAATATATTAATAGGCATAAAAAGTTTTCTGATCTTCGTACATTTTTCGTAAATATCTCAAAAACGGTTAGTAAATTGTGGTAAGTGGATGGTGACCATTCGAATGCTTGCTAAATTCTCTACAATAAAGGTTCTGAAGTAATATTCGATGGGGCAATGTAAATCAGAGATATTAACGCTTAAACCTTAAAAAGTTATTGTTTTGTTCTTATGAACCTGTTTTTGTCTTTGTTTAACTCACTTTTTAATTGGTTGTTTTTGTTTTAAATTGCATTTATCAGTAAAATTAGTATTGTAGTAAAATAAGCCAAGAAACTATAAAAGGTATTGGTAATAAGTTTGGAGTGGCTGTAATCAAGATAGCTGTGGCTAATCGTGATGGAGTATACATAAGTTTGTTTTGAATTCTCCTATCTATATAACCTTCCTCATACTGCTACAACGGATGTTATCATTATTTCTTATTTTATAGAAAGATTTAACCCACGAAAGAATGGACTTTTATTTGCCATGAAGCACATATTTACAGTTGATTATAACAATAAAACAAATTTGCTAGTAAAACAAGAAACTTAAAATGACAACGAATTTTCGGTTGTTTGGAATAGAGCCTTCTGAGCAGTAGTCGAAGAGTGAGTACGTTTTCAGTACATTGTATTGGCTCCTCAAGAATAAGGATTAAGAATTATCCGCTTCTGAGTAAGTTGGCTACTGTCAGTTTCCTATTATTTGTGATACCTATTCCATTTCTTCGAGATGCACGTAACCGCGCTAAGATGACGCAGTTCCTGCGAGTCGGACTTTTTATTATTTAGCCACCATCACAAAATAGGTGCATTGTTGCCTGAATCAATCACGAAACTGATAGAAAAAGTTTATTCTGTGTGCACGCTTTAATGAAATAGGTTTCATGAAACTAGTTTCTTCAGTGTGCATCGGGCCTTAGTCACTGAGTGGCACAAGTATAATTAGATCAAATTTTATAAGTGATGTCTCCATGATTATTATATGTGACGTTCAACACTACGCAAGCGATTTGCCTGTAATTATGATAAGAAAGATATAGACAAGATTATAATTTCCTGTAAAGTCCTTTCCAATTAAGAGACTTATGATGATGAGTGAAGTACTCGGCAGAAAGCTAATAGCTAGAATTCCAGCAGAGGACTTCATCAGATCTCCCCTCATCATTCCAACCCTGTGTACTCCTCGAGACTGTAGTGACTCTTTTCCTGTCATTAGTCAAAACATAGTCTCCTTGTACGAGTTGTGAGTTTTTGATCTGAGTTGTAAGCCATTTTTCAGTCTAGCAAACTCTAAATTTCTGTTAATAATGATTTTTATTGTTTATTTTTTTACGGCGCACCGACTTCTAGGCACTTAGGGCCATGGCACCGCGGTGGATGAGAATCCAAGAAGTTAGAAACTAGACCATATCGTCGATACAAATGCAAAGTATCGAATGTGAAAATCGAGAGTGAAAATATTTTTATTTATTACTTTGCTTTTGGAAAGTCAAATAGTCGGCAGATTCCACCTTTTGACAGTGGTTACATTCCACTTTAACTGAGCGGAATGAGATTCGGGAGTTTGTTGTCCATCAGTCCACCAGCAATCAGTAAAGACTAAAAATAAAAAATTCGTTTTTTTCACATTCGATACTTTGCATTTGCAACGACAATATGTGAGCAACAACCCGCCCATCTGTAAGATTTGATCTGGCCCGCGAGACATTTTGAAAAGTCCAATTAAAAAAAATAATTTTACACAACTTACTCACACTCACTCCAAATGAGTAAGATCGAGTGAGATGGGGTTTGTCGCTTGCTCCTTCGGAGTTTAATTAATTATAGGATCTAATTATAATGCTGTACCTACTTTTTTTCATTACATTTTGTTGTTTTAATAAAAATTATGAACACTACTTTAAAATCCAATGTTATTTTATTTTGAACCATCTAAGCAGCCCGCGAATGTATTTGCACGCTAAAGTTTGGCCCGAAACATGTCAAAGGTTGCCCATACCTGCACTAGACATGAGGGATACCATGTTAATAATGTTGTTTTTGTTTCTATAAATACTCCCTCTTTTCTAAACGTAACCAAAATTTATAAATATTTATTCATTCGTGGAAAGATTTGTTTTGTTATAAGAAGAACTCTCGGTAGTTTTGCTCTCAAACGAGACCAAACTCGACTTCAAAATCGGATAAAAACCATTTTTTTTCGACTCAGAATATTTTTGAATGATTTTCCTGCAAAATTATTACTATACTGTCAAATCTCCGAGTTTTTACGCGTGAATTTTAGCGTAAAAACAATGCCCGTTGGATAGATTCTGCTTTCTTTTTTTTTTTTTCTTTTTTTTCCAAATTTCATCCAAATTAAATATATATTTCATATCCATCGATATTTTCGTGATTTATGGGTCATGAATCTTGTATATTTAGCAGCGACGTGCTAAAAAAATACATATATTATCTACTGGAGTCTGGGGTAATAACACAGATTAATAAAGCTAATACAGTTTTAAGATAATTAAAAAGCTAATGACAATAAACCATATCATCAAAACAAAATATACCTGCGCGAAATATTTAGTGAGTAACATTTGGACATGGAACTGCGTCATCTTAGTGCGATTCCGTTTTTATCCCTTGTGTCATTTGGAAATAAACGAAATTCCTAAATCTGCGCATTTTTTCTAATAGTTTCCTAACTCCAAACGTAACGAAAATTTAAATTTAATTTTTTGAATGATTTTCAAACACCTAGAAAAAAGTTTCGACTGAACGCATCGTTTTTAAGTGCACGAACGGAAAACTAGTATTATTCACTTTTCTCGAGCAGTTTACTAAAAAAAAGTCCGATTCGCAGGAACTGCATCATCTTAGCGCGGTTCCGTTCTTATCCGAAGTGCGATTAGTAAAGGAATAGTAGCAGCTATCAGTAGGTTTTGATCTTTCGTTAAAAATATAAAATAATATCTCAAAAAGAAGGAAGCTAAAAGCGCCACATATGGAAACTGACAGTTTTCTAAGCGGATGGGACTCTCCCGTCATCGCGACGCTCTCTCTAGGAAAACTCTATTACCAAAATGATTCTTATTTTCTCAGCTTTAATGAAATACTCATTCCACCGTTAAATAAACTTAAAAAACAAAAGTGAGGTAAACAGTGACAAAAACCCGTTTAAAATAACAAAACTAAAACTTTCGTATTTTTAAGCACTTACTTCTCCGACTGATATTGCCCCACCGAAATTTTCTTCAGAATCTTTTTTGTAGAGAATTTAGTAAGGTTTTGAATGGTTATATCGTACTTCCCACTGTTTTGAAGATATTAAGGGGGGAAAATGGTGCTAATACCTACCGATAGCTGCTATATTCCTTCACTAATTGCACTCGAGATAAGAACGGAACCGCGCTAAGATGATGCAGTTCCTGCGGGTTGGACTTTTTTTCAGACAAATTTATGTATTATGTTTATATTATAATATAAATATTATATTTGTAAGGAGAGCAAGTCGCTTTAATTGCGGTGTAAAATATTGTCGCTAGCTAAATCTAAGTATTATATAAGCTCATAAGGAAAAAATGGTGCTAATGGCTCATTTTCGATGCACCATAAAAGAAATAAAAAAAAAAAATATAAGGACAATATACGAAGATTCCGAACCATTTCATGTCTGTTAATAAAATATTTTATTCTAATCCCAATAACGCTACACTTATACACAAATCATTTTTTTTTAGGTATCTATTTAATACGAATAAAATAAGGTTATAATGAGCGATCCGCTGTGGCATACACCAAGTACTACCACCGTGTGGAGTGCAACTAGTATAGACCGGTACGTCAGTACCACTGTGGTATGTAAAGAGCGGCTGTTCTGATACTGGCAAAAATTAGAAATCCTACATTCCTAAAGTTGTTTGGAGGCTTATCTTTATGACTCTAGAAAGGGACTTACAGATGACGAGGGTACACTGGGCACCGCTACCTGGGGACAGGGTAAATGCCCCCCACCCTAAGCCTCCTAGCTCCTCACCTTCGAATTCCTATGATTTTGTTCAATGAATTTAAACAAAAAAATTAATAAATAGATAAAAACTGCTGAAAGTAGGGAATACCAAAAACAATTCTAAAGAAAGAAATCAACACCAGTACAGTAATCTAGATATTCATAGGGCATCTTCGAATTCCAAGATGCCGTTGAAACAAAATATTGTTTCTATATATACGTATCCTGTTTTATTGAATAATACATTTGACTACTATAAGCAATCACAAAAATAACGAGCAGTGAAAAAAACTGTAGGAAACACACAAAAAGATTCGTTCAAATGAACGAAATTACCTATGTTTTAAGCACTTATTTCTCCAAATATGACCATCCCAACGCAAATGTCTTCAAAACATTTTTTGTAGAGAATTTAGTAACCTTTCGAAGGGTAATCTTTTGCTTGCCAAGATTCCGAACCGTTTACGTGATATTAATGAAAATATACGAAGTTCCCAAAACTTTTCATGACTAAAAATGAAATATTTTATTTTAATCCTTCCTTTACTCCAAACGTAACCAAATTTTCAACATATTAGTTTTGATAAAATTCAAACATGCAGAAAATGTTTCACCTGAATCCCATGATTCTAAGTACCAAAATCAAAGACAAAAAGAACAGTTCGAATAAGGGAAATCAATTACTTTAAAGTTTTAAGCACTTATTTCTCTGATTGACATCGCCTAATCAAAACATTCATTAGAACCTTTTTTGTAGAGCACTTAGTAAGCTTTCTAATGGTATTCTTTCGTTTGCCAAGATTCTCAACCTTTTTCGAGATATTAAGGAAAGTATACAAAGTTCCCAAAACTTTTCATGTCTGTTAATAAAATATTTTATTCTATCCCTTCCTTAACTCCAAACGTAACAAAAATTTCAACATATTAGTGTTGATGAAACTCGAACATGCAGAAAATGTTTCAACTGTATCCCATAATTCTAAGTACCAAAATCAAAGACAAAGAACCCTCCCTAGGAAGGACGCTAGGCAGTTGAAAAGCTATATATCTTGGAAATCCATATCTCTAACATTAAATTGTTTTTCTTATTTTTCTTAACCTGTTTTATTTTCAAATACATTATCCAACAATAAGCAATTAAAAAATAACAAGGAATAAAAAACAGACAAAAAGAACAGTTCGAATAAGCGAAATCAATTACTTTTTAAGTTGATGAAAGTAGAACATGCAGAAAATGTTTGAACTGAGTCCCGTGATTCTAAGTACCCAAACCAAAAACGGTATCCAAAAAACATTTTTCCAATTTTCTCGAAAACGGTTAAAGCTATCGCCTGGAAAATGGTTTCATTCGTTTTCCTAGCCCAGGAATCATATAAAACGAGTACTTAGAAGCTTATGAACTCAAAAACGTAAGCGTTACGATTTTTTTTCCGCGAATTTCGCCCCAAACGCCATCTTCCAGTAGGCGGATTTTGCTGGTTAACGAACTTGACCTTTCAAATTGGACGAAGGATTTTTGTACCAAATTTCATCAAAATCGGGCCATTCGTCTTCTAGCTAGAGAGCGAACAGACAAATATATATATAAATAAATATATACATATATATATATATATATATATATATATATATATATATATATATACAAATTTGAACCACCGTTATTTTCGGTCTCTAGGGGTTCTGAAACGCGAAATTTTCTAGTCGGCACTTCCGGATTGTTTCATTGTATCAACCCTATAAGCGGGGTTCCTCCCTATGGGGGAGGGAGGAACCGCGCTAAAACAAAGAAATTATGATTTTAACTCACATTTCTTTTTAAGAAAACGGGTTTCCAGAAACCCGTCTTGTTCCATTTTGCCTAGTCCAACAGCTAATGGTGGATGTGCAGCATAAATTGACGATAAAATCAATTCGGCCACTGGCCACCACCAATGCCTGGTGTATTGTGGTTTCTGGTCATCCCTTTATTGACTTAGCTCCAGCCCCAATCCACTAATCTACTATACATCAAGTGCACGACCAATATCATACCTTCCTCGTCTATAATAATGAGATTTTTTAATCATATTCTTATCAATCGTGCATTCATGATTTTAATAAAATTTAAAAAATCTCTAATTATCCTTTAAAAAAAATATCAATCTATAAAACGTTTTTTCCCAAGTGCACAAGATTATAAAACAACTTCCAATAATTTGCTTCTTTTTTTTTTTTTTATGTAAAATATAACTGTGATTTATGCAAATGTTAGACGTTTGGAAGGAAACAAAAACAATGTGACGCTTCACGAATGGCAGAAGAATTATTTGAGAGAGAAATTTTCAAAATCTAAAATTTAAAACGACCATAGCAGCTAAACTGTTGGTTGGATTTACCTGTGTACAATTTTTGTTACACAAATTGGATATTTTCAGCTTAATATACTTTCATAAGGCTACAATTCTTGGGGACATAGAAGCTGGGAACGGTGACTGGCTTATTAGTTACTAATATTTTTGTTGTAATATACTTATTTATATAATTTTATTCGTACACCGTAACTTAGAGTACTAAAAAAAATAAAAATAAAACAATAATGCGACTCACTAAATATAAGTAGCGTTTTTAATTTATTTATTGGCTGTTAAATTCTGTTCATGAATACATTTTGAGGGTTCTGAGATCAAGGCCGATGACGTTGAAAGAGGAAAGCGACGACTGACGTCAAACAGAGATTGTTGGGCCACAGACACTTGTAAAGTAATTTTCAACGAAAAAAAAGAAATGTCTGGTTTTATAAAATCTTCCAGATGAGAGATCTCATATTAAGAAAGTCTAATGATAATAATATGTAATTTTAATTTTTACAAAATAAAAATTAGATCTGATTGCAACTTGAAGTGAAACATTTTTTTTTTTTGTCCACTAAAAATTAGTATCATCTTCCATTTTTGCTTCCATCCGTTTAATACGCGGAATTTAAGGATTTGTTGGGATTCGGCTCAGGAAAATAATCGGATATCCGGCAAAACTATATCATAAACATTTCGGCAGTCCTATTCAGCAACGAACGCCTAGGGGATGGAGGGAGGCCAAAAATATCCGTTAGGTGACCACGAGGAAAATGTACCTAAGGCATTCATTGCTGAAGCATACTGCCTAGGAGCACGCCGAAACGTTCAAAAAACAAATTTTTCCGATAATCTGTCTATACCTTGACTTCTAATAGAAAAGGACTGAATGTATCACCTTGTATGACTCCCTTTCTTTTGGATACTGTACATCTTCAAACACTTAAGAAATTATTTCTTGCTAAGTATGAGGAGTATATTATTGTGTAGATGAGGACAGAGAGTACTTCCGGAAGGAGAGAGGCTTGGGCTGTGGAGAAAACAGAGAGAGGCATGCTCGTGAAAGTAGAGGTTTCCCCAGCAGTTGCTTTCATCTCTCCAGATCTCGGATCAACACACCTGTGCGATTCAGGGGGAGAAGGCACAACTCCATCGAAGGTATTCAACTGCAGCTGAAACGGAATGCAACCTGGATATTAATGTTTAACTTGTTTTAATCCCACCGATACATAGAATTATTATATAAGAATCTACTACCAACCAAAGTCATGAGAAACAGGCTCTGCTAACGCGAACGAATTGTTGGCGCGGCTGCTGTCTTTACAGCGAACTTTGTTACTTTTCCACAGGTTAAAATATCATGCTTGGGAAAGTCGTTAGGGGGTAATTTAATGGATATTCCAAATTTAAGGAAAGTGGAGGATGTTACAATTAGGGTTGGTTGAAATCTTAGTAAATGTAAGGATCTATTCGGAATCTTATTAAATTTCATACGAATTCGTTGATACGCGATTTTTGGTAAAGCAATTTCATTCGGAAAAATCGGTGCTCAAAACAAGGAATTTCCACTTATGGCACTGTCAGGTTTTCTATTGTTGCCTAAGATCTTGCTTTGCTTTGAGATTACAATTTACATTATACAAGTGTTTACATTTTTCCCGAAAGATTAAGACAAAAAATTAACTGTTTTATTCTAATCTGTCCAAATTACACTAGGAATGAGAACGGAAACGCGCTAACATGATGGAGTTCCTACGAGACGGACTTTTTATACGTTAGAAGGTTATTTTTAGGACTGCACAGTAAAACGTTCTAATATTCCTGAGTTCACAGGTAGCATACCCAATATCCTTGAGAAGGGGTAGGTTAGTGCGGAAACTACTAAAAACTCAATAAAAAAAGTGGAAAATCGAACAATGGTTAGTAGAGAGGGATGTGGGAGACAAGGTGGAAGCGACGGTTGGCATACCTGTGGCGGGCTGCAGGTGGTCTTCTTCCGGCATCTGCCACTCCACCACTATCTATACCTACCCTTCATTTCATACCATAATACCAATCGACAAGAATTTTATTAGCTTCTCGAATTTCATAGTGTTGATTGATTATATGGTGGGGAACACTAATTATGATATGGGTTCCGAACCACAGTAGTACTGAAAGCAATGTGAAGCATGGTCTGTCAATTAAGGGAGCAATGGGAGTGTTACAACCGGGTAACTACCTATTCGATAGGATAATTAAAAACCGCCATGATTATGATTCCTAATATATATACATGCATATATATACTAACCGTGTCCGACGTATATACTAACTTCGTCCGCGTTGATAGTGACTTAGGGCAGCATTTTTGGTTCATTTTGGATTATAAACACCGTCGTATGGGTATGGGTAAAAATTTACTTTACAATAATGCTTCTATATACACAATATTAGACGTATAGCCATCGGGGAATAAGCTTACAGGCTGCTAGGATAGCTAAAACGTCACAGAGCCACTAAGCTGACCCTTTACGGATCGCAAAACCCTATTGTGTATAAAGTTTCTGAAAGACAGCAGACATACAGACATACAGACAACCATTCTATAAATCATTGTTTTGGGTATTATTCCGTTGACAAAGGCCCCCAATAGTACTTTCCCCATACATCTTTCATGCACTGACCAAATTATATCCCAAATATGTCCACAACGAATACCGAGTTTCGTTGCAATACAACAATAATTGCTGTCGATAAGGGCGAATAACTACTATGGTTCCGGAGTAAATCCCCCCTCCAGATGAACCAATTTTGCTGGTTAACGAACTCGTTCAATCATTTGCTAGGGGAATACCATATACCAGATTTCGTGACAAAAAAAAAACAAAACAGAAAACTCTTGTGTGTTTCGTGTTAACGATAGTTCATGAAATGTTCGACATGATTCTTTACATTGGCATTTTTATTTATGAACTGTTTGACATGAAACAAATACTAAATGTTAAGTGAAGCTTACCAAGATTCTCAACCGTTTTCGAGATATTAATGAAAGTATACGAAGTTCCCAAAACTTTTCATGTCTGTTAATAAAATATTTTATTCTAACCCTTCCTTATCTCCAAGCCTAACCCAAATTTCAACATATTAGTTTTGATGAAATTCGAACATGCAGAAAATGTTTCAACTCAATCCCATGATTTTAAGTCCCCAAACCGAAAACGTTATTCAACAACTATTTTTCCAATTTTCTCGAAAACGGTTAAAGCTATCGCCTTAAAAATTGTTTCATTCGTTTTCCTAGGCCAAGAAGCCTATAAAACGTGTACTAGAAAGCATATGAAGTAAGCGGAACGATTTTTTTCGCGCGACGTTCGCTCCAAAAACCATGTTCTGGTGGGCGGATTCTGCTGGTTAACGAACTTGACCTTTCAAATTAGACGAAAGATTTGTGTACCAAATTTCATCTAAATCGGACCGTTATTGAGGCCAGGAAAGCGCGAACAGACAAATATATATATATATATATATATATATATATATATATATATATATATACAAATTTGAACCACCGTTATTTTCGGATTGTTTCATGAGGTCAACCTTAGAAGCGGGGATCCTCCCTATGAAGGGAGGGAGGAACCGCGCTATAAGGGATTTTATGTTTTGCCCAGAACAATGAAATCTAAATCAACTACAAAATTATAAGAAAAGAACTATTACAGATTATATCAAATATTGTGAAACTAATTATAATGCCAGTCAAATATATTTTATTTGGGTTTACTTTAGGCCTTTTATGATATTTCTAGAGTTATTGCAAACCCCTATGGAAAATATGTATTAAAATCCAGCCTGAAGATTTAGTGATTCTTAATCGGGGCGACCGATAATAATCTAATTCTTGTAAATGGTAACTCAAAGTGATTCTCCAGCGGCTTTCAAATTCTATAGTCCTCAAGGCCAGAGTACAAGTATAAATAAACAAGTCTTTTATTTTGCTATTGAACATTTAAGTTTTGTAACCTCATCAAGGAAGTATTTAATTTACTAACTTAGGGGCTAACGATATTATATTAGAAATGTTATAAGTTGTGACTTAAAAGCAAATCAAATATTGAATTAAATAATATCGAATCAGCTATGATTTATTTAATATATGTCAGTAAAATGACACTTCAATTTATCTGATGGCGTAATTAATAGCTTAATTCTTTTACTCAATATTTTATTGTATGTCTTTAACCTTATCGTTTAGTATCGTGAAAATAAATGATCCGATAAAATATAAATTTAAACAAGAATAAAATAAAATGTATTACAACGTAGATGGATAGATAGTAGATATAGAGAAAGACTACATCTCCATTCTTGAGACCTGTGTAGAAAGACAGGGCTAATTAAGAAGGCGACAGAGGGTCGGCAACCAGTTAATCTTGTATTAATATAACCTTGGAACTGTTCCTGTTACACTCCGGTAGGGTCCGCTCTCTTCGGGTTGTGTTCTGATGTCTTTCTTATGTCATTTTCTAGGTTGCTTGTGTTTCGGTTTCAAGAAGAGCACAAGATACAGCAGCAGTTAGCGTGGTCCTTTACTGGAAGGGATATCGAGATATGCGATCATAGGAGATTTCAGAGGCAAGTGGGGTGATTCTATTGGAGACGACGTGCAGTGCAGTTCCGTTGCCATGGATGCGTTGGAAAATAGCTTGTTAAATTATCGTCAATTCAATTTGACTGAGTATTGAGTTTTCACAATTAGTCCTGACTTCGACGGCAGTTCCTTCATAAACTGTCAAGCAAACTTGTTTACAAAAGTCACCTTCAGTCCTTGTATATTTGGAGTAGTCTGGAATACCATAGCAGTTCCCTGGACGTGTTCGGTATGTGTGTTAATATCTCTAAAATATGGATATCAACTCGAATTCATTTTGCACTTAAGTGTTCAACATCCCAACCTAATAATAAACACCTTGTCCAGTCCTAGAATCCTTGAATTAATCCTCAAGGTTCATAGTTCTGTGTCTAGCAGGAACCTTTAAATTTCTTGAGAGGATAAGGCACAAGTATGTTCCGGAGTTTAAACTTTCCGTACAACAAGCAGGACATCCAAATTTCAAGTTATCCTTCGTAGGTCTGGTGTGACTAGCGTATCATAATCTTATTTTGTACGCCTTTTTCTAAACTTCTATTCTAGAGTTTTTGTTCAAGCCAAATCCCTTTAGAAGGTGAGACGATAGTTTGTTCTGGAGCTTGCCTCAATCTATACTTATGTCAAGCAGGAAAAGCCACCCCCCCCCCCCCAAACCGCTACCTCCTTTGATCACTCTGTGTGATCAAATAAACTTACTCGCAAATACAAATAATGAATACCGACAAACAAACTCACTCTAAACGCACTCATACAATATTTATAGGCGAAATGTCTTCAGATGAAGAAGAGGCTGTTTTGTTATTAGCTCTAGTCGAAGAGGACCGTCCTGCTAAGTAAGTTATTTGAATACTAAGGGTTAAAATAATTAATTACAAGGCTACAACCCTTTTTCTTATAAAATATATATTTCCTGGCAACGAAAAATATGGATTGTTAATGTTTAGAATATGGATTGTATTATATGTTTGATAGCCCACCATGTAAAGAGGTCCCACACATTTCCCGTTCCCTCCCGCTCCGCTTAGGGTGTTGGTGTGACAAGGCTTTCTATGAATCAAAGCGAACATTCGACAAGAAGGACAAACAAACTATTTATTGAATAGACGCTTCGTTATGATCGTAAGCTGTCTATGAAACTAGTACCATAGATCCAGACGGCAGGCAATACAGACATTATTTTTTTTATTTTTTTTTTTATTTTTTTTTTTTTTTTTTTACGGCGCATCTACATCTAGGTCATTAGCGCCGACAGACATTATTAATCAAGTAAAACAAATTACCATTTACAATTTTTTTTTTCTTTAAAATTTTGTATTTATTTATTCATTATTTTTGTTATTTTGTTTTCCAATAATTTTCCTTTTAACATTTCGGCTGAAAGCAGAACACACCTTATTAGCTGTTTTCATTTACCTGGTTATGTCCAACGCAGATTTCTAACATCCTTGGTGACTTGCTACTCGTACTGCAATGAAAAAGAAACTAAATGACTCCAAATGATCTTTTTTTGACCTTACCGTCTGTTAGTTTTAATTCTTTGTAACAAACTTGGTGGATATCATGCCCAACGAATGAGGAATGTGTGTTGTTGAAACGCAAAAGTGGTCCATAGAAGTTGGGGGTTACTCCCAAACAAGGTTAAATAAAATTCGCCCCGACCTCATATTCCTTTTTCTACTTTGAACTACTGTCCACAGAACATGCTTTAACCACTCATTATTGGATTATTTTAGCACTTTCCTCCGAAGGAAAGTAGCTATTGAGGTTGGACTCATGACGGAATTTTTGAAAAATTTCTTCAAATCTTTATCGATCCTACCTAGTAGACACCGAAAATGACCCCTGTTAAAATTTATATATATCTATATATATATATATATATATATATATATATATATATATATATATATATATATGCATATATATATATATATATGTGTCTGTTAACACGATAGCGGCCAGAGTTTTTGTTTTTTCGTCACGAAACTTGGTATATAGCATTCAATTAGCAAACGATTGAACGAGTTCGTTAACCACCAAAGTCGGTCCACCGGAAGGGGGGGTTTACCCCGAACCCAAAACACTAATTTGACTATGTCAGCCGTAATATTTGTTATATTTCAACGAAACTTGGTATTCGTAGTGGTAATATAGAGAGAAAAGTGAGATATAAAAATGAACTAAATCGGTTCATTAGAAGGGGGGGTTTACTCCGGACCCACAATACCAATTCGCCACTACCAGCCGTGATTTTTGGTATATTTCGATGAAACTCGGTATTCGTTGTGGTAATCCACAGGTAAATAACTGTTGTAAAAATAAACTAAATCGGTTCATTAGGAGGGGGGGTTTACTCCGGACCCACAATACCAATTCGCCACTACCAGCCGTGATTTTTGGTATATTTCGACGAAACTCGGTATTCGTAGTGGTAATCTACAGGTAAATATGTGTTGTAAAAATAAACTAAATCGGTTCATTAGAAGGGGGGGTTTACACTTGACCCAAATTCTTAATATACTCATACCTGTCGTAATTTCTGCTGTATTGTAACGAAACGCGGTATACGTCGTGGGTAACTCATGAGAAAGAAGTGTTGTAAAAATGAGCTGAATCGGTCAATCGGAAAGCGGGGGTTTAATTTGTAATATATTTCAATAGAAAAGCCCGTCAGACGTAGGTTCACAAAGCCGCCGCAAGGAGCGCTTTCTACCAATAGAGTGACTGTATCCTGTTCCTGCGTTAGATCAAAATACGATAATATGAGGTTTTTTGTATTTATTACGTAGTGTAATAGGTACCATGTGTAAACATAACTCTGGAAGCAAATTATTAATTGATCAGTCACTCATTACAAATTTAAAAGAGAACTATTCATGTTTTTATTTTATTTATGTAGGATATTTTAAGCAAATTGTTCTGGAAAGCAATCTACACTACCCAAATTCTGAGGAAAGTGCTTAGTTATGCAGCTCCTGCGTGACGGACTTTTTTCCTTTTTTTGCTCATTTATTGAAATGGATATTGCACGTAACTCGAAAACGCAACGGACGGACGAGAAATTCGGTACGCCCTAAGATATCTAGTACACTAGTTTGAGAAAAACCTCTCTTATAAACACTGCCTGTATTTTAGTTAATTTTGTACAGGAGATGATTAATAAGGGTAATATTAGCAGCGAGGAATAAGTTAAATATGAAACAAAATAAATTTTAACTCAGTAATATATCAAAAATATTTTCTTATTTTGCTTTTGATGTAAAAAAAAAAAAAAGTAGAGTAAAAAAAAGAAAGTTATTTCAATTAACAAATAAATCTGATTAATTAAATTTATCAAAATATAAAATTTGATAAAATAAACGAAAGAGGTGTGAAGGTACGTCGTGTGGTGTCTTAATAAAACTATGTTTTATTTTCTTATAAAAACTGTAGTTTCATTAAACCATTCGAGACGACGATTTTTTTCCAACACGGTCCCAAGAAGCGCAATGTTTTTTTTTTCTTTATATTGTTCATTTTTAATAATAAAAAAACATGTTTAATATGGGAATCACCCAATTCGTTAGTTTCATATAAATAATATCTTAGCACACCGGGTGTGTAGCTCACCATTCGAAAAAAAATTATAGCGAGGAGCGGATTAAGCACCTTTAAATTTTGTTTTCCTGTACTTTATAGATTTCATTAGTTCGACAAGAATCATATTTCAAAGACTAGTGTACTCAGAATAACTGATAATTGCACATTATTGTTATTGCACACACGCTGTGCAGGATGTCATATAGCCTCGAAAATTAATTGTACACACGGTGTGCAATCGGTCACGAATGGGTTAAGGTACCAAAGGTCCGAACCCTGAAATATCTACCTACCTTCGAAATCTCAACGATCTCCTCTCAATGAATGAATATATGTTGTTGTACACATAATATCCAAACACAATTTTGAAGGTAATCACAAAACTAATGAAAGGATTGAAGATTATTGCAAAATTTTCTCATTGTAAATGTGTACTAACATGTAAATATGTACTAACAAATGAATCAAAATATTTTATAAGAATGTCCCTATTAACACGATTTTTCTCCGCTAAGAGTAACAGATGTCTCAAATTTTCGTCTTTCTTTGTCGAGTAGTATATACTAAAATATTAGATGGTCATAAGTCTGTTCAGGTCAATACATGGCATGATTGAAGAATGTCCTTGAATAATTGAAGGTTACTTGAAAAATTCCATAATATTGAAACTTAAACAATTTTCAAAATATTCAATTCATTCAGGCATCCTTCCATTTTTCGAAGATTTCTTCCAAAGGGAAGACTTGTGTCTTGGACGGTGAGAAACGGAGCCGAAGTGACAGCTGTTAGAGGGAGGGAGGCCACAGGTTGCAACAAGCCACATGGCCTCCATGTTCGAACTTGGCGGGCTTTCTCTTTTCGCGCCTAAATCCTATCTTCGCCAACAGAGCTGGTGCTGCGCTCTCTCGGTAGCAACCTCCTGCATGGAGGAGCTAGTACCAACACCGGCGGACTGTAGAGCCACTGGTCTGTTGTTTACTGCTATTTTTTCGAAAATGATGCACAATTATTCATTTTCTATTAAGAAAATCGTAATAAATCAATGAATTGAAAAAAAAAAACCCTAAGTAGTTTACTAGCAAATATCATTAGTAGTATGCAGTTAACATTTCAAGTTGATGGGGTGAAAATTCAAAGCACTAGAGTATCGCCCGATTTGAAAAATATAGTTTTCAAAAAATCTTCTTTAAAGTTTTATGTACCGAAAACTTTATTTATTTTTTCATAATTTCTTCTAATAAAGATTAAAAAAAATTTTGAAATTTATCGGGACTTCAGTTGAAAAATCGAATTTTTTGGTACATTTAAAAGCTTTTCCGGCACATCAACACCCTTGGATATTATTTTTGATTAGTTAAGGAAGCATTGAAGCCCATAAAAATAAAATACTAGAAAAGAGTTACAAGGCAGTTTTACCCTATAAGGAAAGTTTTATTATAATCACCAAATAATACAAACACGCTTCGCATTAACTTATCTTGTGTTACTAAAAAAATCATTTTACTACTAAATAATATCTAAAAAAAAAAAAAAAAAAAAAAAAAAGCCGACACTTTCGTTTATTAAACACCGACTTCCCCATCCCATTCTAGTGACACTTTCAAAAATGTTTGGAACTTTTTTCTAGGAAATTCAGAAAACTTTTGATTTGTTTGCAACGTTTTCGGAGATATTTATAAAAATATACGAAAATCTCAAATGTGCTCAATTCTGTTATTACTTCCTCAAGAAGAAACGTAGGAGAGCGTCCTCAGCTACGATTTTCTTCAAAGTTTGCACTATAACGTATTTTGATGCACTAAACACGAATCCGTTGAAAAAAAAAAAAAAAAAAACCCCCGCTCTCAACTAGGAAAGAAGTTATTTAAAAAAAAATGTTCACTGTTATGAAGGTTAGGGAAGAATGTCTTGGGCATAGAATTCTTTTCATTTCTGCGAGTTGGATTGACTAGGGGTTTTGATGTTTTCTTGAGCGAGCGGAGCGAGCGGAAACGCATAGCACTTATGCCCAAAAGCGACAGTTTACGACCAAGTCAGCTACCACAGGTGAGTCTAAATTTCAATTACACTTCGTCATTAAGGACTATTGCGCATGCGCGGGTTTACATATAGGCTGTTTACCCCGTCTTCTATAACCTCCATAACAGTGAACTTTAGTGCTTAATAACTTCTTTCCTAGTTGAGAGCGGGGTTTTTTTTCAACGGATTCGTGTTTAGTGCATCAAAATACGTTATAGTGCAAACTTAGAAGAAAATCGTAGCTGAGGACGCTCTCCTTCAGTTTTACCATTTGATTCCCTTCGTCAAAACACCTGTATAAAGCCTAGGAAGCATATTCACGCAAAACGGAAAGCTTAAGTCGAGTACCGTGTTTTATTCAAGTCAACAAAATGTAAAACATTTTTGTCATACGTTTTATGATGTATAATGATCAGTTTCAAAAGGCTTAGTATCCACAAATTTCGTGTTCTAACTGTGTTCATGCACGGTAAAGCAGGCACAGAGACAGAATTTTATATGTAACATAAAGTAGACAGATTCCTCGCCAGCTGTAGGGGTTAAAATAAATAAATAAATATATATAAAAATTTTAACGGACGTCATTTTCGGTAGTTCAAAGGTTGGAAATTATTTCATGAGTCCAGCCTCGGCAGGAAAATGAACCGCTAATATGCATTTAATAATAATAATTACTATCATTTTGATGGCTGGACGTTGAAGGTTTATTCTAGGAATGCCAAGAAATGGTCATCATCATAGTAATACCAAGATATATATATATATATATATATATATATATATATATATATATATATATATATATATATAAATATATATATAGGGGAAGGTGTTGTACCTTTGACCACTTTGCACAATTTAATTTTTTTTAGCTTGAATATTAAGGCTAAATTCATTTTTTTTATTTCATTGCAATTAGCATTCTATTGGTTATCATATTTAATTTTTTCAAGGTTCTAGCTTTACATTTAATATTTTTAATTAATTTTTAAAAAAATAATCGTACAGTGGTCAATGGTACAACATGTAGTTGTACCTTTGACCATGGGGTGTTGTATCTCTGACCTCATAAAAACAACACAGCAGAACAGAAAAAAATGTTATTCAGTAATATTGTAATTATTTGTAAGTTTAATAAATACATGACAAGGATGTAAGCATAATAAAAAAGCTATTATTGTTTATGTTATGCTTAATATACTGAAGTCCAATCGATAAATGTTTTAACTGTCAAGCAGATCCACTAGCAATGGTAGGGTACGGGAGTTTAGCCACAATGTCTTCAACATCAATATCATACAAATTTTCATCTCCTCTCGTAAACTTGTCACTTCCGGTTTGTTTGTTTTTTCGCCTTCAATAATTAGCTTTTCAGGAATATCTGTCAGGACACGAGGTTTCCCTTTAGGCCGGCCCCTATTTTACATTTTCCTTGCCTGCACTTTTCGATGAGGCCTTACAACTTCAGTTGGAACGATAAGGAACGATAGGTTCGAACTGCTACACTGAGGATTGATAAAGTCAGTTTGAACTTATTTCATTTATTATTTTTTAAATTCTTTGAACAATTGAAGCAACCAATATTAATTATTTTTTAATAAGTTGTAGCAGAAGACAAAACAAAAAGCAAAATTACAAACAAAAACTTGAATTATGAAAACATTACTCAGGTGTGTTGTACCTTTGACCTGGTCAAAGGAACAACAACTAGTCGTGGTCAGAGGTACAACACCCTGGTAGTTCAAATTAAAAAGTATGCTACAAATTTTAGGATTAAGATAAATTAATTTCAGAAGCTACACCACATTTCTTATTGTAATAGCTACTTTGTCAAATGATTTCCATCTAAAAAATATTATGAGGCAAAACGTCATCATTAAATAACTTACATTTTTATGACAGAAATGGATAAGTATTTTTTGCAAGAATCCTCTTTGACTTTAAAAATCCAAAGAAGGTTTTAGAAGCCCTCTAGTGAAGGAGCTAAAAACTGATTACACCAAAATTTATAAAATGTTGCTACATGCCTCGGTGGTCAAAGGTACAATATGGTCAGAGGTACAACACCTTCCCCTCTATATATATATATATATATATATATATATATATATATATATATATATATATATATAGTTTCTGAGGAATATATTAAAGGCTATCCACTAAATACTACCTTTTCTGGCAAGGATCGAGCATTGACTCAATTGAATGTAGACTCAGCAAAAAAATGTATATGTATACAAATATATTTATATATAAACACACGTTTTAATGAAGTGCAGCAATTTCCAATTATTATAACAATTGTCCTGTTTGTAGACTCAGAGGAATATGAGGTCGAGTCTAATACTAGAGGCCAATATTGATTTCGTAAGGCACCGTCACTGGTTGCGCAGCAGGGAAGTCAGACTCATTAGGGAACAGGGGAAATGTATCTTTACTATTTCGGTATAAATAACCAAACTTATTTTTGCACTTATTATATAAATGTAAATCAAATTTACCCCACCCCCATAAAAAATTGTTTGAGACATGAAGGGGGAGGAAGCATTAGGAACTTCAGAATGGATAACCTTCTGGCATAGTACCTGATTCATTCATAAGCATTGCAATACCAAGATAAGGCACTGAAAATCAAAAGAAAAGAAAGAAAACTTACTTGTTTTGGAAGAAAAATCATGTTTTTTTTCACATTTTTTCAAGTATCAAGAGTCATTTGACCCTTAATAACCAAGAAACTTCCTTATTAGGCAATTAAAGGTTATTAAACGGATGCGTTTTCCTGAAAGTGCAGGAGTTTAAATTCTTCAGGGGACGGAGTAAAAAATTCCTTGAAACAATGATTTTGATGAACAACCTGAATTTGGTTTGTAGAACCCCTTTAAAATGAACATAGTAACATTAGAAACCTTGGTTTTTCAAAGAAAATTCCATCTATTTAACGATTCTTTGATGCATTTTATGTAAAATAAACGATTTTTCAGTGAGCACTTCTTATTCATAAAAAAACATGATTGTCATAAAAAATACGAAATTTGAATTTACTCTGATTTCTGATCGGATTTTAACCATCCTTTATATAAACTTTTTTGTAGCATTGAAGGTATACTATCTCCTCCTAAAAGGTTGACACTTTTATCCGTTAAACCCTCTATATATATATATGTATTCAAAAATCTTAATAAAAACTAACAATGAAATCAGATCAATAATATTTCAATCGACGTGTTCTTTTCTTGAGATACAAATATTTAAATAAAAAACAACAAATTGTATACACAATTAAGGCTGCTAACACCTGAAGAATTTGACAAAGATGTATTCATTTGTGAATGTTGAATAAATACATTCATTCAGAACATGAAAATAATAACAGAATGTTTTCATTGCAAGAAAATAAATCTTGAGTTTGAAAAAGAACATGATCTTCCAGAAGAAATAAAAACTGTAAATCACAATTAATCTCAGAAAATAAATTATCCCCTTTAACTAACTTCCTCAATTCGGTTCTCCCCTTGGTCCAGTGGCTAATTTTTTGTTTACCTTGGAGGGGAAAAAATTCCCTAATGCACAATGGATGTGAAGGAAGGGTGGCAACCTGTAGATAGCCCGGTGCTTAAGCCTAGATAGAAATGCACCGTAAAAATAATTTAAAAAATTTCTTATTTCGTTCATATATAACGTTTGGTCATTTTCCGGCTATAAATTGTGAGATAGGAAGTCTCCTAATTTTCTTTCGTTAGATTATTTGTTAGTGACTATTTTGATTGTCAATAGAAAACGTTCGAGTTGTCTATTTTCATCTTGTTCTGCCTCTTCCACATAGTACTCCCTTTCTTGAGAATTTCAAAATTATACGAATAAATCAGTCAATAAATAAATGTTACTCTATAGGAAATGAAATTATATAATATTTCGCACCAAAAATAATAATTTGGTCGTTTATATAATATGACAGGGACGTGTAAAGTAAATAATTTAGGGAGGGACTGAGATTACCTGGGGGTTTGGAATACCCCCGAAGATGGGGAAAATCCAGGAAAATTTTAAATATTTTAGTGTAAAATGGTCAGTTTTTATTTTTTCTGATTAAATCAAAATTTCAGGTCAGAGGCTGCAACCCCCCTTTATATACGCCCTTGTAATATATAAAATAACAGTGGAGACGATTTTACAATCTTAAAATTGATAAAATAAAATTTAATTAAATAATAAAATAGAATAGATAGAAAGGTAGATAAGAATAAGACAAATCTTGAATCGAAGCCAATCCTAGCATCAGTGAGTGGTAAGTGAAAGAGGAGAAACTATAAGCCAAGGGTGGTTGGTGATATATTTGTTGATGGTGAGGGGTAGTTCCCCTCCAAGACTCCCCTCACCATCTCTACCAGACTGTAAACATTCCCCTTCAACAATCCATGGTGACTTTTTAACAGGGATTTTTCATCTCATATACTCATTATTATATTCATGCTAAAAAAAAAATAACTTATTAATTTCTCCTAATATTTCAGGGATAATTTATATATCTATATATATATATATATATATATATATATATATATATATATATATATATATGTGTATATATATATATATATATATGCGTGGGGGGGGGGGGGGGGTGAGGTTAGCTCAGTGGTAGAGCACTGGACTAATATGCTTGAGTTCGAATCCCGACCAACCCCTAAAGATTTTTATCTTCTAGTTACTTCGTTCATGGGTTGAATTGGGCCTCCTGGCCGTCCATATACCAACCCAGCCTTGTACGCTTGCAAGTTACGCCAACGCCACAAGTAAAAATCAAGCGACGTCAAATGAGGGTTTTTGACCCTCATTTGAGTGCTGTGCTTATATCGTTCTGAAGAAGGTCATAAAACGCACTTCAATGAACCGTCCAGGAAAGAAAACCGGCAGTATCATGTACTGCCCAGAGATTCCTAACGAAACGATCGCTCTTGGAAACACTATAAGAACCGTTTTCATTTTCTTACCTTGTTTTACTAAAATACCCATTTTACTGTTAAATACAATTACATAAAAAAAAGCAACTTAATAAAAAGTTGGCTAAACAGAGACAAAACCCCGTTGTAAAGCACAAAACTAACAATTTTTAGAAAATTACATCACAACCTTTTTTATAGAGAATTAAGTAATCTTTCAAATGGTCTCCTTCCACTTACCACGATTTCCCACCCGTTTTATAAAATGTTCCCAGACCCGAAATCTTTTCATGTCTAATAGTACATTTTTTTCTAATACTTCCTGGCCAACGGCCAACGGCCATAGCCACGTTGAATGCACCGGTTCCCGTAGATCACCGAAGTTTAGCAACGTCGGGCGTGGTCAGTACCTGAATGGGTGACCGACCACGTGCTGTTGGCATTATAAAAGGGCGGCAACCTGTAGATAGCCCGGCGCTAATAGCCACATAGTTGATGCGCCGTTAAAAACGAAAAAAAAAAAAAAAAAAAAAAAAAAAAAAAAAAAAAAAACTTCCTGGCCTCCAAGCGCAATCAAAATGTAAATATTTTAGATTACATGAATGTCGAACATCTGGAACAAGTTTCAACTGAATCAATCTTTTCTGAATACCAATACTGAAAATTAGTTTGGAAAAGTATTTGTATCACGTTTTCTCGTAAACGATTGCAGATATCGCTTTAAAAATGCTTTTCATTCGTTTTCATACGATAAGGAACATATAGAAAGAGTACCAGAAAACATATAAACATAAAAATCAAATGAAAACGTGAGCGTTACGATTTTATTTCGCGCGAATTTTGATCTAAAAACCATGTTCCGGCGGAGGGATTTTGCAGGTTAACGAACATGACCTTCGAAATTCGACCAAAGATTTTTGTACCACATTTTATCAAAATCGGTAAGACAGCCTACAGACAAATATGTTCGTGATCTATGGGACCTGAAATGTGAAATTTCCTAGTCGGGACTTCCGGATTGCGACATGACGGGTTTCCTCACTATGTGGGGAGGCAGGAATCGCGCTGAACTGTAAGGTCTCCACAAAACACGTTCATTCAGTAGTAAACAATAAAACGCGCATAGGTTCATGGGAACCGTCTGTAGTAAGCTTCGCAATACTATAAATATGACTCACTAAGCGCAAGGGAGCGCAGAAATTATCTTCAAGAGACCGATGAATTCTTGCTATCCTCCTTGACAATTTAAATAGAAGTGCCTTCTTGTAGGACGTTTAAGGTTCATTAAAATCTGCAGAAAAGGCGTTCGCACTTATATTTTATGATTTATTCTAATCTCCTCTAGTTGTTTTATGGGTCCGAGCAGAGGTATCTGTTGATAACAGTCCACGTGCGTAGATGATATACAGTAGTGGGGATAGTGTAGTGGAGGACGGCTGAACTGTAAGGCGGTCGGAGGAAGGGGGTTACGAAACGGAACTAGAAAGTAAGGCGAGAAGAAAGCAGGCCGAAAGTAGGCTCCGTTCAGTAACCTCGGAGAGAGTCGGCAGAACCCGGGCCGTTTCCTTCTGGAGGATCGGGTTGGTACTCTGGGGTGGAGGGAGGACAAGAAGAGAGTATCGGGGGAATGATTGAAGTATATTGTAGGAGTTAGTTAGCTAAGACGTTGCTTGGGCTGTACGAACTAAGTCTGGGTAGAGGATGTATGTTGTATATTCTGCAAGTCGATCTGTGGATGCTTGGTTCTAAGATTTTTTTGCCGTAAGGGAAGAGAAAAACTGCGCAGTAGCACCACTTCAATGACTCTGAATCTGAGCCCTCAGAAAGTGTTAAGATTTTGGCGTTGTCAATAATACATCATTACATTAAACGTAGAAATTTTCATGAATGCAAAGGCTTATGGGCTAAACTTGTGGAGGAGATCCTTCCACGAGTTTACCCCTCTTCAATTTGAGGCTGTAAGCCTTTGTATTTATAATAAATTACTCTTCACACTGGTGAAGTGCAATTTTATATGTCAATGGCCTTCCGCTTATTGTTCCAATTTCTAAATCAAAGTAAAGTAATACTTGAATCAAATTAACATGGCTTGTATATCATCTAATAAAAGTGTATGGCTAAAGCAAGGGGAGGACCCCATTCTGAAACTTCTCGGGTAGATGTAACGCAGGGCTGGCGCTCCATGGAGATGAGTAGGCCTGACGACCGACTTGCAGATCTACAGCTTCAAGCGAAGCGAGCTTCCTTCAGGCGTCACCGAAAGATGCCAGTGTATATGAACTCCTAGGTAATTAATCTTCAGCTTGATCCGGTGACCTCGGACCTCTGCTTCCCTTGTTGCCTTGGAAGGAACACACAACGGCATCTGTTTTACTCGGGTTGACTTCTAGGAAGGAGGATGAGAAACTGAAGATAATTGATCAAAATGACACCATCAAGGTTCGCGTCATCGGCATTGTGGAGACGCCATAAGCGTGTTTCTTCAGGAGGAAGCACGCTAAAATAAATAAAAAATCCTCATCGTTTGACGATCCTTCATGTGATAATAATTGGTTATAAGCCAAATGAAGGTAAGATGATGTAACGAGGCTTAACTGGCTTTAATATGATGATTATTTACCTTTGAAGTTAGGCTCGGGCTGATGATATTTGAGTCCCGTAGGATCGAGATTATTTAATCATTGCCCAAAAATCTTGGTCTGACTAATAAACCAGCTATGGGCATCGAAAGATAAACAATTGTTAATATGAGCTGAATCGGTCCATCGGAAAGGTGGGTTTACTCTGGACGCAAATTACTTATTTTCGTATGTGGTTTCTCTTATGTTATGATTGTTCTCTTTTCACGTGAGGACGCTATTATTATTCATCGAGATCAACAAACGAAGAAGTGAAGTTTTTGTGTATTTATTAAGTAGTGTAGTATCTCGCATACACAACAGTCCGAACGTCAAACATTGAGTAAGCTGTACATTAAAAACATAAAAGAGGAAAACTATTATTTTTTAATAATTTACTAGTTTTTACCCGTCGTTCCATGCTACACCTTCTTTGTGCATCTATAAAAGCAAAAATCAATTAGAAACCAAATAAGTAATATTAAAATCTAATAACGCAATTCTTTAACTGTTCGGGTTCATATTGTCGAACCCATGATCTCTGAACTGTGCGTCTTAGGCGATTCTAACCTAGCCCATAACACTCCCTGGATAAAGACCTACATGTGTGCCAGGATTTGTCAAAATCGGTCAAATGGTGTGTATCTGTATAAGGGACAAACATACAGACAGACAGTAGGTAGACGTTTTTGACCTAGCATATGACACTCATCGTATCAATACCTATCTGAGTGCCAGTTTGGACAAAACCGGTCGAATGGTGTGAATTTGTATAAGGGACAAACATGCAGAGAGACAGCAGGTAGACGTGTTTGACCTAGCCTATGACACTCACAGTATCAAGACCTCCTGTGTGCGAAGTTTGGACAAAATGGATCAAAAAGTGTTAATTTGTTTATGGAACAAACAGACAGACAAACGGCTGATTTTTATATATATGTATATAGAACAGACAAATAGCTGATAGGTTGGTCAAGAACGGTCATACGGTGTGGATTTACGTCAGTTATTTTAAGCAAATTATTCAAAAAATGCACTGTGTATTATCCACTTTCTGGGGAATACATTTAGTTATGGAGCACCTGCGTGGCGGATTTTTATTAATTTCGATATAACGCAGTGAGAAAAGCACGATTCAGAAAGCAACCATCCTAAGCCAACAAGAACCTCCTGACCTGCAGAGGACCAGCAAGGCACCTGCAGGACGAGTTAGAAGCGAATAATCACGGACCCATAGATTAATCCTGTAAACAAAGGATTTAGTTATTCCGAGGAGAAGGAGACCCGAAGTAGACAAAGGCTAGACAAAGTAATTAGGAAGCGGGCAAAGCAACAGGTCCTACCCGCAAAACCAACCTGGTCAGCTGGTAATTGTCTGGCCCCCGGCCAGCTCTTAATCACTCACATTATCACTCTAGGGCTCCGTTGTCGCGATAATCTCTCAAGGCAATTATTTCATTAACATAATCATTTCAGTCACTAGTGATATATAATCCTTGGACATTGCAATATCATGTATCATGTTTTAACATACATAATACCATGACATAGTGCAATTAAACATACTTGAATCCACTGGGCTCCATCGTACAGGGAGTCAAGCCGAGAGGAAGATCTGTTAGCCAGATTAAGAATACGTGTTAGCCACTCATTCATTAAATTCTTATTATTTTAGACACTCTAAATATTTTGTTTCTACTGTAAGTGGCGTATGTAGCGAGGTACTCGTTTGATAGGCTTCTTGACCTAGGAAAACGATTGGAACCATTTTTAAGACGATAGCTTTAACCGTTTTCGAGAAAAGTGGAAGAATATTTGTTGAATAATGTTTTTGGTTTGGGTACTTAGAATCATGGGATTCAGTTGAAACATTTTCTGCATGTTCGACTTTCATCAAAACTAATATGTTGAATCGAATATGTTTGGTTACGTTTGGAGTTATGGTTACGGTTGGGTTAGAATAAAATATTTTATTAACAGACATGAAACGTTTTGGTAACTTTGTATACTTTCCTTAATATCTCGAAAACGATTGAGAATCTTGGTAAGCGGAAGTTTACCACTCGAAAGCTTACTAAATGCTCTACAAAAAAGGTTCTGAAGAAAGTTTTGATTAAGCGATGTCAATCGGAGAAATAAGTGCTTATAACTTTAAAGTAATTCATTTCGTTTATTCGAACGGTTCTTTTTGTCAGTTTTTATTCCTTGTTATTTTTTAATTGCTTATAGTTGGATAATGTATTTGACAATAAAACAGGTTAAGTAAAATAAGAATAAGAAAAAGAATTTATTGTGAACGGAACCGCGCTAAGATTATGCAGTTCCTGCGAGTCGGACTTTTATTTTGTATCTTATTTCGTTGCCTTTCAAGGGTACATTTGACTGCCTAGAATGCCGCGAAATATATAGGGCAAATATGGACGAAATTATTTGGTAAAAATGAGAAAAAAAAGGAGATTCTATTAATTATGTGACCGCTGCATACAACAAAAAAAGGAGATTCTATTAATTATGTGACCGCTGCATACAACAAAAAATGAGGAAAAAAAGGAGATTCTATTAATTATGTGACCGCTGCATACAACAAAAAATGTGAAACTGATTTATTCGGCTGGGAATCTGAATATTCTGTTCCTAAGCTTCTTGCTATTTTTGCTGGAAACTCCTCATTCGTATATTCACTTTTAACATTTTAAGGTGAAACAAAATTAAATACTTCATTACAAAGGTCTTGACGTACTCATGTTACTTTTTTTTACGGCGTTTAAACATATATTTAGGGCTATTACTGCCGGCCTACCTACAGGTTGCAACCCTTTTATAATGCCAACAGCATGTGGACGTTCACCCATTCAGGTACTGTCCACGCCCGAAGTTGCTTAACTTTGGTGGTCAATGGGAACCAGTGCATTCAATATGGTTATGGCCGTTGGCATGGATACATACTTGTGATAAACTCTGAGGGTGTTTATTTCTGGAATTAACAAAGATTTTTAATATGAACAAATTTGTAATTTGTTATGAGGAGTAAACAAGTTGAAATACTTATCCCAGCCTCAGTTTTAGCCTATTTTGTGACTATCAGACGCCTTGTTTTTTATATACCAAATTCCAAATAATAATAAAAAAAATAAAATATGAAAATCACAAAAAATCAAGAGATGGGGAACACCTAGGTTTGAGGACACCACTATAATCCTTTTATTTTGTTAAAATACAAATAATTTCCAGCATCGCTCGAGAGAATGTTTTGATTGAAAAAATAATGTTTTCCATTTGTAAAACCAATAATTTTGCTGTACTGATTTTTCTGTTTTCCTTGCATCAAAATACATAATACTAATTTTTCCAAGACATAATATATTCCTCCATTCTTCATATTCCATTTTTTTTTTTGGCAAGAAAGAAGTACCTCCAAGAATAATCCATATACCATGGTCATCTCGTTGATATTTTTTAAATGAAAATATTTGTCGACTATGTAAGCATCATTGAGAGTAAGCAAAAACAATATTTTTACATAGTTTAGAATTTGATTTTTTTGAACATTTTTTTTTGTTGGGGGGGGGGGTTCAAAAACTAGAAAAATTGGAGTTTCCGTCTTTTTTCTGCCATTCAATTGTTAAACAATAATGAGAAAATAATATGTATTAACCAGTGCTGCTGCATCTGTAGGGACCAGTGTATTCAACGTGGCTGTGGCCGAAAACGTGCGTTTTTTTCAAAAAATAACGACTTAAGCTAAACAAAATAAAATGAAATGCCTGTTGGATTAAAGTCTCAAAGAAAATCGAGAGAAAGAAAAAAAAAAAATATAATATGTCTAATATCAAACAGAAAAATTGTCTATTGATAGTCTAAAGAACCGCTAAATATTTGCAGTTTGTCAATTCTGAAGGACGGTGATTTACAAAAACAAAAATAGTTCTTAAGAAAAAAGTATTACAAGCACATAAAAATCCAAAGTCACTGAATTTCCCATGACTAGTTATCTTGACGGGCAAATTTTACTCCTAAAATCACATTAAAATAAAATTCAAATATAGGCTTTACACTTATCAATATTTCACAACCGGTTTTGAGATATTAATCTAAAAAAAATTAGAGTTATTTTTACTTTTCTCGAAAACGGTTGTAAGTTGCTTGAACAAATTACCTATAAAAATGCAGCCAATAAAGGTAAAGCCGAATTTCGCCGAACAAATAGTGCTCCGGTAGATGGATTCGAACATGTTGGTGTTGGTCAACGAAGATGGGGCCATTCTTAGGAATCAGTGATAATTTTTGCGCCACCTGGCCGACATTAGTAAACATTGTAGGTGGCTTCAATGTTCTTCTTTGCGACGTACTAAGAAAAACTTTTGAAACAAAGATATCGAAAGAAATGCCAATTTTATTTATACCACTGATTAATAAATTCTCTTGGAAGTATTATATGAGAAAAGTTACGAAGGGCGCTTTGTCCTATAAAAGCAAGAGATACAAGGAGAGAGAGAGGGGGCGTTACGAGACCAGCCCAGGATACGACGTAATGCAATCCTTACGTAACTCCTCTTGTCGGGGTCAGCCTCTGTTTCAGTTCCTAGCCGAGCACTTTTATAAACATTCTTGTAAACTTTTATACAAGAGAAAGAAACAAAGAAAGAAAGTTTTTCTTTCAGGATCTTCACAAGAAAAATTATTATTACTTTTATTGAATAATGGGATGTATGTTTCATTGGTGGAGATAATATGCTTGCAGGTACTCTCTCTATAGGTTTTATAACTCAGGAAAGCGAATGAAACAATTTTTAAAGCGATATCTCTAACCGTTTTCGAGAAATGTGAATACAACTAGTTTTTCTAACTAATTTTCGGTCTGGATATTCAGAAACTATTGATTCAGTTGAAAATTGTTCCAGACGGTTGGTAATCATCCAAATTGAGATATGGATACATTTGAAGTTAAGGAAACATTATGTAAAAAAAAAAAAGTTTACATGCAAGAACAGTTTTGGTATTTTATTATATTTTCATAAATATCTCTACAACTGTTGGGATATCGTCGTATGTGAAAGGTGGCAAATTGAATGCTTACTAAATTCTCTACAAATAAGGTTTTGATGTAATTTTCGTTGGGACGATGTCAGCCAGAGAAATAAGTGCTAAAAACTTCGAAAGTGGTGGTTTCGTTTCTTCCTATGGTTCTTTGTGTGTTATTCTCAGTTTTTTATTGCTTGTTAGCGCGGTTCCTCCGTCCCTCCATAGGTACGAAACCCGCTTATGAGGTTGACCTCCAGACGCAATCCGGAAGTGCCGACTAGAAAGTTTTACGCTTCAGAACCCATAGATCTACAAAATAACGATGGTTCAAATTTGCATACAGGGTGTCCCGCATTGAGATGCCATAACATAAGGGATTTATTCTGTACGTCATTTGTAATTAAATGACGCAGAAATGAGCGTTCTATCTGAACATCTAGCAGAGCTACTGAAACTTTTGTGTATTTTCAAAATTAATGGTTTTTTTAATGAAAAACTGTATTTTCGGGATTTCTGGTTTTAATATCCACCACATTTTTAGAATGTACAATACATTCCAAATAAGAAACACTCTTTATTAAAATATTTCCATGTACATTAAGCGCTCTACTAAAACCCATATAGATGTAACTATTAATATTAGTGTTTTCTTAAATTATTTTAACAGAACTATATTTTATTTATTTAATTTTTGATGGTTAACAAAATACGTACACTGTTTTTGAATAAAATAATTCCCTATTGTTAATTTTGTCCTGTTAGTGAATGTTTTGATGTTTCTTGTGCTCAAGAAGCAATTCTTTACTGATATGTATAAATATTCTGGGGATGGAGAGAGAATGTACAGTAGGCGGAGACAGTAGCTGGAACAAGGACCTCGGTTGCACCCAAATAGAACTCAATGTAAATATAGATCTTCATGAGGCTGATGTCGCCGAGTATCAGGAGCTAGCTTCAATTTGAGGGCATTTCAATAAGAAAATTCCATTCTTCCTCTTATTACGTTTAACTGGAAATTATTTTTGATTTTTAAGCAATCTTTTAAGTTGTATTCACATATTTACTGATTATCAAAATGTATTTTGAGTTCACAATGTAAGCCCCAACCTTCTCTTAGGCTTTCGTGACAATTACTTCTGACCTCTGAGGTGTACTTATAACCAAAAAAGAAGAAAAAACCTAATTCGCAGGAATTACGTATTCAAATTTCCAGATGAAATATAGCTATAACAACTTTTCCTTGTCAAATAAATTAATGATAATCTTATTAAGGCGGAGTATTTCCGTTTTTTATTTACCTTTTTTTTCTTTTTTCAATAAAGTGGATGTTTTCCCTAATATTTATTTTCGTTCTATTCTTACTTTTCCTTATATTCTAATGTTTTCAAACTCGAAATTGTGATAATATAATAGTTTTGTTTTCGGCTTTATGAAATTTTGAACAAGTGAAACGTTTCCCTCCTAAGGTTGAGGCTGAAGTTGTATTTATAACATATTCCCCTGAAGAGGCACCAAGGAAGTGCGAAATATGTAGGGAAACTGAAGTTCCTGAAACTATTCAGATGCAGTTCACTCTTTCAGAGGTTTGGAAATTGGCCCTTTTTGTTCCAAAGTACAGATTTATATATTAATGATTTTAATTCTAACATATAAAAAATAGTTTTATGGATTAAAAATACTCTTCTTGGCGCCGCTAATCTATAAGGTCTAGTTACGTCTAGGACAAAATCAATTTAAATATCAGTATAAATATTTCCAACATTAGGACTTGGATTTAAAAAATGGTCCTATTTTTCAAATTTCAGCATTTTTCGAATATACATATACATAAATTATAACTGATTATTTTTATTTATTATTTATTATTAAGAAAAAAATATCTATTTATATTCAAATAAAATGGAATGAACGTTAATCACTTGAATATCGACTTTAATCTGATGTCTGACAATTAGGCAACGCCTTTCCTGGGGGTGTGCCCTAGTATTCTAGACTAAACAGCTACACTTCAGCAATATTTAGTCTGTGAGAATACAAAAATGGGGTCCCCCCGTGGTCTATTGGCTGACACCAAGGATTCTCATGTGAGAGATGCGGGTCCATGCTCCACAATGGATATTTAGGAACGGTGGTGACCTATAGATAGCTCCATGCTAATGGCCTGATGCAGATATGCCGGGAAAAAATACAGTTTTTATTTATTTGAAAAGACCTTACATCATTTTTTAAAAATAATTTATCGCATTCACTCCCACTAAAAAGGAAATAAACCAATTAAAACGATATGCAATCTTTTGGGGCTTTCTTTTTGGATTTACAATCATTTTTATTAAAACGTTTACCATTATAATGAAAAGTCACGCTTGTTTAACCCTTTAAGGCGCAATCATCGGAAAACAAATTAAAAAACAACTCATGCAAAAAAATGACTCCTCTTGGTTGCTAAAAAACCAACCCCATAGCCCATTTATTGCAAAATTAAACTTTTTAATTTTTTTTTTTTTTTTTTAACGGCCTGAGCCGTTTGTGCGCTTTAAGGGACTACGTAATATGTACTTGAATGCAAACCCGCATGACACAGGTCTAGGCATGTCCCAAGTTGCGGCCGCGATCTTTCGCGCTTATAATGGTATTTCTTACATGTGTTAGTTGCCGTGGTCTCTGGATTCTTTGCTTACTTATTTTCTGAAGTTCTAAAACATATGATCAATAGCACGTTCACTGAAATTAAAATTTGCGAAGAAATATTTTTACTCTTTGAGACATAATTCCATAATGCAGTAAGGAAATAAATAAACTGTGATAAAACAATTCGTTCTACTAGGCCTAAATTAGGACGTGGTTTCTCGCTCTTCCCGGTGTAAATATCCATATTTAATGCATATCCTGTCTCTCTACAGCACAAAACCCATACTTTCGTCTAAACAATAACATCCTAGCGACATATTCTAGAAAGATAAAGTAGCAAGCAATAGTATTTCACATAGATATACGAATTTTTTACGTAAATTGTTGAAGGTAGATGTGCTTCTGTGGAAGGAAATCACTGATATCGCTTCAGAGGGTGAGGCAAGTTTGGGTACACTAGGTGCCGGAAGACGACAAAGTACCGCTATGTGGGCTGCCAAGGGGTAGAAAGGGGCTGGAAGGGTTGTAAATAGTTTTAACAGTCTCAGGATATCTATTAGAGCAACAAGCTACTAGAATCGGCGCCGCGAACGAATTTTTGAACTTACGACGGCTTAAGCCGTCTTTGCCCCTTAAAGGGTTAACAGCCGAATTCGCCTACTGTTACAATTGTGCGACATTTGTCTAAGCCAGTGATACTCAAAGTGGTGTATATCGTCCCCCAAATATATATCGGTGGTATATATCGCATCCCGATGATGATATACAATGGGTCAATTGAAGGGAAGAATGGTGGCCCCTAATATATATTCGGGTGTCCACAATATTATATCTCATTTAAACAGGTCGTGATTAAGGAAGAACTTAATTAGGAAAGTACTTTTGAAAAAGGGATATCAGCTCTTCTGGCTTTAAAAAGATATCCCATAGCATGGAGAAAGATTTCAATTGTTTTTCCATTCTCTTACCTAGTAGAATGAGTTTTCTAAATTTCTAACCAAAAACAGAAACAAACTGGACATTTGTAACAGGAGTTACGATTAAACCTAACTTAATTAAAGAAAAATATTAAAAATGTATTATCAGAGCATTTGGTTCATCCCGCTAAAAAAGGTTTATTATTAGCTTAGTGATTTTATGTAATTTTATTTTATGTATTTTTAATTTTAATTTCATAAATAAATGTATGAACCTTAACGTTTTGTTATTTTATTACACATTTCACGATACAGTTAGAAGAAATCAGTCAAAAACACATTGGAAGTTGATAAATTTGAAAAAATGCAATACCAGTTAAGTACAGGGTTCTACTCAAAACAATAAAACATGGAAAATTATCTGTCTGGCAAAAAGTTTGGGGACCACTGATCTAAACTGTAATCGATGGCAATTTAATTTGGTGTAAAGAAAGTATTTTATAACAGATATTTTATCAAGAGGCCAGAGTAGTTTCTATATTTCCGTATGTTTTCTAAAATACCTCAAAAAGTGCAATGAAAGTATGGTAATTCCAAAGTGAAAACTGGAAAACCACAGATTTCGTACAAAATGTTCTTCTAGCTCTTCAGCATTCTCCCATCCTCGGCTGTTCAGCCATTTGACGCCATGCCATCCAGTAAAACTGTGCTCGTCTTTCTGTGATGTGGACTCATCTTCAGAGTCCTGCAGCAGCTGTGCGAGAAAAGGGCGCTAGAAGTTTCTGGAGTGTTCATTCCGTCTAAGGTAAAATATTCTGAATTTTTGTTCCAATATTTTCAAAAAGAAACCATAGTTAAGAGCGTTATACGGAAGCGCGCTAAGCTGACGTAGTTTCTGTAAGTCGGCCTTTATGTATAGGATCTCTGAGGAATCCCCTACTTTAAAGCACCCAACTTTACCTGTTCAGTCATTGGCCAAGGGGTTTCGGAAATATACAGCAATCACGACATCATCAATAAAAAGTAACACAAGGAAATCATAATGCTCAAGAGTTGAGTTTAACAAGTGTGTTGGTATTATGATAAATGTGTTCTCGAAAACCGCCGATGTATTTCTGTCCCGTTTCGTAACCAGTGACGCCAATTGGCCAACTGTCAAACTCCTCAAGCTGTCCCTCTGCTCAATGACCTGCCCATTCTAATACACATAATAATGCAATAGTTCTTTAATATGCGAATTAAGTATGTAATAATGTGTTAACAATTCTCAAATAACCCTGGAATCACAACATGATGAAGCTGTTACAAATCTCACAACGTGGGGTCATATAAGACCCCATCTAGTCTTTCGTAATTCTTTTACAAATTTGGTGTTAGGTTTCTGAAATGGTATTTTAAGATGACTACCATGCATAATATAACAATTTATTACCGAATAATCTTATTTAATTGTAAAATGGGGGAGTGGGAAATCAAACATCAAAATACCACAAATTTAGACATAAGTTAGTCCTCTGAATATCAACGTTAAATATAACGTTTTCTCCTATAATATTTTGTCTCCATGACTGCTAGAATAAAAAAATACTATAATATGTAAAATTGGTTTAAAAGGGGAAAAAATATAGTGACTTGAATGTATGGACATTATAATGATCAAAAAAATAAAAATATTGTTATTCATTTATACACTTTTCAAATATTCTTTGTCTGTGTTCAGCACGCAGACTCTTACTACATTTTGCACAATGTGTTACAGCTTTCCTGTCTTTTTTACGATCAAAAACACTACATCGTATATATAGCCATCCTCTTTTTCACTCATATACTTCACCAATTTTACTGTCTTAACTATCCAAAACGTCTCCAAACTCTCTTTTTTTAGCACTTTCCTCCGAAGGAAAGTAGCTATTGAGGTTGGACTCATGACGGAATTTTTGAAAAATTTCTTCAAATCTTTATCGATCCTACCTAGTAGACATCGAAAATGACCCCCGTTAAAATTTATATATATCTATATATATATATATATATATATATATATATATATATGTGTCTGTTAACACGATAGCGGCCAGTTTTTGTTTTTTCGTCACGAAACTTGGTATATAGCATTCAATTAGCAAACGATTGAACGAGTTCGTTAACCACCAAAATCAGTCCACCGGAAGGGGGGGTTTACCCCGAACCCAAAACACTAATTTGACTATGTCAGCCGTAATATTTGTTATATTTCAACGAAACTTGGTATTCATAGTGGTGATATAGAGAGAAAAGTGAGATATAAAAATGAACTAAATCGGTTCATTAGAAGGGGGGTTTACTCCGGACCCACAATACCAATTCGCCACTACCAGCCGTGATTTTTGGTATATTTCGACGAAACTCGGTATTCGTAGTGGTAATCCACAGGTAAATATGTGTTGTAAAAATAAACTAAATCGGTTCATTAGGAGGGGGGTTTACTCCGGACCCACAATACCAATTCGCCACTACCAGCCTTGATTTTTGGTATATTTCGACGAAACTCGGTATTCGTAGTGGTAATCTACAGGTAAATATGTGTTGTAAAAATAAACTTAATCGGTTTATTAGAAGGGGGGGTTTACTCCGGACCCAAATTCCTAATATACTCATACCGGTCGTAATTTCTGCTGTATTGTAACGAAACGCGGTATACGTCGTGGGTAACTCATGAGAAAGAAGTAAAAATGAGCTGAATCGGTCAATCGGAAAGCGGGGGTTTAATTTGTAATATATTTCAGTAGAAAAGCCCACCAGACGTAGGTTCACAAAGCCGCCGCAAGGAGAGCTTTCTACCACTAGAGTGACTGTATCCTGTTCCTGCGTTAGATCAAAATAGGATAATATGAGGTTTTTTGTATTTATTACGTAGTGTAATAGGTACCATGTGTAAACATAACTCTGGAAGCAAATTAATAATTGATCAGTTACTCATTACAAATTTAAAAGAGAACTATTCATGTTTTTATTTTATTTATGTAGGATATTTTAAGCAAATTGTTCTGGAAAGCAGTCTACACTACCCAAATTCTGAGGAAAGTGCTTAGTTATGCAGCTCCTGCGTGACGGACTTTTCTCTTCTACAATTTGTCAAAGCAACTCATTGCGAATTTCATCTTCAGTGCAAAATAATTTATCGTTAGACATACTACATTCGAGAAGTAAAAATATTACATAAACCACAACATGGGGTCGCCATGTATATAAAAGGCTTTATATACGTTCACAGGGATAGGAATGAGAAAAGCCTGCCACTCCATTATGATCACATTGCCAGGACAGGAAGGTACAGGATCGGACACGTTTAACAGGTGGAATGTGTAGGAGATAACAAATATTTTCAGAACTCAGGGGTCACGGGTGACCCCACGTTGTGATTCCAGGGATAATATTGAATTTGAAAGATTGTTATATTTATTTATGGAGTTTCGCAAGTTTTGGCGATTTACTCTTACTCTTACAATGCATCATATAATGATATTACAAAATAAATTGTACAGATGACGCTGTATATTAATGCATTATAGACATTTTCATATTATACATCAGTACATTTTATAAATCATGAAATAATATGTTAATTAATTTTACAAATCGTAATGTAATAGATTAATACAAATCGTAATACATAAAAAAAAAAAAAAATGTGGAGTAAGGGCGAAAAAAGGGGGTGGGTGAGGGGTATATCGGAGCTATATTTTTGAATATACCTTGTGCGATCAAAATTAAAGACATTTTCCTGAAATTATAAAGAACAAATAAATCAATATTTTAAAATTCTTTATGTCAAACAACGTTTTAAATGGGATGTTAAAGTATCAAAAAAAAAAAAGGTTCAATGTTTCGAAAAACAATTGGCGACGAAACCCTCTTTTTTCACGGGCGATAGTCTGCAGGTGGCAATTTTTATTGTAGACTAAAAACTAAAATATTTCCAAAGAAAAAGGTTAAATCTAGTAAAGTACATAGGACTTTTAAGAAATATTAATTGTTTATCAAACGGCATGGGGACTTCAATCGGAAAATCGTGTTTTTTACCCATTTATAACTTTTTCTTCGCATATACACTCTTGGATATCATTTTTGATTAGTTAAGGAAGACTTTTAGCCCATAAAAAAATGAAAAAAAAAATGTCCAAGGTAGTTTTACCTCTTAATTGACTTTAGGTGCCTTTGTATGATGTTAACGTATCGGCTATTTTCGGCTAGTAAGTCATGTGGTATTGCTAGGTAGTCTCCTAATCTGCAGTCAGTAAGTATGTGTTTAACTGTTAATGTCTCGTTACAACATGTGCATACCGGTCTTGTCTTTACATTAGATTGTTATAAGTAATGGCTTTGCATTAATAACCTCTCAGGTACAATTTGTATAGGAAATTTGATATTTGGATCTATAATAGTGATATTTGGATCCTTTTTCGTGTAAAACTTTTTAGCTGGCCTAGATGATAAAGCTATTCATTTCATTCGAGGTGTTATTGTAATAGACTTCCAGCCCTTTTTTTTCCGAATAACATTGTACGAGGCTGTATATTTTTCGCTGTAAATGTGCAGGGATTGGAGCTGTAGGTAGAGGACTATGGAAGAATCTAGGTTGAAGCAATGATGGGGATATCCATGGAAGGAAGGAAGTGGAGGGTCTTATAGGTATATATATAGATATGCTATTCCAGGGCTGGTCTCCCTACATCCAATCCTCGCTTTCTCTTATATCCGAGGCATTTTTGTTTCTTCTTCCGTGCCTTTCTTCTACTCTTCAATAGGCTTGTATGCCGCTTTTCTCGGCCGAGGGGCTGATTTCGTTGGACGCTGTACCGCTGGGAATATGCAATCCCTTCAGTGATAAGTATCTCGTGGATGGCCTTATCAGTGGTCGAGGCACCAAACCTATATATCAGGCCAACCCATAAGTAATTTGGGTTTATGTCGGTAGAATGTAGGATTTGTCGATCCAAGTTTTTCTGCTAGCTCTTCGACTGTTACAACAGATGAATTTTTTCTTCAGTCGCCTGCAGGAGTTCGTCGTGAAGCTCTGTTGGCCGACCTATACGTAGCTCGTCTTCAAGCTTGCGGTTTCCAGCGCGAAATAATTCTAACAATTTGTCGCTCACTAATGACATTTTCGCCATATACAAGTTTTCAATAAGTTGAAGCAGCATTTTCTCCTTTATCTAATTCCTAAAGCATAACATGGTGTAAGTGATGTCTTGGGAGATCCATTTCAAATTAAATTTCAGCATAAAATAAATAAATTTCACCAACCAAAACATGGCAAATAGAATTTTATTAATTGCTATAATAAACAAAAAATGCTGACAAAAATAAATTGAAAAGAAGGGAACATAAACAGACAGAGTATTAAAAACTGACATTACTTATGGGATGACCTGATACATATGGATGCTGCTAGCTGCCATGAGTGGTTGTTATTTTAATATATATCACGGCATTAATAAAGGTCCGTCAGGCAGGAGCTGCTTCACTAAGCACATTTCTGACAAAAGTGGTTGTGTTCCTCAATAAGTTGCTTGACATAACCTATATAAATTCAAAACAAACATGCATAGTTTTGATCTTTTCTTTGGCAAAAAAAAGAAAGATTTTTGACTTGTGTATTGCTGCATGGCCTACCATCTTACAGTTTAAGGCATTTTTTATAGCAGCAAAAGCTACCGAGAGGTTTCTGAAATTTTATCACTGTCTTGTTGGTGATCATCCGCACTTAAAATTGCATCTCATGCATTTCCAAGAACACCGTCGCGGTGGTAACTTTAAACGTCTCGAAAAAGAGGCATCTAAGTGACTTTTAGTAGGAGCCTTCTAGTAAACATAAAATCCGAAGCCTTGTAAGGCGTAGACCGACGAGAGGTATAGCGTGCATGAAGACCGTTTCACGATAATAATCCACCGATGATTGCACCACAATATCCTAAGTGCTAGTGTGTGCCCTCAAATTATTCTTGGAGTCATGAAATCCACACCGGCCGTAATCGGTCTTCGATCGGTTCTTGAATCATTTCTTGAGGATTCGAGATATTTTTTAGGGTTTTTATAAATTTTCTGTTATTTCCAAGTATTAAAGCAATTACAATAAGACTGATGAAATAAACCTCCTAACGCGAACAAATAGACGATACTTTAAAGTAAAGTGTAAATGAACGTGTGTCATAAAACAATTTAAGTGCCAGGAGATAGGGAAATGTATGAAATTTCGAACCACTTTATATTCCTAACTTATAAAGACAGCAGGCAAAGTCGGACTTTTCGATTTTCTCGAAGCCCCAAAGAAAAAGTATTAAATAATGCAGGTTATAATCAATCAAGATACCGAAGATGGATACCCTTTCATTTTGGCATAACAGGTCAGTTAATTCAATCACTCAAAATTGAAACTCAGGTTGCAAGAACCTATGTTGATTAATATTTCTGCTGTAGTTCTGGGCAACTTACTACTGCGTAAACCTTAAAGTCTTGAAGGCTCTCAGAGAGGCTGAGCGGACTAAGTATTTTCAGTGGAAAATGATGTTGCCAAAGCAATCGACATCTTTTGCAGTCCAAAATGCTGTGCGGTTAAAACATTTTAAATGAAGATACTTATTGTTGATCGATGATTTACAAAAAGTTGTGTTGGTAAATTTATTGTTTTTAAAAATATACTAGATTAAAATAAACGTATTTTTTTCTATATTTATCAGTTTGTATTAATTGAGCAACTGCTTAAAAAGTACGGTATTGTACTGTGTAGCGGGAGGAACCGCACTAATATTAAAAATATTTTTAACTAACATTATTGGTGTTTACAGCGATTAATATTAACTCATTAAAGTCATATCCAAATACAGTGTAGCTATCGGACAATCTCGCCTTAAGGCCTCAACAAGACGCCCAGGCTCTCGGCTATTACTATTGCCGTTAGAGCACGGCTCTTTGACTAACGGAATTCACGGTCAGCTATTCGTCTTTTGAGAGTTTACTCAGTAGACTAACCTAACGCTTTTCGTCTAATTATCCTTTATACAGAAATCATTAAACAAAATGGTATGTAACCACTTCCAACGAGAACTAGGTACCAAAATGGTATGTAACCACTTCCAACGAGAACTAGGTACCAAAATGGTATGTAACCACTTCCAACGAGAACTAGGTACCAAAATGGTATGTAACCACTTCCAACGAGAACTAGGTACCAAAATGGTATGTAACCACTTCCAACGAGAACTAGGTACCAAAATGGTATGTAACCACTTCCAACGAGAACTAGGTACCAAAATGGTATGTAACCACTTCGAACGAGAACTAGGTACCAAAATGGTATGTAACCACTTCCAACGAGAACTAGGTACCAAAATGGTATGTAACCACTTCCAACGAGAACTAGGTACCAAAATGGTATGTAACCACTTCCAACGAGAACTAGGTACCAAAATGGTATGTAACCACTTCCAACGAGAACTAGGTACCAAAATGGTATGTAACCACTTCGAACGAGAACTAGGTACCAAAATGGTATGTAACCACTTCCAACGAGAACTAGGTACCAAAATGGTATGTAACCACTTCCAACGAGAACTAGGTACCAAAATGGTATGTAACCACTTCCAACGAGAACTAGGTACCAAAATGGTATGTAACCACTTCCAACGAGAACTAGGTACCAAAATGGTATGTAACCACTTCCAACGAGAACTAGGTACCAAAATGACATTTTATTTATTTCTTAATCAACTTCAATGGTGATCTTATAATATTTTATATAAAATAGAAGAAATAAAATAATATACTAGAAGCCAAGGATCAGTAACAAACTTTAAAAAATAAATTACGCAGAATGAATAATAATACAAAAAATAAAGACTAAAAAAGAATACATAAAAAATTAATAAAAAATGACAGTAACCAATATCATTAATCATTCCATCAAAATTGGGAACATCTGAAGTTTGAGTTTTTGAATTTTTGCACACGTTTGATATTGAAAGTAAGATAGATAAATGGAGTAAAAGAAGTATTACAAAAACAAAGCCCATCTCAGCGTAATTCCGCTCATATCTGTAGTGTCACATGGAAAGCTTAGCAAAAAAACAGTTAATGTTTTATCTTAATCTTTCGTGAAAAATTGTAAACTCGTGTAATAATGTAAAATGAAATCTCAAACAAGCGAAATAAGAACTTAGGCACAACAAAAGGAAATGGACATTAACCTAAAAGGAAATTACTTCATTTAAGCATCTATTTCTCCGAATAAGATTGCTCTGTCAAAAATGATATGGAAAGAGTCTTAAAACGGGTGACGATCGGATTACATATGCAGGGATTTAATGGCTCCTGAGGAAGTGGCATGGAGGCCACGAAACGTGTAGGGCAGTCATAGAAAAAAGTCGTTCAAAAAAAGAAGAAGAAGTACATACTATATTTTTTTATGACCTACACCACATATATATAAAAAAATTATATTATACAGTTTATTAATGTGAATTGGCATTAATGCCCTAGAGGGTTGATATACCATCACAAAAAATATACCCTCCCCCCCTAGGCATTACACTAGTGACACAACTAAAAAAAAAAAAAAAAAAAAAAAAAAAAAAAAAAAAAAAAAAAAAAAAAAAAAATGAAAATGTGTCACTCTTGCCTATGTAGATGGAATAGTATTAAACAGGATCAGTGACACAAGTGGCGTACAAGATCTGAAGCTAGGTACATACGGTTTCCATCATTGATAAAGAGGTATTTACCAATGTTTTTTTATTGTCATAACTAAAAGACACCGACTTTTGAGTTTTGTCACTTTACTCAGAAGTATATGCATCAGTTTAACTTATGATGTTTGAAAACGTACATGAATGGAGCTTTGAAAAGTACGATGTTAGTAAGATATATGAAAACTTGTAAATTTCACGGTTCATCTCTCTCGTAGCGTGGAAAGGAGGGGTTGGAACGTGGCAGATAAGGGGACAATCTGATTGGCCGATGAGTCGGCCTTGCTCCAAGGCCATTGGCTCCCAGCAACCAGTCCGCTATATCCTCATTTGCTATTATAGAATACATGTTAAACCAGCCAGCCTCCTATCCGCTTCTTGTGCACTCAACAAAGATCGAGACACGTTCACGTAAAGGAATTAACAAGAGTTATCCACTTATTTCAATATAATACATATAGGATGGGCCAAAGCTTCAAGGTACTTACAGGAAATTCGATTCTGAGCAACAAATGTTTTATCAACATGGATCCGAAATGCTTTCCGGAGTTGCTGGAGCTAACTAAGAAAGATCGCTGAAGCCAATCTCCAACTGTTTATTTATGTATTTCTCGCATTAATTAACTATACACATATTTATATTTATGGGGGTGGTCCCAAAGTAGTGTTCAAGGTTCTCAAAGAAAATTCGATTCTGCCGAAGTGCTAGTTATATATATATACTTTTTTAAAAACGTTTATGGAGACTTAGCTAATGAAACCTTTCGTTTTCGACTACTCTATTTATTTGCGCCCGACATGTCTGATACCATTTTCGCCTTTCTTTATTTACAATGTGATCAGAAATTAAAACATAAATTGTTAAAATGTTTACATTGCACAAGAATGAAGTATAAGATAAAGGGGCATAGAACCCCCACCAGGATATCCTGCAGTGAGTCCTGCATTCCAGCTGCATAGCACAATCTTTACCCTTGAGTCAGTCAAGGCACGCTACAGACCGTTGTTGCACTTACATCGGTTATCTTTTTATATATACTTCGGATAATGAATCTTATATATATATATATATATATATATATATATATATATATATATATATATATATATATATATATATATATATATATATATAGAGAGAGAGAGAGAGAGAGAGAGAGAGAGAGAGAGAGGGAGAGCCTTTTTGCGAAGACCACATCCAGTTACTTCTGAAGTAGCAGTAGTGATTTATAACAGTTACTCGTATTCGCTGATAAGCTTACTGATCAGCTTAGAGGTTCTTTGCTGGTTATCTATTACTACTTGACTCGTTATCTACGGTTATAATTCATATTAGATAATGGCAAGCAATATTTATTAATAAAAAAGTTAATATGATCAAAATCATTTCTCTCAATCACGAAAAAAGTTATTAAGCCTTAAAGTTAACTGTTTTGTAGGAATCCTCCAATAGGAAGGCAAAGGAGTTATGCGCATGCGCTGAATCACTGATACAATCACTACTGCTACTTTAAACGTAACTGGATGTGGTCTTCGCCAAAAGACCACACACATATATATATATATATATATATATATATATATATATATATATATATATCTCGATGAGCGCATATATAAAAAAAATTAAAATACCGGTTAGGTGACCCTGAGGTAAAAAATGTCACTGAAACTTTGGTTTTCATCCAACCCCTAGTATTCCAGGGCACATAAAAACCATACTTTAGCTGGCTACTTTACACTAGGGGACAAGCCAATTTTTTGGGCCGGGAATATGTCCGGGACAACTGATATAACAATAACTGGTAGCTGCGTAAATCGAAGAATGTCCAAAGGTTTCCAAACAAGAGATTTTCCCACGGTGTCCATAGAATCGTAATAATATTTCCTAAAATGACCCATGATATTTTACACCTTGAGAAAATCATTAGTGATAATACTTTCGAAGTTATGAGCAAAAGAAGTACAAAATGAACGTAATTCTTTCACTTTTCTTTCAGGATTTTTTTACTTTTTTTTTCTACTTTAATAAATATAATTTTAATTGTTCCGAGACTATTCCCGCAAACATTAGCTTCCCCCTGACATTATCCAACATACAACTAAAGCGCCATGGAATATAGGCATTTATTGCTATAGAAGGCTGCTTCGAAAGATCTAAATTATAGATTTTTAAGAAAATCTGAAAATTCGTATTAGCCGATTCCAAAATATTCCTGAACTTCTTGCAAGCACATTTTTATAATTAAACACACATATTCATTTGTCGTTTCGCGCTCTGTCGTGTCCACAAACGGTCCAATTTTGATGAAAATGGACACAAAAATACTATATGTACATCAGAAGGTCGAGTTGGATAAACGGTCGCATTCGCATACCGGAAAACTGTGCTTTCCACGAGAAAACGTACTTTTTTTTATTTATTAATCTTTTAAGGTGCATCAATTGCTGGGATCATTAGCACCGTTCCTTTCGTACTTTTTTTTTTTATGAGTTTAACGGCGTATCAACTCTTGGGCTATTAACGCCGGGCTATCTATAGGTAGCCGCCCTTTTTTAATGCCAACAGCACGTGGTCGATCACCCATTCAGGTACTGGCCACGCCCGACGTCGCTTAACTTCGGTGATCAACGGGAACCGGTGCACCTTCCGTACTGTTTCACTTTAAAAAACGTCTAGGTATTTTTGCATTAAGGCGTGGGATTTAACCAATTCCCAATTAACCGTTTGCAAGAGTACTTGAAAAACATGCAATTTCTGTTTTCGATACTCAAAATTGACAAAGGATCCACGGAATAATCCTTGCAAGTGGCGGGCTAAACAGCTGTTCTTGAGAGGCCCTTGAAGTAAGACCCCAAACGGCTGATTTGAGGCCAAGGTCAGTAGGAAGCGACATCTTTCGGGAGCAAGTTCAACCATCCCTCATTTCCAGGGTGTCAACCCTCAAATATACTCCGGTCCCTCCGGTACCCTCAACTTCGGGTGTTCATTTTCTACAAGCAGCATCGACTGTATCAAATCTAACACCTTTTGATACACAAATATTTCGTACAAAAGTAGTATTTCAAATTTGTGAAGTCATTGTACTGGCTACCCAGACAATAACATTACCCCGAAATGCGTTTTGCTCAAGACCTATTTAAATTGAGTTCCTCTTATTGGCTGACGTACTCATTCTTTCAAGGAATGATTTTGTGAGAAAAAAAAAAATCATTGTCTTTGAAATAATAAGAATGCTGCCTAATAAAATGGTGGAAAGTTGTGGCCACATGGTCTGGTGGAATTTTTAAATGTTTAAAAAGAAAGTAAAAAAGTGTTATTTATAGAAGATGGAAAATCCTATAGTTTTAAAGTCTTAGATGTAATGTGATGACAAGCCCTTGTGAAAATAGGGTGATTATATGTGGATTAAGAAAGGAAGGTAATATAAGTTAAAGATAGTTTTAAAAATTTTTACATTGTATGGATAAAAAAAAGGGGTAATTTTTTAATGTAATTTAAATACATGTAATTTATTTTTCTTCTAGTTAATGAGGATGGCCATGAGGCCGAAACGTTTAAAATGAGGAATTGTAACTAGTTCATCAATATATTTGGCTGAGGTTGAGGATCAATAAATAAAGTATATATGGAAAGAATGCTGCAGCTAAAGTTGGCTTGAGCTTTATTAAAATTCAATTAATTTTGCATGTATAATGCACTAAGATGATCGTCTAATATAAAGTAATAAATATCGATAATTTATATTATTTATTATTAGCTAAGAAAACATTTATAAATATATTTTATATTCACAATTCAAATTGCTATTTATGAACGCCCTCCGTTCCAAAGGCACTATACATATATTCTTATGTGTTTCGACACGCTGAATCAGAATCCGGAGTCCGTTTCACCTCATCACGTCAGGTTTAAGAGCATTTGAAGGTCAAATTTTGTATGAAATCGTTTACGAAGAAATAAATAGAGCTTCCTTGGTTTTGAGGGTCGCTGAATTCGAATCCGGGGTCTGTTTCGCCCCATCGGCACAAAATCAAAGTCATTTCAAGGAAAAATATGTCTATTTTGTAAAAAAATAATTTTGACTGCAGATTCATTTCTTGCAAAATAAACACATTTGTCCTTGAAATTACCTTGCTTTTGCCCCGATGTGCTGAAAAAGACCCAGGATTGGAATTCAGCTACCCTCAAAAGCATGGAAGCCCTATTCATTTCTTCTTCTACGACTTCATACGAAATTTGACCTTCAAATGCTCTTAAAACCTGAATCCGGATTCGGATTCAGCGAGTCGAAATACATAAGAATATATGTATGGCGTCTTTGAAAAATACCTCTTATTTTCTTTTGTGTTTCACTAATTGTAAATGAACTAGCGTATATGGGAAATAACTATTTATGAATCAATTCGATCTTGAGGTAAATAATCATTTTTGATGAAAAACTGTATTTGATGAAAATAATCACTATTTGTGAATAAACTGGATTTCAAGGGAAATAATCTTTTTCATGAAACTGCAGTTTTTGACAAATGAATGTCTTGGTCTGATTGACATTTCAAGGCTCACAGATTGTTTTAATTTCCAAGTTAATTATTGTAAAAAAACAAGTAAATGTTTGAAATAAATTTTGTTAGACCGAGAAAATAATAGTTCTATTAACGTTTGTTGCAACAATGTTAAATAAATGAGTTTCATGGCTGTTTAAAACTATTACAAATAATATTTAGCTTATTGAACTGAATTCCGAGTTCTTTAAAAATCTAATTGTTATTACTCTCAGGGAGATTCTTTCTCATTTGTTGTACCCGAGTCGCCTCTTCAGTAAAATAAGATACAATACTTGAGTAGTTGCATTCAGAAAAAATAAAAAAAAGTCCGACTCGCAGGAACTGCGTCATCTTAGCGCGGTTCCAGTTCATTTTTTTTTTTTTTTTATTTATTTTTTTTTTTTTTATTTTTTTTTACGGCGCATCTACATCTAGGTCATTAGCGCCGACATCCAGGGTGTAGCGAGGAATTTTACCAGCGAGCCGTGGGATGATAAAATTCCTGCCGGAGGTTGGGAATCGAACCCACCATCTCCCGCTTATGAATCCAAGGCGCTAGCCATTAGACCACGGGAGACCCCGGTTCCTGTTCATATCCCTATTCTCATTTGAAAAGCATCGAATAGAAACAAATAATATTTTCCTCGGCCTTTGTTCAAAGGGTTTTATGGCTATACATGGGTTGGGGCCGGAAGACCCTAGAAACCTCTTCTACCGATACTTCATTTCATACGTTTCAATGAATTGGAAAATATCAAAAATTTTCACATATTCCTGTGTTCTTTTACTATAGTAATAATTCTACAGATAAAATCAATTAAAAAATAAAATAAAAAAACCAACAGCATAAAGGCAATTGAAAATATTCAAAAGACGTCATCGAATCTTTTTCTCTTGGCAAGCTATATTTCTAACAATGAATTGTTTTTCTTATTTTGCCTAATCTGTTTTATTGTAAAATACATTATCCAACTATAAGCAATTAAAAAATAACAAGGAATAAAAACAGACAATTTTTCCAATTTTCTCAAAAACGGTTAAAGCTATCGCCTTGAAAATGGTTTCATTCGTTTTCCTAGCCATAATAAAACCTATAAAACGAGTACTTACAAGCTTATGAACTCAAAAACGTAAGCGTTACGATTTTTTTTTTGCGCGAATTTCGCCCCAAACACCACCTTCCAGTGGGCGGATTTTGCTGGTTAACGAACTTGACCTCTCAAATCGGGCGACAGATTTTTGTACCAAATTTCATCAAAATCGGACCGAAATCCGCGAACAGACAAATATATATATATATATATATATATATATATATATATATATATATATATATATATATATATATATATATATATAAATATATACATATATATATATATATATATATATATACAAATTTTAACCACCGTTATTTTCGGTCTCTAGGGGTTCTGAAACGCGAAATTTTCTAGTCGGCACTTCCGGATTGTTTCATGAGATCAACCTTATAAGCGGGGTTCCTCCCTATGGGGAGGGAGGAACCGCGCTAAAAACTATGAGGACATTGAAGGAGTTCATTGCACGATTGGCCGTGGTCAAGAAGAGGAAATGTCAGATGAGTATTATAATGGTGAGGTTGGACCTCGACGGAACATGTGATTGTCACGTAACATAGTAAGTAGTTTTGTCATAGGTCAGTTATCCTAATTCTCAACTCAGTTATCCTGAAATAATTTGCCATCTACACGTCTTCATTTATTAGGAAAACTAACTTCGACCTCTATATTGTACAGTGGTTTACATTTCCATCCATGTCGGGATACCAACTCTGGCCTTATATGACTATAACTATGTCATAACTGACTCAAGATGCAAATCCATTAAATTGATAAAAAATGGCAAGATATGATGTGAAGGACAATAGCAATACACCCAAACGTTCGAACGGAAGGATCTTGGTTGAAATTCTAGTCTGGAGAGTTAATGATTCGTCAGCTTTGAATGTTTCGTCAAACGTTCAATGGAGAAAGCATGTGTCTTTCAATAGAAATAATCTTCTTCCAATTTTTTTTTTATTTTTTATTTTTATTTATTAGGAGATACAATGCACTTCCTACACAAATCATTAATATCACATATATACACATGGGTCAATTTAACAATTGGGCGTCTCCTTCAACCTCGTTATTAAGGCTTGCAAACCCTAGTTCCTGTGCGTCCTTAAATTCATTATATACAAGATGTTACCCGGCGTGCTATGCAACACCTACTTTCTGCATCTGTAAAAGCAAAAATAAACTAGAAGCCAAATAATTAATATTAAAATCTAATGACGCAGATCTGTAACAATTTTAGATCATTGTTTCGAACTTGTGATCTCCGAACTGTGAGTCATAGACGATTTTAACCTAGCCTATGACTCTCCTCGTGTACCACGTTTGGTCAAAATCAGTCAAACGGTGTGGATTTGTATAAGGAACAAACATACAGACGGACAGCTGATAGACGTTTTTGACCTAGCCTATGACACTACCCATATCACGAACTTCCTGTATGCAAAGTTTAGTCAAAATCGGAAGAAGGGTGTGGATTTTTATAAGGAACGAACATAAAGACAGACAGCTGGTAGACGTTTTTGACTTAGCCTACGAGACTTCCCATATCAAGACCTACCAGTAGTCCAAGTTTGGTCAAAATCGGTCAAACGGTGTAAATTCGTATAAAGAACAAACAGACAAACGGACAAACAGATAGACAGGTGATTTTTATATATATAGATAACCACATTTTAAACAATAAATTATTTAAGAAATAAAACATACTTCATATATATTATTGTATTTATGCTTCTACGGATCAGGTAGGACCACACGAAGTACAATTAACGCTGTTTTGACGTTTGAAGTTTGATTTTCTTTCTTTGATCCGTAAGAGGCAACCAGAAAATTCCGCGTATCTGAAGCAATAATCATGAAAATAAAGGTGTTTCATTTTTCGTGTCTGACAAGATGTATCACCAAAAAAGTTGTTAAACCATGCCAACCGAATGTTTCTATATGATTTTCTTCCAGGGTTATGCTGTTGTAATAGGTTATTAAAAAGAAACCTGTTCTCGTAAAAAAGCCCCATTTTCCTCTACTTGTGCACATTTTTTGTCAACGTTAGCTTACTTTTTTTTTAATCACCATTAACTTGGCTGAAACAGAATTCGCTTGGGTTTTTGTTAATCGCTTTTAACAGTATAATTAATTTGCCAGTAAAACAGAATAAAGTAATATGAGTGACAATTTTTTCTGTCTGTGAGCTGAAGTCGATCAGGATCTATGGATATTTTTTCTGTGTAAATATTGGCGCATTTAAATCAGATATCTATAATGCTTCTGTGGAACACAACCCTTTTTTTAACATCTAAGAAATAACGAAACATGTTTCATTTTATTAAATGTCCCTCACCCATTAAGATTAGAATGTATCAAAATGAATACAAATGTTCCCTGATTGTAGTAGTGAATAAACAGCTTGAACTTTAACTTAGCCAAGAGAGACTACAGAAAGAGCAGCTAGAGATGATGAAAGAGCTGCAAGTCACATCATAAATACTTCCTGTTTCTTAAAGCGATATACTCGGCCTTGAAAAGAGCCTATATGGCAGAAAGTTGGAATCACGTGGATACATTCTATGAATGAAAGAGTTGGACATGTGTGTGAGTGAGTAGTACTATGGGAAGACAGCTGTTGATAGATGTGCCCATTCATCTGTCCTGCTCGTCAAAACTTTACTCCATCCATTCATGGCTTTTTAGAGCCATTTCCCTGACAGCTATTTTTTCCTATCGATTTAGCCTAGTATCAGGCCTAACCGCCCTGCATTTTCCGCTGCTAACTCACTGAAGTATTCAACTACATATTTCATTCATTGATCAGTTTTTCCTTTTTTGGGGGGGGGCATGCTAACCTAAAGGTCATTAATGCCATTAAAGAAACTTTTATTATATTTGATAGCAGTTTATTAGTTATTAGTTGATAAGGTTTCCTTGTATTTTCTATTGAATTATACAAACTAGGTACATAGTGGAGCTGAATTTATAAATGACTTGCCACATAATTCTCACGTTTATGAACAAATACGCACACGCATGAGCGTACACAAACATACACTCTAACTCACCTTCATTAACACTCACAAATCCGTCCTTGCACTTATATTTTGACACATACATATAACGTTCACACAAAACATGTTCTATTATATTGAGTATTTAATTATTGTTATGTTTTTAGATTTTATTAAGAAGTTCAGTATTTTCTACGGAGTTAATTAGTTTCCCCACATTATCAGCCTCGTCTCCAAGGAGTTCATAATGACTGATAGTTTTAATTTTTCACTACTTCACTCATATATCGGTCGTTCTTTGCATTCAATGAATGTTTACTGCACAGTTTTAAGAGCAATTTACATATCAATTACATACTATGGACTAATGTGACTAAATTTTTTGCCAGTACATAAAAAAAAAAAAAAAAAAAAAAAAAAAAAAAAAAAATATCGGTTCATTAGAAGTTTAGGTATAGTCCGTATTCAGGTCAAAATGAATTAACCCGCCAAATGTTCGGAGATCGGTTCTTACTGCTAAAGGCACTGAACAGAATTTATTCACTTCGTTCTATTCAAAACCAAAACAAAGGGTTTTTGGATGTACTCTGTCCATGTGGATGCTTATATTATTCATGAAGATTAATAAACAAAAGTTTCATGTTTTTTTTAAATATTTTTTAAGTTTTTTAGTACGTAACATACACATCATGCCGGAAGAAAATTAATTAAAAAAATAATAATTGAATCAGCTGCTCAATACAAATATAGAAGATCAACACTTTTTTTCAAATTTTTATATGGGTTTTTGTAAAACAATTATTCAGAAATTTAGAGTATACTTCCCTCCTTTTTAGGAATTTGCTTAGTTATGTAGCTCCTGCGTGAAGGCCTTCTACAGGATTGTGACCTACATAACTTCCGAACGTGTGGAAATTTATTATTATTTTTATCAACTTCTCATACTCAGGCAATGCTCCATCTCTTGCATTTCTTCTTAGTATCCTGTCGATAACATATATCGATGTATTTAGTCTAACGTTGTCTGAGCTGCATCCTCCTTTCAAAAGTTAACTTTTTAAAAAAATCAAATACTGCATTGTAGCATGAACTATGTTTTCTTATGAGGAATGAATGTTGAATGTTTCTTTCAAAGTTTTTCCTTTGTATAAGGATGAGAATGTAGACGGCCTTGTTCAACATACAACAGGAACTATAAGGACGAACAAGGGAGCGGGATTGGCATGGAGGTAAAAAGTCCGTCACGCAGGAGCTGCATAACTAAGCACTTTCCTCAGAATTTGGGTAGTGTAGACTGCTTTCCAGAACAATTTGCTTAAAATATCCTACATAAATAAAATAAAAACGTGAATAGTTCTCATTTTGTAATGAGTAACTGATCAACTACGTAATAAATACAAAAATCCTCATATTATCGTATTTTGATCTAACGCAGGAACAGGATACAGTCACTCTAGTGGTAGAAAGCGCTCCTTGCGGCGGCTTTGTGAACCTACGTCTGCCGGCTTTTCTATTCAAATATATTACAAATTAAACCCCCGCTTTCCGATTGACCGATTCAGCTCATTTTTACAACACTTCTTTCTCATGAGTTACCCACGACGTATACCGCGTTTCGTTACAATACAGCAGAAATTACGACCGGTATGAGTATATTAGGAATTTGGGTCCGGAGTAAACCCCCCCCTTCTAATGAACCGATTTAGTTTATTTTTACAACACATATTTACCTGTGGATTAGCACTACGAATACCGAGTTTCGTCGAAATATACCAAAAATCACGGCTGGTAGTGGCGAATTGGTATTGTGGGTCCGGAGTAAACCCCCCCTTCTAATGAACCGATTTAGTTCATTTTTATATCTCACTTTTCTCTCTATATTACCACTACGAATACCAAGTTTCGTTGAAATATAACAAATATTACGGCTGACATAGTCAAATAAGTGTTTTGGGTCCGGGGTAAACCCCCCCTTCCGGTGGACCGACTTTAGTGGTTAACGAACTCGTTCAATCGTTTGCTAATTGAATGCTATATACCAAGTTTCGTGACGAAAAAACAAAAACTCTGGCCGCTATCGTGTTAACAGACACATATATATATATATATATATATATATATATATATATGCATATATATATATATATATATATATATATATATAAATTTTAACGGGGGTCATTTTCGGTGTCTACTAGGTAGGATCGATAAAGATTTGAAGAAATTTTTCAAAAATTCCGTCATGAGTCCAACCTCAATAGCTACTTTCCTTCGGAGGAAAGTGCTAAAAGGCAGCGTTGTGCACCTGCTGACGTAGAGGTAGGTCAGGAAAGGACAGGAATGACGTAATAAGCTGTCTAGGGCTTCTCCCTCCTCCTGGAGACGGGGGAAACAACACCCCAGATGGAATAAAGCACCTGACTCCGTGAATCACAATGTCTTTAATTGGTACTGAGAAATATCGATTTAATTCTACGATTGTTGTGCTTAAAAAGACCCTTCAAGTAGCAAAGTCTCGCATTCTGAAACATTAACAAGTCGGGAACATATATAGTATTAATGTTCCCGACATGAGTGTTATTTTAGGTAAATAATCTAAAGGGTTAGGTCCGCCAGTAAATGTAATATTGTCATACCTGTTGGTAGAGTCCGTCGTCACTGGCATCTGTGAGAGTATTGTGGGCGAGCACTTTCGACGTAAACACATCATCCTCAAGCCAATGCTAAGTTAGTACTTACTGAATGACATACTTACGTCGTAAGCGCTCGCCCATAGTACTGTCACCGATGCCAGTGACGACAAACTCAAGCTACAGGTATGACAATAGTACTGTCACCGATGCCAGTGACGACAAACTCAAGCTACAGGTATGACAACAGTACTGTCACCGATGCCAGTGACGACAAACTCAAGGTACAGGTATGACAACAGTACTGTCACCGATGCCAGTGACGACAAACTCAAGGTACAGGTATGACAACAGTATTATTTTAATTGAGAATTCTCCTTCATGTGAAAGCTAAATCTCTTCTCATATTTTTTTTTTCTTTCTTATTTTGAATCAAGATTGTTTGATTCAAGCTTAATAAATACATTTTCCTCTAAATCCTTCAAAATAAAGACAAGTGGGATTTAAAATTAAAAGGACAAACCAGACACCAAGTAATTGACTATAGAACAAATGACAATTCTGTCATAACACAAGTCAACAAATTTTAACTTTTTGGAAGTAACACGGAAGTGAACCACCATTTTGGGGATTTTTGGGTGTGCTGAATCAGAATGTCACATTAGTTTTTTTTCTCTATACGTCAAGTTTTTAAAATCTAGGGCTCTATTTATAGAGGATTATATCATGGGCGTATAGAAGAGGGGGCTGCAGCCCCCCCCCCGAAATTTCGATTTGATCGGTAAAAAATTCATAAAACCCTTAAAAATAAATTAAATAAGATCATTTAGTTCATAAAACATATTCTATTTTGAGTGTAATAGCGTTTAAGTTGGTTAAAACTCTTTCAAGATCTAAATTGTTAGTATTCCATACACCGGAAATGGTCTCAGCTACACCACAAAAAAAAAATAAAATAATAAAATTTTTACTGCTGCACCGCTGTTGGTTTCGTTCTTTAGAACGTTTTTTTTTTGTACTTATTTCACCGTTCAATTGGTTGTTTTGTTAATTTTTTTTAAATGCATTGAAATGTGTATTCTATTTTTGTATTGACTTACATAGCCTTCCTTAAGAATGAGGCAGAATGCTTCTATGTAACTTCTGGCAGTTTCCTGTGCCTTGTGACACCTAAAATATTGCTATTATACAAGATACATTTCTCATGAAAGATGAAAACAACCAATAACTTTTTCTGTTCCCTTACAAATAAAAAGCACAACCCATATGCGTGTGTATGACTCTAGGAATAAGAAAGGAAACGCGCTAAGTTGACGCATTCCTGCAAGTCGGACGTTTTCTCATTTACATGAAGTTAAGTCGAGTTATATCCTCGGTAAGTCGATGCTCTATAAGTCAAACAGTAGGTAAGTTGGATAATTTATAACGGTCCCTTGGAGATCGGCTGAACGAGAGTCGTCTTTATCTCTTTTTTAATCCATTTTAGGGCTCATCGACATAAATGCAAAGGCCTGAAATAGATAAATTAAATGTTCGAAATTAAATACACACAAGAGCACGTTGTGTGCTCACAAAATTTACTTAGCTTTTTCACTTATCTTTGTGGAAATACAACCGAAAGTACTGGACTTGAGTTAGATCTTATGTAGTAGAGGTAGTAGTAGTAAAGTAAATTTTATTATATATAGATACAAATAATGGGTACCTGAGATATATACCTGACAGGTTCGGTATTATGTTTATGCCTAGGTATTTTTTTTTTTTTTTTTTTTTATTGAAAAAATATTAACAGATTAAAATACATATTACTTAAAAATAGTGCACCTACAGATCACTACACTATAATTTTAGTGCTATAATGATGGAAGAACAAGATTGTTTATACGGGAGATAAAATAGTTCTGCTTGCCCGTCCACTGGTGCCTAGGTATTTATATTCATTTACTACTTCCATTTTCCACCATTTCTGAAAATCATGGCTTTAGATTTATTCAAATTCTCTGATAAGTTCCAAATGCTACAGTATTATCTTTTGGAGTATTATCTATCATCTTTTGGAGTGTGGATTTACTATCACTACGGAACACAGGGGTCTCACGTGGTCTAGTGGCTAGCGCGCTGGATTCATAAGCGGGAGATGCTGGGTTCGATCCCTACCGGCGGCAGGAATTTTCTCATCTCAGGGCTCGCTGAGAAAATTCCTGGCTGCACCCTGGATGTCGGCGCTAATGGCCAAGAATTATGTCGATGCGCCGTAAAAAAAAAACTAAGGAACACAATGTCATCAGCAAAAAATAAACTTCCTATCGTGGTATTTTCTATTTTTATCCCTCTACCGACATACTCAGGAAAATCCAGTATGAAAGAAATAAACAGCAAGGCACTTAAAGCATCTTCCTGTGTAACTCCTTTTTTTTTTTTTTTTTTTTTTCAAAATATTCAGAAATGTTATCATTTACCAAAAACCTGACGTTGTATTACTATACAACTGCTGAATGATGTTAATTAATTCTTATCGACAAAGTGTTGTTAGACGAGACATGTTAGTCACTCCATGACAGTTGTTTCTAGACTGTATTGAAGGAAAAGGTTTGGGTTATTGATTGAAAGCAGAGATTGAGTGTAGTATATTCATCAAGTCAGTAGGATTCCTCATTGATAATGATTGATTGAAACGGCCGTTCAAGGCCGTACAATTATAGGGCAGGGAACTCCCTTCGATCGGCGGCCCTTGGAAGCTATCATGACCAACCTCAAGACTTTCCAAAACGATCAATTTGGTTTAACTTAAAGTTTATAGCCCTGTCTACTAGGTACTTAACAACAAATATTAATACAATTTATGCGTCAAATCAAGACAAACCATAGGGCGAAAGAGCGACTCGTTTTCACAACAATCTTAACAGCTTAATGAAATTAAAAATTACGCAAAAAAAACATGATTTTTTATACCAATTTAATTACTTACTAATAAAGCTCAATCAATGAAGCATTGTAAGGCGTAAAAACAAATCTATACATTTATTATTGTTCATAACATTACCCGAGTGAACTCTGGCTTCAATGAATCAGCCCAACAAACGCACAATCTACCCAAAATAAATAATAAACTGTAGTGGATGTAATAATAGCTAATGTAAAAATGAAGTTAATACATTTACGGTTAACTGCTTTTATATGTATATATATATATATATATATATATATATATATATATATATATATATATATATATATACACACACACACAAATTTGAACCACCGTTATTTTCGTTCTCTAAGTGCCTGAAACGTGAAATTTTCTAGTTTGCTCTTCCGGATTGCGTCATGAAGTCAACCTTATAAGCAGGGTTCCTCCCCTAACTATATATATATATATATATATATATATATATATAAATCAGTCCCGTAACAGGCCACGAGGACCCAGAGGGGCAGATACTATAGAGGTATCTGATTCATGACCATACGGCACACAAGGGAGATAGTGGTCAGTACTATTAGCATTAGCACCCAAGGTACCCATTATTAAATTAATTAAAGGCTGGGTTGGCCTAGGGGCGGTCAGGGAGGCAGAATTCAACCCATGAGCGAAGACACTAGAAGAAAAAATCTTAGTGCTCGCTCGGGAATTGAACTCAGGTTCTCCAACTTATTAGTCCAGTGCTTTACCACTGAGCTAACCTCGCCCCCATATATATATATATATATATATATATATATATATATATATATATATATATACATATATATATATACGAATATTATGTATGTGTATTTTTATGATTTCTCTACATAGAATCCTGATGAATACAATAGTTTTTCGAAAGACCTAGTGTCTATACAATATCTTTGGAAAGGACGATTATGTTTCTCCTGTAAATATGTATGTATATGTATATGTGTAAAATATTTATATAATATTTATGTATACTTTTAGCTAATTATTAATTCATAAATTGATTAATTTTACTTTGGGAGTAATGGAATACGACAAAAATGTTGTGCTTGCTCCATGGCCCAATTAATAATTAAATAATGTTAGTATGTTTAATGTTGTTATGTTAGGTGAATATACAAATGTTGGTGTAAATAGCACAACGGTAAATACTTTATAATTCTTTAATCTGTGCTCAAATCTGCTGCTAAATTCATTTTGTTTTATGCTGTCTTCAAACTTTTGTTGTATTTATTCTCTAAATTACTGATATTTGTGGACACATAAATATTTTTGTCTTTGTTGTTTTAATCAGAGGAAATCGCCGTCTTTGCGGGGCTCTTTAAAAAAAAAAAATTAAAAACTATGTAGGTAGATATAAGTTTATATATATATATATATATATATATATATATATATATATATATATATATATATATACATATCATTGGATACCTCAATGTTCCTACAAATTCATTCATAGAAACAACTCCATTCGCTACATTTTATCAAGATTTGCTCGAACGTTCCCAGAAGGGTAGTGTGAAGAACCATTTCTGAGACATAAATTTTAATAATGATTAACATTTGATAGGCATTTTCAATAAATAAATACGAATCATATGAGTGTATTACAACATTCAAATATAGCCAGCCAGGAAGTTGGCTCTTGGAGAAATTCCAAAACCAGAAATAAGGAAGGTCAGAGTAATTAATGATAATTAAATTGTAAAAATCCTACGCTGAATTAATATCTTAATTTGGAATTAATTGAGATGCATATTATTTCGCTGTTGTAATTATAACACTGATTTAGGTCTTCCAAGAGTATTTTCTGCGGCTGGACGGAGTCCAAAAGCTTCTAAAAATATTTTCTACGCATTTATCTTTCTCTGAAAAAAGGATAAAACAAGGAAGATAGAGTTGAGACAAATCTAACAGATAATTGAGGATGTATTTTATTTCGCTTTGTTTTTCTTCGCCTTTATCAAAAGTGCCTAAAATTTGTTTCTCCGCCCCTTCTATTGGCATGGTTTTGGACACCTTGATGAATATTTGTCTAAAAATTCCCAGACCAAGGATGTGGCGTCCTTTTTGTCTTTATTTTCAGCACCACAGCTAGACCATTTATATTTTATAAAACTACTCCTAATAGAAAATGTATTTGTTGTAAAAATATTTCAGTTTAAACAAATATTTATTTTTCCCTCACATTTATTTTTGTACCAAAACGTTCTTCTATAATTATTATAAAGTCCAATTATAACTGGTACATTTTATAAGATGCGTAATAAATTGGTTCACCAAAATTTATTTATTTAAATTATTATGAGTTTCGCGACGGAGGCGATTGACTCATAAGAACAGCAGAATCGAAGTCCGTTATAGTAGTAGTCAGGTCGTAACATTAAAAAGAATTGAACTTAAATAAAACAAAAGAAATGAATAGAAAAAAAAATTTAGTCAAATTCATATGAATAAATTATTACATATTTCATTTTATATAACGTTAACAATTATTTATTTCAGGCGAATCGCCAAAGTTTTTAAGCCGGATAAATAAATGTTAAAATACATTGTTCCTTTCTTGACTCTTCCTCTCCAGTTTTCAGCAGCGCCCGCAAATTTGGCATCTACTGTGTTTCCCAGATTTTGGTTGATGGGAATCACAGTGTTTGTGTCTTGCTAAATTCAGGACAGGAAGCGTCAAGATAGAAAACCCTGAAAAATTACCTTTGTACGGCAGGAATGAATGGAAATTTGGCTGATATTTGTTATTTTATTGTGTTTTATATATTTAATCATTACCATGTTTATATTGTTCTTTATATAGCATATATTTTATTATATTCTATTGTTTATTATGCCAGGCAGGTGTATTCGATGTTTGTTTGTTTAGAGACCTGGTAGACGTGAGTCTAAGGCGTATTCACTCCGTGCCTAAGGTCCTAGGTGGATTTTCTTTCAAAAAAAGAAAAGGCATCACCCCTATCCTGGCTAGAAAAGGGTGGTAACCTATAGATAATCCTTCCTAAAATTGGTTGTCAATAATAAATGGTCGTTAGAATTTTAAATATTTTTAAGGCTTAAGTCATATAGCATGTACCTAAATTGTTAGCATGTTGTTTGTTTTACTCTATTTTGTTAAATAAACTCTATTATTGGGGCATGTAGTTTTTGTTTTATTTTATGGTTAGAGCTTCTGAAATGTAAGCACGTTGTAAACACTCCTTAATAACAAAAAATCTTACCATGGTGGTAACTCAAAAATACACGTTTCTGGCGTATGATATTAGCGTACGATAGCTACCTGAACAAGTTCGTATCTTTTACTGTGTCCCTTTATTCATCAGTCAAAAATATTTCCCATTTTTAACATGCCACCTCTGCGAAAACGCACTTTTTCCAGGTGGGGACTTTTAAGGGGCTTTCAAGAATTGCTAAGGGGCGAGGTTAGCTCAGTGGTAGAGCACTGGACTAATATACAGGAGGACCTGAGTTCAAATCCCGAGCAAGCACTAAAGATTTTAGTTTATTGTCTCTTCGTTCGTGGGTTGGATTCGGCGGCCTACCTGATCGTCCCTAGGCCAACCCAGCCTTTATTAATTTATTAATGCGTACCTGCAAAGGGGAAAACAGGCGGCCGAAGCATAGTACTGAAGACAAACTATCTCCCTATTGTGCCGTATGGCCAAGAATCGGATACCTCAACATTATCTGCCCTTTTGGAGACTTGTGGCCTGTTACGTGCGACTTTTTGAAGAATTGCTAAGCGCACGAATCATTTCGGGCTGGTGAATCGTTTCCTTGAACAAAAGTTAACACAATACAGTTTATATACCTTTATAATATAAAGAATATCCTGAAGAAGTCTTACTGGTCCGCAAAACCACCAATATAACAGCAGACCTACGACAAAGTTTAATGTCCCCACGGTTGTGAAAGACCATGTTCGAACCAATACAAGGATCCCAGGGCTGTAAGAGTCCGATTAAAGGTAAAGCAGACGAGCCACCTGTTAGAACCTTTAGCTGGTGTTTTGGCAGCGATTGGTACCCGTAGGGATGAATGAAAGTCTTCAGGTGATTACTACCGTGCATGCTTCTTGGCAATCCTCCCAGAGAAACTCACAGGAGAATCAACCCTTTCTTTGTCTTCCCGGCTGTTAACGGGTTAAGGTTACACACTCTATTTGAAGGAATAATGATGCCTAAAGATAAAGTGATCTTCTTGGGCTTAAAATATGGTATAACCAACAGGCATTTTTGGCTCAATGAGTTTAGGGATATTAAATATGTGGTAGCTTCATGGCCTTTCATTTAAAACCCAAGCTAATATACAGGAGTGTTAGTTATCACAATTATAATTTTAATCCAAATTTACAAGGAAGATTAAATGTCTTAGACAGGTAGATAATTTGTAGCAGTTATCCACTCTAAAACAATTACAGACACATTTTTAGAATTTAAAGTTGATGCATCAACACAATAAGCTTTCCTCCCTCCCTCCATAGGGAGGAACCTCGCTTATAAGGTTGATCTCATAACGCTCTCTCTCTTGACGCAATCCGGAATTGCCGACTAGAAAATTTTGCGTTTCAGAACCCCTAGAGACCGAAAATGATGGTGGTTCAAATTTGTATATATATATATATATACATATATATATTTATATATATATATATATATATATATATATATATTTATATATATATATATATATATATATATATATATATATATATTTATATATATATATATATATATTTATATATATATATATATATATATATATATATATATATATATATATATATATATATCTGTTCGCGCTTTCCTGGCCTCAATAATGGTCCGATTTTGATGAAATTTGGTACAAAAATCTGTCGTGTAATTTGAAAGGTCATGTTCGTTAACCAGCAGAATCCGCCCACTGGAAGATGGCGTTTGGGGCGAAATTCACGCAAAAAAAATTGTAACGCTTACGTTTTTAAGTTCATATGCTTGTAAGTATTAGTTTTATAGGCTTCTTGGGCTAGTAAAACGAATGAAACCATTTTTAATGCGATAGCTTTAACCGTTTCCGAGAAAATCGGAAAAATAGTAGCTAAATAAAGTTTTTGGTTTGGTTAATTAGAATCATGGGATTCGGTTAAAATATTTTCTGCATGTTACATACAAAGATGAGTAAATTTTGGTTACGTTTGGAGTTAAGGAAGAATTAGAATATAATATTTAATTATGAGACATGAAAAGTTTTGGGAAATTCGCATAATTTCCTTAATATCTCGAAAACAGTTGGGAAATCGTGGTAAGTGGATAGAAACTATTCAAAAGCTTACTCAATTCTCTATAATTAATGTTCTGAGAAGATTTACGATTAGTCGATGTCAATCGGAGAAAACGGTGTTTAAAACTTTGAATGTGTTTGTTTTGTTCTTTTGAACGGGTTTTCGTAGTTGTTTACCTCACTTTTTAATTGCTTGTTTTAAATTGTATTTATTTTTAGAATAATAAACCCTTCGCCTTTAACAAAAACGGCCAAAACTGACAAAGACATTCCTGCACATATTCTGTGAAATTTGATCTTCCTGTGCATGTTTTTTTTTTTTTTTTTTTTTTTTTTTTTTTTTTGTAGAAACAAACATGCAGAACACGATAGTGAAGTCATAATTAATTTAGGGCCAGCGAAAACAAGATTTTCGTTATTAGAAGAGGAATATTACATCGAACATAAAACCATTCCAAAAGTATAACAAAATTTAAATAGGCACAATTATTAGATAATTTTCTAGATTCCAAATTGATATGTTGTACTAAACACCCAAAACATTATATATGGATTCTATTAATAAGATACTCTCTACGTATGGAAGAAGGCTAAAACACATTTACAACACACCATTCTTCAATTATCTGTTATTTTGTCCTTCATGTTTCACGATTTCTTGACGCCTCTTCAGGTGCACTTAAAATAAAAAATTACAGCCTTAAACTAAGAGAAACTTCAACAGGCAGAGACCTTACAAAAAATATACGGATTCTGTGAAACCATTCTTATGACACATGGTCCAATACACATAATTCTTTTTATGAAATAAACTAAGCTAGTTAGAAATCGAGTAATGTGAGACTATCGATAGCAAGTAGGAAGTGATTGTCGATAGCAAGAGAACGAGGTGCGAATATCGATAGAAATCGAATTGGCGGAATCGTATTGCTGATAAGTGGGAGTCACGTCTGAACACCTGAGTGCCGGCTCGCAGGCCAAATCACATCGGTGCGTGTGACCCAGTCATGAATGGATGTGGTGTTTACTACAACTCACGGGGAAGAAATACTACATTCATTCACAAACACTTTTACAACTGTCACGTCCATCAGCTTCAGGCTTTTCTCCGCCTCCTCTTTCACGCATTTCAGCCACGTCTGCCTCCTTTGTGGATCTCTTTACAGAAAACAAATTCCAATTCTCAATGTTTTATGAAATACGCAAGAAGATTGTTCAGATCAAATGTCGATCTTAATACCCCAAGATTAATTTCCAATGTGCCACTAATTAAAGACAACGAAAAAAAGTTCGGGCATTCCAGTGAGAATCGAACTCTTGACCAAATTCTTTATGGCTTCTGTAGCGTACACCCAGCTTCTGTAGCTGATATTTCCCAAAGATGTGGTACTGAGGCAATAATCACCACAATTGCATTAATAAGAGACTTTGAAGAGACTAAACTAAGTTATAGGTTTTCTGCAATTTTTCTCATTGCTCTTTGAAAACAACAAACCCTAAATCGAAGAATAGGACAGCATTGTACGGTGCCGATTCGAATGCTGACAATATATTTGAACTATGCCACATAGAATGCCATGAAAGTAACCGGGACGCAATTGGTCTATAGTTATATGTACTCAAGTGGGAGAAGATTGGAATACACTTTTTTGTGGCAATTACAATGCATTGCAAGTGATGTCAATGAAGATTTAGAGATGTACTGTAGGTTACCACATGGAAAACGTGAAAGAGAACCAAATACATATTCCAATGAGTTCTATGCCGTTTGGAATCACGGGACCGCTTAGTTTGAATGCATTTAAACTATAGAACTGCATGGAAGAATGGTGTCAATATAAGAGAAACTGGGATGCCATTTTTCTATGCCATTCTGAGGGGAGCTATAACAGCATTGAGCAATTTAGATGCGTGAGACCTACATGGAAAAGAATGTAAGATGTAGAAGTTTGCATGTTCATTGTAGTTTGCTTACCGATTTGACAGATGCAAGGAAAGAAACAGACTTTTATGGACTTTCGAAAGAAATCAGAAATGTTGAATTGCAGAAATAAAAACAAACAGTTGTATAAAAGAATCAGGGACTTTCTGTTTAATTTTTAATGTACATTCGTTCATTTGGTGGTTTAAGAGTAGTAATTTTTTTTTTTTTTTTTTTTTTTTTTTTTTTTTTTTTTTTTTTTTTTTTTTTTTTTTTTTTTTTTTTTACGGCGCATCTACTTCTAGGTCATTAGCGCCGACATCCAGGGTGCAGCGAGGAATTTTCCCAGCGAGCCTTGAGATGAGAAAATTCCTGCCGGAGGTGGGAATCGAACCCACCATCTCCCGCTTATGAATCCAGCGCGCTAGCCAGTAGACTACGGGAGACCCCTGAGAGTAGTAATTATTTGTCTTTCTCTTGGGCTTCTTTAATTTATAAATGCCTTGAATGTTTATTACGACCGCCAACCACAAAAACAAAACAGGATTATTATTAGTAAGTATTTTGTATCACTCGTGCAAATAATTGGGATCTGGAAATAAAATAAATCGTATTTGTAATTTTATATAAATACAGTTCCTCAATCTCTCCGCCTCTGACTCTCCCTAATCCGGCGTCATCGGGATCGGGAAACAGTCGGATTAGAGAATACAATTTGAAGCGGTCAGTTATGTATTTAAAAAACCTTATTATTTGAGGATATAATAATATGTACAATTTTTAATATTGCATATTTAAAATCGTATATACTAGAGACATATAGGATTAGAGAGAGCGACGGATAAGAGAATGCCAGATAAGGGAGAGTCTACTGGAATAAAATTATTAAGTACTAGCTGTTACCCGCTGTGCCATGCTACACCTACTTTCTGCATCTAGAAAAGCCCAAATAAATTAGAACCAAATAAGTATTATTAAAATCTAATAACACAAATCTGTAACTGTTCCGGTTCACAGTTTCGAACCTGTGACCTCGGAACTGATAGTCCTAGACGATTTTAACCTGGCCTACGACTTTCCCCGTATCAACACTTACCTCTGTGCCAAGATTGATCAAAATCGGTCAGACAGCCTGGATTTGTATAAGAAACAAACATACAGACAGTCAGGTATTAGACGTTTTTGACCTAGCCTACGGTACTCCCCGTATCGAGATCTACCCCTGTGCCAAGTTTGGTCAAAAATCGGTCGAACGGTGTGGATTTGTATAAGGAACAAACAGACAGACACGTGATTTTCATGTATACAGATTAATGCACTTACTCGTCAATTCATTTGATGCAAGTCTCATGATTCGAACAGTGAGGAGTTTTGATTCATAAGAGGAGCATGAATTAGCCTACAACTAGATGGTGGCTCCCTTGAAAACTATGAAGCAGAAGGACGTGCCAGTAGTGAAGGTGTCCCAGGCCCTGTGTGATATAGTGAATGGATCTGCTTACTACGTGCCAACTTGCCACTCATTCATGCCTTCCCTAACGACTGCCAGTAATTCGAGTAATGGTTGTAACATAGTATTCTCCCAGTTAGTGTCGTTTATCAACAGGTTCGCTATCAGCCTACACTAGGCTTGCTGTGAAGTAGATTATGGACCATGCGGGTGTTTGTCATTCATATATTTCACTCTCCAGGAATATTGTTACCACAAGATGAATGAAAGTTTCGTTTTAACGGTGATTATTGCATACATTAAATCTTAGTTAGTTCGTACATTTACTGTGTTTTCTCTTCGTACTGGTAGGAAAACCCGCTGGCGTTGACCTGATGAAGCAATCGGAGTGTTGATGGTTCATAACACTAAGGTCACTAAAGGTCGTTCATTTCTCAGTGTTCGTGAATATATATGTCTAGGAAAGTGGTGGGATCTTAATGAAATTTATAACGACAGATCACATTCGTTAACCAACAAAATCCACCCACCGAATCATTCTATTTCAGCGAAATTTTCCTGTAAAAAAAAAGCCTTAAGCTTAAGTTTCTACCTAAATAGGCTAGGTACATTTCTATAGATATTTTAAAGTGGAAAACCAAAATTCATGGTGATATCTTTTGCTGTTCTCCTAAAGAACAACAAATGTTAACAGGTTTGATATTCATTGAAACTAAGATATACATATCAATTTTAATAATTGAAAACTATCACAAATATGACCTGTTTTGACTTTATCTGACCTGCTTTAGAGATTTTATTCTAAGTTGTCATTATGACAGCAGATGAAGTGTGGAAATACGCTAATATAATGTAGGCCCTGCGAGTCGGATTTCATTTTTTTATTGCATTAGCTATCTTGAGACAGTATATTAAAAATATGTATGTCAAAAGATTAAAGCAGCGTGTATGTGGTACACCATGTCACATATTTGTGTTTTTTTCAGGAGAGCAAATTTTCGATAACTTTGAACTATTAAAATTGTTTTGTTTTTTTTGTTACTTAAAGAAACAGTTTTTTTTTTTGTTTTTTTTTTAATGGGGAGGTGAAGTCTTGAAGCATTTGCACGGCTATCTTTCCCACAGAACATTCAGAGTGAGAATAGGTACTGCTCTTTCAGATGTATTTTTACAGGAGAATGGAGTGCCTCAAGGAGGTGTACTGGGTACAACTCTATTTAATATTGCTGTAAATTCCGTCATAGGCTGAATTCCTCAGGGAGTGTCCTATTGTCAGTATGCTGATGACCTCCTGATCTACACCTCATACAAACAACTTAACAACGGACAACAACAAATACAGCACACGTAAAATAATTTGGAAAAATGGTGCGATGTTACTGGCTTCAAATTCTCCATAGATAAAACTAGATATATAATATTTAGCAGGAAAAGAGAAACTCAAATAGCCCAGTTAACATTACACGCGGCTGCAATTGACAGAACTGACTTACTGACATTTTTGGGAATGACACTAGACAGAAAACTGACGTGGTTACCCCACCTTAAAGGACTTCTTAACAAATGCAAGAAATCCTTGAATTTGCTTAGAATCCTTAGTAATACCAAACGGGGTGCTGACAAATGTACCATGCTTACGTTCTATCGTTCTTACACCAGGTCTCTTATGGATTATGGTTGTGTAGCATATTCAACTGCCAGTCCAACCGCTCTTAAACTACTCAACACCATACATAACGCTGGACTCAGGCTAGCCACAGGAGCATTTAGGACCAGCCCTTCACAAAGCCTGTGTGCATTAGCTGGCGAACCACCATTCCATATCAGACGTCGAATGCTACGCTCTAAATTTATTATTAAGGCGAAAGGGCTGGGAACCCCATGTGTGTCAGATTTTATAAATAACGTAAATTTTAATACATACAAAATAACCAATTTTAAACGGAAACCTTTAATAATAAGAGTTTTAGAAGGTTGAAGATTCCCCAACCTAACAGAAACACATATTCTCACAAACACATACGCAGCAGACATTCCGCCTTGGAGAGTAAAGAACTTTAAGATTGACCTGACATTAACCAAACACAAAAAGAGTGAACCATCTTCTTCCATATTCTACATCTGGCTAATTTGATTCTGAGACAAGATACTGACACATTGTATGCTTACACTGACGGATCCAAGACGAAATTCGGAACAGGAGCAGCCAGACGAAACGACCATATATACAGCGGAACTATACGGAATACATTTAGCACAGACATACATTCAAGACAGAGGAAACGATAACATTGCTATTTGTACTGACAGGAGGTAGCCCACACATTAGTACACTACTTAAGTATCTAAAACACACCCAGTTTTGTTTTTTTTTTTTTTTTTTTTTTTTTTTTTACGGCGCATCTAAATCTAGGTCATTAGCGCCGTGGGATGATAAAATTCCTGCCGGAGGTTGGGAATCGAACCCACCATCTCCCGCTTATGAATCCAAGGCGCTAGCCATTAGACCACGGGAGACCCCAACACCCAGTTATACTCCAAAATGTAAATAATCAAATTTTATCCCTTTGAATGTGTATTATATATATATATATATATATATATATATATATATATATATATATGTGTGTGTTTTATTCTAGATTTTTCTTTCCTTCTTACAGTTCTTCGTTTCTTTATCATGTATTTTTGTTCATTTTTTTATTGGTACTTAGACATATTTTTCAGTTAACTGTTTTAAAGAGTTTTTGCCTGAGTTGCGCAACTCTATTATTAAATAAATAAAATAAATAAAGAAACAGTTTAAGGAAAATTTGTCCCATTTTTATTGGCATTGATAAGTAATTGGAAGAATTTATCATAGTCAAACAAAATCACATGGCCCCATGGAGAGTTTTACCTCAAATGATATCGGATATACCATTATATAGATAGAAAAATCCAAAATAAGAACATGTTTAGTCAATTTAATAAAAAAAATTGACAGAGTGTCCATTACATTATTAAATATTTACAGTAGATTTTCTTTATCTTTATTTTCTATATATATTTTTATATGTGCTTCTATCTTAAAACTTTATTTATAACAGCAACTTTATTTACATTTTTTCTTCAAATTTTATTTTAATTCTTTCCACCTGAGAGTATCGTTATCTCTATGAATTAAAATGAAGGCAAGCCGGAAGTACATCCGACAACACTCCTACCTAATAATAATCCCCACTAGGGAACCGTGCTTCCTAAAGCCATCTCGGAACGCCGCTCAAACATATGATGAAGTAACTAAACGTTGGTTAGGTCGCAGCGAAACATGGTATACATCGTGCTTAGCTAAAGAGATAGATGTGTTGAAAGAATTAACAAAATAGGTTTATTTGGAATGCGGGTTTAATCCGGGACTAAATTATTAATTTGGCTTGATTGGTCCTAATTGTAGATATAATGACCAACTAATTGGAAGCGTGTGAAAAATAAAATAACAAAATCGGTCCATTGGAAATTGGAGTTTACTCCAGAAAGAAATATAGCTATAATTGAGGAAACTGTTCATTAGAAATATAGCTATAATTGAGGAAACTGTTCATTAGAAATATAGCTATAATTGAGGAAACTGTTCATTAGAAATATAGCTATAATTGAGGAAACTGTTCATTAGAAATATACCTATAATTGAGGAAACTGTTCATTAGAAATATAGCTATAATTGAGGAAACTGTTCATTAGAAATATAGCTATAATTGAGGAAACTGTTCATTAGAAATATACCTATAATTGAGGAAACTGTTCATTAGAAATATACCTATAATTGAGGAAACTGTTCATTAGAAATATACCTATAATTGAGGAAACTGTTCATTAGAAATATACCTATAATTGAGGAAACTGTTCATTAGAAATATACCTATAATTGAGGAAACTGTTCATTAGAAATATGCCTATAATTGAGGAAACTGTTCATTAGAAATATACCTATAATTGAGGAAACTGTTCATTAGAAATATGCCTATAATTGAGGAAACTGTTCATTAGAAATATACCTATAATTGAGGAAACTGTTCATTAGAAATATACCTATAATTGAGGAAACTGTTCATTAGAAATATAGCTATAATTGAGGAAACTGTTCATTAGAAATATACCTATAATTGAGGAAACTGTTCATTAGAAATATGCCTATAATTGAGGAAACTGTTCATTAGAAATATAGCTATAATTGAGGAAACTGTTCATTAGAAATATACCTATAATTGAGGAAACTGTTCATTAGAAATATAAAATAACAAAACTATTCAAGTTAATTTTTTATTACTTGTAGAATGCTACTCTTGCTTTTTCATTTTATTACTAGTTCTGAACTCAAAACACTTTGTTCTTGACCGATTACTCGCCAGGAAGAAATTTCACACTTAGTAGTGAAAAGTAAGACAATATTTTACAGCACTTATTTTATTTCTAAAAAATTGAAATTACCCAGGAGGTCTCGTGTTTTTTCATTTTTGAAAATTTATCATTGAAATGAAAAAATTTCATTTTTGCCAAAATGTACCATGAATTGGTTCATTTAGGTTCTGAAGATATTTGTAATTAAACTACATTGTGCTTAGCTTATATAGATTAGAAAAAAGGGGTACTGAGCTATAATCTCTGCATATTTGTACCTAAAAGTACATGTATTGTAAATTTCATCGCCTTACAGGGCCGTTTATGTACACAGCCTAAAATATATGTGACAATTAGCGATGCGACTGGTAAGATAGGCTTCCTTTAAAATGTTTACGAAAACGACTTTTCCATTATTATTTCCTGCGGAGAGTTAATCTAGCGTGGAACTAAACATTAACAATGAGATCCATCTGCTATCTCGTGTGAAACTGTTATATTACTTCGTTATAAGCACAAATTTTAAAATTAAAGAGAAGTACGTTGAGAGCAGTTAACAACATCACATTTGTTTTTACTTTATTTGACTCAGCACACGAAAATACATTTGGGATTATAAAAGTAACCCATTGAGTAAATAGCGAATTTTTGTAAATTGAATAATGGCTCTTTTTCAGGTTTTTCCAGATATAATCCAAAAAAATTAGGCTATCGAATTGATAGTGGTCTCATTCGATTCAGCACAAAAACACACTTCAGAAATGATACCGAAATCAGAAAGATTCAAGTATCTACAGGGTTTTCCCCCCAAATCGGGATTTTGGCACTACTGTGCGGCGTAAAATACCACCTTGCTAAAAAATGTGCTTAGTTGTGTAGCTCCTGCGAGAGCTCATTTTATATTATTTGAAGTAATATCACTTTCATTAACCATATAGTTTGATGTATATTAAAGTCTTACTCACTTTTGGAAGAGGAGTTTTGGTATGCAAACAATTAGTCGTAATTAAAGATCATTATCGAAGATATGTATATGTTTAATTAAAAACGTATGTTGTAGTAGAATAAGTATGCATAAGGTATACTAAAAAAACCCAAGTCTAGAAACAAACGTACAGGTTTAGACTAACAGACGTTGCGCTGTGTTTCATCACACAATATTGCTCCAGAGAGCAGACACCTTTCACAGGCCTCTTACGTCTACAGTGAAAGGTTACTCGGTAAGGAATTTTATAACACAACACCCAGTCTCCATGGTAACCGACATATGTAATGTACCTATCTGCGTGCCGACAATGTAGCTTCCAATGTGTGCCATCAAATATCGCATGTACGCGTGATTGGTCCCTCCCAAAATCCCTCTGTTTCCCCAAAAGTTGTTTCATCTTTGGCATTTATTCCCTTCTTCTGTATATAGCCCCTTTTAGTAAGGTAGAATAAGGTGTAGTTTTAGGTCTCGCTCAATGACCTAATTCGCTGGCCCTGAAGCGATCTCGTTTTGTTTGTTGGAGGGATAAAAAAATAAAAATAAAATAATTTCGTTTAGAGCCTTCTGCTTAAATTCAGGACCATAAACATGCTTTAGGTCCACCCCACAAACCTAAGTAATGTACTGTATAACATACAGACCTCTTATTCGTACATGGCTACCGCGCATGCGCGAACGCCAGTGGACACTTTTTTTAAAGTTTTTTTTTTTTCAGTTTAGTCATCGCTAAAGCATATTTATGCTTAAAAAAACAGTATGTACATGTTCTAAAATTAAGGCTGGGTGGCCATGAGAGTAAAGTGTGATGTCTTTCAAAAAATGAGAAATAATCCTATATTTAGAAAGGTCGAATCGCAGAAACTGCGTCATCTCACATACTATACTTTTCTTTACATAAAATACTTATATAAGTGTGATTTGGAACGAAACCAAAACACTTTTGAAACGCCAATTTCTCTGGCGGATTCTTCTGGTTACTGCACTTGACCTTTTGCCAAGTGTTTCTGAGCCAAATTTTATCATTTGTGATAGCGTACATGCTATGGGCGTGTATGGCTGCTTTGTACGAATTAACATACCATGCTGCGACGTGAAGCTTGAGAGCGTAACTGGCAACGTCTCCGAACGTGAAACGGGAGTATCTAGGTTCAAATACAATTCTGGCAAATTCATTATTTTTAAACATCAATATTTCAAGATTATTTCACTGACGACTTATGTTGTCCTTTGTATTATAGTGTGATTATATTTATTTATTTCTTGTCAATGCATATTTCTGTTACTGCTATTAATAAAAAATGTATAATCATAACCACATCTGTAAAAATGTCCATGTTCCATCCAAAATAAACACAAACAAGCCAAGAATGCACTTAGTCCGACTAGATCTAAAAGGTCGATAGAGAATCTGTGCCGAGGCCTCAAGGGCAAACGATTAATTCTCAACTGAAGCATCAAGATGAATGGACCGACGCTCAGGCAGAAGCTAGTAAACCGCATACAGTCAATGAGCTGGGAAATTCTGCATGAATGAACATTGCAGCTGATCCTCACGTAATTTGAAGGCATCGTTTTTACACACGACCGATCATCATTCATTATAAATTGGCTTCCATTTTTTCTCTCGACTTTTCGCGCCTTTCCTGACCTTTCCGTACATGAACTCCATCAAGGTAGATACGGTGGAGTGGAATAGTTTTAAAATATGATTCTTAGAGTACCTCGAAGTAGTGAAAGTAATAACAATTAAAGGCAATAATACAGAGAATCCCATTGACTATAAGAAATACAGATTGGGAAAACTATGCTCTAACAACCAAGCTGAAGCTCTTGCCTTTTTAAAAACACTGTCATATGTTCTCGACTCTGACAGGATATATACGCTAATTCAATTAAGCAATGGCAGCGAAATACTGATACACAAACTAACAAACAACAAAAATCGTGACGCACTTATGGAACAAATTAAAGACACCATATCACTAATAAAGCCAAAACAAATTCAAATACATTTCAAATAGGTCAAGGTACTCGCAGGAATAATGGGTAATGAAATAGTAGATAACCTTGCTAAAACCGCCTCTAACATCGCCGAGAACAATGACTGCAATAAACTAACAATTGGAAGTGTGAAGTCTTTGCTGACAGAAACCAGCCTTGCTAAATTGCAACAAAGATGGGACACAACAGAAACAGCATCAAATTTAAAGACACAAAACAAATCTTCTCACTAAAACAACTAGTGACAGGAAATGGAAATACAAATTCATACTTATACAGATTCAAACTTACAGACACTGACACTTGCACATGCCATAACCACATAACCACAAGGTACATACATACACTCATTTAATATACGAATACACACATACAAAAAGTATTCAAAAACGATTAAAAAGTTATATTTAAGAATGACCAATCAGTCTTAAAAAGCGATTTTCTAATTACTTCTCCATTTAAAATGAAGTTGCCAAAACAATTTACCAACTGAGAGAGGCACTTCCTGATACGAGTATGCCCCATAAATATTTAAGATAAGTTTTAAATCTGTATAATTTTGTTTATATAATTAACATCTAAGAAAAATAAACTCCGTCACAATAGGGGTTCTATGGTGAGAAAATAATAATAATAATAATAAAAAGAAGTGTAAACCCTATATACCCTATTGTCTATAGGGTATACATATATGTATATGTATATACATATATATACATATATATATGTATTAGAAACAAACGTCCTTCTCAAATACATTTTATGGGCAGTAGGTCGTTCAGAAAACATCAGAATTCTAAGTAGCAAACAATGAACAAAATATCTAAATCTACGTATACATAAATCCTAATTAATGCTAATAGAATGCAAATAAAATTAATAAGATAAAACTTCAACTATAGTTGTTGTACATATGTGAGTAGATGAATAGTTCTTAGTATGAACCCTTGAGAAACTCCACGAGTATGTTCCCAGCTTAGTGTGATTCCCATAAGATCTTCCCAGTGATAACGATCCATGGCTGTTGACCTACACCTATTAAGTGCGTGCCTTGGATGTGGTTCTTAAGGAAAACATTACAAAGAATTATTTCCTATCTGTATTTTTATTTTGTGCCAGTACTTTGCTATAGATATTGACCGTTATCTTTTTAATTTTTTGGGAGGTGAATCATTGATTTTTTTAAAAGTCTTCTCATATTAAAATTTACGTAGTGTTTTTCTGTCTCATTGTTTTTATGGTTACAAACACGTACACACACACATAAATTTATATATAGATATGTGAGTGTGTATATTAAAAACCGGCAGGAGAAAGTGGAAGAGAAACACTGATATCTTAAACTACCATTACAATTTTTATATTTGACAAATTTTTTAAACAGATCCTTATGACTACTTAACATTTAGAATCAATTTAAAAAAAAAAAAATATTACCTTACTCCTCTTATTCCTTCTTGCTCTGCAAAGTAATCTATTACTTTTTTTTTTCTTTTTTTTTTTAAAGGTAAACTAGTTAAATTGGGATTTTACTTTCATTGGATCCCCAATTCACTAAAGAATATTGTTTTACTTGGTTTAGAAGTCCCATAGTTTTTGATTTCGGTATCATTTACATTCTACAATGTACTTAAGCATTTTATTGAGTTTGTATTGATATATGTTATTTTTATTATGTTACTAGTTTTTATAATTTATACATAAGTATGACTTTTTGATTAGTTAAGAAATTACGTTACAAGTAATGATAGAAATTCACCTTTGAAACTCTTTTCTTTGGCGTCAGGGAAGGTCCTTCAGACGCCAGAGGAAGCTCGATGAAGGCCGGGAGCTGAAGCGTGAGCCAAGGTCTTATGAATAAACACTGCAATGCTTTTATATATATATATATATATATATATTCCTATTTGTATCAAATATACATAATGTTTTCAATTATAAACAAACTTTCGATGGCTGTAGATTTGTCTCCAACTGTGGCAAAAGAAACAACATTTAAATTAAACCTGGAGGTAAAATTATAATAAAATAAAAAAAATAAAAAATAAAGCCAATAGCCATAGCCAGGGTGAATAAACCCCTTTCCTTTGATCCCCGAAGTTAGCAACATCGGGCATGGCTAGTGTCTGAATGGGTGACCGTCCACGTCATTGTAAAACGCTGGCAACCTGAAGGTACGCCGCAGCTAATAGCCCAGTTGTTGATAGGACTTAAAAAAAATAGACCACAATTGTAAGCAAGCAAGAACACACTAAGGACGCGACGAAATAAGGTATTATAACAGCCTTTTGACCGTAGGGTACTTTAGGGAAACAGTGTGGTCTGTATTGTGATTGTTTCCTTCGGATGTACCCAAGAATCTTTGGGTGAGCCTAGGGATGGTCTGGAACTCCGACTCCGACCCTTGAACGACGACGCTAAACGATCAATTATTTAGTGCGCGCCACAGACTAAACCTCAGGTCCTACAGAACATGAGTTGAGTGTTAGCCAAACGTGTCCACTTATAAAATATACTTAAACTTAGTAGTAGCAATAAGCCATACCACTGGGAACCAGATCATAAATTGCCGAATTGTTATTAAAATGTCCAGCATGCAATGCAATCGCTGGTAAAGAAAGACTACTTTCAGACGAGAATAATAACACGTCAAAACCGGTACGAAAAACGTACCTAGTAAATTTCTATTCTATTCGAAAACTTATCAAATTTCCTACAAATTAGATTGTTATGTGATTTTATGTAGAGCGGTTTCATTCCTAGAAATCGGTGCTTAAGTACAATAATTTCCGCTTAGAATACTGTCAGTTACCTGTTGTGGTGTTTTTTCATTAAGCGAGGTCGCCTGTTTTTATATTTTACTGAACTGAATACATTGTTTTTAAATGTTTTTTGCGGTCTTTTTGCGAAGACCACATCCAGTTACTTTTGAAGTAGCAGTAGTGATTGTATCAGTGATTCAGCGCATGCTCATAACTCCTTTGCCTTCCTATTGCAGGATTCCGATGAGCAATTGTATTGGTTCTTGCTGGGAGTAAAGTTAACCTTTAACAGTGAATTAGCTTTTGTTTATGAAAAATCTCTGCTTATGTTAGTGAGAAAAAATGAGTCTTTTACAATTTGTTCGCGATGTTCCTGACAAAGAAAAAGGGATTGGTTTCTTACTCGGAAAAATTATTAGAATTCTATTAATTTTAGCGAGTTGGATAGACTAGAGTCGCTAAAATTAATAGAATTCCATTCTACAAATATCGTTGTTTATGTTGTCCTTCATAACCTGCAAAACAGTTAACTTTAATGCTTAATAACTTTTTTTGTAGTTGAGAGAATTGATTTTGATCATATTAACCTTTTTATTAATAAATATTGCTTGCAATTATCTAATATGAATTATAACCGTAGATAACGAGTCAAGTAGTAATAGATAACAAGCAAAGAACCTATTAGCTAACCAGTAAGCTTATCAGCGAGTACGAGTAACTGTTATAAATCACTACTCCTACTTCAAAAATAACTAGATGTGGTCTTCGCAAAAAGACCCGTTTTTTGTATTTTCTTAATGATGGCATCCTACTTCCTAATAAAAGCGTTGTTTGTTTTAATAATTCAAGCCTCCTTCGTTGAAAAGATACTAGGCTCAAAAGAACCAAGGGGATTATTTACTAGTGAAATATGAATCCATCAAAAAATGACAAGGAGGCCCTGTGTTTAACTAGAGACGGATCAAGTTAAAGAAAGCGTCCCAAGGGCTGATTCTCCAACCCTCCAAGACCGGACATATGCGTGCTGACTAATCCAGCCCCGATGCATCCCCCGACGCACACCGACATCGTGGAATACACACACACACGATATCATACAATAGAGGTACGCCGTTCTCTGAGTCAGTCTGAGTCATGCCCGGCTGCATAGACACGTCACCATCCCCCACCCCTTCACAACTGCCAGGGCAGATGTCCTCGGTAGGGCTGCCAACTGTGAGAGCTATGAGCACTTCTTCCCTGGCTCTGTGCTTGTAAGCTCCTTAGCGTTCCTTTTGATTTTATATAAATTCAACAAAGAGACGCGCATTGCCATTTTCAAATTTACAGATCAAAAGCTCCGATAACAGAGCTATTAGTCGGTAAATCCATATTTGCAACACTAATTAATACATAATTAAGTAATTCTATACACAGGGCGCCACATCTCAGAGCCGGGCCCAGAACCAGATCACGGGCCCCCACATCTCGGAGCCGGGCCCCGAATATTGATAAACCTTCTGCCATTCCCACACAGAACTCATAGTTACTATTAATAGAGAAGATATGGTCGACCGTTCGGAAGTAGGAAGCGTTGATCGTCGGGGTTTCGGTCACTTCAGTCGGGGTTCAGACACTTGTACTGTATTCGCTTGGATACCATATACATGTATATTTATTTATATTGCTATTATTATACTATATATATATATATATATATATATATATATATATATATATATATATATATACACATATTTATATATATATATATATATATATATATATTTATATTTATATTTTCAAGCATATAGGTACTCATATTTATGTTAATGTTTCTAGTTTTTTTTGTCCTTACCATTGTTATACCATATATGTTTTTACAGCCCTGAAGATGGCTTGTATAGCAAGCCGAAACGTTGGCGGCAATAAATATACATTTTAGCAAATAAAATGTGTTTTATTGAATAAGAACACTGACCGAAACCCCGACGATCAACGCTTCCTGTTACTATTAATAGTTGAAATTTCTAATAAACTTATACTAATCTCTAATGTATTGTTAAATGTAATATGTTCTCAAAATCATAAAAATAAATAAATAAATCTTAATACAAGAAGCTGTTCTATAGGACTTTGGACATTTTAAAATTATTTTCATCTTGAGTTTTGAGCGAAATGAGAATAAAAGCCGACAATCGGAGCAGCAAAGGTCACTTACAGTACTTGTAGGTTTATTACGACTCCTAATGAAATATATTATTCTGGGACTGCATTTGTTTTGTCGTTTATGTACATTAAAAAAATATAGATCCAATTCAAATAAATATAGGCTACACCCGTCTATATTTCTAAACCCCATTCTTTTTACAAGCTCATAACCTATACATTTTTTATTCCAAGAAGCGAGGCCCGGCCCGGGCACCCACGGCTCCCGGGCCCGGGACAACAGTACCCAGCTGCCCCCCCCCCCATGTGGCGGCCCTGTCTATACACATAATTCTGAAAGTTGACTTACATCCCCTGAAATGCGACACTAGTCATGACATTGTTACTGTCGATCATGCCTAATCTACTCAGACCAGGCAACGAACAGTTATAGATGGAAATTTTTGGAACACAATTTTTGACTTCGTAACTTTGTTTGGGCTGGATAGGAGGTGAACATATCAAAAGTACTCGCCCCTAGCCTTTAAGCCGGGGGGAGGGGGGGGGGGGTTTAGAAGGTCCCATTTTTCGGGTTTTCACTTATATCTCGAAAACCCTGCGTCCTAGCGACATGACTATTCTATAACAAATGAAAGCTGATTAAATTTTCTGCAAGTTCTATTCAATAAAGTTTTTTGAGATATCTTTAGTTTTCGAAATATCCGCTCTTGAAAGTCTGTCATTTTGGGGAAAAACACTTTTGCCGCATATTTTTTCCCCGTTTTGACCGGATAAATCTTTAACGATGTACCAAAATAATAAATAACGGTTATAGGGTTGTAGAATATTGCATTCCCTTCAATAATATATATTACTTTGCTATTTTATGTATTTTCCTTCAAACGTAAAAATAATTTCAGTGTTCATCGTGAAATCTGAAATGTAGCGACTAACAGCCCAGGAAACTGAGAGTTATAGGTGGAAATGTTTGGAACACAATTTTTAACTTCATAACTTTGTTTCGGCTAGTTAGGTGGTCAACATATCAAAAGTCCTCACCCGTTGCCTTTAAGCCAAAAAATAGTAAAGTTATACATAAAATAGTAAAGTTATATATATTTTTGAAGCGAATGGAATGCTCTACAACCCCATAACCGACATTTATTTTTTGGGTCCATCGTTTAAGAGATATCCAGTCGAGAATAGAAAAAAGTGTGTTTTTTCCCAAAATGACAGACTTTCAAGAGCGGATATTTTGAAAACTAAAGATATCTCGAAAAACTTCATTGACTAGAACTTGTAGGACATTTAATAAGCTTTCATTTGTTATAGAATGGTCATGTCGCTAGGACGCGGGGTTTCCGAGATATAAGTGAAAACCCGAAAAATGGGACCTTCTAAACCCCCCCCCCTCCCCCCCCCCCCCCCGGCTTAAAGGCTAGGGGCGAGGACTTTTGATATGTTCACCTCCTATCCAGCCCAAACAAAGTTACGAAGTCAAAAATTGTGTTCCAAAAATTTCCACCTATAGCTGTTTTCAAGCATAAATAATAAATAATAAATAATCGAGTTTTTAAGACTATAAAATTGATATATTTCTCGTCATGCATATTTTCAGCCTACATATTTGTAGTCAAATTCAAGACCTCATATATCGAACCTTTCGAAAAGATGAACCCTTAAGACTTTCCGCGGTTTTCAGCAACAACGTCCCCAAGACAGTATTGCGTGCTTATTTTATATCTGAGAGCTCAAATGTCTGAATGTTCAAAAATATTATCCTATAATATTACAGTTATTACATTCAAAAACAACGTTAGCAAAGATAGAAGAATGCATGGATGTTTTCTATCTGAGAGCTCACGTTGTAAAGCTCAGATGTCAGACTGTTCGAAGACAGAAAATCGCTTACATTTGGTGGTAGGTCAATGACAAAAAATCTCTGGAAATTTAGCTTCAAGCCGATTATTCTTTGCTACACTTCCTCAACGATGAAAGGAACATGATTAAACGGAAAAAAGTGTACATACATATTACGAAAAATAAAAAGTGGGTGTTTAATAAACAGACGGTCATGAAACATTTACACGAGATATTTATCAATTTATTAGTATAAAATAAAAAAAAACTGTCCTGTAACAAGCTAAAAGGGCACCGAGGGGCAAATACTTCACAGGAGTCATTCATGGATTCATGACCATACGGCACACAAGGAAAATAGTGTGATCAGTGGCTCCGGCTTCCTGAGTTTTTCTTTTTCAGGTGCCCGTTACTAAATTAATTCAAGGCTGGGTGGGCCTAGGAACAATCCCCGAATCCAACCCTAGAACGACGACACTAGAAAATAAAAACTTTGGTTTTGAACTTATTTCCTCCAGCATAGTAGACTCTCTTAATACTTTAAAGTGTGTTTAAATTGGAGTGAATGTAAATGGATGGATGGATTGGGTGTTTAAGGGCAGAAAACGTCTAGGTCTTCACCGCCCTGAAGTGTAATGTTAGAGAGTCGTGTATATGTCGTGAAAGGGTTTGTAATTTTGTGTGCATGACAATGAACTGTTATTTTGATAACTTGTGAATGTAGAATTTTTATTCTCTCGAAAACATTTTTTTATTAAATTACATTTAGAATCATTAATATTATGCTCGCTATTTTTGTAAAATTACAACCAAATGTATGGCTCATTTTAGTAATAAAATATATTCTATTCCCAATCCGAGTCACCCAATTTAATATGTTCTTATTAAAGATTATACGAACTAATTATAAAAAAATGTTATATATATATATATATATATATATATATATATATATATATATACGTACATTTACAATAAGATTTTCAAATAGTTTTTATCATGTCACACCGAAAAACAACAGGTACTTAATATACGAAGTACGATTTGTCAAAGTTCCTTTTATCGTCCATATTTAGTAAAATCCAAGCAGGTCTTGTGGAAGAGGTTGTATTGATTGAGCTTTATAATGTCGGCCCTAAGCTTGAACGGTGATCTGGAGATTAAGTTGACTGGAAACAAACGGTCAACAGAGAAGAGTATTTTACGATATAAAACAAAGCAAAGATCAAGAAATAGTAAAAAAAAGTCGTTAACGAAGGAGCTGAATAAACAAAGCAAATTTCTCAGCAGGGCAATCCCTCCAATAAATAAAAAAAATTTGTATATCTTTAATTTATGATTCAGTTGATATATTGCGGCTAGTTCATAACCACAATATTCTCATATCTTCGGAACAAGAAACTGTACAACCTCATTTGAAGAAAACTCCTGAATAACCAATAGTGTTTTATTATCTTTTTCATTTCATATATTGCCTTTTTGGAAGCAACAAAACTAATGGACAAGATTTGACCACTCAAAGAATTGTTGATGATTATAATCATATAGATTTTAACCTGGACCATTTTTGGTATCTATTAGGTAGGATCAGTGAAGATTTGTGGACATTTCTTAAAAATTCTTACCTGAGTGCATCCTCAATAGCTACATAATTTCCAATGGCTCAATACCTATAGAATTTGGGGCTTATTGAACAACGTAAAGAATTAAGTTTGTTTATTACTAATATAAAAGAGCAAACATATTAACGTTTATTTTGTATTTATACAACAGGTTTAAGCAAATTATTCAAATGCGGCTTGCAAATAACCACCTTGCTAAGGAATTTGATTAGTATGGCCTTTAAAAAAAAAACAAAAAAAAAAAAAAAAAAAAACACGTTCCTTATTTTATTTTTTTGGCACGATATCGTAGCAATTGAGTTGAAAGCCCGACTCAAAGGAAATGCGTCGGGCATTTTTTAACAGGCGGCAAGGATATATATTTCAAGATATTTACTGATAAATTATGAATTATTTTCGCCGAGACAACCTGTAATATAATAACCAAAGAGTGACTAGTGGATAGAACTGATGGAAGAAAGATGAAGCGAAATGATTTCATCTCCTCCCACGTGGGCTAGTTTAGCCCATTTAGAAGCAGACCGTGTCCAGATAATTCCAGCTGGGTCCACTCTCTCTATAAAAGCACTGTAGGGATTTCTTAAAATTTTTATGTTTAATTTTTTGACTATTTAAATTATTTAAGTTACTTAATGTTTAAGGACTTATGGATATGACCAATCTTCTAAGAATCCCTCAGGAAGCTGGACGTGTGTCTGGAGAAATGTTGGTATCACCACACAGACATGGTATACCGCTTTTTGTTACAATACTACTGAAATTATGGCATATTGGTAATTTGGGTCCGGAGTAACCCCCCCCTAACGAACCAATTTCGTACCTATACTATATATATATAAATTTTTAAGGAGAAGATTTTATTAATATAAACTTTTTGAACAGTTATTTGATATGAAAAAGACATTTGTGAATATTTAAAGTGCATTAAACTTAAAGAAAATTTAATGCTGATATCTAAAAAGTTATGTAACGTTGAAAAATAATCTGTACAAGCAGAGAAAATGAGGGGTTTTGTACAAAAAAACAAGGGGTTTTCGAAATAACATTTAGAGCGGTATACGAAAACCCAGAAATCCAGAAGATAATTATTTGTGTAATCACAAATGCACTGGTGCAATAAATAAATAAATAATAATTATTCTTATTAAGCTTTAAAGCTTTCTGTAATTTAAATTACAGGGGGGCAATTTCCCCTCTAAATTTAGAGAATTTCGTTGAAGGAAAATTAAAATAGCGCCCCATTGGGGTATATCTGTATTATGATTGGTATGATAATCAGTTGACCCGGTATTGAGGATTTTCGTTATTTTTAAAAAATATCGTGTGGCGGTTCGTCATAGGCTAATAACTGCGCCTAGAGATCCTACCTCTATGGTAGACTCTGGGAGAATATAGCTGGAAGGTTCCTGCCAAGGAGGTTAGCCAGTTTCCGAATATAGGACGCTTGCGTGTGTTTTTGTGAATAGTTACTCCGTGTGTGTTATGTTATAAAAACTTATCAGTATGGCCATACTTAGGTGTAATGAGGAGTAGTGATGGATATCCGCAAGTAGCCTTAGCATTAATTGTATATATACATACAAATATCACAGAAAGTACGACAGTCGACATTCAAGCGAAATTGGCTACAAGAAAACAGAATATTGACATAGAAAACGTAACTATACAAGACATAAAAAAAGAACTAGTTGATACTATACAAGAAACTTGGCAAGAATACTGGACAAACATACAAAACAACAAACTCAGAGAAATCAAAAATACTATATACGAATGGAGCTCAAGTAGCCGAAGAAACAGACGAGAAGAGGTTATACTATGTAGACTACGCATAGGACACACTTTACTAACTCACTCTTATTTAATGACAAATAAAGAACAACCCATTTGCAGACAGTGTAACGTTCCAATGACAATAAAACCCTTACTAACGGAATGCAGAATACTAGAACAACTAAAACTACCTTACAACTTACAGGAACTACTGACAGACGGTAGCCCCTTCATCAACGATATATTTACATTTTTAAAACAACACAACCTACACACAAAAATTTGATTCCAGGGAAAAAATTTAGATAATATTTCGAGGGTATAATAATAATCTGATTTCAATTAATTTTTTTTTTTTTTTTTTTTTTTTTTTTTTTTTTTTTTTTTTTTTTTTTTTTTTTTTTTTTTTTTTTTTTTTTTGGAACCATTAATTAATGTTAGTAGTTTAGTCATATGTATGTATATATAAGTCATATGTATGTAAATATAATATCTATATAGTAATAAGCAATACTGTAAATAATGTTAGCTCCTATTTCTTGTTCTTAACACTTTTGTAATATTTAGTTCCATAAATTTCTACTTTTGTGTATTGTATATTTTGTTTTGTAATTGAAAAAGAGCAAGTCACCTTCGTTGCGAAGCTCTTAAAATAAATAAAATAAAATAATTGTATATATATTTAGAATGAGATAGATTATAGTATGTACAAAGTAGTTCCTAGGTTAGCATATAATTTTAATATTTTATTAGGCTATTGTTACGATGATTTACAATCGGCATGCCAGATGTATATATATTGTGTTTAATTATTAATATAAGTAAATATTATTAAGATGAGCACATATTTTGTATAACCGAACCCCGAGTGACGTCACAATTACCCCCAAAGAGGTAATAAATCGCATAGAATATAATAAGTTGAGAATGCATCCTATGAAGAAAAATGCCTAGATAAGTGAGTAGGGTTCATGGAAAGGCGTGCGCTGCAGGTTGATTGTCGCCATTCCTGAGTGATTCACTCAATCTCTTTGTTAGGACTGATTCAAGAGCTGTGTTATTCATTCTTGGAAAGTATTAAATAGTTCTTTTATATTCCGTCGGCGAGTTTTCTGTATACGTCATTGGTGTCCGTGAACTATTTTACACGTCAACATCCTGGAAGTATTTTACTACGAACTTCCTGCGAGGTTCCTCCCTACTTTATAAAATGTCGCACTTCATTTCATGTTTCTCATAGTTTGTTTGGTTGACCATAACTCCATCATCATAGCGTATTCATTCACAGAAATATGGTGTATGTTTTTTTTTTTTTTTTGTTTTTTTTTTGTTGTTTTTTTTTTTTTGACGTTGGGAGTTTTCTAATAATAATAACTAATATCATAATAAAGGTTATTATAGCAATTCTTCCCCAGCATGACCACCAACGCATGCAGCAGTCTCTTCTACTACATCACGGAACCAATTAAGATACGGGCTTTCATAATTAACGAATAATTAGGAAATTTTGTGCACGAGTTTCTTCTTTTTTTTTTATATTTTATTTTATTGTTGTATTATAGGCACCTTTACATGACATGTATGTTTGTAACATAAGGATTTATTTTTTTATTATTATGGGGGGTGGGGTCTCTCGGATTACTGGAGAATATTTTTACTGAGGGATAGTTCCAACCAGTAAAAAGAATTATTTTTATTTTTTTAAATATTTTTTGTTTATTTACTAATTATGGGCATTAAGAAATTTTCTTACGATTCTAGCTGTGTCGAGTAGAACTGCTTGCTGGGATAATATTAAGTGTTCTTCTGACAATTTCAGATATTTGGTGGCACTGACTGTAGTATTCGGTATCAAACCATTGGTCGAAATAATAACTGCAGTAACTCTAGCGGGATCTAATTTATAGAGATATTTTCACTCAATGGCCAAGTCTTGATATTTCCGCTGCTTTTCGGCATATGCTTTCCGGATATTCTCATCATTTGGCGCTGAGATATCAATTATATCAGCAGTCTTATTATGCTTGTCGGTGATGAGAATATCTGGTTTATTATGGTGATCAGTTCGGTCCGTAATCATAGCTTCGTCCCAGTAGATTTTAATTCTATCATTTTCTAGAAGTCTTTGTGGGACGTAGCGATAATACGGTACCGTACTTTCCATAATGCCGAACCTTTCTGCTATTGCTTGATGGTATTATTATAATAACATTGTTATTATTATTATTATTCACGTTGCTCTTTTATTTCTTCTTTATATTAAGAATTATGGCAGTACTATAGAATAGTAAGTTTTGATTATATTTTTTTATTTCGCTGGATGCAGCCACTTTTTGTTTTATTGAATTTTATTTATCAGCAATTTGTAACTTTGTAATTAACATACCCAGGCTCCCTGTAATTGTAATTATTACTTATAAAATACAGGAAATTCATTCATTCATTCATAAAGGTTATGATCAAAAATCCGTTATAATTAATTTCGACGTGCAGGAGCTCGCTGACCCTAGCGTGTTTCCAAGGACAAATGTTCCATTTTAACCTTCAATGGGTACAATCCAACAATTAAGAAACAAGCATCCTTTTCTACGTCTGAGTTGGTATAACCAAAATTTCCAGCTAAACCTCTTTGGTAGGAAATATATTAGGCATTTGAATTATCATGTATTACATACAACCATGTCGTAACAGTTTATAGTGTGTTGAATATTCATGCAATATAAATAAAATATTAAATACATATATCAAATATTATTTATATGTGCTATTATATACTATATATATATATATATATATATATATATATATATATATATATATTGTAAAATATTGCGATACTCGCTCTAGTCGAAAAGTTCGTAAGAAAATATTTTAAACAGAAAATTTTTAGATTTTTCACTTTTCAGGGAAACGGTTAATTGCGTCGCCATGAAAGTGGTTTCATTCGATTCCTCGCGACAGAATACCCCATATATAGTGTACCTAGAGTCTTAATAACAAATAATCAATACCTTAAGTATGGTCGATATTATAAAAATCACCAACAACGATCACAGATTCTAATAAGTCAAATTTGTTTAAAACCTTCAAACATTAATGTAGGAACCATTATCCAAATTTCCCAAGCTATTTTGTTTGCTGGGGGGAAAAATAAATTAAGAAAGAATATAAAAAATGAATAAATCAAGTTATAAAAAATAAATAATTAATGAATGTCTAAGTAATAAATGAAAAAAAATTAAACAAATAAAATAATACAAATATAAATAAATTAATAAAAAACAGTACATATGTTAAGTAGCAGATTTCAGTTTTACATTATACATATACATTGTGTTAGGCCAGTAAAAATCCCATGTATAATATAAATGATTATCCAAAACATCACACATTGGCAAAAATATAAATAGACTCACGAGTTCGTATTTATAAGCTCGAATTTACTCGCTCGAATAAATTGGCAAACTACTCCTACAGGAAGAATTAGTTTAATTTGTATTGTTGACAGAGGAAACGATTTTCCAATAAGGAGTTGTTGATTGGATAGATTTCTCTAAGATGCAGGCGTAAGACGCAAGATCTCGTAGAATGCAGCCGAGAACGCAACGACCGGTCAGTCTGTCTCCTTCCGCGCTGGTTGTATACTTGGAATGCAACTGTTTTGCTGCAATCATTAGGCGCAGCACATTCGTCTGGATTAGAAAAGGTTAATTGCCCTTTCATTAAAACGCTAGAGATAGTAAAATACACAAATAATAAAAACTCTACGCATGGAACGTATAAATGCATTGCCAAAAACAATACATTGCATACATTAAGGAATAATACAGCCTTATGTGATCAAAATCAAAGTTTCTCCAATTTATGAATAAAAAATAAATCAATATTTATCAATTCTTTATGTCATAAGTTTTATTTGGGATGTTAAAGTCAAAAAGAAAATATGTATCTGACGAACAGTAACGCTCTTTCGCGGGCGATATTCTGCAGGCGGAAATTTTCAATCTCGAACAAAAAACTAAAATTATTTTGAAAGAAGAAGGTAAAATCTAGTAAAGTGCATAGGATTTTTTCGATAATGGTAAACAATTATTCATTTTCTATTAAAACCTCCGTCGAAAAACGTAATAATTTACTGAATTGATAAAAATTCTATGTACTTTACTAGCAAATATCATTAGGCAGCTGCAGTTAAAATTTAAAGTTGATTGGGTGAAAATTGAAAATAGAAAATAGACTTTAGTGTACTGAAAAGTTCTTTTTCTTTTCTCTTAAATGTTTTTTTTTTCATAATTTATTGTAATAAAGATAAAAAAAATGTTTTTTAATTTTAAAATGTATCGAGGCTTTTGTTAAAAAAATTTTATTTTTGGCACATTTAAAAACTGTTCCATTTTTTATTAGTTAAGGAAGTATTTAAGCCCATAACAAAGATAACTGTACAAAAAAGTATGTAAAGGTTGTACGGTACCAAAAAAAGTTACCTTAATATGTGGCAGTATAGAAAACGCTTGTAAGTAGATACCTCTGTAAATAGCATCCGTAAATAGAAAGGATCGTACATAGCATACATAAAGTCATAGCACTTCAAGTGCCACCAATAAATTCAAAGTATGTACATCACTAGGCTCACATAAATACACAGTCCTACACATTTTGTGCTAAAATAAAAAGTCCATCTCGCAGGAACTGCATCATCTTAGCGCGGTTCCGTTCATATCCCTAGTCTAATTTGGTAATATTAAAATAGAAGCAGTTATTATTTTGGTTCCACCAGTCTTTTTTTTTTTTAAATTAATTATTATAATGGCGTGTCAACCCTTAAGGTCACTAACGCCATTCCTGTGTGTAGTAAAGTCTTGAAAGGTCATGATTTACAATCTTACCTGGAAGGGTCGGCTATCACTAGAAACGGACCCGCTAGTGACAAGGTCTTGGAATCCTGGAAATCTATATTTCTAACAATAAATTGTTTTTGTTATTTTACTTAACCAGTTTTATTGTCAAATACATTATCAAACTACAAGCAGTTAAAAAATAACAAGGAATAAAACAGACAAAAAGAACCATTCGAATAAACGAAATCTATTAATTTAAAGTTTTAAGCTCTTATTAGTCCGATTGACATCGTCTAATTAAAACTTTCTTTAGAACCTTTTTTTGTAGAGCATTTAGTAAGCTTTCGAATGGTAATCTTCCGCTTCACAAGATTGTCAACGGTTTTAAAGATACTAACGAATGTATACAAAGTTACCAAAACTTTTTTTGTCTGTTAATAAAAAATTTTATTCTAACCCTTCCTTTACTCTAAACGTAACAAAAATTTCAACATATTAGTGTTGATGAAATTCGAACATGCAGCAAATGTTTCAACTGTACCCCATAATTCTAAGTACCAAAATCAAAGACAAACAACCCTCCCTAGGAAGGACGCTAGGCAGTTGAAAAGCTATATCTTGGAAATCCATATCTCTAACATTAAATTGTTTTTCTTATTTTTCTTAGCCTGTTTTATTTTTTAAATACATTATCCAACTATAAGGAATTAAAAAATAACAAGGAATTTTTCAAATTTTCTCGAAAACGGTTAAAGCTATCGCCTTGAAAATGGTTTCATTCGTTTTCCTAGCCCAGGGAGCATATAAAACGAGTACTTACAAGCTTATGAACTCAAAAACGTAAGCGTTACGATTTATTTTGCGCGAATTTCGCCCCAAACGCCATCTTCCAGTAGGCGGATTTTGCTGGTTAACGAACTTGACCTTTCAAATTAGACGAAAGATTTTTGTACCAAATTTCATCAAAATCGGACCATTCGTCTGGGAGCTACTGAGCGAACAGACAAATATATATATATATATATATATATATATATATATATATATATATATACAAATTTGAACCACCGTTATTCTCGGTCTCTAGGGGTTCTGAAACGCGAAATTTTCTAGTCGGCACTTCCGGATTGTTTCATTGTATCAACCTTATAAGCGGGGTTCCTCCCTATGGGGGAGGGAGGAACCGCGCTAAAAGGACCCAACATATATATATATAGCCTAATTGTGTTCATAAATATAGCTAATGAATGATTTCATTTGAAGTCAATCATGTATATATTTTTTGTAATTGTACTTAAAAATCTAAACAATTAATCTCTAATTGTCCTATTAACGGATTAATTTATAGAAACTGACTCCGGTAAGTTATATATTTTTACTTGTGCGTCTACATGCTCTAAACCTCAAAATATCAGAGCTGTAACTGAATAACAATTTGTACCCAAAGTTTCACCAAAAATTCACCATTTCACACAAATAAACCCCTGGTGCAGGGATTAATAAAGCCAATATTAACTGAGAAGATGTGAAAAATAATGAAAAGAAATAGGAACAAGTTATTTTTCCTCGTTTGCCACGTGGAGACTTGTCGTTATCTCTAGTTATCACAAGAGGATATTCCCAATGGCGCAATACACATTCTGTGACTCTTTTAACCCTGACATCTAAAATAAATTAACCTCAAATTTCTTGAAATATTATTTTAGCGTGGTTACTCCCTATCTCCATAGGGAGATCCCGCTTATGAGGTTGACCTCATGACGCAATCCGGAAGTGCCGACTAGAAACTTTCACGTTTCAGACTCTATAGATCACGAAAATATAGGTGGTTCAAATTTGTATATATATATATATATATATATATATATATATATATATATATATATATATGCTTGTCTGTTTGCGCTCTAGCAAGCTCAAAAATGGTCCGATTTTAACGAAATTTGGTACAAAAATCTGTCGTCTAATTTGAAAGGTCAAGTTCGTTAACCAGCAGAATCCGCCCACTAGAAGTGTTTGGGGCGAATTTCGCGCAAACAAAAACGTAACGCTTACGTTTTTGAGTTTATATGCTTGCATGTACTTGTTCTATAGGTTTCTTAACATAAGAAAACGAATGAAACCATTTTGAAGGCGATATCTGCAACTGCTCCTGAGAAAAGTGGAATCAATGTTTTTGTAAGTCATTATATTTTTGTGAGTACTTAGAATCGCGGGATTCAATTGAAATATTTTCTACAACTTGGAAATTAATCCAACCTAAGATGTCTAATTTTGGTTATATTTGGAGTTAAGGAAGTATGCGAAAAAAAAATATTTTATTTATAGACATGAAAAGTTTTCGGATCTTCATACATTTTTCGTAAATATCTCGATAACGGTTGGGAAATCGTGGTAAGTGGAAGGTGACCATTCGAATGCTTACTAAATTCTCTGCAAAAAAGGTTCTGAAGCAATATTGGATGGGGCAACGTCAATCAGAGATATAAGCGCTTAAAACTTAAAAAATGTTTGTTTTGGATGGGGTTTTCTCTTTGTTTATCTCACTTTTTAATTGTTTTTTTCTTGTTTTAAATTGCATTTATCAGCAAAATTAGTAAAGTAAGCTAAGAAACGGTGAAAGGTATTGGTAATAATAAGTTTGGAGTGGCTTTGGTAAACAAGATGGCTGTGGCTAATCATGATGACGTAGTTTGTTTTGAATTCTGCTGTCTATATAACCTTACTCATAGCCTCCAACTGAAGTTATCGTTATTTCTTATTTTATAGAAAGATTTAACCCACGACAGAATGGAATTTTGTTCGCCATGAAACACATATTTACAGTTGATTATAACAGTAAAACGAATTTGCTAGTAAAACAAGATACTTAAAATGACAACGAATTTTTGGTTGTTGAGAATAGAGCCTTCTCAGCAGTAGTCAAAGAGTAAGTACGTTTTCAGTACATAATTGTATTGACTTATTCAGATTAAGAATTATCCACTTCTGTGTAAGTTGGCTACTGTCAGTTTCCTGTGATTTGTGATGCTAATTTATTCCATTTCTTCGAGATGTACGTAACCGCGCTAAGATGACGCAGTTCCTGCGAGTCGGACTTTTTTCTGTTAAATGTTTTTTTTCTCTAACTCTTCTCACTCACTCTCTCTTTCTCCGTCTCCCTCACCGGGAATAGGTTTTATACTTACCAATATTAGACAAAACACTTCAAATGCTCATTAATGCGTTACATTAATTAGGTTTGTTATGGATTTTGTGGGATTTTATAGCAATGTTCGAAGAAAAAAAAATACGAACAAATATTGGAATAGAAATACAATGCTAGAGGGAGCGTTTCCTATACACAGATATAGCACCTACAATTGGAACCTGTCTTTTACTGTTAAAATGCTGTCTGGATATGATAGCAACATAGATAAACAATCAGAAATAAATATGCCGAGGCATTCTTTTCTCAAACAACCAAAATATTTCGAGAGCAAGCAGCATCAATTTGTTCAATTCTTTTGCAAAGGACGACAGAAATATTGTGGATCTGGTCTTTAATGCTATCAAGACAAACAGGATGAGCAAATCAAGGAAAAGGCAGCGTGGAGTCAGGTTCCTCCGAATTCTTTGGGTGACGGAACTATTTAGTAAACCCTTTTTGTGGGAAAATTGGTTATCGTCTGACCATCCCTCCTTTTTTGGACAAATTCTGGAATTCTGCTGTCCATTTCGGCATAATTTTGTCCGATTTGATAGCAACGGTTTTTCGCCGCTATTCGTAAAGAGGATGTTAACAATGATTCCCGAGATTATAGTGGCAAAATAAGTTTCGAATGCCAATCACCAACGATGAACGAGGATCAAATACGGAATACATGGTCCAGTGGAAAGTAATGGAAGTTTTTTCAAGAAAAGTTTTTCCATCATTCAAAAAAATATCTTAAAAAATAGAAACATTTCCCGTATAAAACGCACTCTTTATTCAGTTAGTAAAATTACCCTAAATGCTTATAGCTTTAAACTAGGAAAAAAAAGCAGCAGCAAAAAATACCAGCAAAGATTTCAAGGCTAATTGGGAAGTTCGAGATCGATGTGGAGCGGAGAATCCAATAGAAGAAATATTTTTTGGGGAGGGGGAATTCAAACACGCAGGTAATTGTTGTCTTTTTAAATTTCTTGAATTTAATAACGATTATTAAAAATATAAAACTTAAAGTTACTGCAAATAAATAATAAATATATGAAAATAAAATAAATTAAAATTTTCAAATCAATAAAAATATACAAAATAATATTTTTTTTTATTTCTGTGATTGATCCCCGAAACTTTAGTCTCTTTTAACAGTTTTATGAAATTCAAAATCTGTCAAAAAAAATATAAATAAATAACCATATTCAATAAAAATTAAACAAAATAATACGAAATAAGATAATATTAAAAAATAAATACCTCAAAAGAAATAATGTAAATACTATTTTTACTTTTCTTCTGGACAAATGTCAATTTCAAGATTTTAAGGCTTTAATTAAATCTTAAAAATATTTACAGTTTAGAGGTTTTATTAACTTTTAGAGTAATATTGAGTGTCTTTAAATGTGGGAGTATAGTGTAGATTTAAGGACTACCTGGTGATAGTAAGTCAAGTAAGTTAAAATAATATAAGAAATTATCCGTATTATCAGTTCAATGGTGCTAATGGCCTAGGTAGTCGAAGCACCCTAAAAAAAAAACAAAAAAAAAACAAAAAAAAAACAAAAAAAAAAAAAAAACAACCCATTATTGTTATAAAATAATATATGACACATTATTGTTATAAAATAATATAAGAAAAATTATTGTTATAAAATAATAAAAGAAACATTATTGTTACAAAATAATAAAAGAAACATTATTGTTATAAAATAATATAAGAAACATTATTGTTATAAAATAATATAAGAAACATTATTGTTATAAAATAATATAAGAAATAATATTGTTATAAAAAACATTATTGTTACATAACATTATAAGAAACAGTATTGTTACAAAACAATATAAGAAACATTACTGAGGTCTAAACAAACAGGATGTGCCTCACTTGAATACATTTCTAAAGCCTGAAAAAAGGCAAACATACAAATTAGAATTATTTATAATACTACAGCTAAAGATTCTAAAATTTATGTATTTTGAGAGACTTATGAGAGGCCGTAGAAATTAAAAAATATTTTAAAATTTTGTATTGTAATTTTAATGCCCCTTTGTTGCGAACACACATTTTATGGGATTTTTTTCTTATCTTGTTTCGAGAGAAATGCCAAAACCCCTTATGTGATTCGAATCAACAAATCGGCCTCCCTTAAAAGAGAATAAACGATAAGCAACATTTACTTTAACTTCTCCGAGAATATTCGATTAGGCCAAACTGGCCAATAAATCCACCATGCCCAATAATCGTATCCAAAGAGGATAGACCGGAGGATTTGGGAGGTTTAAGCAAAAACCTCGCTGGCCTAAGGGCTCTACAGGTAAATGGAGCCCAGAGTGAATGGAGTGGATTATAAGCGTGGTTCTGTGTGTGCTTTCTAGATCGATAGGAAGCCATGGAGGGGGGAGGGCCTTGAGCGAGGCTAGTAGGGCCTCTGTGGAGGCTACATGACGTCACTGTTCCCCCTCTAGCTGGCATTCCGGACAATATTTCCCTAAGCTTGGAATATTACCGACCTCACTGTCCCCTCCCCTTGCTCTATCAAGGTTTTAGCCTCGCTGTCGCACACTCTCTAACCTCGTGCCTCTTCTCTTTACCTCCTTCACTTTATCTTCACCAACAAATCCCTCTGAATTAGTCCGTAGCAATATTCTACATAAACAGTCTCTTTAGTTTAGTATTGAACCATTTCATAACCTTTGACCAAATTCTTTGCCTTGAGAGACCGTTTACAAACAATTTATTGTAGAGCAAATTTCCTTGTACAGCTTATTTCCTTATGTTTTCCCACTTTTTAACATAAATAAAAGATTAATATGATTAGATATTTATTATTCCAATTAGTTATTTATTTGTGTTAGGGCACTACTTTGGTGATTTGACTATTAAACATGGTAGCATAATAAGTAAAACTGATATTTTACTTTCAATGCAAATACATAGTCTAGTTATATTATAGATAAGAAAATCATATTATTAAAGAAACTAGCAGAACAATAAAGGGAATGATGAAAATGACAAATAAGTACAAAATCATGGTTTTATGAGCAACTAGCTGACAACCCGTGCTTCGTCACGACAAATAACTAATCATTTTATTGCGTTAAATAATGTATCATCAAAATTAACGCTACTACATAATTTTGTGCAGTTTATTATAGCACGGTTCCCTACTATGAGTTATTCATTAATTGATAAGTAATCAAAGTATAATGTTTCTTGACTCTGGGGCGCTCCGTACCAGTGTCAAGAAGCAGATAACCTAGAGATAACTCTTTATCTATAGGTGACCAGTAACAGGAGTTTAACCAGCACAGATTAAAATTCGTTGTCAAAAATAAATGGACGTTAAAGATTAAAATATTATGTTGCCAAGATGTCATGTGGAAACATCCATTATATTTGCGAGCATTAGCAAGAAGTGCTCTGACTGGGGATGTTGATGGGTGAGGAGGTTGTGCAAGGGTTCGGGCTATTATTACCTCGGATGGACCATCACCATGTATAGTGTAATCTCTATGAGGGACAAAATCACAGTTTATTTCTAGTAATTCAAGGTCTGCCATCATAGTTGAAATGAACCGCAAATAAAAATACGTAATATTATGAAATAGATACAGTACGGTAACAACTGACCAGTTATCGTCCTAGCAACGCATGCCTCCTAGGCGTGCAGGCTCTCTTTAAAACCATCTAAAAAGTCAAACCCCTCTAAAAATAATTAAAACTTTGAATATCAAGAAAACCTTTCTTAGCGAGTGTTTACATTATAAAGGGAGTGTCCATGCAAAATTTCAAAATTTTCTGTCAAGTGGTTTGGGCTGGGCGATGATACGTCAGAAAGTGAGTGAGTGGTATTTGACAAGTATATAGTAGATAATAAATAATCTAAAGCCTGAAAATTGTTAAAATCAAATTCCATAAATAAATTTAATAGTAAAATAAAATCAATAATAATACGTACAAATTAATATAAGCGCTATGTTTGCGAATTGTCAAAAACACTCATGACGGCATGTATAAATATAATGTAATAGGAATATTTTTTTTAATATTTAATTTTTGCGACATCATTATGTTGAGGATTCTAATATAGTTTTTTTTTTTTTGTTTTTTTTTGCGTTTGGAGTTCCTAAATGTCGTTTGGAATGGTAACATGACTATATTGTCATTATTCTGTCTTGTGTGTTTTCAGTAACTGTATGCTACTTCTTTAAGAACTGGTGTTTCGGTTCTATCCGTAAGATACAAATGTGTCAGGACATTTTGTTTAATATCGCCTTCCAAATAAAAAGCAGTTGATTCGGTTATTCCGGTTTTGACACCCCAAAAGATCAGGCTATTGTAAATAACCCAGTGCTTTAGCAGAAGTAAAATAGATATTTTTCCTCTCTTGAGATGATCCAGAAAATTTATCGCTTTATCTACTCGCTCCCGTTACCTTATAAACACCAATAACCAATCTATGTTCAACTAATAACCAAATCGTAACCTCTTCCTAGTTAACAACCAAGACCCAGTAAGACTAAAACTAACGGACTTCAAGGAAGTTCAAACACTCCAAACATCGGGAAAATATATACTAAAAAAAAAAAAAAAAAAAAAAAAAAAAAAAAAAAAAAAAAAAAAAAAAATCCTGCTTTGCCTATAACTAACAACCAATTCTTGTAACCATGACCAATGGTAAGAATTTCGACCGCATTTTTCCTCCAAATAATTCCCAACTACCTGTCAAGTCATAATCTAAGGTAAACACTGATACCACAACGTTTTATTGCTACGTCTGCAGCTAACATGAAGAAGGAAGTGGTGTTAACTCGACTCCGTACTGGCCATTCTCTACTTAACTATAGACAACCCAATGGCTAAATAAGACGAACACAAATGAAGACCGTTACTCTCCGAATATATCTTTCTCTTTCCACAACCCCATTTTATTTTATTTAATTGAGTTCAAGAAATAATGCAACGTGTGACTAAATAAAAGTCACATCCTGAAACACTGTCAAGGATGATCCAATTTTTACGTACCCAATCTATTAGTATGTTACTCCCAATGACACATCTATTAATACATGTTACGTAATGAATATTTTCATCGTCCAAGTACCTGTCCCCCCTACATAGGAAGACATCCTTATCCCAATCTCTGAATATGTTCCAGAAGGAGAACTAGCGAAGGGAAAGCGGCCTATAGAGTAAAATAGAGCCTGGATCTTTCAGCTTTCGACCCTTTGCTGCTTATGCAATCCTCTTGGTGAAAGTAGATGCGAAGGGAGAGAAGCCCTGTCTGAGCTAGGGGAGTCGAGCCTCTCTGCCAAATAGATCATTCACTTATTGCCAGTTTACTTTTTGTCATTGGAAATTAACTTATCTGAATTTTGGTTTTGATTTGATGTGGTGTTTCCTAGCAGCAAGCAAGCAATTACAAAAGGTTTCAACTTCCTATTATGTAAACGGCATGAGTCTGTACAAATGTGGTCCAACAATTTCCTTTACAGACGACTTTACTTCAAATTGTACACGTTTTCTCAATGCCCCCTCTTTAGAGACCCGCAAACCCATGGTATCCTCATCGCCCCTTTATGGCTTGTTGGCGACCCCCTGAAGAGGTGGTATTACGTCCACGAATCTTCTAACAGAATTAGACTCTTTTCGGCAATGCCATTCAAAAAGTCCCACTCGCAGGATCAGCGTCATCTTAGCGCTTTTCCTTAACCGTTCCTTGGGTTATTTGGAAGCTTAGAATATAAACAGTTAATATCTTAATATTTCATTACAAAAGTAAAAGCAAATTTCAACGCAACATCTTAGGCGCCAGAAATGGGAAACTTTAATAACCGATTTCCCCGAATAAGACCCCTCAATAAAAAAATCGCATACGAACCACATTTGTAGTAAATTTATTAAGATTTCGAAGATACGCTTTACATTAACTTCAATTTCCCTACCGGTTTCGAGATAAATAAACATATATCCAAAAATCCCAAGAATAATCTATATTTGTTTTACATTTTCTTCCAGAAGGGTTAAAGGTATGGTCTTGAAAATGGTTTGATTAAATTGCCCACACCCAGTTACTTATAAAACGTATAACTGGAAGGCTAGATGAAGTCCACCTCATAAACGAGTTTCCTCCCTATAGAGGGAGGAAGGAAACATACTAAAATGAAAATTACTATACCTAATCAGGCCAATTTTAGACGAGAAAGAACATACATATTTTTTTTAATGCCATAACACTATGTCTCGATTATTTAAATAAAATATTTTATGTATACTGCCATTTTTCTGGTTTTCTAATAAATGTATCACAGACATAAACAAGGTCCGTCACGCAGGAGCTGGATAACTAAGCACTTTCCTCAGAAGTTTGTGGAGGCATTCATAAATAATTGTCGTAAAATTACTTATATAAATAAAATAAAAACATGAATAGTTCTGTTCTTTTACATTTGTAATGACCAAATGTTTCAATGTAATAATTTTGTAATTAATTTTCTTCAAGAGTTTTGTGTATGTGTGGTACTGCACTACTTACTGAATACACAAAAACTTCACATTTTCGGCTATTGATCTTGATGACTAATAAAAGATATATATATATATATATATATATATATATATATATATATATATATATATATATATATATATATATATGTGTGTGTGTGTGTGTGTGTGTTAAAATTTACAATCATGTACATTTCCAGATTATTAACCGTAAAGTTACATCGTTGGTCATGTAATATGTGTTTCAACTGTGAATCCAAATGTTGATTTATGAAGATTGGTTGGCTGTATCTTTAGGCATTTTCACTATTGCACTCGTTTACCGAACTAAACTCAACTTTAGAATGAAATTAATATAATAGAATAGGTTGGACGGTTGAGTCAAATCAAATTAGAACATAGAACGAGTTCGAAGAAATATTTGGAAATCATGAGTCATTTTTTTCTTTCTTGGAAAATTAAGTAGGTAAATATTGTTGTTGATGATTTAATAATAAATCAAAACTATTCTCTATAATAAAAATTAAAAATATATATATTTTAATTATATATCAGAAAGTGCGCTTTCGTGCACTGAAAACCTAAAATATGCAAATTTGTGCAGTAACCCCCAAAATATTCAATTTCGTGCAAAATAAAACCTACATATGTTAATCCGGTTGCCTTAATTCGTCGTAATGCCCCGATCGATTTCAAGCAAGCAAAAAAAACTGTGCAATTTCACGAAAATCCGGTGTCTGGTGATAACTTCAAAATCGATTGTTTGAGCTCGGCCAGCCCTGGGACGATCTTCCAGGGCGAAATGTCCAGATCGCCACAGCGAAAACCTTAACATTCTTTAAATTAATAGTCATTATATAAAGCCTAAATCTTGTTTGTAGTTTGGACTGCATTTCTTCTTTTTTGAAAAAGAATAGCATAACTTGTCTTGAAAGAACTTAATCATTCCTGATGTTTGGTTAGCAGAAACTTAAAAATACCGTCGCTCGATAAAGATATATTACGAATATAAACGGTAAATAAATTGACAATTAAAGCTATATAAACAAAAAAAAAACCTCTGTATTCATTATAAATTCAATGAATTCTAGACTGCCCAAAAATAAGAATGTAATGCCCTATTTGTATGTATTGTCTTTTCTAAGTAAAAAAAGTTAAATAAATTGTAAGACCTTCCAATTAAAGCCCTCCTATGGCAGATGTGTCGTGCGGGATGGTAGAACTCGCCGCCGTATTAGTAGTAGACTTGGCATTTTAATGATTCTGACAGTCGTATTTTAAACTTAACATTTACGTATGTTAACTTTTATCAATGTTTCAAGTACGTTAATTATATTATACAGGTTATCTCAAATTTATTAAATATCTTCTTCCTAGCCTTCCTTTAAACGAATTCTTTTATATTGTTATTCTTGTATATGTTTCATTAATTTCTGCAATGTTCCAACGGTTGTAATGGTTCCCACTAGGAATGCTGGTTTTTCTTCTAAAAAAAGAATCGCATCCTGGGTAGAAGAGGCTGGTAACCGGTTGATAACCCGTCTCAAAAATCGTTGTCATTTAAAAACGGGTGTTAAAATTAAAATAAGGAATATATACATGTTCTACCTCCTATTTTTCGTTTATTAAACCCCATCTCAGTCAGGATATTTTTTTTTCTTGCATAATTTCTTAAAGACACACACATATATATATATATATATATATATATATATATATATATCATAAGATTGATTAAATAAAGCAAGTCATTCAAAATAAACCGCTGCAGTGGATGTAATTAAAAATTAAAGTTACCTCAAAAAATGAGGCTTTTCATAATATGCGGGTCTTAAGAAATAACTAAATAATGAGCTAATGGCCCTGTTGTTGCTCTGGATAAAGGACGAAGGATTATTGCGAGGAGGGGTACTTTAGATGAACAGAAATGCGAGTTTGCCTATGGGCAAAACTAAAACTTTTTGGGCACTAAAAATTATTGCCTATGGGCAGCCGAATGAGGCCCATCGAGCATTAGCGGTTGGTCGATCTCGTGTTAATTTATTTTAAACCATTTTGAATTTCACAGCCATTAGAAATGTTGAGAGCACACTAAGTAAATAGAACGTATATAACACCACCGCGCCGTTGTGAGGAGTTCTAAATTGGTTGAATCCGTGGTCCTTGTTTGAAACAATGCCCGTTAATAGTTGTTGAATTAGATTTTCAACAATTGCGCAATCCTAAGAAATCGTTGCCTAATTTTGGCGTCCCGCGACATCACGAATAACACTTTTTGCTGGGTCCTATGAAAATAAGATTTAGTGCCACTGCTCTAGAAGAAGAGTGATATTTCTTGATAATGCCCAACTAAAAGTCGAGGATCTTTAGTGAAAACGTGGACAAATCCCGGATGTTCCTCTAAATACATAAGTATCTAAAACCCAAACTCTGGATCCAGACTCCAGACTGGAATAAGGTCGTGTTGACAGGAGAGAGAGGACCTCCCCCCGACCTTGGGTATACTACACCACGCCAGGGGCCAAGCTTACGTCATCCAGACAACCTCCATTCTACTACGTCATCAAAAGCCTTTTAAAATACACGCGCACACTCCTGAAAAGGCGGATAGGTTAGCGCCTCTTACTCCCCTCTACTCTTTCCTACGTCCGTCATAGCGTCCGGTCTGCGACCACATTCCGTTTCGGGTATCATGGCATCAAATGAAGAAAGGCTTTGACGCCAAAAATTTGAGCAATTTACCATTCCAGAGACATAAGTGCTAAGGAAACAAACAAAAAAAAAACAACAAATATATACGAAAGCTATATTAAATCAGCTTAATTAGACTAGGTTGGATGTTGTTTATTATTTATTTAAATTTTAACGTCCATTATAATTAACTGAGAATTTTAGCACGGGTTTCTGTAAGTCACCACCCTTTTCTAGACAGTATAGGGCCTATTCCTTTTTTCCAAAGAAAAGCCACCAACTCTAGTGGGAATCGAACCCACGACCCTAGGCACGGAGGGTTGTGCTCTCGCCTTAACACTTATGGCCACCGGGCCTCCAAGTGTTGTTAAGTCCTAACTTTGTATCGAAACAGCTTACACAGTGTACCTTTCTTTACTACTGAATAACAAACATCATGCGGCAACAATTACTACATAATTTTTGGCAACGATAAAACCTAAAAGTTCCAAGATTAAAGATGGTTTGTAAATTTGATTACCTTTTATATTGATAGTATTATCATGCAAAGGTTTTCAGAACTGGAATTCTTCATTTAATTCTATACCAGTCCAAAATCAATTGTAAAGTAAGTCTATACATATATAAATATTCTAATTTTTATCAGGAACAACAGTGTTTGATACCCAAAAACAAACGTTATATTTTTATTTCCCAAAATATTTTTTTTATTTAAGAGGTGTGTTCATGTCTCTCCGTGGCTCAACCACCCTTAGGATTAATGATTTAATTGACCTCATATGACTTTATTTTAATTATTAATAAAAGAAAAATTAACAAAATATTATTTTACTATTATTGAAGTTATGAATTATGGAATACATGAAACTATTAAAATTGGAATTTTATGAATTTATTAAAAATTAGTAATATTATTAAATAATTTTTCACCAGTCGAAAAAAAAAGTTTGTATACCTAAAAATACAAAAACTGCGTTTTTCAAAATGTATTGATCACAATGATTTCAAACTTTGGGCATATCAGGGATCAATAAATTAGAATCTAATTCTAAGAGGATGAATATTGTTTCAATTTTTTCGATTTTTTTGTCAAAAAAACGTCTTGCTCAATTGACCCCCTCTTCCCTACTAATAATTATTATCGTTTGTTTTTAAGCTGAAGAAGGCTGCCAAAGAGCATGCCGAAACGTTTGACATTTAGACTATTCTGAAAATATGACGGTTTCCCTTAGCCGAATCCCAACTATAATTGGCTTCTTTTATATTTTTTGAGGTATTAACTAGCCAGAAACCTATATTTAGCTATATTAGCTCAAACATAGGCTCAACAAATTAAGTAATTTATTTACTGTTCTTTTGTTAAACTGATAAGAACTTTCGTTCTCTTATTGTAGCCTTCATAAGTAATTACAATATAAATTAAGACAAAAATTTCAATAAAGACACATTCATGAAGACATATCTCCCTCTTCATTTTGTATTCTATAACGTCTGTTGGCTTATAATCAAAAGTCGTAAACAATTTATTTTTTTATTTTTTTCCAAAATAAACGGTAGGAGTAGAAAGATATTATAGATTGAAGGAATGTATGTATTATATCTATGAGATTTGAGGCCGGTGTAGGTGGAGGGAGAAGATATAAATAGTAGCTAGTACGCAGAGCCACCGCTAGGCGCCGCTACTCATCCCCTCCCTACCATCGATTCCCAACATCGAAAATACCCCCACCCCCCTCCTCCTCTCACCATCTCTCCTCCATTACCCATCTCTACCGCCCCCCCCCCCATCTTTCTCCTATAACCCTGGATTTCTGTTTCCCTCTTCTACTTCTAATTCCCTTATTCGGCCTCCCAGAAAGAATTCCACAAATCGACAAAACCAAGTGCATGCATATATATATATATATATATATATATATATATATATATATATATATATATGTATATATATATATATATATATATATAGTGGGTGAGGTTAGCTCAGTGGTAGAGAACTGGACTAATATGCTGGATTCGGCCTCTTTAACCGTCCCTTGGTCGTCCTAGACTTTAATTAATTTATTAATGGGTACCTCCAAAGATGAAAATCAGACGGTCGGAGCATAGTACTGACCACATTATCTCCCTAGTGTGCCGAATGGTCGTGAATCGGATACCTCTATAGTATCAGCTCCTCAGGGTCCTTGTGGCCTGTTACAGGACTGATTTTTTATCTGATATATATATATATATATACATAGAGAGAGAGAGAGAGAGAGAGAGAGAGAGAGAGAGAGAGAGAGAGAGAGAGAGACAGAGAGAGAGAGAGAGAGAGAGTTGGATATAGTGTGGGTGCGATGGTACAGGTGTATTTATTTGCATACATCATAGGTAATACATAATGAATTATTTATATTAAGGTTTACACTTTGAAAAAATAAGAAATTATGGAATGTATGTGTATTGATTATGTATGTATTTCTTGTATGAGAGAGGTCATAGTCAGTATCATGTAAATATATCATTTATTTGGGTTTAGTTGTAATTTTAGGTTAGATGGTTCACCTGATATTTGTTTAAAAAAAAATGAAGAATCAATGTAGTACCTATATTAGTAGTTTTATAGGGACTTTCAAGTTGCCAAATTATTGTAAAAGTAACTGGTGCTAATCAGTCGGAGGGCAGTCGGAGCATCTGTATAATATAAAACAAATAAATAAAAAAAAACACAATTTTTAGCATGAACGTTGGCGAGGTTAGCTCAGCTGAAAGACCTGAGTTCAAAAGTTGGAGCCGCACTAAAGATTATGCCTTCAATTGTAGCCGTTTGAGGTTTGGATTTGGGGTCCGAGGCAGTCCTTAGCCATTAATCAATTTATTAAAGCGTACCTACAAAGGGGAAAATCAGGTGGCAGAAGCATAGTATTGACCACACAATCATGAGGTCAACCTCATAAGCGTGTTTCCTCCGTACGGAGGCTAAAAGCAGCGTTTAAAATCTAGTTGAATCGACTAGAAATAAACTAAGACATACAAAACTTAAAAACAAAATATTCAGGCATATACATTTTTTGAACATGTCTTCATGATCTTATGAAGTATGTATGAAGGTACAGATGAAATTGCAAAGACTTATATTATTATCTGATTGATATTAAGGATTACGTCTGCTATGTAACTACAGAAATATGGAAGAAGTTTAGGAATTGATGGCTCTAAATATGATAACGCCTTTTAAAACATTTTTTTGTCTATTGGCAAAAGATTTTCCTATGTTACTTTTTTTTTTATTTATTTTTTTTTCTTCTTTTTACGGCGCATCGACAAATCTTGGCCATTAGCGCCGACATCCAGCCAGGAATTTTCTCAGCGAGCCCTGAGATGAGAAAATTCCTGCCGCCGCACAGTGTCACGAGCAGTGTTCAAAAATAAGAAAAATGAAGTTTGAAAAAAAATGTTTTGATGGTCAATATTAAAATTAGAATCTTTGAACAGAAAGAAAACATCAAAATTAGAATATAAAAACACAGACTAAAAGCTGAGGATAAATTTGAATTGTTGGTACAAATACAAATATTAAAACTCGTTCGGTTAGTAAATATTTACTTCGGCTGTTCCAATCTTATTGCTTGAACATTTTCATTCTTCTTTTAACATGTTCAAGTGTCTGTCCTGAGGGAATCGTTGATTGACTAATCTTGGCCAACTGGCCAAAAAATAGGAAAGTTTTAGTGCTTTGATTATGTATGAAATTCTCAGCATTTTTTCAACTTTAGAATTGATTTAAGAAAAAACGTAAAATAACGGGTTTTTTTATACTTTAACCATAAATAGTACATTGCTTCACGATTATTTTGATACCTAGTTTACCTGCTTTCGGAAGGTTAAGGATTTGTTGTATTCTCCTAAGTTAAGGAGAATATAATAAAATTGATTAGATAGTTTTGCCTGAATATTCAAAAACATTAAGGACCGTTGTTACTGGATTTTAGGGAAATTCGAAACAAAATCCGAAGATTGGTTGATTAAAAACGTTAATTTTCCCGACGAGGTTTTGAAATATGTAGACAAGATAAAAATCAACCAGGTCCTGATGACGATCGCAAGTTCGTTTCATGGAAGGATTATACTCTACATAGGGACGAGTTGCGGACATAGTAACGAAGAAATTTCCAAGGAGAAAATGGGATTATTAATTCATTCTCCAAAGCTTTCTTTTGGTTCTATTAGCGACGGTAAAACCGCCAGCACATTTTTTGGCAATCCAAAATTAAGTACCAACATTACTGGAATGGAGATATCATTAATAATAAATTTGGGCACCATTTTGACAATGGTTTCTAGTACTAAATCAATTAATATGCCGAAATTAACTGAATAAATTGGTGTGACATAGGAATTATATCTGAAGCATCATTCATGGTATTATATGCCAATGTCTTTCATTAACCGCTTCTTATTATGATACAAATATGGATTTAATGAAAAGTCTTCTCCTCCCATCAGATCCATATTTTCAACTTTAAGTAAAATACGTAACAATTAAAATTTAAATAAATAAAATTTAACTAAAGTTAGCTCGAAAATCGAAATAAAAATTGAAGCAAAAGTTTTATCATACTTAATTTTAAATAAAAATGATAGTATTTTTTTACATTCAAGCGATTCTGAGAAGGAATCATTTTTTTTTATTCGTAACGTTTCTGTATACAATTTTAATAATTTCGTAAATATCATACGGAAGTTTCCATATACATTTTATGTAAGTTTATTCTATGATATAATAGATTATTTTCTTAAGTCAAAACTTCTTTTTTCTCCCATGTTCAAGTTTTTTTAATAACAGAAAAAAATAATAACCCTTGTCTAGACAAAAATACGATTTTTGATTTCATACCCCATTTACTCGTTTTTTTGTTTTACTAAACAAAAAAACAACGCCTACTCTATGCAATTCACAAAGGTAAGTCGAACAGGAAAACAATACATTTATTGAACATCCCGTACATTTCAAACAACCTACACACATCCAACAATACGTGAACGTTCCATAAATAAGCCATAAAACAAATTTACTCAAACATAAACTAGAAAGGAGACACGTTGTTTGCGAGTTAGCGTATTTCACTATAACATACTAATGTACATTTATTGATTCGGCCCATTATGCAATGCCAAGCTGAAGCCTCCAACTTATTTAAATCTGTACAACATTTATTGACAAAATGAGCAAATATTAACACTATTACGAATTGTAAGGCGAAAATCCAAAAACGTATCTATGAAAACACACAAGACCCATTGATTGATTGTTTTGTATGGTCGATTCTCATACGGGTTAACACCACTTCTTTTCTTCTTGTGTCATTTTTCCACGATTTAACTAACCAGTATACCTCTCGGAGTTTGTTTTTCCTCACTTCTTGCCAAACAGTTTGCCATGTCATCCATATCAAGTCTTTTGAGTAGGCTTTTAAATCGCTTTTTGTAACTTCATGGAACGGCATACCCTTTCTAATTGCTTTCCTTGCCAAGGGGTCAGAAAATATAAAATTATTAAGTTTGCTGGAACTGGCCTCCTCCTTCTAGAACATACTGACGACATCGGGTCAACACCGGTGAAGTATTCCTTCGATCATGGTTAGCTGTCATTCCTGCACATGATTGGCGAATCCTTACTATCAGGTTGTTTATGTTCCGAATGGGTACTTTGTACACCTCAGACTTAAGCCTATCCCACGCGTAAATATCAAGCGGCGACAAAACAGGGCTTCGGGCCGGCCAATGGACAGGTCCAAACGTCACAAGGTCCAAAAGGTCCAAGATCCTTTAGAACGGAGGTAGATATAAGCGTGTGGTTGGTGATGTTGAGCAACAGTTTTTTTTTTCCGAGTTTCACCCCCCCCCCCCCGTATTGAACTTGCTATACACCCTGTATACACACACACACACACAGACACATATACATATATATATATATATATATATATATATATATATATATATATATATAATATATATATATATTTATATACATATATATATATATATATATATATATATTTATATATATATATATATATATGTATATGTGTCTGTGTGTGTGTGTGTGTATACACACACACACACACACACACAAATAAAACCTACCACATTTCGGATCAGATACTCTCGTTGATATATAGGAGAAAAACCAAGCTTAAAAATATCTTTGTAATTGCCTGAATGTCAGAGGTGCCCTTTTTGTTACACATGCCCTTTTTAAACTTTTCAGTAAATATTGGTCATGAAAACCAGGCACCTTTTGGGTAAAAAATGTTTAGTATAAAAATAAAGATTATTTTTTGAAGTTATCAGAATTAGTTCATACAAGTATTTTATATTTTATTCCTAATACTGTTTTAAGTCTTCCTTTTCAAATAATGAAATTACTATAACGTTAATGTTTATTATATCATTCATTAGCCGACGCATTAATTAATAATTCATTCATATTTTCGAAGCTAATACAAGAATGTAAGCTATTATTAAAACAGCTTCTGCGATCTAGCGGTTTCTTGCCTAAACTAGAGGTGTCATAATGACAATTTCTCAAGTGTGCTGACTGCTAAGAACTATTCGTATTTATCGTTGCACTATAGAACTTATTTATTTTCCAATTTATTTATTTTTTATGCATCATTCTATAACTTATTCCGTCGAATTAATCGCGAACAAATTTATTTGCTTAATTATATATACTGCAGAAAATAAGCTTTCATTTATTCATCAGACAAAATAAATTTGAATCATATTTTTTTATTTCTTTTAAACTACTACGAGAGCCAATTGCATCAAATATACGGGATTTCCAAAACCAAACCTCCTCCAAACCCCTAAAATCAACTATTCGTATTGGGAACTCATTTTTCCAAATGGAGCATATATTTGGATGCCATCGTAAAAAAATATTTGAAAATGTTTTTGACAGCATTTGTTATGCCTTTATTCTACCAGGGAAACCCACTTATGAGGTCGACCTTATCACGCTATCCGGAAGTACCGACTAGAAAATTTCACGATTTAGAACTCATAGGAACTGCGTCATCTTAGCGTGTTTCCGTCCACATCTCTAGTGGCATTAGTAAAGGAATACAAGCATTTATTGATTGGTTTTGAACTTTTGTGAAAAATACAAAATTAAATCTCAAAGAGATGGAGGATTTGAGGCTCCACATACAGGAACCTAACAGTATCCTAAGCGGAAATGACTGCCCCCGCAGTTCAAGGTTCGATCTATTAAAACACTTTTATCAATGTTTTACATTTTCTTACCTTGTTTCACTACATACTATTTTACTGCTAAATTCAATTTAAAACAAAAACTACCAATAAAAAGTGAGTTAAACAGAAACATTCAATGCCCTATTAAAAATTGCTTTTGTTCTTTTCAACGGATTTTTGACACTGCTTAACTCACTTTTATTTGGTCGTTTTAAATTGCATTTAACAGTAAAATGAGTATTTTAATAAAATGAAACAAGAAAATGAGAAACGTATTGGCAATTGTGTTGCTAGAGAAAATGGTGAGGAGGAGGGGAAGTCATTTTCGCTTAGGATATTGACAGTTTTAAATTGCATTTAACAGTAAAATGAGTCTTTCTTCTCTTTGAGATTTTATTTTATATTTTTCAGGAAAGATCAAAACCTACCAATAACTGCTTCTATTCCTTTACTAATGGCACAGGGGCAGTAACGGGAACGCGCTAAGATGACGCAGTTCCTCCGAGTCGGCATTTTTTTTGCATACATTTGGTCATGAAAAGCGGTTAAGAAGATTATCCAGATACATTTCTAAGCTTCATATCCCCAGTATGACAAGGATATCTCATCTAAGTGAGCCAGAATTCGGGCAGAATAATTAACATTTGATGAACAGTGATAAACAGATTTTCGCTTCTTACGTAGAAGAACGGAAATAACCGTAATTTTGTCTGGCTTATTCCCGCGTTTTCTTGCTAAACAACTAAATTATAGCGTCTTATCTTTATTGTCAAAATATCCATATCGACTCTTAGAAACTCTGTAATCCTAGCTTCTATCAAAATAATGTTTGGATCCGCAATAGGTTAAAAGCGCACAGAGGGGGAGGAACTGTAGAAGTATCTGAATCTTGACAATATGGAACACTAAGGAGATAGTGTGGTCAGTACTATGCTCCGGCAGCCTTAGTTTCCCCTATGTAGGTTAATTAATAAAAGGCTGAGTCCCCGAATCCAGCCCTCGATAAAATCTTTAGTGCGCGTCCGAGTTTTGAACCCATGACATTAGGTTTGAATGATACATGGTGTGTTTGTACCTTTTGTAGATATAAGTAAGGATAAAAAATATTTTATCTCTATCTCAAGTCATTTATGAGAATGTGTAGATGATCGGGGTTTGGTCATTTGTTAAATAAAACTACATTTTATAAATAAACTGTGTAATATTTATTTGCCAAAGTTTCGGCTTGAATTAAAAGTCATCTTCAGTGCTATGGAGGAGAGAGAGAACAAAACTGTGTAGACTGCATTTCAAAGAGCGGGACAGCCACTCAACTAAAATGACAAGGTGTTTCAGCATAGTTGATGAGTTTATTGATAAATTAATAGAAAAACTGAATAAGTTAATACCGTATTCATACATTGCTCAATTACAAGCATTGTTCTTCAAAAATTTAAAGAGAGTAGCACACTTAAATACAGGTTTTCACTGTTATGTCAATGGATTTTAGTTAAAACTATGACTTCACACTGCATGAAGAATGAATGAATGAATGAATGAAAAGTTTTATTCTTATTCCGGGACAGAAGTCCCATAGGAATAATTTTGAAATTACAAAATAATTTTGAATTTTACGTATAAACTTGAAAACTTATAAGTGCTATCAGTATCAATATAATAGTGTACAGCTTCAATATAGACTAGGTGTTGGGTAAAACTTGGAGGGATAGAAGGTGGTGGAAGAGTCGGGATTTAAAGGTTTCTAGGTTGGTAGAATGGCGGACAAACGAAGGCAAGGAATTCCATAGCGAGGTGGCACGGATGACGAATGATTTTTCGAATATTGCTGTTCGGTTCAAATTTGTATATATATATATATATATATATATATATATATATATATATATTTGTCTGTTCGCTCTCTAGCTCCTAGACGAATGGTCCGATTTTGATGAAATTTGATACAAAAATCTTTCGTCTAATTTGAAAGGTCAAGTTCGTTAACCAGCAGAATCCGCCCACTGGAAGATGGCGTTTGGGGCGAAATTCGCGCAAAACAAATCGTAACGCATACGTTTTAGAGTTCATAAGCTTGAAAGTACTCGTTTTATAGGCTTCTTGGGCAAGGAAAACGAATGAAACCATTTTCAAGAAAATAGCTTTAACCGTTTTTGAGAAAATTGGAAAAATAGTTTTTGAATACCGTTTCTGGTTTGGGTACTTAGAATCATGGGATTCAGTTGAAACATTTTCTGCATGTTCTTCTTTCATTAAAACTAATATGTTGAACTTTTGGTTACGTTTAGAGTTAAGGAATGGTTAGAATAAAACATTTTATTAACAGACATAAAAAGTTTTGGTTACTTTGTATACTTTCCCTAATATCTCGAAAAAGGTTGAGAATCTTGGTAAACAGAAGATTACCATTAGAAAGCTTACTAAATGCTCTACAAAAAAAAAGTCCGACTCGCAGGAACTGCATCATCTTAGCGCGGTTCCTCCCTATGGGGGAGGGAGGAACCGCGCTAAAAGAAGTTTATAATTGAGATAAGTAACAGAACTATGAATACAATTAACTTATTATAAAAGAACAATTTCGTCTTAAATTCTTAGAATGAGTAGAATGAAAATCAATAGAAACATAACAGAAAAAGAAGAAAAAAAGGCTATTTTACTGAAGTTTATATAAGTAAATAGGTGCTAATAGTAACATTAATTGATTTTACCAAGAAATAAGAAACTACATATCAATGAAAACTATAGGTAGTAGCTAATAGTAACATTAATTAATTTTACAAAGAAATAAGATAATACATACCAATGGAAATGCCGGGAGGCAGAGGAAGACCAAGGTTGACAGTTAAGTCACCATTGTGGATAATATTTTCCTCGGCCTTTGTTCAAAGGGTTTTATGGTTATACCTGGGGTCGGGTCCGCACTCAGACCATAGAATCCTCTTCTACCGATACTTCATTTCATACCGTTCAAGGAATTGGAAAATATCAAAATTTTTCACATATTCCTGTGTTCTTTTACTATAGTAAAAATTCTACAAATAAAATCAATTGAAAAATAAAATAAAAAAACCAACAGCATGAAGGCAATTGAAAATATTCAAAAGACGTCATCGAATCTCTTTCCCTTGGCAAGCTATATTTCTAACAATGAATTGTTTATCTTATTTTACCTAATCTGTTTTATTGTCAAATACATTACCCAACTATAAGCAATTAAAAAATAATAAGGAATAAAAACAGACAAAAGAACCATTCGAATAAACGAAATTAATTACTTCAATGTTTAAGCACTTATTTCTCCGATTGACATCACCCAATCAAAAATTGTTTCAGAATCTTTTTGTACAGAATTTATAGAGCTTTCAGATAATTTCTATCTACTTACCACGATTTCCCAACCGTGTTCGAGATATTAATGAAAGTATACAAAGTTCCCAAAACTTTTCATGTCTGTTAATAAAATATTTTATTCTAACCCTTCCTTAACTCCAAAGGTAACAAAACTTTCAACATATTAGTTTTAATGAAAGAAGAACATGCAGATAATGTTTCAACTGGATCCCGTGATTCTAAGTACCCAAACCAAAAACGGTATTCAAAAACTATTTTTCCAATTTTCTCGAAAACGGTTAAAGCTATCGCCTTGAAAATGATTTCATTCGTTTTCCTAGCCCAAGAAGCCTATAAAAAGAGTACTTACAAGCTTATGAACTCAAAAACGTAAGCGTTACGATTTTATCTGCGCGAATTTCGCCCCAAACGCCATCTTCCAGTGGGCGGATTTTGCTGGTTAACGAACTTGACCTTTCAAATTGGACGACGGATTTTTGTACCAAATTTCATCAAAATCGGACCATCAGGGAAGCCAGAAATGAGCGAACAGACAAATATATATATATATATATATATATATATATATATATATACAAATTTGAACCACCGTTATTTTCGGTCTCTAGGGGTTCTGAAACGCGAAATTTTCTAGTCGGCACTTCCGGATTGTTTTATTGTATCAACCTTATAAGCGGGGTTCCTCCCTATGGGGGAGGGAGGAACCGCGCTAAAAGGTTCTGATGAAAGTTTTGATTAGGCGATGTCAATCGGAGAAATAAGTGCATAAAACTTTAAAGTAATTGATTTCGCTTATTCGAACTGTTCTTTTTGTCTGTTTTTATTCCTTGTTATTTTTTAATTGCTTATAGTTGGATAATGAATTTGATAATAAATCAGGTTAAGAAAAATAAGAAAAACAATTTAATGTTAGAAATATGTATTTCCAAGATATAGCTTTTCAACTGCCTAGCGGGGTCCTTCCTAGGGAGGGTTGGCCGACCCATACAGGTAAGATCGTAAATAAGACCTTTCTAGAAATGTGGACAAAATAATAACAGTTTCTATTTTAATCATTCTAAATGAGTCTAGGGATAAGAACGGAACCGCGCTAAGATGATGCAGTTCCTGCGAGTCGGACTTTTTTTTATGATTCACTGCAAGGATGCAAGCAAAGAAAAACTATATTCACATAATATATCTGATGACAGAAATATGGTGTGAATATAGCATATGGGACCCAAAAACCTACAATTGCTCTTCTGAATGAGGACTACCCACATTCCGATAGCCTCAGCGCCCACTGGAGAGCGGTACCGCCCACATTGAGAACGGGCAGTGGTTGAAATAGACACTTGATGCTAAAATCATGTACTTAAAACAAGAAAGAAATAATTATTCAGTTCTAGAACAAGATGGACAAATAAACTTTACTGAAGGCAAGGCTTTGTTTTTTCGTTCATATTTTGAATAAATAATTTTATAATTTGAATGAACTATATTCTTCCATATTCACTTTTTTTAATAATTGTTGGTTAGGGAATTGAAGATATTGAATTGATATAAAATGTACGCATTAAAACCATTACATAAAAGTCCGACTCGCAGGAACTGCGTCATCTTAGCGCGGTTACGTACATCTCGAAAAATGGAATAGATTAGCATAACAAATCACAGGAAACTGCCAGTAGTCAACTACACAGAAGTGGATAATTCTTAATCTGTATAAGTCAATACAATTATGTACTGAAAATGTACTTACTCTTTGACTACTGCTCAGAAGGCTCTATTCTAAACAACCAAAAATTCGTTGTCATTTTAAGTATCTTGTTTTACTAGCACATTCGTTTTACTGTTATAATCAACTGTAAATATGTGCTTCATGGTGAATTATATTCCATTCTGTCGTGGGTTAAATCTTTCTATAAAATAAGAAATAACAGTAACTTCAGTTGGAGGCTATGAGGAAGGTTATATAGATAGGAGAATTCAAAACAACCTACGTCATCATGATTAGCCACTGCCATCATGATTACCACAGCCACTCCAAACTTATGTCCAATACCTTTCACCGTTTCCTAGCTTATTTTACTACAATACTAATTTTACTGATAAATGCAATTTACAACTAGAAACAAACAATTAAAAAGTGAGATAAAGAAAAATAAAAACAATTTTAAAACAACAAAATAAACACTTTTTAAGTTTTAAGCGCTTATTAGCGCGGTTACTCCCTATCTCCATAGGGAGAACCCGCTTATGGGGTTGACCTCACGACGCAATCCGGAAGTGCCGACTAGAAACTTTCACGTTTCAGACCCTATCACGAAAATATAGGTGGCCCAAATTTGTATATATATATATATATATATATATATATATATATATATATATATACATATATATGTATATATTTATATATATGCTTGTCTGTTCGCGCTCTAGCAAGCTCAAAAATGGTCCGATTTTAACGAAATTTGGTAAAAAAATCTGTCGTCTAATTTGAAATGTCGAGTTCGGTAACCAGCAGAATCCGCCAACTAGAAGAGAGTGTTTGGGGCGAAATTTGTGCAAAAAAAATCGTAACGCGTATGTTTTTGAGTTCATATGCTTGCAGGTACTTTTTTTATAGGTGTCTTAACATAAGAAAACGAATGAAACCATTTATAAGGCGATATCTTTAGCCGTTTCTGAGATAAGTGGAATCAATGTTTTTGTAAGTCATTATATTTCTGTGAGTACTTAGAATCGCGGGATTCAATTGAAATATTTTCTACAACTTGGAAATTAATCCCAACTAAGATGTTTATGTTTTGGTTATTTTTGGAGTTAAGGAAGTATGCGAAAAAAATTATTTTATTAATAGACATGAATAGTTTTCGAATTCGTACATTTTTCGTAAATGTCTCGATAACGGTTGGGAAATCGTGCTAAATGGAAGGTGACCATTCGAATGCTTACCAAATTTTCTACAAAAAAGGTTCTGAAGCAATATTCGATGGGGCAACGTCAATCAGACATATAAGCGCATAAAACTTAAAAAGTGTTTGTTTTGTTGTTTTGAAAGGGTTTGTCTCTTTGTTTATCTCACTTAATTGGTTGTTTCTTGTTTTAAATTGCATTTATCAGTAAAATTAGTATAGTAGTAAAATAAGCTAAGAAACGGTGAAAGGTATTGGTAATAATAAGTTTGAAGTGGCTGTGGTAATCATGATGGCAGTGGCTGTGGTAATCATGATGACGTAGGTTGTTTTGAATTCTCCTATCTATATAACCTTCCTCATAGCCTCCAACTGAATTTACCGTTATTTCTTATTTTAAAGAAAGATTTAACCCACGACAGAATGGAATTTAATTCGCCATGAAGCACATATTTACAGTTGATTATAACAGTAAAACGAATGTGCTAGTAAAACAAGATACTTAAAATGGCAACGAATTTTTGGTTGTTTAGAATAGAACCTTCTCAGCAGTAGTCAAAGAGTAAGTACATTTTCAGTACATAATTGTATTGACTTATACAGATTAAGAATTATCCACTTCTGTGTAAGTTGGCTACTGTCAGTTTCCTGTGATTTGTGATGCTAATTTATTCCATTTCTTCGAGATGTACGTAACCGCGCTAAGATGACGCAGTTCCTGCGAGTCGGACTTTTTTGTAGTTAATTATTCCCTATTGCTAATGTTGAAAGAGTTGTGAAAGTCATAGCGTTGTGAAGATATATTCTATTTTATCAAGAGACAGGGTTAAAGGATGGATCGATATGGTAGGTCACCTCGGGACGTTCACTGATTATAATTCACTCCTTCAACCTATTTTTACGGGGGGCGTTATTATACAATTATTCCTGCATATTTATAAAATTGTATTTAATAACAATAAAAAAAAAATCAATATGCGAGCGATAAATAATTACATTCCTTACAAAGGTGCTTGTGCTTCATTCCGCAAAAAGTTGCTTAAAATATCGTATATCAATAGGAAATACCTAAATATGAATAGTTTTATCATTTTATATTTGCAATGGGGAGCGCTGTTAGCTCAGTTGTAGTGCAAACGACTAATATGCTGGAGGACCTGAGTTCAAAACTCGGGCAAGTACTAAATATTTTATCTTCTATTGCCATCGTTCACAGGTTGGATTCGGTGTCCCTAGGTCAACACAGCCTTTAATTTATTAATGGGTACCAGCAAAGGGAAAACTCAGATGGCCAGGGCATAGTGCTGATCAGACTATTTCCTTTTGGGCTCTTGTGACCTGTTATAGGTCCGAATTTTGATTTATTTGTAATGAATAGCTTAATCAAATATTATTTATTTATTTATTTTTATGATTGGTTTGTGTAGTAAATTCCAATTTGTTTAAAAGATTTATTCCACATTACTTGGAAAAGATATCTACCGAGTTTCGTTGCAAGGAAGTAAAATTAACTGCCATTACGATCAAATTAATATTTTCGTTCTGGAAGAAATCCCCATTCCTAATGGCCCGATTTAGTTACATTTTATGACAAATCTTTCTCTTGGCGCGGTTCCTCCCTCCCTCTATAGGGAGGAATCCTGCTTATGAGGTTGACCTCATGACCCAATCCGGAATTACCGATTAAAAAATTACAGAACCCATAGATCACGAAATCACTGGTTGAATTCGGGACACTATATATATATATATATATATATATATATATATATATATATATATATAGGGTGTCCCGAATTCAAATCAGGAGCGTGTAGGGGACCCAACAACGAAGACAAAAAGTCCTTAAGAGATTTGCTCGCTTTGCTTCGTTTTAAAGTGGCGTTGTGCACAATTTCTTCTCCCAGAATCTGCTCATAATTTTACCTGCAATTACGAAGTAAGAGTAATCCAATATTTCGTAGTCTATTGATATTTAAGGAGAAGACTCGTCGATTAGGACTCTTCTATTTAGAAATCTTCTGGGATACTCTTGCACTGCTTCTAAAGCATTTCCAGTGCAAAAACCTGAGACGAAAATTATACCAGAACATTTAACAATACGCGGCATTATTCACAAGCATTCTGGCTGACGCTATTCACACCAAAATATCTGATTAACTGACTGTAAACTGATTTATGAATCACAGAAGTGAGCAAAAATTTAAAGAAAGGAAAGGATTCAGAATTTCACAGCAGCCAATATGACGAACTTTGAAAGGTGATAATTGATATCTGTACCTGATAAATATATATATATATATATATATATATAAATATATATATATATATATATATTTATATATATATATATATATATATATATAAATATATATATATATATATATATATTTATATATATATATATATATATATATATATATATATATCAGTGAATCCCAGAAATGAATTCCTGAATTCATCCTATATTTAATCCTTCCTAAAATGCACTTCGCCGCCAAAGATGCGGTGCGATCAATAAATATAATAATAATAATCCTTCATAACTAATTAAAATCCAACGAATTATAAAAATTGCAACACCGGTAACGATATCACAGATATTAAACTTAAAGAGTTATTCACAGCTACATTGAATTAATACCAATCGATTCCCGTCAATACAAGGAAGACTTGAATGGACCTAAACGTTAATTACAAAAGCTATGCAGCCTTCTTGAGAGAGCTGCCGGCACTGTAATTGGGGCCTTTGATCCAGTGGTAGTGCCAATCCTATCCTTGTACTTGGAGGGTTCGCTAAGCCCAACAGGGTTGAGTTAGGTCAGTATTCGCTTTGAATCTCAAATCCTTAAAGACGCTGACCCATTTTTACGTTTTTCCTTCTTCCCTTCCAGGTAAATCCGCTTACGACAGCGAACCGTGGACGAAATCCGGAAGTACTCAGAAATATCGACGATTCATAACTCACAGGTCAAGAATAAACCCGATCGTTCAAATCTTATTTGTATATATATATATATATATATATATATATATATATATATATATATATATATATATATATATAACTTGACAGTCTGTCAGTTTGTTTGTCCCTTATACAAATCCACACCGCTTGACCGATTTTGACCAAACTTGGAACACTGTCAGGCCTTGATCCGGGAAGTCTCGTAGGGGTCAGTCCATTTCAAATCATCCAGCTAAATAGTGAAATGAAACCCATGTCCTCAGAATTGCCTGAAACTTTTTTTATTTGTTGAACTGGTCATTCTAATGATTCATACCAAATTTCAGTTAGATATCTTGAACAATCTTTAGGTTATGAATTTTTAAAGTTATCAATAAAACTTGTTTTTGGTGTTACCGACGATTTAAGTCAAAGCGACTTTCATTTACTAAAAAAATCATTACTCTGTTAATGTTATTGATATCTCAATGGGATTTTCACCGAAATGGTCACAATAATATTTTGAATATGGAAAAAATATATTTACTATCTGTTATCTTTCTGGTTGCTATGTATATTTATTTAAAAACAAAATTTTAATTGAAAATAAATCAAAAACATAAAAATTTCAAAAATCGATAAAAATAAAAGGCGCTCCATAAAATCAAGTTCTTTTTTCATGGATACATTCTTAAAAGTATAAACTATTAGATTTTAAAAGAAAAACTCTGGGATTTTGCTGTTAAGTATTCTTAAATCAATAAAATAATATAAATTCCTTTTTTTTAATAATTACCTGCTTAAACGTCGGGCGTGGTCAGTACCTGAATGGGTGACCGACTATGTCTTGTTGGCATTATAAAAGGGTGGCGACCTGTAGATAGCCCGGCGCTAATAGCCAAATAGTTGATGGGCAGTAAAAAAAAAATAAAAAAAAAAAAAAAAATAAAAAAATAAAAAAATTAGCTACTTAATGATTAATATAAGTGTACTGAAGCTAAATTTACTATTACATAAGTTTATATTAATCTTAATATAAACTTATGTAGATAAACTATTTTTAATGTTTACTATAAACCTAGTTTTTTATTATTCTAATTGACTACAGTGAAAACTATTCGTTTGTGTTGCAAAATGAAGCCAAGATTATTATAGGAACAACAACAGTTGTTCTTTTCATCTAGTTGTGATCTATACAAGACAAGAAAACACCAAAGAACTGAAAGTTTCCGATCTGTGTGAGGTATCTGATGACTTGGAAGATGTGGCATTTGTCTATGAAACTCAGAAGGTTATCACAACATTTCTGAAATTAATTATCCAGAAGTAAAAACTGTGATGGTGTTTTTTGCTACCAGTCATGGGAAGTCCCCTCGTGGTGGTATTGGCGGAATTATTAAGCTGATTGTAATAAAAGCAAACCTTTAATGTACTCCAGGAGCCAGACATTTTTTGGCTTTTATAGTACAAAAATAGATAACAAAGCTTACTCTGGTTAACAAGGAAACAATAATAGATTCTAGGCAAAAACCGGAGGATCGTTTCAGTTCAGCCAAGACTGTGTCCGGAACATGTAGTTTTTACCACTTTTAACCAAAATTTTAGATGCCTCACACAGGTCGGAAACTTTCAGATCTTTGGTGCTTTCTTGTCTTGTATAGATCACAACTTTATATTAACAAGTTTATATTAAGATTACGTAATAGTAAATGTAGCTTCAGTACACTTTTAGCGCCGGGCTATTTACAGGTCGCCACCCTTTTATAATGCCATCAGCACATAGTCGGTCACCCATTCAGGTACTGACCACGCCCGACGTTTAAGCAGGTAATTATTAAAAAAAAAGGAATTTATATTATTTTATTGATTTAAGAATACTTAACAGCAAAATCCCAGAGTTTTTCTTTTAAAATCTAATAGTTTATACTTTTAAGAATGTATCCATGAAAAAAGAACTTGATTTTATGGAGCGCCTTTTATTTTTATCGATTTTTGAAATTTTTATGTTTTTAATTTATTTTAAATTAAAATTTTGTTTTTAAATAAATATCCTTAGCAACCAGAAAGATAACAGACGGTAAATATATTTTTTCCTTATTCAAAATATTATTGTGACCATTTTGGTGAAAATCCCATTGAGATATCGTTAACATTAACAGAGTAATGCTTTTTTTAGTAAATGAAAGTCGCTTTGACTTAAATCGTCAGTAAAAGCAAAAACAAGTTTTATAGACAAGTTTAAAAATTCATAACTCAAAAAGTATTGAAGATATCTAACTAAAATTTGGAATATATCATTAGAATGACCAGTTCAACAAATGAAAAAAGTTTCAGGCAATTCTGAGGACATGGGTTTCATGGCCTGGATGATCTGATATGGACTGACCCGTAGGCTAGGTCAAAAACTTCTACCAGCTGTCTGTATCTATGTTTGTTCCTTGTACAAATCCACACCGTTCATCAGATTTTGACCAAACTTGGCACACAGGTAGATCTTGATCCGGGGAGAGTCATCGGAGTCACGGGTTCGAAACTAATAGTTACAGATTCCGATCGAAACACCAAGGCAAGAGCTTTATCCAATGGGGGCTCTTCAGATTCGAGCTGCATCCGATCGGAACCCCAAGGCAAAAGCTTTATCCAATCGGAGGCCTTAAGGTTCGAGCTTCATCCGATCGGAACCCCAAGGCAAGAGCTTTATCCGATCGGAACCCCATGGTAAGAGCTTTATCCAATCGGAGGCCTTAAGGTTCGAGCTTTACCCGATCGGAACCAAAACATGGAGGGTGAGGGGGAAAAAAAAAAAAAAAAAAAAAAAAAAAAAGAAAAAAAAAAAAAAGGAAAAAAAAAAAACCAAGGCCGTTCATCAGATTTTGACCAAACTTGGGACACAGGTAGATCTTGATCCGGGGAGAGTCATCGGAGTCACGGGTTCGAAACTAATAGTTACAGATTCCGATCGAAACACCAAGGCAAGAGCTTTATCCAATCGGGGCTCTTCAGATTCGAGCTGCATCCGATCGGAACCCCAAGGCAAGAGCTTTATCCAATCAGATACCCCAAGGTTCGAACTGTATCCGATTGGAACCCCAAGGCAAGAGCTTTATCCGATCGGAACCTCCAAGACTCGAGCTTTATCCAATCGGATCCCTTAAGGTCCGAGCTATATTCGATCGGAACCCCAAGGCAAAATCTTCATCCAATCGGAGCCTTCAAGATTAGAGCTTTAGCCGATCGGAACCTCCAAGACTCGAGCTTTATCCAATCGGAGCCCTCAAGGTCCGAGCTTTATCCAATCGGGGCTCTTAAGATTCGAGCTGCATCCGATCGGAACCCCAAGGCAAGAGCTTTATCCAATCAGATACCCCAAGGTTCGAACTGTATCCGATTGGAACCCCAAGGCAAGAGCTTTATCCGATCGGAACCTCCAAGACTCGAGCTTTATCCAATCGGATCCCTTAAGGTCCGAGCTATATTCGATCGGAACCCCAAGGCAAAATCTTCATCCAATCGGAGCCTTCAAGATTAGAGCTTTAGCCGATCGGAACCTCCAAGACTCGAGCTTTATCCAATCGGAGCCCTCAAGGTCCGAGCTTTATCCAATCGGGGCTCTTAAGATTCGAGCTGTATCCGATCGGAACCCCAAGTCTAAAGCTTTATCCAGAAGGCCTGAATTTCCTCCGATCCCTTAACCAATCTGTAAAAGCAATTTTAATTGAAACGCTATATTAATTTTCGTCGACTTTTTGTATCTCTAACTCAAAACTTATCAAAAATCTAAATCTCAAAATCTAGTTAGATTCCGCTTTTGAAAAGGAATTAATTTCTGGAGTATCAAGAGTAGATAGATTGGATAAGTCTATCCAAATAGATCCAGCATTCGTGGATACTCTATCTACATAGAGTCAAATGGTTTTACTCGCTCGGGGATGATCGTGGGAGGGACTTGGAGCGGCTTTTATCGACCTCGCTGTCTATTCCGAGGCAGCGACCACCCTTCGCCTGGGCCCTTGTAAAAATAGACCGGCGAGGGGTGGGGTGACGTCACTGCTGACGTCACACCTTACCGAGTCAATGGGGGTGTAGGCTCTTATCTCATTCAGTGATAGGGTCGTCATGGCTACCGGAGGCTCACACCCTCTACGTTCTATTTACATCGGGCCTCCTTACATCGTCCATTCACCCCTCACGTCCAACCCCGTACAATCTGTCAACAATAAGATCTTCACGTCTCAAGATCCGAGCCATAGAGCAGGGCTTCGTCTGAAAAATATGTTTCCCATTCACAATAACATTCTGCATATTACGTTAGTGCTCATTGTTTAAACAATTTCCCATTTAAGATTATTTTTCAGCTGTTTTCGAGATATTTAACAAGATTTTAGTCAGCACTTCCGAATTGTGCCATTTGGTTGCTATCATAAGCGGGGTTTCCTGCCAGGAAGGAAACACGCTGAAAGCCAACCAGTATGCATATAAACTTATGCGTTCAACCTTCCATTTTTTTCGCATATTGTAAGATGAGACATTGTTATAGTGTTTCCAAGAGCGAACGTTGAGGAGATGGAGTTTTATGCGAGATTTGATGTTATATTTTTCATAGCACTAGAGATATGAACGAACCGCGCTATGATGACGCAGCTCCTGTGAGTCGGACTTTGTTGTTTTCGTTTAACTCACTTTTTAATTGGTTGTTTTTTGTTTTAAATTGCATTTATGAGTAAAATTAGTACTTTAGTAAAAGAAGGCAATGAGAAACTTATTGGCAAGAGTGGTTTCCTAGAGCGAACGTTGATATGGCGGGCGAGTCATTTCCGCTTGGGAGAGACGAGGTAGTTTTAGCTCGCCTACGCTTAGGTCATACCAGACTTACTCATGGGCTCCTTGTGGAGGGGATGGAAATACCTATATGTGCATTATGTAATGAACCGATTTCTGTACGGCATATGTTCGAAGAAGCCCTAGAAAAGAATGAAATTCCAAAAGATATCTCTGAAGCACTTGCAGACAACCCCTCCATGGTGGAGGAAGTACTAAAATTCCTCAAAAATCAAAATTATATACAGAAATATAGCCTGTTAAAAAAAAGAAAATGAATATATATTTATATATATAAATTTAAAGGAATAATAATAATAACAAAATAAAATAAAAAAATAAAAATAAATAAATAAATAATTTCTGTATATATTTTATACCTTGGACTTAGATGCATTGATTACATATAGATTTAAATAATATGCCGTAATGGATGAAGCTCATATCGCCATAATTATTATTATATCATTATCTAACTAAAACAATTATATTAGCCGTAAAAGTTATAGAACGAATATAAATCTTTTTGAACATGATAAAAAATGACAATTTAAGAACATTCCCGGCAATATACGTAGTGCAATTCACTCCTATAACATGGGCGTATATAAGGGGGACTGCAGCCCCCCCCCCCACCCCGAAATTTTGATTTGATCGGTAAAACTTTCATAAAACCCTTAAAAATAAATTAAATAAGATCATTTAGTTCATAAAACATATTCTATTTTGGGTGTAATTTAAGTTGGCTAAAACTCTTCCAAGATCTAAATTGTTAGTATTCCATACACCGGAAATGGTCTCAGCCCCATCACGAAATTTTCCCAGCCCCCCCCCGAAATTATTTTCTATATACGCCCATGACCTATAATATCTTTATAGTACATAAATAATTTTCATTGAAGAACAGTTCACAGGACGATGGTAACCTTAGACGTTCTTCGTCCTTAAACCCTGTCCATACATACATTTCCGCTCAGAATACTGTCAGTTTACTGTTGTGGCGCCTTAAACTTCTTTCTCTTTAAGATTTAATTTATATTTTTAACGAAAGATCAAGCGCTACCAATAACTGTTTTTATACCTTTGCTAATAGCACTAGAGATAAGAAAGGAACCACGCTAAGGTGACGGAACACCTGCGAGTCGGCATTTTTAATGTCCAAATAGGTTCTATATAGGTGAATTGAGTATAAGGAACATTGCTAACACCATTCTATCAACATTTTTAGGTACTTTTCTTCGGCTGTGGTATCATCCCCGTTTATATTTCATTCTAAAAAAAAATATTCTATAGCGAGTAAATATGAGGTTTTAAGAACGAGTAATACAAAAATTAATTTTAAAAAATATTATGTTTTTTTGTAAATGTCGTTGTTTTTCCATTAGTCGTTCCACTACGACTTCGTCTATTCTTGTCAATTCGTGTTCATCATAGTACTCTCTTGCCTGCCAGAAGCGGCAATCCTCCTTCTCGACAATGTTTAAATCTCACCAATTCTTTTATCTACTTTCCTTCCAATCTGACACATTGGACTAATCTATTCTCTTAAAACGAAATTCCCCTGAGGTTCCTGCCCTTATATGAACCAGCCTAGAACCCTGAATGGATTGTTATCCTAGGACAGAGCAGGGAAGTAAGGCAGGTCGAGGAGCACTGAATGAACATACTCTGGGGAGGCATTTGGGGTATTTGGCGAGGCCACATCGCTCAGTGGCCCATTCAGAAAACAGCTGACTTCACTCCCAAACAACAGGTGAGAGCCTTCTGTTGTTAACCAACAGCGGAGAATGTAGGTGGAGGGCATTCAATAAGACCTGTAGAATTAAACAAGATAATAGGCATATCACATATAGAGAAATATGGCTTAAGTCCGAATGTAATCGCAACATGTTTCAAAGTTCGACAAAATCATTTCAACATCATAAGTCGGAGGACAAACAGTCCATCCTACATGTCTATCATAAATATTAAAAGAATGAACGTTGCTCAAGTATGTTTGTTAAAGTATTGAATTAGAAATGAACCATCATGCAGATAAGTAGTAAGAGACTTTAAGAAAATATTCTCCTCAAGATTCCGAAAAACGTTAAGTTACTATTAATGAAAAACAAAATGAACAATGATTAGAGTCGCGATGAATAAAATTGTAAAAATTGTTGTGAAGATTTCTTTAAACAATATTTCTGTCATAATCTAAGAAAATATATTTAAAATTTTCAGTCTTCTTCCACCGTTTATGGCATGAAAGACATTTTCCGGAAGATTGGGAAACTCAATAATTCTATTTTTCGTGTTTAACGGCGTATCAACTGTTGGGCTATTAAAGCCGGGCTATGTGCAGGTTGCCACCCTTTTATAATAGCAACAGTACGTAGTCGGTCACCCATTCAGGTACTGACCACGCCCGACGTTGCATTACTTTGGTGATCAAAGGGATGTGGTGCATTTAGCGTAGCAATGGCCGTTGGCCGTCGTTTCATTTATAGACTTCCAGGGACACTGAATGAACGAAACCATTTCTAAGGCGATATCTGTAACCGTTTTGTGAGTAAAGTGGATAAAACTAACTAATTTTCGGTTTGGTAATATTTACATTTATTTATTTAAATAATTACAATCGTTGAAATATTTTCTTTATGCTTGAAATTCATTCAAACTAAGTTATTTATGTCCTTATTACATTTCTAGTTTAGGAAGTATTCGAAAAAACTCCAAACAAATCGCGACTTCTTGACATCCTTAAAGGCCAATGTATTTCCCACAAATATCATCATCCACCTCATAAGTTCTTTTAAAAATCCCCAACCCCCTCCCCACTACCCAAGATAATAGATCCCCCAATTCAGGTCCCTCCCATATATCCCAAACCTCTCCGAAAAAAATACAAAAATCCCCAACCCAAAACTAGACTCTACAAAGAGTAAACCTAAAACCTTATACACTACTTTAAAATACCCAATCCCACAAAAAGACAGGTCCATCGTCGTCAACCGAATTCCATGCATCACACCAAACAGCAACAGCACCTACATTGCACGAATGACGCCCATAAAAAAGCGAATCAATACACATAAAAGTCCGTCACGCAGGAGCTGCATAACTAAGCACTTTCCTCAGAATTTGGGTTTTGAAGACTGGTTTCCAGAACAATTTGCTTAAAATATCCTACATAAATAAAATAAAAACATGAATAGTTTTCTTTTAATTTTGTATGTAACTGTTCAATTATTAATTTGCTTCCAGAGTTATGTTTACACATGGTACCTTCTACACTACTTAATATGTAAATACAAAAAATTTCATATTTTCGTCTTTTGATCTGACGGAGGAACAGGATACAGTCCCTCTAGTGGGAGATAGCACTCCTTGCGGCGGCCTTGCGAACCTAAGCCTGGCGGGCTATTCTATTGAAATATATTACAAAGTAAACCCCCCTTTCCGATTGACCGATTTAGCTCATTTTTACAACACTTCTTTCCCATGAGTTTCCCACGACGTATACCGCGTTTCGTTACTATAAAGCAGAAATTACGACCCGTATGAGTATATTAGTAATTTGGTTCCGTAGTAACCCCCCCCCCTCCTAATGAACCGATTTATTTTTACAACACATTTGTACCTGTAGATTCCCACTAAAAATACCGAGTTTCGTCGAAATATAACAAAAATCACGGCTGGTAGTGGCGAATTGGTATTGTGGGTCCGAAGTAAACCCCCCCCCCTTCTAATGAACCGATTTAGTTTATTTTTACATCTCACTTTTCTCTCTAGATTACCACTACGAATACCAAGTTTCGTCGAAATATAACAAATATTACGGCTGGCATGGTCAAATTAGTGTTTTGGGTTCGGGGAAAACCCCCCTTCCGGTGGACCGAGTTTGGTGGTTAACGAACTCGTTCAATCGTTTGGTAATTGAATGCTATATACCAAGTTTCGTGACAAGAAAACAAAAACTCTGCCCGCTATCGTGTTAACAGACACATATATATATATATATATATATATATATATATATATATATATATATATATATATATAAATTTTAACGGGGGTCATTTTCGGTGTCTTCTAGGTAGGATCGATAAAGATTTGAAGAAATTTTTCAAAAATTCCTTCATGAGTGCAACCTCAATAGCTACTTTCCTACGGATCTTGAAATTCGCTCTACAACACAGCGATCTTTGTAATCAATGTCTTGTGGATTGGAGCACTAAATGAAGAAACCGAACAATTTTGCTGATCCACCCCATTCTAATCTCTTTGATTTTAATCTCAAAGGCGAGTAAGCAGGTCTGCGTATTATTGGATATTCATTCCTTGATTCCTTTCTCTGTAACCAATCAACAATATTCCTTTCGTTTACCACCAGAAGAAGAAAACCTTTTTTCACCGTTGGGCAACCTTTGGCTAAATGGAGGACTCTTCTCCAGATTTTCTCTATTCAGAAGTGGCAGGGCAGCATCAGGAGGATCCTGGATCTTGGAGAAGAGGCTGCTTAGAAGCAGCTATATTTTAAATATTGTATATTTTAGTTTAATTTTATTTGTTAGTTTTAAGTTACTCCCTTATATAGTCCCTCCCTATACAACTTTGTCTCCCCTTAGATTTAGTATTTTAGGCCCTACATTTGGTATGTGTAGGCTTAAGTCCTCCGATTGAAAATATATCTCCCTTCTAGTAAGCGTAGAATAAGGTAAGTCCAGCTCAGGTTGCAATCCGTTGGGGAAAAACTTCTCTATTCACTCGATTCTCTGATTCTTTGACACTTGAAGAATTGTGGGGAAAACGAGTAAAAGATAAATGCAAGTAAACCATCGCTCATCCAGAGCAATGACCCGCTGACTCCGAGCAGTGCTATCTCAATCGATACTAAAAAATATAAGCTGGTAGAAACCTAGATTCTACAGCGAACACTTTCGGAGCTGAAATATTGTTAACAATCCATCTTGCAATCGCCTTATTCATAAGATAACAATCTTCGATAGGCTTTTTCCACTCCACAGACATATTGGTAAGGTAGGCTAGGATTTTTCGAGATCCTATATTACGGTGGCAATTAAAATTGCTGGATTGTGTGTGTGGGTTTTCCAGAACTCTCCACTACAGTCCTTAATATAAATTTATCTCTTCTGAAAGAACAGTTTTCTTTATTAGATTGAATCTCCGGTATTTTTGTCAACAATCCCTGTTTGGTTTGGAATACAGAACTGTGGAAACCAATGTGGCTATGAAGTGGAATAAGCCTAAGAATTATCAGACATCGTATACCTATGAATAAGGCTTAATAGCATTCTTTGAGCTGCTCTGAATGAATTCGCTGTAGTGAACAGGGACGTTGAGAGGGAAGTTATATATTTCGGTAGAGATTAAGTCAGCTATGAAGGCATCGGTATTACACAAAACCAGCAGGTCCTGGCTCTTGCTGAGTGTTGGTTTGCTTGTATCTTATATTCCTTTCCAGCACGATACTCTGACGCTCTCACCAGAGGAGAATCGTCTTAATGGAGGGAACCTGGAGAAGAACACTCAATTTAGCCAAAGACTACTCAACGACCAAAAAAAGGTATTCTCCTTCTGCTGATATATACATGGAATATTCTTGATTGATTTCAGAGAAAGCAACCTCAAGAAAATATACAAAAATACACAGCACTGCTTCTCGCTTATGAGATAAAAATTATAGAGATTAGAATGGGGTGGATCGGCAAAATTATTCGGTGTCTTGAATTAGAACGATCTACAAGGCATTGAATCCAAAGATCGTTGTACAGTAGAGCGAACTTTTAGATATGAACCCTTTTGGCGATGAATTTTGTAGAATCGCGGCGTGCTGTGGACCACGAGCTTAGTCCTTGTGCTTTGTGCTAGCTCTATCAGTAAGCCGGTTTTATGAAAAGTAGTCCTTTTTTGGACAAAGTGCGTTCCCTAAGGTCCTTGCATACTCTCCCTACCCTGACTTAGGGACACACAGTAACCTGGCTTAACCATACAAGTAATCGTTCACAGGAAGTGGACTTGGACTCTTTACATGTAGGTGCAAATGCTTAGATGACAAGTTCTATGCTGTTGTAAACTAGGCATAAGGGAAACGTGTACATGGTGAGTGACAGCCGTTATCCGTAATTGAGGCAACAAAAAATACATGGCGATCCTGAATCATCATCCGTAACATAGGCAAAACACAAACACGGCGAGTCCAAGACGTCGATGCACACGAATAGTTAAAGCTTGAACTTTCGGAGAAAACATCGGATAATATGGTAAAGGTGCCGAGGGATAACCTATTATAAAAACTAAATACTACATGGTGTGTTGCCAATTACGCAACAGGTCTTCACGTCACAGAATGGCAAGATCATTCATCTAAAAGAGCCACTGATACAAATAAACGACACAGCTTCATATTTATTTCAAATCAGACAGGTGTGTAAGCCGGAGAATGTGGAAACGGCAAAGGGTTGTCCGGCACTTAAAATTCTTAAATGTCTCCCGCTTATAACAACCCTCTTTCGAATCTACGAAAGATGTCGATATTTCCGTAAGCCCAAGGGGGTTTCGCAAAACTGCGGGCACACGAGATCATCCAGGGGCGACTATCATCGCTCTGGAGCAGAGTACTATGATTTAAGGTCAATTCAGAATTCCGCTAAGTTCTGGCCACGCCACCGCAGTGCTTCCAACACATGACCATTAAGCTGCGAAAGGCGATCCACAACGTGCCCCTGCCACCAACACCACACTTAGTACCATTCTTGAGGACCCATAGTGTTAAATCCCCTGGGTCTTCAGACGCCAGGAATGGCCCGCAGGAAGAACCTCTTATGATTCTCCTCCGATTAGAACAGGCGGGGACTTACCTGATCTTCCGAGGAATGGCGGGTCCTTATGGCATAGCCTCTACCGTTAGCCATGGCCGCCGAACCAAGGTCCGACAAGCACTCGAAGGGTCACCCCGGAGGTGATAAGTTGGCCAAAGGATTCCGAGGGTCTCCCCTTGCTTCGGTTAATAATAAAATATTATATCAGGGAAGGCCCTCCTACAATAAATAACTGAACAACTGTGTATTAGACCAAAGCGTACACTATCGCCGGCAATAACTTATATTTGAAAATATTGATGTTTGACTAATTTAGCCACTGACGACTTATACCGTCGTATGTATTATGCAGCTGTTCAGTTATCTATAGGGTTCAAAACAACCACAAATCAGAATCCAAAGAGGTACCATAAAGTCAGGTATGTTAATAAAACTACGTATCACAATATGATATTATTTTCTTCCTGTATTACCCTAAAAATAAAATAAAATGTAATAAGAATTGTAACATAAAGTACTGAATGTAAATTTGCGTGTTTTTTTTTTTTTTTTTTTTTTTTCTTCTTATGAGATACTATAAATTGGTTTAAGAAGGGCAGAAAAATGAGCCTCCAGTAGGGATGGTTGAAGGTAAAATGAGGCTGCGGAGGAGGGAAGAGTGAATGAGGAAAAGGGAGATAGCAAGGATGGAGAGAGAGAGAGAGAGAGAGATTGTGTGAGAGAGGGAGAGCGAGATAGTGAAACAAGGAGGGCGAGAGAGTTAGGGCAGGAGATAGAGATAGTCTGAGGGAGTGAGTAAGAGAGGGAGAGAGAGAGATTGAGTGAGTGAGTGAGAGAGAGAGAGAGAGAGAGAGAGAGAGAGAGTGAGAGGGAGAAGCCACCCCTAGCGTCACTGCCGTATCGACCAGAACCCCACCACCCACCTCCCTATCCCTTGCCATTCTCTCCCGTTCTCACTCGCACTCCGATTCTTCCACTCATCTGCACTCTCCATGAGTGTGTGTTAGTAAATTACATCCCTTTCAAAAGGGCCTTCGAGGCTTAAACGTACACCAGAAGATCCTCCAGTAATTAGTTGATGCCCAGAACTCTATAGAAATCAGGAAATCTTTATGTAGATCATATAATCAGCATCTCTAACAATCTTCGACATTCTTAGAATTTATCACCGTCTCCTAACGAGTTTTTTATTTGTAAATATGTATATTACCTATTACGTTTACGCCATTTTCCAGGCCGCAAGATATGAGAAGGGTGAACTAAATAGATGGTTTACCACAGTTAGGAGTCAACCTCTTCTGCTCCGAATACGAAGGATCATTTTGTTTATGCAGAGTTAGTATATGAAATCATTACAACATATTATAAATGTAATAAATATTAAACTGACCCTTTACATAAATCTACGAATTTTCGTTATAGATGGAAAGTCCAAAAATTTACACTTCACTACATTGTTTCACAAACTTTATTTTACACTACATGATTCGTACCCCTTCAGGGGGATATTTTATAAATACAACCTTACAGGCTTAACTTGATATGATTATTCATTTATTCTTGAGCACCCGCTACAAAGGCGACTTGCCCAATATAACCCTTAAAAACACCTCAATTAAAAAATTGAAATTACAACATAACATATACATCTCATCATACAGTCAATCAATTCATATTTAAACACAGTATAAAAGTTAAATTTCCGTTTATGATATCCTTCCGATGACGAGATCGGCTGACAAGAAATGTCAACTTCTTAACCCATATGTCATACCCGACCGGGTAAAAGGTGACTAAAAGGTAGGATTGACGGTCCAGCGGACGTACTGGAAGTGCCCCTTTCCTTAGTCATAGGCGCACCTGTGGCTAGGAGGGCTGAATTGAGCCTCGCTCTTCCGATCTTCGCCCGGAACCAGCCACTTCGGACTCTGACCAGAGAGTGCACCATGGCTGCAGAGATCGGAACCTACAGTGCTCCGAGGGAGCTCCGGTTCGTCCGTATTATCGGAACTGGGAAAACGGAGGCTATGCCTCAGGGAACTGGAGTAGGGGATATGTCTCGGAGGTATACCCGCTCCTGGTTATTCCGGCCCGCTCCTTGCTGCACGATGCGCGGGTAAACACATGTATGGCGTAACAAAATAACAAAAAAAAAATGTATTTTTTACTCGATATCAACATTTTTGTAATGAAACAAAAGAATACAAATACGTTGCTGAATTCGAAGATGTCTGATATTTTTAATTTCCATCTCGGAATTTGGCATATATCCGTATGATACATGCGCACACTGCACAATCAACGGCGTGGTGCGGTACATGAAGAGCAACGCAGTTATCTTACTTTTATAAAAAACCAATACATCAAACTTAATTGCGTCTTGTATATTCGAAGTTCTCGTCTTTGTTTTACGGTATTTGCATTTTTATTTTGTTTTGTTTTTCATTCGTACTCTTCCTTTCCTGCTTTTATTTTAACTTTCTTCTCAAATGGGGTTTTGTGGAAAAGAATTATTATTTTATTTTACTTGTTTCCTTTCCCGTGCGGTTATACCCGGCGGGTGAGAACCGTCAACTCTCCTGCTATAGAATAAACAGTGGCTATATCTCTCCATATCGCCGGATACCCACTGATAACCTTCTACACTCGCTGTCCTTAAGTTGCCGGATATTTTGATGTGTGAGCAAAGTGCTCTGGATAATATTACTTTATTAAAGAAAGGGATATTGAGATCTTAATGGAGAATAAACCCCTCTATATTTCCATTTTAATAAGATCATTAGACAATATAGTATTGAAAATATTTAAATTTTCAGCAACAAATAACCATGTTGAAATAGGATATTCAATGTTGCTGATGAGAAAGAGGTTTGTGTACAAGCTGAAGGGTTGCTATGAAATATCTCCAAAAAGGGTGGAAACCATCCCCTCTCCCCCCCCTCTCTTCCCTCCTGTAATTCCCCACCCCATCCCAAGCCCTCCCCACCTCATCTTCTCCCCCCTCCCCCACCTCATCTTCCCCTCCATCCAGCCACCTCATCTCGGCCTACCCTCCAATCTCTTAGAGTGGCCCACAAACTTTACCTCCCACTCTCCCTCCTATTCCCGTATTTATATACCGCCGAAGGGATAAAACATTTTTTTTTTAGATTTTTTTTATTGCCTGAAAACAATGCCACAAAATGTTTGACATCCTCCATCATGTTGAATATTACATCTGATATTCCTATTTTTTCAAATTGATATTTTCTTTATCAGATTTAATCAGTGTCTCATTAATAACTATTGATTTATATATTAATCGGTTTAGCTTCCTGAAACGAATGTGCCAACCAATAAAGTTCACCTATGCTTTTTTCCCTTTCTACGTGTAACTACAGCAGATGTCTGGCCCATTGTCTTCTATGTCGCCTTGATAGAGAGAGAGAAGTGGTGATGCTGCCTGCAAAGGCAGAATACTCCAGTATTTTGATGTGCTGATAGTTTACTGTACAAATATAGATTCAGGAAATCAAATTCTTAACGAAAGGGATATTGATGCATTTATGGAGGTTATAGGCTCTCTCAAACCGGCGCGGGACGGCGAGAGCGGGAGTGGTAGACGACACCACCATAGCGGAAACAGGATTTTATTACTTTTGTTTATTTTTTTGAGTACTTCGACTGCTACGGTCATTGAAAATTGTTTCATTTTTAGACAAACTATGAAATATTTTAATAATTTTATGTATTCTGAAATTTTTTTTTATTAATTCATGCAACTATCATTAGTTAATATGTAACTAAATTAAACACTAATACTAATGGTGCTATATAACAATGTGTTAGCTCCTTTTATCATATAGCGGATATAACCTTACACCTTGATGTAAACCTAAAATTGCTATTTACAAATTGACATTATGATAGTTTAACAGACTCACGAAAACACCCTCGGACTTATTCAAAAATACACATAATAAATACTGGCACCCTTAACATATCAGTGTTGGGCAAAACTAACGTTAGTAAACTAAACTAACGTTAGTTTTCCCTAACTAAAACTAAACTAATGTTATATTTTTAGTTTTAGTTTTAGTTTAGTTTTAGATTAGTATAATTATTAATCATATGGACTCCGTTTTTAGTAATGCAATTAGTTTAGTTTAGTAAAAGAGACCTAAATTTGTGATTTTAGTTTAGTTTTAGTTTTTAGTTAACTAATTTAGTTTATCAAAGAACATATGTTTTCAAATTACGAGAAAAAGCCACAATTTCTTATTCTTAAGCAAGTTCTATTAGCTTTAATAATTTACTTAATTATCGAAATAACATATGATTTATATTAATTCATGTTATTTTAGTAAAACTAAACTAAACTAATTTTTTAGTTTAGTTTTTAGTCAATTCCCAAAGATTTAGTTTTAGTTTTAGTTTAGTTAAAATCCATTAATTAGTAAAATTTTAGTTTTAGTTTTTTTTTGGTTGCAATTTTTAATTTAGTTTTAGTTTATTCCAAAAAGTGAATTTAGTTTTAATTTTAGTTTTAGTTTTTAGTTTTGCCCAACATTGTAACATATAAGCTCACTATAAACGCAATCGTACTATATTTATTGTAGAAATGTTTTCAGATATTGAAGAGGCCCTTTTGTTATTAGCCCCAGTGAAGCAGGACCATCCATCTAAGTACGTTATATAAATAATATGGAATAAAATAATTATTTACAAGGCTAAACCTCGTTTCTTATAAAATAAATATTTCCAGGGAATGAAACGGATTCATGAAAGTAATACAAAACTATCGACGAGGAATATCTCACCATAATGCCCGAACTCCGTAGAAATAACAACGATTTTATATTTACAGAAAGTGATGAGCTTCTGAGTTTGCGACATAATATATGCATTACGCGGAACATACCGTGCACGATGCGAACTGATATTGGAACGCTCCAGACAGCGGGCGATCCCATGCCTGTTTGAATACTCCCATATCCCGCCATGTAAATAGGTCTCGCACATTTTCCGGACCCGCTCCCGCTCTCGCCGCGCCGGGTTGGGAGGGCCTTAAGGCTGGAAACACAGAACCGAGCATAAACGATGGTTCTTAGGAGTTATTTATAATTATTTTGTTTTTATAAGGGCATTCAACTAAAATGACCATTAGCGATCTACTGGTTGGTATCTACTAAACGATGGTTCTTAGGAGTTATTTATAATTATTTTGTTTTTATAAGGGCATTCAACTAAAATGACCATTAGCGATCTACTGGTTGGTAATTACTAAACGATGGTTCTTAGGAGTTATTTATAATTATTTTGTTTTTATAAGGGCATTCAACTAAAATGACCATTAGCGATCTACTGGTTGGTATCTACTAAACGATGGTTCTTAGGAGTTATTTATAATTATTTTGTTTTTTTAAGGGCATTCCACTAAAATGACCATTAGCGATTTACTGGTTGGTATCTACTAAACGCCAAAGTAAAGATTTTATTCAACGACGGCATTGGAATTCGGCTAGCTATTAAAAATCTCCTTGTTAGGTTAAAAATTAAATAATCTTATCAACATTTCTTCCTAGAAGCCATAACAAAAAATTATAAAGGAAACATTCGATCAATGGAATCACAACGGGCTTTTTTTTAGTCCTAATGGCATTTTGTTCAATTCTAACAAAACCTTCATTGTCTAACCTTTTTAATCAATTTAAAAATATATATCATGAATTCTAATGACATTTGTTTACAGTCTAAGTTTTTTTTTTTTATTTATTTATTTGCTTTTGAGTTACAACTCATAGCACTTATATAATTCCGTTAGTTACTACGTTAGTAATATTAAATTATTCATAGGTGAGGTTACAAAAATAAAACACTAATATAAAACATTAACACAATGTAAGTTCTTTTCTTATATAATATAATTATTCTTAAATATAATTTCTTTTCTTAAATATAATTATGTGAAATAAAAATAAAAAAAAAACAAATTATACATGAAGTAATTAAAATAAAATATATATCTCTTCTTAGCTCTTATTTAAATTAAATAATATTTAATAGTAATAGTTTTTTTATTTATTATACTACAATTATTACTAAATTATTCTTTATTTACATTTTAATCTTTCAGAATTTCTGACCTTAGTTGTAAGATCTTCAAAATATAGCTGGCAAATCTGACAAACGTTTCTTTGCTATACTATTGAGAATTGCAAGAAATGTATTCTCTTCAGCGGGTGGAATGGTAGATGGGAATAATGGTTTCGGATGTTGTCATAAGCAGGACAGTAGAGTAGGATGTGGTATATGGTTTCTTCAGCTGTACTATTACATAGAGTGCACAAGAGTCTGGGGTTGATGGTGTATTTGATGGACTTGGATGAGAATTTTATGGCGTATTTGCTGGATGTTCTGAGTTGGATAATTATTTTGAGAATGGGAAATGGTATGTCTAGTAGCAAATAGTTTTGAGGAACACCGGGAATTATTGAAAGATTTTTATAGAAACAGCTGAAGTTTGAGTTTTGTTTTTTAGACAAATCATTTTGTATTAGATTGTCTTTGTATTTAGTTGTTATCGCCTTTAGATTGTTCTCAATAATATTTGAATTTTGGGTTAACCAGATATTTTGAAAATCACCGTTAAAGATTTGTTTAATTTGGGTTACCCAGTTGTACTTAGATTTATTTGATGATTCTTGATCTAGTAAATAGAGCCTGTTATAGCAGAGCCTGGGTAGCCTGTCGCCCTCCATTCTAAGTAGTTTTACTAACCAAGACACAGCAGCTTTAATGACCTGGCTACTTGCATAGTCGGATCCAGTTTCTAACCTTACAATGTGACTAGGAGTTGTTTTGATGAGGTCAAATAGTCTTTTGTAGAAATTGGTTTCTGCCCGTTCTACATGATCTAGATATCTCAGACCCCATATTTCAGCTCCATATAATAGAACTGATTTGGTCAGTGCTTGGAATATTTTCTGGGTTGTGTGCCAGTGATTGGATTTTGCTCTAGTTAAAATTTTAAATACCGAGCCACATGCCGATTTAAATTTTGAAACAGCATAGTTAGTCGAATCTAAAAATAATCCAGAGGTTGTGAATTTTACACCCAGATATACAAAACCCTTCACCTGACTGATCTCAACACCTCTGTAATAACATTTAATTGGATGATTGCGTGATCTCCCTCTATGGAAGTGTAAGATCTGCGATTTAAGAGAGTTGACAATGAGATCATTTTTTACACAATATTTTTCCAGAATCCTTAACTTTGAGTTCAAATCGACTGGGTTGTCAGAGAGAATTATCAGGTCATCTGCGTATAGAAGTAACGATACTTCGTTGTAACCATCAATGCTAAGACCTGAAGCACCTTGGCTTTTGAAGAAGTTATTAATATCGTATAAAAATAATGAGAATAAATATGGACTTAAGACCTCTCCTTGCATTACTCCTTTCGTAGCTTTTATATTTTTGGAACATTCGCTTTACAGTCTAAGTTTTAATTTCCAAAGTTGAGAGCTCGTTTAAAGAACAAATTTAACAAGCTAAAAAGATTAAACAGTTGCAAACCTTATGTACTTTCGGACTCGACGTAAACTGAAATCCAAGCCGTAACTGAAACTCGATTTTTCCTACAAATCATAGTGTATTTCCTTAGACTATAATAAATACTTATAGTGCATTTTAGTCACGGAAATACTTAGTAATTAGAAGAAAAGAACACTTATGGCTATCAGAATAACCAAACGAAGAGGAATAGGGAAGATATTCTTTTATGGCCCATATTTTTTTTATTAAAATATAGGCCAGGTGGAAGGTCAATACAAATAAAAATAGAATAATAATTTCGATTAATTTATTTAAATCAGCTGTACAAGTATCTCGCCGCTTTAGGTGCCTCTTCAGGAACTGAAATACTCGCTAAACTAAGTCGAACATTCCCCTACAAAGGCCACTTCATGAATGAGAATTCTGCGTCTATCAGCTGTGAGAAATAAAAATCAACCAAAAAACAACATAAATGTGAAATAGAGGCCAAGTTCCTGCCCCCAAAGAAACACTCCCTTCCTCAAAAATATCCCCTCCTAAAACCCCCCAAAAACGCCTTACCATTCTACACTCCAAAAAAGTAGTATGAGTTGGTGTATTAATTCAACCAAAAATATTTGCCAATAAAAGAGATGATACAAGAAAGAAATGTCCAAGTTCATTACTTGGAAGAGCTCATAGTTACGTACTAAGAACAGTAAAGACACTTCAACTGACCTTTAAAAACAACAATAAAAATACTTATATCCAGTTACTAAAATATCACTTTCCTCAACCAGGTATATTCTTAAACTTGGCAATGTTTTTTGTTTTTTTGTTTTTTTTGTGCCGAAATTATCTTTAGAGAAAAACTAAACATTTATGTTTTTTTTTTGGGGGATCTCATTACTTTTTTTCTAAGTATTAAATAGAATTTATAAACCTACTGGCTTTTGTACTTCATATAAAACCAGGGTCTTTGGATTCTGCATAAGGTTCTCCTTACTGCTTGATATTTGATACCAATAATCAACCTACATACATCTAATCACTAGACTAGAAAAGTTAGAAGCTCTTCCAGATGACATTACTCTAGAGGACAAATTGATTGCTCTCTTAACTAAACTATTACACTGTAAAACACAGGAACCTTATCCCGAGGATAAAGATCACAATAGGGAAAGTGCAGAAGACCTTCAAGAAAAATATAAGAACAAAGACGATACATTTTGGGTTTGTGATCCTAAACTTTGTAATTTAGATGGCTCGACTTTGAAAAACTTAGTATCTGCTTTGAAGTATATTATGCAGTGAACCCCTACGACTTTATTTACTACATTTAAGAAAGAAGTCACAACTGTTTTTGTTAAGATGCGTCGAAATGTTTTTTAAAACATCAAATATAGGTTCTCCTTACCAAGACGATTCATTTGATACCCCACATGATGGGGTTCAGAAGGAATGATGGCATTTCGATGGAACAAAAAGTAGAAAACGTCATAGGTAATATGACACTCCCGTATCAAGACCTACCTGCGTGCCAAGTTTGGTCAAAATAGGCCAAACGGTGTGAATTTGTATAAGGAACAAACATACAGACAGACAGCTGAAAGACCTTTTTTACCTAACCTAGTGCATTCCCCGGACCAAGGCCTACCTGTGTGCCAAGTTTGGTCAAAATCGGTCAAATGGTGTGAATTTGTGTAAGGAACAAACATGCAGACAGACAGCTGATAGACGATTTTGACTAGCCTATGACACTACCCGGATAAAGACCGACATGTGTGTCAAATTTTGTCAAAATCGGTCAAACGGTGTGTATTTGTATAAGGAACAAACAGACAGACAGACAGCTGATAGACAATTTAACGTAGCCTATGATTCTCCCCGTATCAAGACCCATCTGTGTCCCAAGTTTGGTCAAAATAGGTCAAACGGTACGGATTTGTAAGAGGAACAAACATACAGACAGACAGCTGGTATACGATTTTTACCGAGCCTATATGCGTCTAATTGTTTCTTAAAACATCAAATATAGGTTCTTCATACCGAGATAATGCATTTGATACCCCACATCATGGGTTTCGGACGGAATGATGGGTTTCCGAAGGAAGTACAAAACTGGCACGCCCCCCGCCCCGGAAGCGGAGTCAAACACAACTTTTCGCGATTTTTTCCTTTAATAACGTCTTCATATCTATCTTCATGCAAAATGTCAAGTCTCTAGCATCATGGGAAGTGCCTAATAATTTTGATGAGTGAGTGAGTGAGTCCTATAAATCCCGATTTTTGATCGCTTATATCTCAGAAACTATTCAATGCAGAATTTCCAGTTTTACTCACATCTAGTAGTATAATACCTGTTTAAAATTTCATAACTTTATCTTTACCTGGTTGAAAGTTATGAGAGGGTAAAAATCGGCTCTAAGACCGCCTGTAATACACACACAGTATGCTTAGGCCGGAACTTGGCCTGGCGCACTACCGTGCGCCTAGATAAGAGTAAAAAATAAAAAATCCAGAAGAAGATTAGTCATTTAAAATAATACGCTTTCATATTTTTGTTTTTATTTATTTATTCTGAATTTACAACAATTTTTTTTTTTTTTTTATTTATTTATTTATTTGAAATCTGTACAGATAACAGTACAATGATCAAGTATGTTGATCCAGATATTATGTACAAGTTGATAAAACTGACCAAAGTAAAAAAAAATAAATAAAAAAATACAAAATTTGGAAGAAGCCAACCATTGTTGGCACTTCCAGAGGTGCCTCAGTAAATATTTTATTGGTCGTAAAAAGATCAGGCAAGTAAATTGTCTCGAGGCCACTGTCTCTTGAGCCGCCTGGGGGGACTGTCTGGATGGGATTGGGATGATAAGGATTGACCTTCTGGATTAGGATGGTGAGACAATTTGGAGTGGAACGTTTGGAAACGGGTTTTAGCGAGGTCAAGGACAAATGGGATGTTTAGGTCATTGTGTAGGGTTTTGTTGGATACATAAAAGGGGGCATTTACAATTTTACGGAGGACTTTTGACTGGAATGCCTGTATTCTGTTGATGTTGGATGGTTTTGCAGATCCCCAGAGTTCAAGTCCGTATGTCCATATTGGCCGAATGATTGTTTTGTATATCGTTAGTTTGTTCTGTATTGATAATTTAGATGAGGGTCCAAGGAGTCGTCTAACTAGTCCGTATCGTTTGTTCAGTTCTTGTCTTTTCAGTCTCGTGTGAGGGTTCCATGTCAGTCGGCTGTCAAGGTATAATCCTAGATATCGAACCTCGCTGGATACTGGTAGTGGAGTGTTTTTGAGGTAGACTGTAGGACATGATCTCCCGTTTAGAGTGAATGTAACCTGTTTACATTTTTCAGGGTTGATTTTAACTCTCCATCGGTCACTCCAATGCTGAATGGCGGTAAGATGTTCCTGCAGGTGTTGGGATGCTACTGAGGGATCAGGGGAAGTTGATAGGATGGCAGTATCATCTGCGTAGGTGGTCAGTAAGGTATGAGGGTGTGTAGGAATATCCGCAGTATAAAGGAGTAAAAGGAGAGGACCAATAATACTCCCTTGAGGGACACCAGCGTTTATGGGGCAGGTCGGGGAAAGACCTGTACCTTGTTTAACTTGAAAGGATCTGTTTGAAAGGTAGGATTTGAGGATAAGGAAATAGGTGTGAGGAAGTATAAGCTTTACTTTGTAAAGTAATCCCGGGTGCCAAACCCGATCGAATGCTTGAGCAACGTCGAGAAAGGCACTCGTGCAAAAACTCTTACGTTCAAGCGAGGAGGATATTGAGTCTACAACACGTAAACACTGTTGTATGGTGGAATGCTGGGAGCGGAAACCAAATTGGTGGTTGGGGATTTTCTTCGAGGATTCTATGATAGGAAGGATTCTTTTGTAAAGGAGTTTTTCAAATATTTTGGACATTAACGGCAGAAGGCTGATTGGTCGATAGGAAGAAGGGCAGTCGGGAGGTTTAAAAGGTTTGGGAATAACGATAATAACTGAGTGTTTCCAGGGGTTCGGGAAATGAGTTGTTCTAAGGATCGAGTTGTACAGGTATGTAAGGGATATAATGGCCTTCTGGGGGAGGTTTTTGAGAATTGTGGAGGTGATGAGGTCGTAACCGGGAGATTTCCTAGAGAGGTGTTTGATGATGTATTTTACTTCGGACGGATGGAAAGATTTGGGAGGGAAAGACAAGGGTAAAGGAGAATTCAGGTAGTCTACGATATCATCATCATGAGAGGGGTTCGTTAGAGGATTAGGGGAAAATACTGAAGTAAGGTGTGTGGAGAGAAGGAACGCCTTTTCTTCATCACTTCTGGCCCAGGACCCATCGCTGCGTTTGAGTGGGGAAGGAATTTGGTGAAACCTGAGGATTTTACGAGTGACTGTCCACAAAGAACAGTCTTGTGTAGAGAGGGATGAAAGGTATTCGTTAAAGGATTCTGAACGGAATTGAGATAGGGAAGATTTTAGTTGTCGCGTCAGTCTGTTGTATGCGTTTCTGTCGGAGGGATAGCGTGATCTTTGCCATAGAGCTCTGGCCCGACGCTTGGCTGCAAGAGGTTCTTGGATGTGGGTTGGAAGTTGCAGTTTGGGTGAAGGAGGTAACCTTGTCCTTGGTCGGCATGAATTGCGGGCACTGTCCTGAATGGCTTTAGTAAACAATTCAGTGGCTTTGTCTAGGTCTGAAGGGGTTTTTAGGGAAACGGTTAGGTCTATGGAGCGCTCTAGGTTGAGCTGAAATGAATGCCAGTTGATAGGACCGGGTGTAAGGGTTGGTTGTAGAGGACGGGGTACAGCGGATGAGAAGAGGGTTAGAAGGATCGCAGAATGGTCCGACGATAGGTCGAGGAGCGACTCAACAGAAGTCGCTATACCTCCCAAGCCAGAGGAGATGAAGAAATCGACTAGGTCAGGATTGCGGGATGGATCAGTTGGCCAGTATGTTGGTGTGTTTGGCGATATAGGGAGATAATTCTGGGAATTGAGGATATCATAAAGGATTCTGCCACGGGAGTTAGCTGAACGGCTTCCCCACATGGGGTGTTTCGCGTTGAAATCACCCCCGGTGAGGAAGCGGGGACCAAAGGATTGGAATATTGAGAGGAATTCAGGATGGTAAATGGTATGATTGGGAGAACAATACACTGCGGATAGTATGATGTCGAAGGGAGAAAGGGAAAGAGATATGGAAGTTACCTGCAGGCTTGCTGAAGCGATGGACTCTTGATGGTGTTTGATCTGGTTCTTGATTAGAATCAGAGTGCCATGCTGCGCCAGAGATGGATGGTCGGTTCGATAACAGGAGTAACCCTTGACACCGAACGACATTGATTTTTTCAGGTGTGTCTCCGTTATTAGTGCAATGTCAATGTTTTTGTCAGTTAGTAAAAGTGTCAGTTCTTGTCGTCTTGTAGTAAGTCCGTTGGCATTCCACAAAAGAATTGAGAGATGGGTATTATGGAAGTGTTGCATTCTGGGATTTAGGAAGGAAGTGTGCTATAAGGGTGGTCATCAGGTTAATTAGAGGAGTAAGAAGGGTTTCGAGTTTGTTTAGGAAAGAGGAGAAAAGGATCATAGGATCTTGTCCTTGATGCTGAGGGATTTGCTTAGGCGGGGCTGGAGTAGGTGGGAAGGTAGGCAAGGTTTGGGGTAACGGAGGAGCAGTAGAAGAGGTAGGAAGGGAAGATGGTTCTTGTGGTTTTGGTGCGGGGATCTGAGCTGGTATTGGAACCGGCGGCTTCTTTTTCTGCAGCGAAGTTAGTAGCGATGAGTAGGTTACATTCTGCCTGCGGAGGGATGTATCCTGTGCTGCTGGAACGGGTGGTAGGCTGGGGAAGTGGGATGGTCCGCTGGGTGGTGAAGACTTATTGACATCTTTTTGATGGGTGAGCTGGATTCTCTGCCTCTGCACTCGGATTGTTTTTAGCGCCTTATAAACTTCGCACCCTTTGTAGTTGGAGGTGTGATTCTCGCCGCAGTTTGCACAGCAAGGAGGTATGTCGAGTGGCTTGGGACAATCCTTAGAGGAGTGCTCAGCACCACATTTGACACATTTGGGTTTGTGATGACAGTATGTGCGGGAGTGGTTGTACTCCTGGCAGTTGAGGCATTGTACGACATCGCCACGACGACGTGGTTCCTCTACTTTTATTTTTGTATATAGTAAGTACTGCTCACGGAAAATGTCCTTACTTTTTTCATTTTTCTCTAAGTCTATGAAAAAGAGAGGTAGCTGCGCCTTTGTGACAGGGTGCCGTACGTTGTGCGCTCTTTTGACTGAGTATCCTTTCTTGGAGAGTTCACTGATGATGTCGGCGGGCGGAGTTGAATAGTGCAGGTGGCGGATAACCACCCTGTAGGATTTATCCTCAGGGAGTTGATAACAGTGGAAGTCTGCTTCTTTACTTTCTAAGTGGTGAATTATTTTTCTGTAGGAGTCACTATCGGAAGGCTTTATGACGATATCATTAAATCTTGCACGACATTCGAAGTTGTTTTCACCAACAAGACCTGAGAGAGAGCTGCAAAATTTTTTGAAGTCAGTCACTTTTCTGACGTAAATGTTGGGGGGTTTTGTAGGGTTATCTGCAGGTGTGAGAATTTGATTGGAAGAGTTGCCGTGTGTTTGAAATGATTTTTTTATTTTTATCTTGGGCGGCGTCAATACATCACTTGTTTTTTTACGTAACCTTTTACGTCTACCGGTTGCAACATTTTCAATGTCTTGTGCTGAAGTTGATTCGATCACTGTCATGTGTTGGTCACTGGCTTCAATTGATGACATGGTGAGCCAAAATAATTAATTAAAAAAAAAAAAAAAAAAAAAAAAAAAAAAAAAAAAAATTGTCCTGGGCAGCCTCGAACCCGTGAGGTTGCAGCCCGTAGAATCTAACGCTACCACTGAGCCAAGGAGGCTGCTTGAGATAGTAACTGTAGCGCAGGGTGTAGTATCTGGATTACTGAAGGAGTGACGACAGCCTCTCCTTCAGGTGACTGCAGGAACACCCCCACCGCTAGCCTCAGCTAGGGTAAAGGCCTACAAACTGTAGGAAATGAGTGTTTTTTACTCACTGTTTTAGCAGTGATCTGGTTGATGAAATTCCTTGAAACTTCACTGTAATGTTCACCAGCAGCACAGCTACCGCTGAGACAATTTTCATCAACGAGGAACACCTCGAACCACTTAAAAAAACACTGGTTTAATAGAGCTAAATAAAAACGCTGTGACTTAGGCTACACCTGGGACACGACTCATTTACAACAATAAATACATTTCTAGTAAATTATTAAAAAGTTACATTGACATGAATGTACATCAGGTAGGATGCTGCACAGTTGTACTAAGCACTAGACACGACTAGATACTTCCTATTTCACAGTAAATACATCTTCGAGAGTTTGTCTCTTGCGTTTCAGTCGGTGAATGGGGAGAATGGCCGTATAGGATTGAATGGAATTTTGGGTAGAGTGATTTGGCTAAAGGATGGATAAAATGGATAATAAGGTCATCATGGAGGGTCAAATTAGAAACTAATTTGACATTAGGGAATGGATTGAATTTTTTAGGAGTAGGAGAGCTTTGTGGAACCCCAGAGTTGAAAAGTCCATATTGGTCTGAGAATGGTCATGTAAATTATATGTTTGTTTATTAGTGTGAGATTGTATCGTCCGTCAAGTAAGTGTAGTAATAGTCTGTTTTTAGGGTGACAAAATTATTTTTTTGGTGTTTTTCAATATTTATGAGGTCACTGAGATAGGGAAAAATATTTTAAAAAATCGTTGACCCATAGTTTTTAGTATATCCAACAAACAAATGTTGTAGACACACAAATGTTTTGACATAATAGATAAAAATTGGGAAAACATTTTGTAATTCTATGGAACATTTAAGTAGTACTTTTTTGCATCTATTATTTACATAAACATAATACATATATTCATAAAAAATAATACATAGGCTATAATTCGAAAATAAATAACAAAAATAGACTAACAACTTAAAGAAAAAAGCAATTGTACTGACTTGTTTTTTTTTAATAATAACATATATATATACAATTATATTATGCACTAAAAACGAATTATCCATCAATTATCGTTTGATTCAATACTGCTACATCCTTCAGCATTTTCTTCTGACGAGTCAGTATCGTCAGCCTCATTTTCTAATGACAGTTCTTGAAGTGGATCATGTGGTAAACTAAACTTCAATAGGCTAATTACATATAGCTCGGTAACCTGAAATTTAAATAATCACGTATAGTTTCTGTTCAAAAAATTGAAAAATAATTACAAGAAAAAAACTGCAGTAAACACTGAGAAAAATGTTCCCTTTCTTAGAGTCCGATTAATATTCCCTTGCGTCGCCCGTTGATGATCCAAGAAAGTAAATATATTCATTTTACCTTAATCCTACTAATACTAGACAGTATTTAGTAAGTGATTTGTAAAGTATTTTTTTGAATTTTGTCCACCTAAAAGGTGATTTTCGCCCACTGTGCGCCGCGGATTCTTCAGCTTCTATCTGACTGCCTAAACTAAATTTAAATTTGCATTAAAAGGGGCAAGAAGGGGGAGCTCAAAGTCTCAAGACAGTAAAGTAAAAGCTTAAGGCTTATCGAAAAAAAATATTTGGAAGTGGAACTTTGTGGAACTTTTTTTTAAACCTTACTCAAACTTGAGTAATCAACAAAATATGAACAATCTAGTAATAATTTCATTAATTTTTTTTTCTTTGATATGCCTTTCTGTTATTAGATACATTTTATGTATTTATAAAGAACATACCACTAGGTAATAATTCCACTGTGAAAAGAATTTATAAAATTTGCACACAATTTTTAAAACACACCTTACAAAGACCGTAGTTGGAACAAGACTAAGCAGAGGAAGAGCAAGTGACGAGCAGTGGTTGCCTTCCTTATTGTCTTAAACAGGTTTGGGTTAAACTAGCTAAAAAAATGGTTCTGTTTTCAATGAATAGAAGACTTGAGCACGTTTTGACACGTAAATTGACTTTCTACGACGACATCACATTTTTGACTTTTGTCGCCTTAAAAGAGTCGTTTTGCCCAGTGTGCGCCGGCTGAGTTCTTGTCTCCTCTGGGTAATATGCAGCTTCCATGTTAGTCGTTAGTCAAGTATCAGTCCTGGATAGCGAATTTGGTATTTTTGAGAAATTTAAGAACTTGGAGAACATTTGGTTTTAGAATAAAATATTAAATTTTATCTAGTAAATTAAAAAGTATACTACTTAAGCCCCGTTTCCATTACTACAAAACAGCCCTGCGACATGTCGCCGCAACAAGTCGCAGAATGGAAACACTTTGCAACATGTCGCTGCGACAAAAAATGTCGCAGTCGACCGTGCGAGAATACATGTTTCAGAGACTCGTTCCTAAAGCTCCGTTTCCATTACTACAAATCTCCTTGCAACATGTCGCACGACATGTCGCCGCAACATGTCGCAGAATGGAAACACTTTGCAACAAGTCGCAGCACATGTCGCTGCGACAAAAATGTCGCACCGGCCGGCCGGTGCAACAAAACATGTCTCCGCGACTTTTTGCCTACTAGCCCAGTCAAACGGCACTCAAAAAGGGGTCGAAGTGAAAAGTTTGTGAAATTGTTGTGATTGCCTTAATTCTATGTTGATTGACATTTTTTAAATCGTATTTTTTTTAATTATTGCTGTTTTTAATTATGGAAAGGTTTTCTTTGATCTTCCTTTTTAACGTGTTCCTTTCTCTATTTAAAATATCAACGTCTGTATAATTAAAATTATGTTTATTATTTATTGCGTGTTCCGTCAATGTCGTCCAGTTCTCGTTTGTGTCTATACTTCTAGCATGTTGTACAATTCGTTTTTGCAATAGTTGTTCTGATTCCTCTATGTAGCATAAGTTGCAATCATTACAACGAATTTTGTATATATTGTTTTTTGTGGCTGTCGGTTTAACATTGACCTTAATATTGCTATAATTATTTTCAATTTCATTACGAAATTTCCAACCTATTTTGCCAACTTCTTTACATATTAGTTTCAGTCTATTAGCTCTTAAAGGGTGATAATGGAAAGTACTTCGTCAAATAATATTTGTTTAAAAGTAAAGTAATTTAGAGAATCGATAAATATTTATTATTGTAAAAAATTTGATTTTGGGAGTTACAAAAAAATATTTTTGCGTAGGAAAACCCTTTAAGAGGTGCGAACAACGGCACGAAACATGTCGGGCAAAATAAAGAAGTTGAATATATAAATATATATATATATATATATATATATATATATATATATATATATATTATTTTTTTAATGTTTTCCGGTACTATAATATTCTATTATTACTATAGCTATAATACCATACATGTGTATATGTATCTACATATATACGCACACATACTCACTTACATACATATACATTAATATTTCCTTTTATGTATATGTATGTATGCGAGTGTGTGTGTGTGTGTGTGTGTGTGTGTGTGTGTTTGTGTGTGTGTGTGTGTGTGTGTGTGTGTGTGTGTGTGTGTGTGTGTGTGTGTGTGTGTGTGTGTGTGTGTGTGTGTGTGTGTGTGCGTGCGTGCGTGCGCGCGCGTATATATGTAGATACATATACAGATAAATGGTATTATAGCTAGAGTAATAATAGTATATAATGTTATATTATTTTAAACTTCATTTAGACATACCTTAAGTTTATAAATTTGTAATTATATATTAAAAACTGTAATTAGACAGTTCCTTAAGCCTATTAGTTTCCATTCCATTAAGTTATGTTCCAATTTAAACTATTCCATGTTCCAATTTATAATATCACCGTTAGCTTTATAAATTCTGATCATTAATTACTGCCCTTTTACTGTAATATTAATGCATGGTTCTATTTGTTGTTAGCACCTGATGATGGCACATTTCTGCTGAAAGGCCTAGTGCAAAATAAAAAATAATAAGTGGGAAGACTGAATTTTGTTTCACCTTCTGGGATATATATATATATATATATATATATATATATATATATATATATATTTATATTTATTCTTCTGAATATGACCCAATATATATTTTTTTCTTGTTCTTTTTTCTTTTATGGCAGAGGGTCGATAAAGCAGAACACCATTCGTTTTTATTCAACTACTTTATTCTCTCTATTTTGCCCGACTTGTTTCGTGCCAATATATATACATATATATATGTGTGTGTGTGTGTGTGTTGGTATTCGTAGTGGTAATCTAAAGAGAAAAATTGGTTTTAACAATAAACTGAATTGGTTCATTAGGAGGGGGGGGGGGGGGTTACTCTGGACCCAAACTACTAATGTACTCATACCTGTGGTAATTTCTGCTGTTTTGTAACGAAACGTGTAATCTGATGAGGAATAAGTGTTGTAAATATGAACTAAATTGGTCAATCGAAAAGGAGGGTTTACTTTGTACAATGTTTCTATAGGATTAGCCCGCCAGACGTAGGTGGCAAAGCTGCCGCTAGGAGCTCTTCCTACCACTAGGGGGACTGTATCCCATTCCTGCGTCAGATCAAAATGCAATAGAGCAGAACTATTCATGTAATAACTTTATTTATGTAGGTTATTTAAAGCATAATATTCAGGAATGCAATCTACACTACCAAAAATCAGAGGAAATTGCTTAGTTATGCAGCTCCTGCGCGACAGATTTATTTTAATAGTATCATCTAAAGTTTGTACTACTTTTTCCTTGGCCCCTTTCGCGAGATTCTCACTCAAATCTTTTTTAAAAAATAAAGCACTTGTCACTGGAGATTGTGAAAACACTCGAAAACTACGACAGTAGCAGTGAACGAACTGAGTAACTGAGAACCGTTAAGCGCTTAGGCATGAAGACTTGCGCTTGGCGCCTATCCCCACAAATCTGGAAACCCGGACTTAAATAAATACGCTAAACGTCCAGGCGCTGAAGATTAATTCATTCACTAAAAGAGGAAGTTGCATTGATTCATTTACTACTTTTTGCTTCTTTTTTTTTACAAAAATTACAGTGTTCTCCCATCTTTCAACGCTCTTTTGCTTGGAAACTTCGCGATGTACGTAAATATGTTTGGGCCATAAATTGTAGGCAATTGTGTCCTTTTTATTTTACTTCCGATTTAATTTTTGCGTAAATAACTTCCTTTGCACGTTACAAGATGAAAACAACTAAAAAACATTATTTTTGATGATTTCTTGATGATTTCTCTTATCTGCCGGGCACATTTTTGGCGGAAAACTTCTGATTTGTGTTCAGCACCCCCAAAAAACATAGAATAAGCCAATCAAAACAATTACACCAAAACTTTCTGCTTGAAACCACCGTTTGACTGGGCTATGTGGTAATGGAATCAGTCCGCATCTTGTGCCAGGACCACATGCATGCGCAAAAGACCGTTTACACTTACAACCATGTCTAGCGGAGTAGGGAATTATTCAATACATTTTTTATTCAATAATCATTCAAATAAAATTTTATTTAATAAGAATTTATTCATTCAATAACTTATTCGTCTATTGATTTATTTTTATTCAACGAATAATGGGGTTGGCTCGTTATTCAATACTTTTTTATTGAATAAGCATTTATTTAGTTATTCATTGACTGATTTTTTTAAAATTTAATGAATAATTAATTATTTTACATTCTTCATTCATTATTTTTATACATTTAAAATAATATGGTTCATCTATTTATTTAAATTTTAACGTCCATTTATTGTTAACTACAAATTTTAGGACGGGTTATCTATTGGTTACTACCCTCTTCTAGCCAGGATAGGGCTGATGCCTTAAATAATACGGTTCATGTAACAACAAACTCAGATTCTTTAAGTTCAAGAAACAATATCATTTGAATAAAGAATTTTCATTAAATGTAAGAAAAAGTTCAATGAACTTAGTATTTTTTTCAGGAAAAAGTGAAGAAAATCTCTTGTATTTAACAAAAAATTGCAGTCAAATAAATCAATTTCATTCAAAAAAATTTTTCACTCGAATAAATAACTGTAATCAATAAAAATTTTCATCGTCATTCAATGAATAGGGACAGAATAATTAATGAAAAAGTATTCATTATTCAGAATGAAATAACAGAACTATATATTATTCATTATTCTGAATGATTTTTGCTCTGACTGCTGTCTAGTGTCTACAGAACCTAACCTAAAACGTGTCTAATCTTCACATATTATTAACATATGTTAACCTCGTTCCTCCATCAAATACTTCTGCGACATGTCGCAGCGACTTTTCCCCTGCAACATGTCGCAGAGAGTGGCCCCTGCGAAATGTCGCCGAGCCATTGCAACAAAACTGTGCAACAAGTTGCAGCGACATGTCGCCGCGACTTGTCATAATGGAAACGTACCTTTAGTATTTATCTCAGTTTTTTATTCACTACATTTTTTATAATATGAATGTTTTATTTAATTTCACTTATTTTATTCTTCTTCCTTTTCAATAATTTCTAAATTTGTTAAATCTATTGTGTGCTTATATTTTATGAAATGATTAGTTAGAGGAGTTTTATGATACTCATCATCTACATTTTTAGCATGTTGGTATATCCTTTTCTCCTAACTGCAACGACTCTCCAATATATATATATATATATATATATATATATATATATATATATATATATATATATATATATAGGGTTCAGGTCTAAATAGCCAAATTCTAGGAGGTGATTCTCCAGTGAAAAGGAGTCCAACTTTCTGGGTTTTTTTTAACGTATGTAGGTAATTGTTTTATTGAATAAGTAAGGATTTCTCAAAAACTGTATAAGATAATTAAATTCTAACTATGCTATCATAAAATGGGCAACTTTTCCTTTTAGAAAACGGTTATTAAATTCAATAACACAGGTCCACAAAAAAAAAGTGGTTTGTGCGGGGTGTCGGACACAATTTTTCTGACGTATTTTTTACCGCTGAACACGAATCTGAAGTCATAATTGGGGGTTAATCAGCAAAAAACGGAGAAAAGTGAAAAAAAAATCGATTAAATTTTTTATCGATTTTTTTTTCTCCACTTTTCTCCGTTTTTTGCTGATTAACCCCCAATTATGACTTCAGATTCGTGTTCAGCGGTAAAAAATACGTCAGAAAAAATGTGTCCGATACCCAGCTCAAACCACTTTTTTTTTTTGTGGACCTGTGTAATTGATGGAAGATACTTTCTGCATGGCCTTGGATAATCAAGCGGGAGATGCAGATTCGAGTCCCGCCTGCAGTAGGCTGCGTTTCTTTATATCAGTGCCCGTTGAAGGCATTTCTGCTGCAACATGGATGTTAAGGAAGGTTGAAAGCCTATAGATAGCCTGGCGCTAATGTCCTACACGCAGAAGTGCCGTATAAAAAAAATGCGTTTAGGTGACGCAGCTCCTGCGAGTTAGACGTTTTATATTTATGAGAGAGATAAGAACTGAGAGATCGACTAGGCTGCGGAGTAGGCACAGCTGCTACCTGTTGGAAATCAGGAGAACTACTTCACCTCAGCCTGTCTGACTGGTGGCTCCTTTCTCTACCAAGTAGAAACCTGTAGGCCTAAAGGCCAACCTCTACAGTTTTTCCGAGTTATTTTTACGTTATTAGTATCAAAATGCAAGCAATCACTTTTTGAAAATAGAAATTACTTTATAGAAATTGAATTCATACCTTTCTGTACACTTATAGCTCAAATTATATAATAATTTCCATACAAAGAGCTTTCTACTTTAGAAGTCAATGAAAACTTATATTTAGCGGCAATATTGCTTTGAATAATGCGTCAAAGCAAGTTATATGGGTTTTATTAAACATGAAAGGATTTGGTCAAAATGCACTTATGCGAGAGAATTTCCATTTTCATTTAATATTCTCTTGTGGATTATGCAATTGAAATTATTATTATTTAAAACACAATATTAACCAGACTCTCTGTAGTTGTAGATAATTGTCATTAGCCACCAGAAGGGATTTATTTTAAACTACACATATGCCACAGTGATAACCAATTTTATCAAAAACAGGAGTAATTTGCTTATTCAAAAGGTAATTGCAAATCTCTCTACACTTATGCAACCTACATTGTAATTTATCAAAGTGTAAAAGACTATTGAAACATGACGTATATTCTGATATGTTTATAAATGAAATCACAAAATAATGATTAGTCAGTAATCATATTACTTATTATAAAGTTAGTAATCAAGAAACATAATTAAATCTGCTCCAAAATGTCTATTGCAGCTCATGTTTGAAGTCCCCATCTTTTTTCAAGGTTTATAACTGTCAACTTTTATACTCATTTTTAAAAGTTATTATGAGTCCGTCGCGGCAATTCCGAAACCAGTCTGGTACCCTGAGATACATTCGGTATTTACTAGGGAAGTTATAAGATGTTACGCCTAGTCCGCCAAGACATACAAGAACTGTTCACGAAATGGTGGCAAAGGATATTCAGAATGACATTTCAAGAGGAAATTAAGAAAAGAAAAAATATACATGCATTTAGAGTGTAATCGACAAAAGTAATGACTTAAATTGTAATTGAGCTCGAAACTTTATTTATAAAGTATACTTTATTAGTTGTATACATGAACGAGTCGAAATTTTCAGAATGCAGACCAAATCATCTCATCACCGCAAAAGTAACCTTGAGGGTCTTGCAGAAAGCAGACCAAATCATCCCATCACCGCAAAAGTAACCTTGAGGGTCTTGCAGAATGCAGACTTAATCATCTCATCACACACTAAAGTAACCTCGAGGATCTTGCAGAATGCAGACCAAATCATCTCATCACCGCAAAAGTAACCTTAAGGGTCTTGCAGAAAGCAGACCAAATCATCCCATCACCCGCAGAAGTAATCCTTGAGTATTTTCCAGAAAGCAGACCCAATCATCTCATCACCCGCAGAAATATCCTTGAGGGTCTTGCAGAAAGCAGACCAAATCAACTCATCACTCACAAAAGTAACCATTATTATCTTGCAGGATGCAGACCTAATCATCTCATCATAAACATACTTAACCTTGAGGAATTAAAAGAACGTAGATCAAAACACTTTATACTCAACAAACGTTACCTTAAACATTAGGAGCTTGAAGAACGTTTTTGTAACGGATGAAGACGAATGATGATACAATAAGAAATGATATGGAACGTGAAAATCTATTTGTACTTGAAACAAAAATTGAATTGAATTATTTATTAATATTTATTTATTATCAGAAAGAAGAACTAGAACAAAGAAATTATTCCAACAAAACTTTTTATAAATAGGTTAGTTTTCTGAGGTAGAGGAAGAGTGTGATGTTAGCTGAACAGGCTGTTGTCGAGGCGGGGGAGAGTTGAGAAACAGGAGGGGCATACCAACAGCCTGACTCAGTCTGGGGATATTTCGGCCTGCTAGCGTGGCAACACTGCTAGCTAGCTCTCTCTTCCTCAGCCGATCTCTGCTCTACAATCGATCTATAAGACTCCTCGATTTTCTCTAGTCTAACCAACTCATTATACATTCTGTAGATCTTTACACTTCTTGTATATACTATACATTAATCGATATATACAAATATATTTATATGTTATAATGTTATTTTTTCGTTGCTGGAATGACCTCTTTAGATGGATCTAATAATAATAGTGAATAATTGTGTTAAGTTGAAGGTAGCATAATAAACATATACATAACAATATTTAATGGTTCGGATGTGTGGGGTTTCGTATCATTTAAGCTATTTTGCACTCTTCTGCAAGGTGTTTAAATGCTTTTAGCAATAAAATGAGTTTATCAAAAATAAACAGTAACCAAAAATGAAAATGTGGTAAGCAAGTAATACCCCAATCCTTAACGAAACTCGACGAACAGAGGTTATGTACACAGTGTTGGGCAAAACTAACGTTAGTAAACTAAACTAACGTTAGTTTTCCCTAACTGAAACTAAACTAATGTTATATTTTTAGTTTTAGTTTTAGTTTAGTTTTAGATTTGTATAATTATTAATCATATGGACTCCGTTTTTAGTAAAGCAATTAGTTTAGTTTAGTAAAAGAGACCTAAATTTGTGATTTTAGTTTAGTTTTAGTTTTTAGTTAACTAATTTAGTTTATCAAAGAACATATGTTTTCAAATTACGAGAAAAAGCCACAATTTCTTATTCTTAAGCAAGTTCTATTAGTTTTAATAATTTACTTAATTATCGAAATAACATATGATTTATATTAATTCATGTTATTTTAGTAAAACTAAACTAAACTAAATTTTTAGTTTAGTTTTTAGTCAATTCCCAAATATAACTTTTAGTTTTAGTTTAGTTAAAATCCATTAGTTAGTAAAATTTTAGTTTTAGTTTTTTTTTAGGTTACAATTTTTAGTTTAGTTTTAGTTTATTCCAAAAAGTGAATTTAGTTTTAGTTTTTAGTTTTGCCCAACATTGTATGTACACTTACGATGTGCTACTGGTGTTCTCTTTAAATTAGGATCATTTTAGCAACAAAAATATCTCGTTTTGGACATTTCTAAACACTTATAATTTGCTTATAATAACTTAAACAAAGAAAAGAAAAATGAATAGGTTTGCTCTTTCATATTTTTGACGAACAGCAAAATCTATTTTTAATTTTTCAATTAATTTTCTTCAAGAGTGAAAGAAAAATTTCACATTTCTGTTTATTGATCTTGACCACATGTAAAATTTCCCCACGACCAAAACGACGAAGGAACGGGAAACAGCGCCCCTATTGGTAGAAGTAACAACCAATCCAGAGGTTTGCCGGCGTAATCCAATTAGAACGTAATACACAGTAAACACCAATTTCTAATGAACCGATTTTGGTACCTGAACTCGTTCCATCATTTGCTAGGGAAATCAACTTAAATAGCTACATTACTTCGGAAATTAAGAAACCAGGAGTTACGAATTTCGATTCTGATTTTTCGAACTACATCAAAGATAGGCGAATTATGAATACGAACAAAATGCTTCAAAATTTCTCATACATCATTCAATCTCCTCTAACTCTCTTCAAATTTCCGCACTCACTTCCACAATAGTAGTCCCTTCTACTCACTCACCTCCACAATATTGACATGGGCGTATATAAGGGGGACTGCAGCCCCCCCCCCCCCCGAAATTTTGACTTGATGGTATATCTTGTCGTAAAACCATTAAAAATAAATTAAATAAGATCACTTAGTTCATAAAAAGTATTTTATTTTACGTGTAATAGCGTTTTAGTTGCCTAAAACTATTCCAGGCTCTAAATTTTTAGTATTCCATACCCCGGAAATGGTCTCAGCCCCCCCCCCCGGAAATTTTCCCAGCCCCTCCCAAAATTATTTTCTATATACGCCCATGAATATTGATTCATTCTCCTCACTCACTTCCACAATATTGGTTAATTCTTCTCTACCTCTTCTATCTTCTTCCCTTCCTTCTTCTAACTCACCTCTACAATATTGATTCATTCTCCTCACTCACTTCCACAATATTGGTTCATTCTTCTCTACCTCTTCTATCTTCTTCCCTTCCTTCTTCTCACTCACCTCTACAATATTGATTCATTCTCCTCACTCACTTCCACAATATTGGTTCATTCTTCTCTATCTCTTCTATCTTCTTCCCTTCCTTCTTCTCACTCACCTCTACAATATTGATTCATTCTCCTCACTCACTTCCACAATATTGGTTCATTCTTCTCTATCTCTTCTATCTTCTTCCCTTCCTTCTTCTCACTCACCTCTACAATATTGATTCATTCTCCTCACTCACTTCCACAATATTGGTTCTATCTTGTCTACCTCACCTATCTTCTTCCAATCCACTTACTTACCTCCACAATATTGTTTCATCCTCCTTTACCTCTCCCATCTTCTTCCAATCCCCTTACTTACCTCCACAATATTGATTCATTCTCCTCACTCACTTCCCCAATATTGGTTCATTCTTGTCTACATCTCCTATTTTCTTCCAATCGCCTTACTTACATCCACAATATTGGTTCATTCTCCTCTAACTTTCCTATCTTCTTCTAAACCCCTTACTTACCTCCACAATATTGATTCATTCTCCTCACTCACTTCTACAATATTGGATCATTCTTGTCTAAATCTCCTATCTTCTTCCGATCTTCTCACTTACCTCCACTATATTGATTCATGTTCCTCACACATTTCCACAATATTGGTCCACTCACCTCTCATTCTCGAACAACAAAATAAACCCAGCCCAATATAAAGGCCAAAACCGTATTTGTGTTTCCTGCGAAAAATGCCTTTTTATTGAAAACAAATGTACACTTTTGAATAGCATTTCTATCAATGAATAAAGAAATCCTCGGAGGACTAAGAGTATTCAGAGCGCGGGTGAAAGCTGAGAGAACCGTCAGCACCTCTCCCGGCCTAGCTGTGAAAAAGTAAAGAATATTATAATACCAGAGAATACTCGCTTATTCGCACATAAATGTATTGTAAGAATTCAAGTATATACCAACCCAAAGGTTGGGATTCGGCTAAGAGAATGTCCGATTTTTAGACAAATCTATATTTCGAACTTTGGCTCTTTGGTAACGTTCTTCAGCAACAAATGCCTCCAACTTAGGGTACAGCTACATTGGTGCTGATTTGATCCGAACCGATAGCCACCGACGGTCGGAAGGAAAACAAACACAAGCATCTCAATGGAGGGGCCTCCTTTGGACTCGACCCGACCCGATCCGATGGCTCCCGTTTCCCAGCCGTGCAAATTTGTTAGTCACTGGATCAACATTGTACGACCGACGCACATTGGGGCAAACGACATATTGTGTTTCAAAGAAGTCCCTAAATATTAACCCATTTCAAAGCATTTTTTTTTTTTTTTTTTAAATGACAGCTAATAAAATTTAGAACTACTTTGTCTAGTCAGATTTTTGTTTTTTGTTTTCCTTATTTATTAAATTATGTGCAAAGGTGTTTCTAACCTTCTAGCTACCTTTCTTATAAATTATTTTAAAATAAGAACATTAATGATTTTCTTATCGTAGTGTAACAGTTAAAAATGAACTGTTACACTACGATTTTTTTCAGGACTTATATACTTCAGGAAGATTGATTGGCCTCTAAAATCTTCCTTTATACCTCCAACATGGTAATCGAAGGTTCTATGCTTATTATGTGGTATTTCTAAAATTAATCACTCATTTTCAAAAATCGGATCGGATCGGGAGAAATACGAGTCCAATGTAGGTGCAGCCTTAGGCATTTGTTGCTGAAGAAGGCGGCCAAAGAGCATGCCAAAACTTTGGATTTATAGAATTTTCTGAAAATCTTTCGTTATCTCTTAGCCGAATCACAACCATTTCTTGACTCTTTATCACTTCAGATGCTAACTATCTGGATCTCATTACAAATATATTAAGCTTTGTTTGGAAAATGTTTGTATGATGTAGGCAATTTAAAATGTTTGTATAATGTAGGCAATTTTACCAAGAGGAGAATGCTCGCCTAGGACGGGTTAGCAGAAATACATAAATTGCATTTGTCTGGCCCAGCAAGTATAAGCTGGTGTATTATATAACAGCTGTATATAATACACCACCTTATATTCAAATGTGATTTACTTTTAGAAAAGAGAAGAACAATTCTAAAGAATATAAAAAAAATTGCCCATTACAGAAAAAGAGCTGTTTGATAAACACTATTCAAGTTTCAGAGATTTTTGTAAGAAATCATGCTTTACCCTAAAGGCGTTTTATGTTCCCCAAAAGGATTGGAATAACAAACAAAAAAAATTAATTTATATTTATTTTATGTACGTATGTTTCTTTATTTTTTAATTATTTAACTTTATTTATTTTTTTAATTATTTAACTTTAATTATCTGTTTAATGTAATGTTAAATCATTAATGTACTTTATCAAAAAAACAAATTATAAAAAAATTGTATATGTAATACATGTTATACACATTGTGTATTGGAACATGTAGCACAAAATAAACTGCCTAATAGGAAACTAATACTATATATATATATATATATATATATATATATATATATATATATATATATATATATATGTATATGTATATATATATTTATATATTATATACTTTTCTATTAGGTGTTATTAAGTATTTGTGGTCCTATTCACAGTCGAGCCAGCACTATTTCTTCATGTTTGTTTTCTCTGTGACTTGATGCCCATTCCTCAGCTGTACTTTTAATTGTTTAGAGTTTATGGTTAGTTATAAAACACACAGCCCATTAAAGTCCCAAAATAACTCCAAAAGCTAAAACAGGACTAAAAAGGGACGTGGAGCGGAAGGATGACCCATAATCTTTCTAAGCGATTGTTAGATATTTGATAGTGATGGTAGCTGAAGACTGGTGATGGTGATCCGTAGCCAGGGACAGGTGCAGAGGTGGGTGGCCTTGGAGACTTAACCTGCTCTGTGTAGGTTGCAAGGGGGTTATATCCTAACGGCCTCTGCCATCTCCCGTAACCTCTCCCTACCAAGGCTGGTTCCGTTAGTGTGGGTGGCAGCACTGTCTTACCCTCACTCTTTGCCCTAGTGGTTGGCCAACATGTAAGGGCAGCACTGCTTATCACACTGCCTACAGAATATTTATTAGCTTGATAAAATCTCGAGATAATGTTCTACATATGATATTAATTATTATTAAAAAGGGGCCCTACTTAATCCACTTATATCATACAATATGATATAAAAAAAAAAAAAAATCAGTCCCGTAACAGGCCACAAGGGCCCAGAGGGGCAGATACTGTAGAGGTATCTGATTCTTGACCATACGGCACACTAGGGAGATAGTGTGGTCAACACTGTGCTCCGGCCGCCTGATTTTCCCCTTGGCTGCTTTCGACTGCTAGAGTCATTAGCACCCAAGGTACCCATTATTAATTAAATTAATTAAAGGCTGGGTAAGCCTAGGGACGATCTGGGACCCCAAATCCAACCCTCGAACGGCAGCACTAGAAGAAAAAATCTTTAGTGCGCATTCGGGTTTTGAACCTGGTCCTCCAGTCCATTAGTCGAGTGCTCTACCACTGAGCTAACCTCCCCCCACAATATGATATAATAATGATGAATTAATAAATTAGAATTATAATTCGAAGTAAAAAAAGGGAATCCTCTTTATAAGCTTATAGTTAGCTATTAATATATCTTTATATTAATAGCTAACTATAAGCGGAAGTTACTCACTCCGCCTCCTCGAATTCCGCTCATTCTAAAGGAACGCTCTAATTCAAACAAATATAATACTAACATATTTCTCATATTCTTAACTTGTTTTACCAACAAATTGCTAAACGCAATTAAAAATATAACAGCCAAATAAAAACTAAGGGACAACAAAACAAACTCTTTCGAAATTCGAAGCAGTGATTTCTCCGACTGAAATTGTTCTATCAAAAAATGCATGAGAATTTTTATTGTTTTCAGAAATTTGTTGATCTTTCGAATTCCGCCATTTTTCGACGGTTTTTGAGAGAGTTATTGTTATTAAAATGGTGTTTAAATACACAGTTTTAAATATTCGATTTAAATACAAAGTGGAAATAAATGGTGAAATATTCTGTGGTTTACTAGTGTTTAAAATAAATGGTGATATATTGTGTGGTTTACTAGTGTTTAAAATAAATGGTGATATATTGTGTGGTTTACTAGTGTTTAAAATAAATGGTGATATATTGTGTGGTTTACTAGTGTTTAAAATAAATCGTGACATATTGTGTGGTTTACTAGTGTTTAAAATAAATGGTGATATATTGTGTGGTTTACTAGTGTTTAAAATAAATGGTGATATATTGTGTGGTTTATTTATTTATTTATTTATTTAGAGTTCACAACAAAGGCTATTTACTCTTAAATTCAATGTGCGAACAAAGCTAAATGTTGAAATACAAAGCTAAATGAAAAAGACAATTACAAAAAGATAGTATAGTAGCTGAAAAGATTTATCATTGTTTAAGAAAACAAAATAAAATAATAATTATAATTATAAATTATAAAAAAAAAAATATATATATAAATAAATACAAAATAAATTATTTATAGGGAGGATTTCTAAAAACGTTGGATCTTATTTTTATTTTTTAAATATTTTAGAATATTATCAATGTGTGTACTGTCCTGTTTAAGCAATTCGTGTAAGTCTGTAGGTAAGTCAATGTCTTGTCTTTCCCTGCAGTCTGTAAGTATGTGTTTGATTGTTAAAGGAAAGTTGCAAAGTGTACAAATCGGTTTGTCCTGTCTTGTCATCAAATACGAATGTGTCAAGTGTGAATGTCCAATTCTTAGTCTAGTAAGCACGACTTCTTCACGCCTCGAGTTCCGAATACTGGAACTCCAGGCTCCTATTGTCGGCTTAATCTCTCGTAACTTGTTGTCTTGTGTGTATGTCCAGTCAGTTTGCCACTTGTTCATTATGTGTATTTTTATTAAATTGTTTATGTCATGTCTAGTCATCTGATTAATGTCTTCAGTTGTTCGTCTTGTAGCTAATTTTGCTTCATTGTCTACGTCCGTACTTCTTGGTATGTCATCATGTCCAGGTATCCATACAAAAGTTACATGAATGTTTCTGTCCTGTAGATCGTAAAGTTGTGATAGTATTTGTGTAATCAATGGATGTGTACTGTACATGTCAGATAGGGAATGAAGTGAGCTGAGAGAATCTGTAAAAATAATGCAGTGTCTGTTAGTATGTCGAATATTTGAAAGGGCCAAAATAATTCCGTTAAGTTCTGCTGTGAATGTGCTAGTGTCATTTGGTAATTTTGAGTGGTATGTTGTGTTGTCAATGAGTGCTGCAGATGCTGTCCCGTGTAGTGTTTTGGATCCGTCAGTGAAAATGTAGAGGGCTTTAGGATTCTCAGATACTATTTTGGAAAAATGATATTTGTAAAAATGAGTTGATGTGGGATTGTGTTTCTTATATTTCGATAATTTTTTAATTATACTAAATTGATGAATTCTCCAAGGCGGGTGTGGAATGAGCTCATTACAAAACAATGGTATTTGAAGAATAGTTGAGTTACGTGAATAGTTCAAAATTCTTTTATTCAAAGGCTCTTGCTTGGCTCGATAAGGCCTTACGTTATCGTCAATTATAGATTTTATACAAGGCTTATTGAGGGCTTTGAGATTTATGAATTGCTTTAAGGAGAGGAGTTGACGTCTATACTCTAGTGGAGGTTCATTAGCTTCAACATATAGGCTTTTGCATGGGCTTGATCTAAATGCACCTGTTGCTAGTCGTATACCGGTGTTGTGTATTGTGTCCAATTGTTTGAGGGCAGTTGGACTGGCCGATGAATATGCTGTACATCCGTAATCAAGGATTGATCTCGTGTAAGCTCTATAAAATGTCAGCATAGAACATCTGTCAGCACCCCACTTCGTGTTGGCTAAGATCCTCAATAGATTCAGTGATTTTTTGCATTTATTGAGAATAGCTTTTATATGGGGTACCCACGTAAGTTTCGCGTCAAAAGTCATGCCTAGAAATTGTATCATGTCAGTCTTTGTTACGTCTCTTCCGGCTAAGGTGATCGATGGGTTAGGTTTTAATCGTTTCTTGGAAAATATGATACATTTTGTTTTGGTTTGGGAGAAACGAAATCCTCGAAGTTTTCCCCAATTTTCAAGTGAGTCCAATGTTGTCTGTAAGGTAGTTTCTTCCTGTCTTGTTTTGGTGGACATTGTGTACAAAAGCAGGTCGTCAGCATATATACAGTATGATATTGTTTGAGGTATGCGTTCAATCATACCATTTATTGCAATATTAAAAAGCGTTGTGCTGAGGACACCTCCCTGTGGCACTCCATTTTCCTGCAGGAATTCGTCCGATAAAGTAGAACCTATTCTCACTCGGAACCGTCTGTTACTTAGATAATTTTTGACAAAATTAAAAATGTTTCCACCAATATTCCATTTTAGCAATTGCAGCAATATGAGCCGCCTCCAAACACTATCAAACGCTTTTTCGATATCGAGGGAAACTGCTATTAATGACTGCTTATTGTCAAAAGCCTCTAAAATGTCATTTTCTAGCCTTAAAATATGATGCATTGTGGAGTGCCCTGTTCTAAACCCACATTGATAGCCAGAAAGAAGATTATTTTTTTCTAGGTACCATGTTAACCTATGATTTAATATTCTCTCCAGGGTTTTGCACAAACAACTGGTTAAAGAAACTGGACGATAACTGGATTCGATTTTCTTATCCTTGCCTGATTTCAAAATCGGAACTATGATAGATTCGTTCCACGAGTGAGGATAGATTCCTGCTTCAAACACCTCATTGAATGCATTCAGAAGAAGGGGAAGAGTAGTGGGTGGTAAGTGTTGTATCATGTCGTATGTTATTCTGTCCGGTCCGGGTGAAGTTGTACGTGATTTCTTTATTGCAAAGTTAAGTTCGTTTAATGTTACAGAGTCGTTCAAAGTCGTATCGTTTTCAGTTTGGTCTCTTAATGTATCAGATTCTACTTTTCTTTTATGTTCCTGAAATTCTTTGTTGAAGTTTTCGTCACTAAAACATTTTTTGAAGTAAGTCCCTAATAGGTTAGATAAATCTTTTTGGTCAGTTATGATTTTGTCGTCGTTTTGGAGTCCAGTTATGGGTTGTTTGTATTTTTTATGAATTATTTTGTTTACAACTGCCCATGCATCGCTTGGCGCACTGTTAGAATTTAATTGAGAAACGAAATCTATCCAGGAATTTCTTTTGGCAGTTTTTATCACCCACTTAGCCTTGGCCCTCTTTTTCTTGTAATCAATAAGGGCTTCATCAGACGGATGCCTGCAAAAATATTGAAGTGCCTTTTTCCTTTCTCTGATGGCCATTCTACAGTCATTATTCCACCAAGGAACCGGAGTTTTTGCGTATTTAGTTGTGGTTTTAGGTATACTATGTTCAGCTGCGTCTAATATTAATTCTGTTAATTCGTTCACTGAGTATGTGTGTTGTAAGTTCTGTGTGGTTATAATGTGGTCTTGAAATGTGGTCCAGTCAGCTTTCTTTGTATTATATCTAGTCTGAGTTTGGAATATCGGTGGTTGTGAAGTTAGTGTCAGGAATATAGGGAAATGATCACTCGAGTAGGTGTCGTCGCTCACTTCACACTCGAATCGAGTATAAACTGAAAAGGAGCAAACAGATATGTCAATATTTGAATAAGTACCCGTCCGTGGGCATAGATGGGTCGGTAAGTTCGTGTTGAGAGTGAGTAAGTCCAATCCTTCAAATATATTTTGTAAAAGTCGTCCACGGTTGTTTGTAATTGATGAGTTCCACATAGTACTGAGAGCGTTGGCATCAGAAAGTAATAAAAAGGGCGTTGGAAGTTGGGTCAGTAAGTCATGAATCGCATGTACATCAATAGGTTCACTTGGTGGAAGATACAGAGAACAAACCGTGAGACGGAAAGGAAGGTACACCGAGACAGCTACAGCTTGTAATATTGTCAATAAACGAATGGGTTCGCTGTATGTGTTGTCTTTAACAAGCACAGCAACTCCCCCACATGCTTTACCTCCCAAACAATAGTCATTTCTGTAAACGGAATAATTATGTATGCTAACGCTTTTACCTGGTACTAGATGTGTTTCTTGGAGTCCTATTATCTGTAATGGTTTATGTCGCAACAGGCACTTTAAATCATTTAAATGCGTTTTTAAGCCATTTATGTTCCACTGGAGTATAGTCATAATTGATTAGGGAATAAAATAAATTAAATTGATTAAAAAATATAACAGCTGTTAAATTCATTTTAAATTACCTGTTTCTTTTTTTTTAGCTTTGTTCCCACTTTTAGACCTTTTGCCCTTAGGAGTTTTAATATTTGGTGGATTTTTAACAAATATTTCATCTTCCAAAACATCTTCTTCTTCGGATGACTTCTCCCCAATGGATGGTTCTGTTGGGCTGCGATTTCTTGACTGAACGCCTTGGTCCGTCTTGACCTGGATTGCGGGCACCGATGCATTTTCCTCTCTGGAGCGTTCCTTCTGCAGGATAATATTTTGTAGAATAGCTAAGCTAATTTCAATCCTTTTTATTGATTCGGATAAATTATTGATAGCATCTATGTTTTCTACATGTTTGGATTTTTGAGCATATGTTGTTATCTTTGCAACAGTTAACCTTTTTTTTGCCTCAGGGTAACTTATTTTTTCAAAAACCATTTTCCGTTTTATTTCTAATTCTTTTAAATAGAGCTCACACTGTTTGAAAAAATGAGCTTCTCCACATAAAGTACATTTTACAACATTACAATTTCCATCATGCCTGATATCAGTGCATTTCCCACAGATTTTATCCTTCTCACAAGAAGAGGAGAAATGATTTAATTGAAAACATTGATAACACATGGTCGGAGGCGGTATGTAAGGTCTAACCTTCACTGATAAGTAACCTATGTAGAGCCTCTCAGGGAGGTTAGGACTCCCAAAGGTTGCTATAAACAACGGAGAATTGGTTACTTCATTCTTAACCCTAATTCTTCTTAAATTCGTAACCAATTGTCCACTCAGCTCTCTAATTATATCTGCATCAGATACTTCTGCTATGTCTCGGCAGTAGAAAACCCCTTTAGATTGATTAAGTGACCTATGAGGAGTTATTTCAATTTTATTTGAGCCAAAATATTTTTCTGACAATAATTTTTCAGCAACATGTGACTGCTCAACTTCTAAAAATAATTTTCCATCTTTCCTGATTTTTTGAACTCTTATATTTTTAGAAAATGATGAAGTCCATTTGTGTATTTCAAAAGGGTTTATAGTATTAAAGTTTTTACCTTCATTTAGGATACGTACTACTAAGAACTTCGGTGTTGGCAAAATCTGGTTATTGTCGGGTTCTTCTTCGTTGTACCACATTGCCTTTATTCCTGGGGCTTCAATATTACTTTCTTGAGTTAGCTGTAAACTTTTCTTGCTATTTTCACCAATCATTTCATTAAATTTAATAAAAATTTTACACAGTAAAATTGTTCGACTATCTCACTTGTTTCGATCATATGTTCTCTCTATTATTATTGTGTGGTTTACTAGTGTTTAAAATAAATGGTGATATATTGTGTGGTTTACTAGTGTTTAAAATAAATCGTGACATATTCTGTTAATAATAGTGTTTAAAAAGAATGGTGAAATATTCTGTTAATAATAGTGTTTAAAAAGAATGATGAAATATTCTTTTAATAATAGTAGTTGTGAAATATTATTTTAATAATAGTTTTTAAAATATATGGTGAAATATTCCGGCAATATTAATGTTTAAAATAAATAGTGAAATATGCTGTGGTATTCTAGTGTTTAAAATAAATAATGTTTTAAATATATCATAAATAATAATGTTTAAAACGTATAATTCTGTTAATAATAACATTTCCCAAGCCAACAATCTTATGTAAAGTGCACTTGGTCGAGAATGCCTATAAACAATTCCTTACGACCAAATCAACCGATAATAACAAGGGCGTATATAGAAAATAATTTCGGGAGGGGCTGGGAAAATTTCGAGGGGGGCTGAGACCATTTCCGGGGCATGGATTATGAAAAATTTAGAACTTGGAATAGTTTTAGGCAACTAAAACGCTATTACGCCTAAAATAAACTATTTTTTTATTAACTAAGTGATCTTATTTAATTTATTTTTATGGTTTTTATAACACACTTCTACCACCAAATGAAAATTTCCGTGCTACCCTCATCCCCTCATATACGCCCATGCGCAAAAAATGACTGCAAGCATATACCAACTCTTATTTACACATTTTAACTATAAAACATCAATACATGCCCATGTAAAAACACTACTTAGCAAACATTTCACAACTTAATATATTCTTGTCTCTTCAATGCAATTTGCTGAATGCAGACAACGAATAGACATTGTATTTCTGTGTCATTTTTGGAAACATATACAAACATTTCTAAAAACGCAAAAAAAAAAAAAAAAAAAAAAAAAAAAAAAAAAAAAAAAAAAACTAGATAGGTAATGTGCTCTTCTAAAGAGAGTTCATTTCTATCATAAAAATGTCATTTGGAAATGTAAATGAAAGCCAGTAATTTTTTGTAATAAATTGTACGTTATTGCATCCACCGATTAATTTACGTAAGTAATACTCAGCAATGAATGAAAATCAATTCCCGCCATGATTCCCTGCCAAAACTAATTTCCTGTCACGTGAACGTCACTTCCGATAAACCTTTGCCACACCCGTGACGCATAATTTGGAGACATTCAACATTCTTTTGTGACAGCCTGATTCAGAACTTCAGAATGATCTATAGCACCATCTTAACCTTCATCTTTTCTCAGGCTTCCTTCTTGTTTGTGCTTAGTAAAGTGAGTCAACTGAATCGGGTGAGTCAAGCAGAAGCATGACTTGCATAAAAGAACCAAGCCAAGACCGACATAGAGTCGAGTTAAACAATGCCAAACCCGACTCATCAAAATCCAGTGCCTGTACTTATAGGCACAGGTCACAATTAGGAACTTGAATTTAATTTCCTAAACGAATTCTTAATTAAGAAGCGTAGTTCCCCCCCCCCCTATTGTGAAGAAAACGAACCATTGCTTGCCTTAGCTTGAGATCGGAATCTGGCAGGACATACTAAGCCACAAGTCTTTGAGTACACGCCAGGTGCCCAGAGAAAACTTCTTAATTTACTGGCTTGAACCCCAGAACGTTCACACTAGTGATGGGCGATTCTGGAATATGAATCGATCTTTTGAATTGATTCGAATCGAAATGAAAAGATCGATCCACAAAAAAGACCGACAAGTTCGGACCGATTCAAAAGATCGATCTTCTAGGCTCAGAAGATCGATCTACGATATTGATCGATCATTGATATGGATCGTTTTCACGATGACTTACAATTACCTAAGAAATTCGTATTTCATTTAGATTCAATTCTCATTCGAAAATCGCCCATCACTTCTACTAGGTAACCTAAATAAGTCGATTTGAATACTTTATCATATGAAAAATATATCTGTAACCTAAAAGTAGAAATATTTAAGCCTACTTTTCATAAAATATAATGCATAATAAAACTACTACTGTTACATCGTATTGAAATATATGGGTGTTATTACATATACGCACATGCATATAAAATGAGGAAAAAATAGAATGAAATAATAATAGAGAAAAATTGTTAAACATAGTTTGAAACCTTATTTTTATTATATTAGGTACCTTATAGTGGGAGAACCGGAAGGTATTGAGTCGTTGTATAATGTTATTGTTGTAGTAAAAGTGTGTTACTGGACATAGGACACTGTTCTGTATATTTCTTGTTCAGTAAAATAAATGAGAATTCTTCACAAATGAGATTGAGTAACAAGAGGTGAGATTTTATTTTAATATTTAAAAATAATAAAAAAAAAAAAAAAAAAAACCCTCTATTTTACGATATTCTAGCGGGCCTTGATGATCGATTCATTAAAAGATCAGCCCTTAGAGATCGATTCTTTAAAAAGATCGGGCCTTGGAGATAGAGTCATTAAAATATCGGCTCTTAGAGATCGATTCTTTAAAAAGATCGGGCCTTGGAGATAGATTCTTTGAAAAGATCGGCCCGTGGAGATCGATTAAAAAATCGATATATCTTGTTAAAAATATCGCTATTTTAAAAGATCTATTCAGATCGCCCATCTCTAGTTCACACTCCTTTAGAGAAGGTTTAATCTTTAGACGATCAGCGCAATACTGGCTCGAAAGAACAGATACCTTAAGGTACCTACTTTTGGCAGAGAAGTCATTATATTACCATCCGTGTTCATTGACGTAATGTATTTATTATTTGTACCTTTAGATCTATTTAGTGGAATGTAGGAATTTTTGTCAGAAAAAGCAATCTTCATTCAATTAACTCCTTATTGTCATCGCTTTTTAGAAAAAAAAGTCGGTGACGCAGGAGCTGCATTGCTAGCAAGATAGTTGTAATATGTGTCCCGCAAAGAAAAGAATCAGGTAGTGCACACTCGCTTCCTCCAGCCCATTGGGGGAAGGTTATAAGTTTTGTGACGAAAACAAAAATTGTGCCCCACAAAAATCCATATAGATGAATGAATTTTAACGGGGATCATTTTCGATATCAAGTCAATAGGATTGATGAAGATTTCAAAAATTCTTTAACGAGAGCAACCTCAATAGCTACATTCCTTGAGAAAGTGCTAGAATGCACTAACAACTTGACATGTCAAACCGTTTCCCTGCACTCCCAATCATGAGACTGAATACGCACCTCGGTAGTTGTTGATAGAGCAGCAAGGCTGTGCAATGATGTTATTACGAAACAACTTCATGAGTGAGTAAATGGAGTCTAGCCTTGATCCTACTGGAGCCTTACTTTATCACATCTCATTCCTCTTATAACGAGTAGAGGGCGTTTTAAATTAAAATGTTATGTACAAATAGACAGATAGTTTACTTAAAAAATGTACAAAAGATTTTATTGACCTGCTCGATCCTAAGAAAGCAAAGATCCACGGAGTGACAAACACTTTACCAAATACTTTACAAATTACCTGGACGACCCTTCCACTACTTAAACAACTTACTTCACCCTAACATGTATACCCTGACATTACAAACCAAATTCAGTACTAACTCAACAGTGGCTTGAGAATGACGTACTTACGTCGAAAGCGCTCGCCCACAGTTTTCTCACCGATACCAGTAACGACGGTCTCCACGAAAATGGTATGACAACAGTATATTTACTGGCTGACCTAAGCCCTTAAAGATTTGATAACTTAAAACCTTTCACTAAAGAAATTACTCCGTCTACCGTTGGTTTGGACGGTAATTTTTATTTACATTGTGTTATTGTTTTTAACACCAATATCTGTGATCATCTTATATTAGCACAAAACTAATTAATACATTTTATAGCTAATAAGAACAGAGTCTAGGAGTTAAAACGCCGTAAAAAACAGGCTAAGACCTTAGTAAAAAAAACAGAAATTTCTCAATTATTTAGGTTTCATAAAAATGAAAAAAGTTATATGTTATTAATTTAGAACATTATTTCTACTTAATGTCATCATCAGGAAATCTTTATAAATTTCATAGCCTAAATATTATCACATTTTAAATGATTCATCTTATTTTGAAGGTGGCAAATACGGTGAAAAAGGTAAATATGACGAAGTCATACTATAGTCCGCCCGCAAACAAAAGAACAAGGTACTGCCCACGTGCCGCTTTTAGCCCATCTGGGGGAAGGCCTAGCTCCCCTCCGGCCACGCCCCTTCTTGTTCTTTTCTTTGCGGTTGGATTATAGTCTCCAGGCAGTAACACATTTGAGGCCATGTTGTAGTAATTAGATCGATGAAGATCTATCTAATATAAGATATCTGCCCACTAGGCCACCAGAGTGATTTTTGTTTTGTATAAATGAGTGTGTCGTTTTTTTTTTTTTTTTTTATTTTATTTGCGGTGTATCCATTTCTGGGCCTATGTACGCACATATCTATAGGTTGCCACACATAATTAAATCCAACGGCACGCGGTTTTCCGTGGCGGTCACCCATCCAATTACTGTCCACGCCCGATGTTGTTAAACTTCAAAGGTATGCGGGAATCGGTGTATTCAACATGACAATGGCAGTCGGTCTTGCTTCTTATTCACACCTCTAATTATAATGTATCACATAATTGTCGTAGACGTCCACGATCCGTGTTACTTGATGTTCTAAGGTCTTCTGGATATGACCGTGTCGAGAGACCTTTGAGCTGCTGACCAAAAAAAAAAATAGATTAAATGTACCTGTCTATGATATGATACTTTTAATGTTTTAAAGACTTCTAGATATGACCGTGTCGAATTGTTAATAACCAACGTTTCGCAAGACATTGTGCTGGATTCCTCAAGTTTTCTTCTGAAAATGAAGATAGGTTTTAGTCTGGCGAAACGACGGTTATTATCAATTCGACACGGACATATCAAGAAGACCATGTACAATTTGCAAGTGCATTTAAGCCCGTGGGTTTAATGCAGGATCAGGGACTTCCCATTTGCACTAACCCCCCCCCCCATCTGAACGTTTGGATCGTTATCATAAAACAGGACGAGGAGTACTTAATAACATAAAATATGATAACTGAATATTCAGTAAAATGTGAACATACACGTACATAGATCTCCTGTATTCATCTTAAATGGGATCGGCAAAATGGCCGCCCCTTGCACTAAAACTGTTGAACGCTCTGCGCATGTTATCTTCTCTTCGCTGGCGAATACACTAATGAAAGTTATTATGCATGAATAAAATACACAAAATATATTGTGGAAGTAATGACACAAAATGAAATAGAGGCAGTAATTATGAATAACAAATGAGCTGCAGCAAACATTGTAGAATATTAAAGGAAGAAAGAGAAGGGTTAGCTGCAGAAGAGCAAGCAAGCAGTGTTGCCAGGCTGAGAACAGCAACGCTAAATATCCCCGGCCCTCTATCGATCTAGTCTACCTTGACCCAACTCCTGCTATTTTCCTCCTCTCCTCTTACACTTTTATATAATACCTCACAATTCTTTTAATTTTTATCATTTCAAAATGTAAAATCAATAAAAATATTTTTTTTGCAATGGAATGTCAGGACTATTTATTTTGATTTAGGCAGCACCCGAGAAATATGTATATTTGAGACACAGGGTTACCCACTACACATTGTTGTTTTAACACTAAAAATTTGAAATATAAATAAAAACTTCTTCAGAATTTTAGTGAACTTTATATTGACAATTTCACAATTAATTAGAAATAAAAAAAAAGAAGAAATGTGGCGACTGAGTGGCGGATGCGCAGTAGGCAAAAATTGGAATGGCCTTCACTCATTCTCCTGACAAAGCGCAAAGACTAAATTAGTACTACACATGTGTAACGAATAAAGATCTGAATACTGCTAAAAATACGTGTAATTTTCATTCTTATATCTTCGCATATTCTACGACTGTTGACAGGAGGCAATGTCTGTAATTTTATTTTATTTATTTTTTTTATGGCGCACCGACATCTAGCAACCTCAATAGCTACATTACTTCGGAAAGTGCTAAAATATAGGAGGACCAACTCCGTTTCTGCAAATACCTAGACGAGCGAAGAAGCAGCAAACTGCGAAGTCTGTATTTAAGCCCGACGATAAGGTCGACGTTTGGACCTCTTCTTAATAACCTTGGCAGTCAAAAAAAAACAACAACATACAAATAAGAAAACATTAAGATCTACAGAAATGGAGAGATTAGCATCTACGATCCGTACATGAACCAAAGCTGAAATGGGAAAAGAGAGGTGTGGCCCCAACGTCTTCCATTCACCGCCGTGGCATATTCATTCGCCGTCCAATAGCCACGTCGTTTTAGCAATACTATTAACGGAAGTGACCTGAGAGATAGTGTGCCACGGTGTCATGGAAGAGATGTTGGCTGGATCCAGCCTGCAGGCTCAGAAGGGGTGAATTTTGTCAAGAGCTGAGCAGGCTGAAAACTTCGCGATAGAATCAGATGACCCGTAACAAATAGTGACATTTGATTTTTGTATCATCTAAATTGTTGCTTAAATCAACACCGCTTGAAAAATTATAGCAAATGTTACGGATCAATAGGTCTAACTCAAACATATAAATATTGTACTTTACTCAAATGTGGAATAGGTGAAAACATTTTCAAGTCCCTTTGCCGTTTTAAATAACCAAAATCCTAGTTTGTTTCAATTATTCTCGAAAACGGTTTAAGTTATCACATTGAAAGTGGGATCATTCGATTCCTCTCGTCTACATATCTATAAAAATCGTACTTGGAAGCCTATTTACAGAAACTCGAAAATACAGCGACGTTCTCTGTGCGTATTTCCTTAAAAGCGGTGTTCAGAGGGGCGGATTTTACTGATTTTTTTAAATATTGGTGGTAAATATTCACCACTGACTTCGATACCACATTTTTACGTCGAAGGCCACGCGGAAAGATCAACTTTTCGCAGTCCTTGTGTTGGACCTTATTCAACAGATGGAAGGAGTCGTAAAACAGATTCCAAGCTTCTCAAATCTGAGAATAGGACGACAAAGGAAGATAAGGAAGGAATGAGACATCTCATCTTCAGCATCCCGTTAACTTTCCCCCAAAATGTTTATTCGGCCTATCTTGAAGCTACCATACAGATAGATCAAGCGATGATTAAACAATGCTTGAGATGCTAGCAACTATGATAAAGCCGCAATATTTAACAAATTAAGCCCCGCTGTGTCCAATGTTCAAAAAAACACACAGCGATCAACTGCATTCGAGCATCTGCTAAAATGCATTAATTGCAGAGGCAATCATCATGCGTCATCAGAATATGCCATACGTCTGCAGTATCTATGTTGTGCTCCTCTATCCCCTATGGAACAAAAACTAGACGGACAGATATTATCAAATTTGACGCCCTAACACACAACCACCTACAAACGACCACGAGAACTTTAACTTCTTAGAGCACGAGAGTATGCAGCCATGAGCTTACAGAGGCCTTTCAATCCATCGCATGAACTAATTCTAAAATCTGTTGTCCCGTGTATTCCGAAATACTCCTGCAGTTCAGCTTGCTTGAGCCTCAATGCTCCCGCAGGAAGAATGTCATCCTCAAATCGGTCATCTATCAATTCCCTTGCCTTCTAAATTCACTCCTAACCGTGGCAATGGAATACCTCTGTCTGGTACGATGCATAGTTAAGTACTCATGTGTACGTAAGTAAAGGAAGCTGATGACCCACGTCACTGAGAGCACCATACTCTATTCACCTCCACGCCCTGTATGCTTGTTTATCTCATAGTGGACTAACTCCTCGGGAGGCTCTTGAAGACAATTTGAGGATCGTCTCCTCGAGGCAGCTGGAAGTCTTCTTTATAGGCACCAAAGGGGAGGCTACAGAGGGTAGTCTAGTGCCACTTAGTACGAAAGGTCTCATTATCTCTAACGCACCAGAGTAATTCCTGTCTGAAACTTAGCATCTGCAAAAAGACTAACGTGGCACATACGTACTTGGACAATAAAATATTCATCTAAACAAAGATTTATATTTTTTGGATATGTTTCCAAAACTTCAAACACTCTTAGCAGGCTTGAACAATATTGGGATTTTTTAGTATTTTGTTAAATATAATAAAAGCAGTTGAGTAATTCATGTAAGTGAAAGGTGAGCATGCGAAAGCTCTTTAAATTTCCTATAAAACAGGTAGTCATGCAAATGTCAATAGGGCGATTTCGTGCATCAAGTTTCGAAAATGTTTTGTGTTTATCATTAGCAAATCTGGCAAAATTTATGAAAAAATTGCAAACAGAATAAATGAGGCAAACCTAATGTATTACCAGATCTGTAATACCATAATTGGCTGCCGGAATCAAGGGGAAAAAAGCTTCACATTTTTAAACCAGTCTACTTCGTAACGCTTACATATGGGAGTGAAAGTTGAGTGATGTTCGACATGGCTTCATCAGAATTAAGGGAAGAAATATTAAGAGCTTACGCAGAATAGTCTGTAAAATGAGAAGATACCGCGTGCAAAATTAACAGCAAGTAACGGAATTAAAGATTTGGAATGAAAAGCGACTGCTCTAGAAGTTAGGATATGTTTACGGAAGAACAAGTCCCGAAAGGATACATGCAGCCAATGGCCAATGGCCAATGTGTCCCTTCAGATGAAGGGTGGTGTATTTATGTATTTGTTAACATATCTGTTTTTATGTAAAATACCATAATAGTTTTCCTTATAACATTTATTTTTATCAACGATAGTTTAAAAGTTAGAATATTTGAGGTGTTACTTGGAAGGGTGGTTTACCCCTTAAACTCGGCGATTGGGCCGATATAAAAAAATTAATAAATATACAAAGTTTCAAAAAATCGGACTCCGGACGCTTGGAGATGTTCCCCTGTGAGTCGGGCACCAGTTGCTCCGTCTGATTGAGACCAATAAAGCCACAATTTAGATATCTAAGAACAAGAAAAAAAGTATTACAATGCTGTTCCATTCTCGGATTGCGGAAACACGCTTTGATCGCACAGTTCCTTGGCGTCCGGACTCTCTTTATTCTCTACTCATAGAATGAAACCACTTCTAAGACAATATATTTAATGTTTTGGGGTTATACTAATAAAATGTTAATAATTTTTATAAAATATGCAGAAGGTAAGTCAATAAGATAAAAATACTTGTACGTACTAGGCATTTTATTATTAATGCCCTACCGGCACGACTAGTTTAGACATGACCATTGTAGTAGAAGGATCGCCTTCCTATAGTTAGACTGTAAACTTGATCGCCTTTTAATGGTCTGGCACGATGATGGCACGATCGTCCACGTACGCCACTGCTGAAGTGCCACCTGCCTCCAGCGTTGTCAGCAAGCCATTGGACATGGCTACCCAACGGAGAGGGCTGAGGATGAAACCTTGTGGACAGCCCTTCATGGTCTTAAATGGTATACCGAAACACACTTGGCCACCCAGGGTTGCTGTACGATCCCGAAGATAATCAGCAATAGGTTTTATTCTATGACCTTTTGGCTAAATATGAAAAATTGTGGTTTAGCCAGATATGAAAATCACCGCCATGAGACATTTGTTTAAGCTGAGACAGCCAATTGTATTTAGTATTATTTGAGGAGCCTGTTTGTTATAGCAGAGCCGAGGTAGGCTGTCGTTCTCCATTCTAAGGAGTTTTACCATCCAAGACACAGCAGCTTTGATGACCTGGCTACTTGCTTAATCATATCCAGTTTCTAGCCATACAATGAGATTAGGTGTTGTTTTGATAAGCTCTAATATTCTTTTGTAGAAATTGGTTTCCGCTCGTTCCATTTGATCTAGGTATCTTAGAGCACATAATTCAGCTCCGTATAGTAGAAGTGATTTTGCCAGTGCTTAGAATAGTTTCTGGGTTGTGAAACAATGATTGGATTTTGCTCTAGCTAAAATTTTGAATACCTGGCCACATACCGATTTGATTTTTGAGATAGCATAGTTCGTGGTGTCTAACAATAATCCAGAGCCACACAAATACATTCACCTGACTGGTCTCAGTACCGCTGTAATACAATTTAAATAAAAAAAAAAAAAAAAAACATAAAAGAAATAAAAGAAAAACTAACAATACAAAATAATAAATATAATAACAAGAAAATGATACAGACGTCCACTTCCATAAATATATAAACAAAAAAAAATCATCCCGTAACAGGCCACGAGGGCCCTGAGGGGTAGATACTATAGATGTATCTGATTCATGACCACACGGCACACTTGGGAGATAGTTGTGGTCAGTGCTATGCTCCGGCCGCCTGATTTTGCCCTTTGCTGCTTCGACTGCTAGAGTCATTATCACCAAGGTACCAATTAGTAAATTAATTAAAGACTGGGTTGGCCAAGGAACGGTCAGGGTGGCCGAATTCAACCATGAGCGAAGACACTAGAAGATCTTAAGTGCTTGCTTTCTTTTGGGGATTTGAACTCAGGTCCTCCAGGATATGAGTCCAGTGCTCTACCACTGTGCTAACCTCACCCTCCATAAATATATATATATATATATATATATATATATATATATATATATATATATATATATATATATATATATATATATATATATATCCTCAAGCCTTCAAGTTGACTCAAACATGATCCAATTTAATACTTTGCCTAACTTAAAAGGCCAAGTTCGTTAACCAGCCGAATTCACCGGCACCGTAAAACTATAGGAGAATAAAGTGCAAAAGAAAAAAAAATAGGAAAGATAAGATAAGATTTTCCTTGGAATGATAAGAAATCTGTCACCAAATATGGTCAGCCGTCGGTTGGACAAGACTGTTTCATTCATTCGGCCAAATTTGCGCGAAAAAATCATAGATTTTAGCCTTTATAGGCTTCCCTGTATGCGTTTTATAAGTAGTTCGACGTGAAGAACCAAATGAAACCATTTTCAAGGCAATACATTTTCCTATAACCGTTTTCGAGAAAAGTAAGTATAACTATTTTAATTAATTTTCCTTACTAAATTGTCTACAAAAACAATTCTAAAAACATTTTCAATAGGAAGATCTCATTCTTAGATATAAGTACATAGAAAGTTTTAGTTTCGTTGCTTCGGACGGTTGTTTACGTTTGTTTTCCTTCCTTTTTTATTGCTTGTTATTTTTATTACTGGTATTAGTAGTAAAATAAATTTGCAAGTAAAACAAGATTCTTAAAATGAGAACCAATTTTTGGTTGTTTGTAATAGAGAAGTTAAAGAGGCCAAATGAGTAATTTTACGCCACTGTATGTTTTCAGTACATAATGGCGCCTAAATTGAAATTTTCTTCAAAATGATATGAAACACTCCATGCCAAAGGTCGTGGGTTCGATTCCCACTAGGGGTGGTGGCTTTTCTTTCGAGAAAAAGAAAAGGCATCACCCCTATCCTGGCTAGAAAAGGGTGGTAACCTATAGATAACCCGTCCTAAAATTCGTAGTTAATAATAAATGGACGTTAAAAAATTTAAATAATAAATAAATGATATGACAACATGTGTTTAACGTTTTTAATTTTTAAAAATATGAAATACAATCATTCCAAGGTTTCCAGATGACACCAGGCATAAGAACATACGGGAAGACGTTAAGATGGCGCAGTTTCTGCCAATGGGACTTTTAGGATACTCTAACTTTCCTGTTGTGGCGCCTAAAATCTTGCTTCCCTTTGAGATTTTTGCTTACATTTTTACATGTTTCCCGAAAGATTAAACCAAAACATGAACTGTTTTTCAATCAGGGTTCGAAAATAATTGTTAACTTTTATTTTAAAAAAGTATTTATTAAACTTTTAATTCTATTTTCACTTTGAAAAAGTAAAAGTCATAAAATAACTTTTGGGGTTTAAACTTTTTTTAAAAAAGTTTTTTTTAGCTATTATTTTTTAATTTAAAAAATAAAATTTATAGAGTAATTGTTATTAGAATACTTAATAGGAAAAAGTTTAAAGGAATAAATTAAAGCTACTAATGTTTATTTTTTGTTCTGTATCAACAAATATATTTTAGTACAATGATTTTTTAAACCAAGAACATTTCACTCATTTTTATCTTATTCAACTCTAAAATTCTTGATTAAAATACTTTAAACATTTATTAAAAGTATCACTTTAGTTTTTATTTTCATGTACCTAATTTTAGAAGTTCCTAAAACAAAAAAACTTTTACTCTTAAAACTTTGAAATAAATGTTTTTAAATGTTATTTTATAACTTATAAAATAAACATTTTTTTTTTTAAACAGTTAAACTTTAAATTTTTCGATAAAAAATAACTGTTTCAATCCCTGGTTTTTATTCTGAGCTTTCCAAATGACTCTAGGGATAAGAACGGAAACGCGCTAAAACGAAGACGCTATTTTTGGATTAAACGTTGGCTGAAGTTCTGAGGGAAATTTTAGTTCCCTTACGTCGAAGGCGAAATATTGTACTTTATAGTTTATAGTTTTGGATTGTGGCTAATATATATAGTTTATGTTTCCAATAGCTTTTTTTTTTTTTTTTTTTTATTTATTTATTTATTTTTTTTTTTTACGGCGTATCTACAACTTGGTCATTAGCGCCGGGCATTTACAGGTTTCCACCCTTTTATAATGCCAACAGCACGTGGTCGGTCACCCATTCAGGTACTGGCCACGCGCGACGTTGCTTAACTTCGGTGATCTTCGGGAACCGGTGTATTCAACGTGGCTATGGCCGTTTGCTCCAATGGGTTTATAACATGAAAACACACTTTTATGACAACGTTTGTTCGAAGACTTCATATTTATTAAATATAATAATAATTTAATTTTGTTCTTTCCGGGGCTTTCCTCTGGATTTTCTGTGTTTAAGGACATCTTTCAGCTGTTATGAAGCATAATTAATATATAACGCAGCTGGAGAATGTACATGCAGGTTGATATTCGGTGCAATTTGTAACTCCCACTGGCCTTCTTGCAATTTCCTGCCTGAGGATAAATATAGTTAATTTTATTTACAATATCTTCTCTCATTGTCAAGCATTGGCTTCATTAAACACCATGAAATCGTTTCGATTTCGGCGGGGGCGGGAACCACATCGTCATTTTTCGGATGTAGTCGACCTTTTCCGTCTATATTCGGGTAGTTCCGGCAGCCGAAGGCTATCGATTCGGGCATAGGTCCCGCCTCCACCTCCCTACTCCCATCTAAATTTACCCGCCTCCCGTTCCCCTCCAGCTGATTAAATATAAAATAGATTGGAACTGTTTGCGCTTGCGCATACCATACTTCACAAACTACTCAGCTCTTTATGTCTTTTGTCTTCGGGAGAGGATATTGCTGGCGGAAAATAACATTGCCCATTAAATGAAAATGATTTCCAACCTTGAAAGGATTTGAACAAATTCTTATTAAATTAAGGTTAGAACAATTCGACAGCGCCCAGCCAGAAGCACAATTAGAAATTTGGCAATAAGGATTCATGTGATGGTGAAAAAATCTACCTCCTTAGGTTTAAAAGGATTTGGTAGGGACAAAAGATTTTCACATTCAAATGAATTTGTCATTAATGACAGTACTGCGTGTGTGTTGAAAATTGAGTACTCAAAGCGGAAGTCTCTCAACCACTTTCCAATTAGACTTCCGACCATTCTTTACAAATGCTAGTATTATATATATATATATCTGTGGCTTGGTTCTAAAAGGGCCAATGTCAATTTTTCCATATTTTGTGTTTTCATTTACTTCCCTTAAAATACTTGCATAAAACCAAATATATAAATATATTAGTTATATATATAATATATATATATTATATATATATAATATATATTATATATATAATATATATATATATTTGTATTATATACATACAGATATATAAATATATGTATGTATATTTAGTTTTATGCATGTATTTTAAGGGAAGTAAATAAAAAACACACACACACACACACACACACATATATATATATATATATATATATATATACACAAATGTGAACCACTTCCGGATCGCGTGATGAGGTCAACCTTATAAGCGGGAACCGCGCTAAAAGAAAGAGCCATGGTGGATGTTGGTAAGTATGTCCTAATTTGTGTAGTAAAGCTAGTTTTACATAATACAAGTATATCTACCTTACAAGAGATCCTCAACAATAGAATAGGAAATAACTGAATCAATGTTCATTAAGTTAAAAACAAGAAGGAGGTTCCTAAGTCATGGGCGTATATAAGGGGGGCTGAGGGGGCTGCAGCCCCCCCCCCCCCCCCCCGAAATGTTGATTTGATGGTAAAAATGTGTCGTAAAACCCTTGAAAATAAATGAAATAAGATCACTTTGTTCATAAAATGTTTTTTATTTTACGTATAATAGCTTTTTAGTAGCCTAAAACTATTCCAAGTTATAAATTTTTAGTATTCCATGCCCCGGAAATGGTCGCAGCCCCTCCCGAAATTATTTTCTATATACGCCCATGTCCTAAGTCCAGAGTAAGTTGTGAATACCCGGGCCACCCCCTATTGTAACCCACAATTGGAGTTAAAGTTAAGGAGAATCTGAATGAAAAAATTAGTGTTGGTGACAGAAATGGTTTAAATTAGAATCTTGAAATGATTTTGGTATTAAAGTCATTTCTGTCACCAACCATATTTATTTTTTTTTCAGATTTTACTTAACTTTAACTCCAATTTTCTCAGTTTGTTCTAATTGTAGGTTAGTCACCTTTGGCACTTCCTGAGCCCTTCAATTATTAGACAAAGTCTGTATTTCTCCCACCGTACGATCCTCCTCGACGGCATCAATGAGCAAACACCTCTTTAAGTAAGTTTTAACAGTCCTAGTGCCTTGCATAAAAGTATGAATAATCGTCTAATTCGAATAAATATTTGAGGCATAGTCGAGGAGTTGAGAATCACAGAAGTTGATAGCCCTTCTGACCATAGGGCTGTATACGGGTCGGTACCCATTGTAAAAACCCAGCGAGCCCATCACTAATAAAAATCAACCCGCTACAGGTGGGCCTCGAACCCATATCTCCCACATTAGAGTCCACAAGACCACTGGGAGGCCATGTCAGCTGTTTATTACAAATAAAAGAGCAAAGATATTCATCTTTATTTTGTATTTATAAAGGCTATTTTAAGCAAAATGTTAAGAATAGAGATGACGTTACCCACCTTGTTGAGTAATGTACTTAATTATGTGCAGCTCCTGCGTGACGGAAATTTTAACTATGCAATTAAATCCTTTAGCTCCTCGTCATATGTTTTTGATTTTAGTGAATGGCAAACGAGCCCATAGTTATTTTCTTTCCTGATTTTACAAAAAAAAATAACTTTTGTGTTAACCAGTGTTATAAGATAAGAAGAGATAAGGAAAAACACTAGTTAATGGCAACTTACGTCCCTGCTTGTAAGTATTTTTGAAAAATTTTGTATTCAGTACTTAGTATAAATCATACTAAGAACATCATACTAAAACACGATTCAATTCAATAAAAATCAAACTAAGAATTCTTAGTTAATAATAATGGACGTTAAAATTTAAGTAAATAAATTAATAATAAGATTACAATCCACTTATTTTTGTGAAATTGAGGCAATGAACTTCAAAACTCTTATTTTTTCGTTTTTTTTTTTTTTTTTTTTTTTTTTTTTATTTTTATTTTTTAATGTACATTATTTTGTATACTATAGGGATACTTTGTTGAGGGGATTTATTTTTCTGTGCATCCCATGCCATTAGTGGCATACTATGCGCTTTGAACACATTTTATATTGATTGAGTCGTTTCAATTTGTTTTAAAACAAATTCATATTAATTAAGCAAATTGGAAACTTATCTTAAATATTAATGGGCCATGCTGTTATCAGGAAGTGCCCTATTATGTTAAAAACTCCTTTTATAACTCTATTTTTTTATCAAAAGAATTTTTCCATCTGGTTAATCAAGAAGCATATCATATTTTTCGCTCTTTAAAATGAACTTCAAAATCATTATTAGATATAAGTCATTCTTAGGAGTAGAACTATCTACCCCCCCCCCCCCCCTGCCTCTAATTGTGAATACAGTACATATATTATATTGGGAATTAACATTAAGCGATACGCCGCCATGCGGGAAATTTCGGAACTAACGACAAAGGGAACGTGCATTGTTTACAAATGTAAAGCTGTGACAGTTGTAAAGTTATGACATGTGTTATTCGTGTTTTGTTTTTGTTTTTTTGCTATTTAATAATTTCCCAACAGTTTTATGACAAATTTGTCTTTTTAAAGACAACATGAACCTTTCCCTTTCACAAAGTAATTATTTTTAAACAATATATGTAAGAGGTAGTGAAATAATTCACATTTATGCAACCTTCACTCTTGTGTGACTATAAACAGCTTGCAACCCATTTTACCCGAATTTGATTTAATTTTAGAAATTCAGAAGGTAAAGATATTGATGAACAAAAGTATGTATAAAGGAACTTCTTTGGCTATCTAGAAGCCTTAAGTAGTTTCAGGTGCATAGTTGAAGGTGAAGCAATTGTGAATGCGCATCCATTACCTAAATACCTGTAGTATTTTGAAGAAGACCAACCATTCTATTAAGTTGTTTGCACTTGCACAAACACACTAATTAGGAATGGCTGTATTAAATTTAAATGAGTGTACTACTTCATATTTGATACATATGACTCCTTTCATAAATATTACGGTGCCTTTTGATAAAGTATATTTATATAATTTAATTACAACCTCACTTTTGCTTATCCATCACAATAACAACAACTCACAATAACTCACTGTTAGTCCAATATTCTTACATATTTGAGTACACAAATAAAATAGAGCTTCCAAAAACCCTGTTTATTGATGAAAACACTAATATTAACGTGAAATAGAACCACAAAAACTGCGTAAACACTTGTTATCAGCAATCACTATGTACAAATGTCACAGGTTACCCTTTGTATACCGCCATTTTGACAAAGACAGTGGCGCCGCCATCGGTAATGTTAATTCCCAATTGTACATATCTCACTAGTATTTCTAAAGTAATACAACTCAAAAATCAATTCAATCAATAATTTTTCAGTTATGACTATGAAAGAGATGATAAATATCTTTTTATCAACCATCAAAACTGTATGTACCTAGCTTCAGAACTTGTACACCAGAGGGCACTCGTGTCATGTGTCACTCTTCCTGTCTTAATGCTATGCCCCTCTACATAGGCAAGAGTGACACGTTTACAAGTTAGTTTTATTTTAAATTGTGTCACTTCAGAAATACCTACTAGTGCCATATATTAACATATGAGAAACTATTTTAGTGATATTGATACGCAATAGATTATTTTGCATAATGGCTTTATTCAAATTTTTTTTTCGTTTTCAACGGCGCCTCAACTGTTTGGCTATTAGCGCCGGGCTATCTACAGGTTTACCATCCTTTTCTAATGCCAACAGCACGTGGTCGGTCACCCATTCAGGTACTGACCACGCCCGACGTTGCTTAACTTCGGTGATCTACGGAAACCGGTGCATTCAACGTGGCTATGGCCGTTGGCATTATTCAAATTATATGATGATTTGAAACGATCAGAGAAAAAACATAATATTTTTAACAGAAAAAGGCCTACCTCATAAAAAAAAGTCCGTCACGCAGGAGCTGCATAACTAAGCACTTTCCTCAGAATTTGGGTAGTGTAGACTGCTTTCCAGAACAATTTGCTTAAAATATCCTACATAAATAAAATAAAAAGTCCGATTCGCAGGAACTGCGTCATCTTAGCGCGGTTCCGTTCTTATCTTTAGTGTTTATGAAGGCATAAAATAGAAACAGTTATTACTTTGTTTAGATCAATAGCGAAACACCTATCCAAATGAAATCTCAAACAAACTAGTCTTGAAAGGTCTTGATTTACAATCTTACCTGTATGGGTCAGCTATCCCATAAGTCGGGCAGAAAGGCCTCCGCTCTGAGGCATTTGGAAAGCCTTGGGATCTCTCTCTTTGAACGCTACATTTTTAACAATAAATTGATCTTCTTATTTTGCTTAATCTGTTTTATTGTCAAATACATTATCCGACTATAAGCAATTTAAAAATAACAAGGAATAAAACAGTCAAAAAGAACCGCTCGAATAAACGAAATCAATTACTTTAAAGTTTTACGCACTTATTTCTCCGATTGACATCGCCTAATTAAAACTTTCTTTAGAACCTTTTTTGTAGAGCATTTAGTAAGCTTTCGAATGGTAATCTTCTGCTTCCCAAGATTGTCAACGGTTTTCGTGATACTAACGAACGTATACAAAGTTACCAGAACTTTTCTTGTCTGTTAATAAAATATTTTATTCTAACCCTTTCTTTACTCCAAACATAACCAAAATTTCAACATATTAGTGTTGATGAAATTCGAACATGCAGAAAATGTTTCAACTGAATCCCATAATTCTAAGTACCAAAATCAAAGACAAAAAGAACAGTTCGAATAAGCGAAATCAATTACTTTAAAGGTTTAAGGACTTTTTTCTCCGATTGACATCGCCTAATCAAAACTTTCATTAGAACCATTTTTTTAGAGCATTTAGTAAGCTTTCTAATGGTAATCTTACGTTTCGCAAGATTCTCAACCTTTTTCGAAATATTAAGGAAAGTATACAAAGTTACCAACATTTTTTATGTCTGTGAATAAAATATTTTATTCTAACCCTTCCTTAACTCCAAACGTAACAAAAATTTCAACATATTAGTTTTAATGAAAGTAGAACATGCAGAAAATGTTTCAATTGAATCCCATGATTCTAAGTACCCAAACCAAAAACGGTATTCAAAAACTATTTTTCCAATTTTCTCGAAAACGGTTAAAGCTATCGCCTTGGTTTCATTCGTTTTCCTAGCCCAAGAAGCCTATAAAACGAGTACTTACAAGCTTATGAACTCAAAAACGTAAGCGTTACGATTTTTTTGCGCGAATTTCGCCCCAAACGCCATCTTCCAGTGGGCGGATTCTGCTGGTTAACGAACTTGACCTTTCAAATTGGAAGACGGATTTTTGTGCCAAATTTCATCACAATCGGACCATTAGGGAAGCCAGAAATGAGCGAACAGACAAATTATATATATATATATATATATATATATATATATATATATATATATATATATATACACATACACATATATATATATATATATATACATATATATACAAATTTGAACCACCGTTATTTTCGGTCTCTAGGGGTTCTGAAACGTGAAATTTTTTAGTCGGCACTTCCGGATTGTTTCATTGTAACAACCCTATAAGCGGGGTTCCTCCCTATGGGGGAGGGAGGAACCGCGCTAAAAACATGAATAGTTCTCTTTTAAATTTGTAATGAGTAACTGATCAATTATTAATTTGCTTCCAGAGTTATGGTTACACATGGTACCTACTACACTACGTAATAAATACAAAAAACCTCATATTATCGAACTTTGATCTAACGCAGGAACAGGATACAGTCACTCTAGTGGTAGAAAGCGCTCCTTGCGGCGGCTTTGTTAACCTACGTCTTGCGGGCTTTTCTATTGAAATATATTACAAATTAAACCCCCGCTTTCCGATTGACCGATTCAGCTCATTTTTACAACACTTCTTTCTCATGAGTTACCCACGACGTATACCGCGTTTCTTTACAATACAGCAGAAATTACAACCGGTATGAGTATATTAGGAATTTGGGTCCGGAGTAAACCCCCCCTTCTAATGAACCGATTTGGTTTATTTTTACAACACATATTTACCTGTAGATCACCACTACGAATACCGAGTTTCGTCGAAATATACCAAAAATCACGGCTGGTAGTGGCGAATTGGTATTGTGGGTCCGGAGTAAACCCCCCCCCCTTCTAATGAACCGATTTAGTTCATTTTTATATCTCACTTATCTCTCTATATTACCACTACGAATACCAAGTTTCGTTGAAATATAACAAATATTACGGCTGACATAGTCTAATTAGTGTTTTGGGTTCGGGGCAAACCCCCCTTCCGGTGGACCGACTTTGGTGGTTAACGAACTCGTTCAATCGTTTGCTAATTGAATGCTATATACCAAGTTTCGTGACTAAAAAACAAAAACTCTGGCTGCTATCGTGTTAGCAGACATATATATATATATATATATATATATATATATATATATATATATAAATTTTAACGGGGGGTCATTTTCGGTGTCTACTAGGTAGGATCGATAAAGATTTGAAGAAATTTTTCAAAACTTCCGTCATGAGTCCAACCTCAATAGCTACTTTCCTTCGGAGGAAAGTGCTAAAAAGACTATGTCGTAATAGGCACGTAATTGATCCACAGAAGTAAGAAAAATAGAGTATTTCCTTGTTTTTGTTTTTTTGTTTCGTTTTTGTTTTTGTTTTTTTTAGTTTTTTTAACATTGTTTATATTTAGATAAGATTAAAAAGTCGGGTATAAAACGAAAAAGACCCCTATTCCTACTACTCAGCGCTCAATTTTGTTCCACAATTTCCTTATTAGAAATCATAACCTCCTACGTTTTATATTATTAAAAAATCAACATTTACACTAAAACGAAGGATTTTAAACACTTAATCTGCAATGGACTTCATCAGTCTAAACGTGGCCCTGCCTGCGGAAGGCTTTCAGAGGTGAAGGCTGTAATGTTATATTATTTTGAGTGTGCCTGGAGAGGCGACAAAAAGACGGGAAGCATTTAGAGAAAATAAAGCATTAGTGGAGAAAGTGGAGTTGTGATTGAAATTGGACCTTCTGCCACATTAAATCTGTGGTTATTTGCCAAAAGTTGATATTTTTCTACTTTACCGATCATGATATGTGTTTAGAGCTGTGAAACTTTTAATTACATCACGTTTGGCAGTTCATTTTTTCCACGCTAAACCTTTTTTTTTAACATATCAAATTCTGACATAAAAAAAATACAACTCTAAACACATATCATGATCGGTAAAGTAGAAAATTGTCAAATTTGACATATCAACTTTTGGCAAATAACCAGAGAAATATATTACATATTTCAGTCCTGAAAAATATCAGCTTTTTATTCTTTATTATTTTTTAAGTCGTAATTTTCATAAATTCTATAGTTACCCACTTGTCCAAACTGTAGTCCTAGATTGTTCTAATCGGCAAAGCACTTTCACCCAGCCACCATATCCGGAAAAAAATGATACCAACATGCTAGTTATTAACCCTCAAGTGCTTAGCGTGACATACATATGTTATAGTGCGAGGGTCTAAAGTACGAAAGGCTTTGGAGTAAACAAAAGTGAACTTGGATCATTTTGCCGTTCTATGATGTTTGTAGAAGTGTTTATGTTAGTCTCAGTCTTGCCTTACTAACGTGCACTTGTTTATACGTTTCTGTTGATTTTCTCCCAATTCGGCCTGGGAAAATGGAGTATTTTGACCAAGAGAAAGTATTATGCTTATGTTAACTCTATTGTAGTCAAGTTTACTACATTTTCTGAGAGTGGGCATGTGGATGGATAGATACTTGGAAAAGATAGGATATTACGTTTTTCGTGATTATAATGTAGGTGTAACATATGTATATGTCATGCTAAGCACCAATTGGGGCATTTACGTTTTGACTGCTATGGATAATTCTTAGTTTTGACTGATATTTTATATTCATTACACTCCCTTAGAACGTGTTTTATACGAATTTTGATTGAAATTCAAGTTAAATCCATTTCTTTACTCTACTGGCTTAATGATTGCTAATTACATTAAAAAATAAGTTGTTTAAGTGTTTTATTCCTGTTTTTTTATTACTTACTTCCGTTTTTTTTAATGTATGTATATCTCGCAGATGATTTGATTTCATAAACAAAAATTATAATTGATTATAAAAAAATAAAATCTAATTAATCGTAATTAATCAAATTAACAATCATAAATAATTGGCATATTGGTGTCAAACATTTGAATTTATTTATTTCACTATACTTCTTTAGGGTATCGATTTTTGGTGAATGGGCTTTATCGATTAGTGTCAGCTGACAGGTTGGCGCCATTGTTTATACTCAGTCATGATGTGACCTTGACAGTGGAAGGTTTACTCACCTACTGTGGCAGTAAATAGTTGTAAGAAACGCTTCTGATGAGGCCCTAAAGCTAGGAAACTGGTTGAGCAATTATCAATAAATCATATTGATTAATTTAGTGTTCTATTTTTTGGCATATTGCTGCATATGATAAAAGTTTAAACGCTGAAAAGGTTTGTTTGAATTTTTGGGGGTATAGTGTAAATAAAACAAAATGTAAAATTTTAATCAATGATATATTTTTCTTCATTATCTACAATTTTTCGCCATCTTTTAAATTTCATTGCTGTAGAAAGACTCTGGTCCTGAAACAAAGTTTAGTACATCCTGTTTAGAATTTAACCTTTTCTCTATTGAAAAAATGTGTAAGGCACGAAATAAGTGAAGATCTCTCGGGGCAATATCCGGGGAGTAAGCAGGATGCAGCAAAAGCTTTAAAATAAATTCTATAAAGTTTTGTAGCCGTAAGTGGTCCAGCATTATCATGTTAAAACACTTTTTTTATATTCACCATTACCGAGCGACTTTTAATCCCTGAGATGAATACATACTCCACAAGATTTTTAAGAATGTCGTTATTAAAATTAACTGGACTATTAACTGAGCTTCCAGTACGAAGCTCATCATAAATGTTGCTTTCTCCAAATCATTTCTGGGCAGTCCTTACACTGTTAGTGTGTTTACCATGTAGGTACAATATTAATATTTATCGCTGCAGGTCTGGCAGAGATACTACATTAAAAAAAATGTAACAGCGGTTCCTATTGATTATCGGTATTCTTTTTCTATGGGTACTAATATGTGTCCGATGTTTACGAGAATTGGGTACAGTAGAGATGGGCATAACATCATTTATAAATAAAAATACGAATTTATTCGCACTTCATATATTTGTAAATACGAATATAAATAAATTCGTATTCATAAGTGAGAATATGAATTTATCGGTATTCACGTATATTAAAAATATAAATACAAATAAACCTTCTACATCCTTCCTAATACCACCTTCAATATCCTTGCTTATACCACCTTCTATTTCCTTCCTAATACCACCTGCTATTTCCTTCCTAATACCACCTTCTATATCCTTGCTTATACCACCTTCTATTTCCTTCCTAATACCACCTTCTATATTCTTCCTAATACCACCTTCAATATCCTTGCTTATGCCACCTTCTATTTCCTTCCTAATACCACCTTCTACTTCCTTGCTTATACCACCTTCTATTTTCTACCTAATACCACCTTCTATATCCTTCCGAATACTACATTCAATATCTTTCCTAATACCACCTGCTATTTCCTTCCTAATACCACCTTCTATATCCTTGCTTATACCACCTTCTATTTCCTTCCTAATACCACCTTCTATATTCTTCCTAATATCACCTTCAATATCCTTGCTTATACCACCTTCTATTTCCTTCCTAATACCACCTTCTACATCCTTGCTTATACCACCTTCTATTTCCTACCTAATACCACCTTCTATATCCTTCCGAATACTACCTTCAATATCTTTCCTAATACCACCGTCTATATCCTTGCTAATACCACCTTCTATTTTTTTCCTAATACCACCGTCAATATCCTTGCTTATACCACCTTCTATTTCCTTCCTAATACCACCTTCAATATCCTTGCTTATGCCACCTTCTATTTCCTTCCTAATACTACCTTCTACTTCCTTGCTTATACCACCTTCTATTTCCTTCCTAATACCACCTTCTACGTCCTTGCTTATACCACCTTCTATTTCCTACCTAATACCACCTTCTATATCCTTCCGAATACAACCAAAATTGAACAATACAAGGATATTATATGAAGGTAGTGGGCCGTTGAGGTGGTTACGAGTCAAGGAATGGTTGGGATTCGGCTAAGAGAAAACATCAGATTTTCGGAAAATTCCATCTCTTATCCATGGTCAGCTAGAGGCTATTGTAGTGTTTGTCCATCACCTGGGCATTTATTGCTGAAGAAGGTTGGCTAAACGTTGGAAATATAGAATTTTCTATTTGCCGATTCCCATCCATTCCTAGATTTCTTAATACCACCTCATGCATAAAAGAATATGCATGAGGATTGGAATAATACAGATTGTTGTGTAATAAAAAAAACTAAACCGCTCTGAAATACCATTTTTAGAGCGGTTTAGTTATTTTATAATTATACATAATTTAGCTTATAATATTATTTTTCAATCTTGAGCTCATTCATTCCATTTAAAAAACAAATTGGGCATTGTGGCCGAATAATAACCGTGGTTGGCAGGTTATAAAACAAAATATGAAAATATGGGCTAAAAGAAAAGCTTTTGAACGTTTCACAAACGAAAAGTGTGACAAGACTCAGTGAATGAAAAGAAAGAAAAGAGGAAGCAAAAGCAATTTTTGCATTCTCTCTTCCATTAGTTTCCAAATCCAAAGAAGAAAGGACCTAAGCACTCCCGTCCTCATCTTTGTCGCCCCGCTGAGAGCACAATACCACGCAGAATTCTAACCCCTTCCAAACTTGGCTAAATTTTTCAATTCAATGTCATAAAACCTAAATTTGGACTAATCACTTGGATGAATAAAATTAAGGAAATTATAGGTAAATTAGAGCTATAAATCTGATTTATGAGATGAAGTTACACAGAAATGATGATCTGACTTAAGTGGAATATTGTCCAAAGGACACCATGGTGAGATAAAATATTCATGAGCATTCAACAGATGGTATGTTGGCTGAGCAATATAGAATGGATGGAGCCTGAGACTACCGAAAAAAATGTTGTGGGGTTCAACAGGACGGGCTACAAGGAGAGGAAGGCTCAGACTAAGATGGCTAAATGACCTAGAGGTTGATTTGAAAAGCTAGGAGTTTAGAACAGTCGGACCCTTACACAAGACCGAGAAGAATGGTCAAAGATGGTGGCGGAGGCCTAGGCCCTTCAAGAACTATAGAGCCCGATTGTTAGTTAGTCAGTCAGTCAATAAGTTATTTAAAAATAATTCTTAAATTACATACATTCTGTAGGTAAAAATAATTATTTATTAATTTAAATGTTAACGTCCAATTATACATCAAACAGGGTTACCCTTTTCTAGCCAGGATAGGGATGATGCCTTTCCTTTTTTTCGAACGAAAAGCCATCTTGCATAGTAACTATGACCTCAGACACGTCATGCACACGCTTTAACACTTATGGCCTTCTAAAAAGAATCAACGAATAACCAAAATTTGTATTTATATAGAAAATAAGCAACAAACAGTTTAAACTTTTTCGAAAGTCACACATCAATAGAGCTCCCAACAAAATCTCTAGACCTGTATTTGCTTTTCATTCATACCAAATATATACATTTTCTCATAAGAACTGGAATTGACTTTAGATTCTCGGTTAAAGGGTTATAAATAATATCTTCAGTATGCTGAAAGCCATTTTAATAAAAGCAAGTTGATCCATGATGTTTCTCAAAAATACTCTGGAAACTGCATTCAAGTTTGGGAGAAGATACACTCACACTTTATTCATTTATTTTTCTATTTATAGTTTATGAATTTACTAAAGACCTGCATATCAATACAACCTCCATTGTGCATTAGAAACTAATTGTAATGAGCTCATTGCCAAAATAGGTCAATCCACTTCAGTCCATCACTAAACACTGACCTACCGCGAGGCCCTAAAGAATTCATTAAAACCACACAACTCTAGACCAGTGGGTTATAGCCTTACCAATCACTCACTTCGGCCTCCAGGACGTTCCAGAGCGGCTCAGTGCCAAGAAACATAATAATTTGAATACTTATCAATTGAAAAATAACTCGACTGGAACCACAAGCATTGGATCATTACGTTCTTCCTGTCTCATTTACTAAATTTGGATCAGTGTTTATACTGATTAAGATGAAAACGAAAAGACTCGACAATAAGCACTGCAAATGTTATATAAAACAATAATGTGTGTGTTTGTACACTCGAGGCTTATCGAAACATATAACCAAAAAGAGAAATTCATTTTTACATAAAAAATAACATTTATTAACGTACCTACTGAATAAGTAGGTACAAATGAAGCCTATTCACAATCCATATCAGTCAATAATTAGCGCCAATGTCCATGTATGGAAGTGATTAATGTTCACATTAGCAAGACATTATTTTTTGTGGATAAGAAAATTATTTTCTCAGTGATTTTCCTCTTTAGCGGCGTCCATTTTGTTACGCAATCTTTTCATAACGCCTTAAACGAGCTGAGTACGTGTTATCCCCATAGTTAATAGGAATAAATCTCTACGGGTGAATTACCTGTTGACAATAGATTAATGAGGTAATGAATATGAGACTAGATGAAACCTATCAACCCCTCCCCCCTGCCTTTAGGAGAAGTGTAAACAGATGTGGGTTGGGGGGTGGGCGTAGGATCAATACAGGATCCGCCCCTCTCCCTCGTACTGCAGGGCCACCGCTCATTCTAGGGTCGCTCTCGACGCCGGATAAACCTCATACACTAGGGGGAGAGGGGAAGAAAGCAAATCTAAAAAGAAAAACGCATAGTGATTCAGATATTCTTCCCACTCACGATCAAAATTTAAAATTAAAATAAATAAGATAATACAAGATGCTTAATATGTAAGAAACTTCCATTAAAATAAACTTCATGGACCCTCACCTCAAGGCGTAGAAGTCAAATCCAGGCAAAGGGTATTTGAGAAAAGTTGAAGGAAATACCAGGTAAGAAAGAATCCTCAACTTTTCTGTCAAGGCAAAACTAGAGGTACAGCCGGTGGAGACCGCTATAGAGGAGAATAAATTAAGATCGTTTGGGCACCTCCTAAGGATGAGTCCAGGAAGAAAGAAGAGGATGACGTATGTTGGGAATGAGACCAAAAATTTTGTTAATATATTCGCCAGGAATATTGAAGGTGCCGAAATGTTTTCGAATCTTACTGTAAGATTTTTACAGGATGGAGATTTCAAACTGAAGTATCGTAATTACTAATGTCTTACGTTAAATAATAAATGACTCATTATATATCGAATTCATAACGGAATGAACAAAAGACAAAAAAAAAACAGGAGTTAAAAAACACTTCATCTTAATTAAAGTTTTAAGGAATTGTAGTAAAGCTAAAGCATTCATTACTTCACTCTCCGAAAACTAGTGCAATTAATAGTCCATATTTACGGCAAGATTTTTTTAAATTCTACAACCTCCTAAACACAATTTAGCTGGATTATGTTTACGGCGTATCAACACCTAAGCCTATTGGCACCTTTATATTTTATAATGCCATCTTTATTATTCTTCTTTTTTTAGATATAAATCTCAAAATGCTTTTAATTATTATTCTTTGTATTTTATAAATCGCTTTTATTTATATTCCAGCTCAATGAGACAGTTTCGCTCTTTTGTGCTTTTTTTCTCAATTTGTTTTGCCTTAAAAACCGTTACTTCTGTTGTCTAATCTATTCGAAGTTTCAATTGAAATGGAATTTCTCGAACTCCATCATTCACTTAAAAACAACATTTACTTGTGTTTGAATATAATTCTTTAATATCTTCATTAGATAATCTATTATCCAATAATCTGTTATGTGTCTCACAAACGTGATATACTTCAAAGAGTATTTACTGATGATGATGTCACCTTGTCAACATCTTATACTTACTTGTGAAACTTTGTAGGAATGTTATGTTGTGGTTATAAACAAGAAAACCTTACTTATTGTTTTGTTACTAATTTAAATTTAGATTTTCTCTTGTAGAGTAATATTTATTTGTTAGAGTGTTGCAAGAAATGTTCTAATGGTTACGTTTGGTATGCATTCCCTAAAATACTTTGTAGTTTTTCATTTTACATTTATCTTAATTTCACAAAATTAGACTATGCCTGTATATAACTCTACAATTTCATTTTTTTGCCTTAATAGGCCATTATTTAATTTTATTTGGGTTTAATTTTAGTTGAATCTGATTACCAGAATCTTATATCAGATGATCATGAGTTTCAAGTACCTAAAAGGGGGGTTTTCAACCCCGCTGACATGAAGCTATGGGAAAAATCTGAGGCTTATCTGGTAAATATATTTCATCTTCCTAATATTTTTTTTTTTTTATAATACCTTAAGTTTAGAAAACTGTCATTATAAAATATTTGTTATTTCTCTAAGTTCTTATTCATGATATTTCCTAGGAATACATTGGCTTCGTCTTAACCTTGAATAAAGAAGTACAGAGTATCCCTAATAATGGCACTTTCTCCAAATCAGGCGTAGTAAATGGTGTTTTACATGTTCTGAATACTTTAAGTGACTGGATTGATGAAATTCCTCTAATTGACCAACCCCAGCGTTTTGGTAATCAAGCCTTCAGAAATTTCTACAGTAGGCTTACAGAGGTATTATATAAAATAAGTTTTGATTTATTTAAATCTGTTATTTGCACAAGTTTACAAAATGCATTCCACTAAATTTAATCCACCTTACATGCTTATTTAGCCACTTAAGGACAACCCCGAGATAACTTAATAAAATAACTTATTAGTTGCCGTTTGGATTTTCCATGAACAAGTAAAATAGGGCGCTTAAAATTTTACGGTCATCACACTTAAAAGTATTTACTCAATTTTTACTTTAACTATTATTACCACGTGATGTTATAAAAGGGTGGCAACCTGTAGATAGCCTGGCGTTAATAGCCCACTAGCTCACACGAAGTTATTATTATCTACACTACAGTTTTGTATTACTTTTTTGGTTCATTCAGGCCTCAGGTAATGCAATGAACTATAGTAAATATATTGTTTTTTCTCTGAAAAAATTGTTTAGTTTTTTCTCCTTACAAAGCTAAAACGTTGAACGACTCCTCATGAGATATCTTGGGTATAGATGCCGTTTTGATTTTCCTATGATCAAGTTTTGAGAGTTGAAAATGTTCACAGAAATTCAATGCCATTGCCCGTACTATTTATATTTTTGCTCTTATTTCTAGTTATTAACTAAACTAACTTGTGTTTTTGGTCTGCTCTATTGAAGCTCGAGATAAATCCAATAAGGTTATGCACCATAATAAATATCTAGTTTTTTTGTTTTTTTTTCATACCTTACAAAGGTAGGTCTTTTGAGATATATCTGTAGGTAATAAAAATTGTTTTAAAAAATGCTAATTTTTGGTATAATTTTTAATAATAATTTAGTAATTAAGTGGTTAAAGCTTAAAAAATGAATTGCTTATTTAATAATTAAATCACTAATTATTTGCAGAGCGGTACAGAACTACTTATGACATCACTACCTGAAGTGTTCCATACTGCGTTGAGTGAGATAAAACATTATTTTTTTGAAGGTTTTGGAAATTCTACAAGAATTGATTATGGGACTGGTCATGAGATGTCCTTTTGCATGTACCTATGTTCATTGTTTAAGATTGGAGCTTTAAAACAGTCCGATAAGAAAGCAGCTGTATGTTATATATTTAAGAGGTAAGCATTTATTATCTAAACAATCCATTTACTCTAAAATAAATATAAAACTAAAATTATGATAAACTTGTAGAGCTTATGTTTTTGCATTAATAAGCTTCCAGGGCAGATACTATAGAGGTATCTGATTCCAGGTACATTTGAGATGATTTATGGGAAAAAATGAGAAAACTGTAAAACTACAATTTTGATTGAGTGGTTTGCTCGGTTCAGAACCGGAAATTTTGACTTGAAAGACGCAAAGCGTTCGGGTCGTCCCTCAACTGTTGATGATTACCAAATTCAAGCATTGGTCACAGACAGCACTGACTCTACGACACGGGATATCGCAGAAAGGCTTAACATATCTCATGCAAGTGCTCAAATCATTTGGGGGTTGCGGGATATGTTTCTTGAAGTGATATTTGGGTTCCTCACAATTTGACAAAAAGGAATTTATTGGGCCGCATTTCCATTTGCGATTCCCTCCTGCAACGCAATATTAATGATCAATTTTTTAAAAAGATTGATAGCTGGGGATGAAAAGTGGGTTCTGTACAATAAATTTGTAAGGAAAAATGCCTGGGGAATATGAAGTGATCCGCCGTTAAAAACTCCAAAAGCAGGATTACATCCCAAAAAAAAAAGGTTATGCTGTGCATAAGGTGGGATTTGGAAAGGTGAGCTATATTTTGAGTTCCTCTCGCCCATCCAGACCATTAATTGTGCAGTATACTGTGCCCAGTTAGAACAATCTATGGCAGTGGTTGAGCATAAGCACCCAGACTTGACTAATTGCAAAGGCATTGTTTTCCATCATGATAACACCTGTCCTCACGTGTCTTTGTAGCCCCGGCAGAAATTATTGGAGTTTGACTGAGATGTGATCCCCCACTATTCACCAGACCTTGCCCCAACAGATTTTTACTTATTTCGGACCCTTCAGAACTCTCTTAACAGGAAACACTTTTATTTGCTCGAGGACTGCAAAACGCAAATAGAGAAGTTGCGCAAAAATCTGAGAAATTCTGGGAGGACGGAATAAAAAATTACTTGAACGGTGACAACATGTAATAGATCAAATTTGGTCATTAATTTATTAAAAATATTTACAAGAATCTGAAGTTTCCATTGAAATCACCAGTAAAAACCCTATGAACTTATTTTTATTTATTTAACCTCGAAAACGGTTGAGAAATTGTGGTGTGGATTGTGACTGTTAATCGCCAGATAGAATGATTTCCTATGAATAACATTCAAATACAAATTTCTTGCAAACACTTGTCATATCCGGTACCTCATTCTTTTTCAGTCGACGGTAATCCAATACCATTTTTTGGATTTTCTTCGGTATTTCTATGGCGGTCAACTACTGTGATATTCCATTTCATAAACTCTGCCACTCTGTGTTTTACTCTTGTAAACAAAAGAATAGGATCACCTAAAGTACAATCTAGCCCCACTTTGTGTTTATTGATTGGACCGCCAAATGAAAGTAATATGTCGCCAAATGATGACCAATTTATTCCTCGTTTATAAATAGATTCCTTAAAACAAACAATGTATAATAACTACTTTAAAAATACTAAACAACATAGTGCGGGTAAAACTTCACAAGATAAGGCAAGTACTATTTACGATTGTCATTTTTTCAAACAACAACTATCATCTATAGCAGTGATGGCCAAGCTCGTTAACAGTCTGAGCCATTTTTCAAAATTTGAAATTTTTTGCGAGTCGCAGTTAAATACAAATTAAAAAGGATAAAAATGTTTATAAAAGGATTAAAAACATTTAAGGAAAAAAATGTTTTCACGGATATTATATTTATTGAAAACATATAAATAAAAGTACAAAATATTTATATTGAATTTAAAAATTAAACACATTTATTTTACTTCTTTTGATAATCTGGTGATTAATTGGTGACAGCACTTCTCAGTAATTCTTTGAGATGCTGGTAAGTTAATTCTGATCAGTGTTTTATTTCATGGATTTTAAAATGGAATAAAATGATTCACATAAGTACATTGTTCCAAATATTGAAATAATTCGACAAGCAGCCTTTTAGTGCGGTTCCTCCCTCCCCCATAGGGAGGAACCCCGCTTATAAGGTTGATACAATGAAACAATCCGGAAGTGCCGACTAGAAAATTTCGCGTTTCAGAACCCCTAGAGACCCAAAATAACGGTGGTTAAAATTTGTATATATATATATATGTATATATTTATATATATATATATATATATATATATATATATTTGTCTGTTCGCGGATTTCTGGCTTCCCTGATGGTCCGATTTTGATGAAATTCGGTACAAAAATCTGTCGTCCAATTTGAAAGGTCAAGTTCGTTAACCAGCAAAATCCGCCCACTGGAAGATGGCGTTTGGGGCGAAATTCGCGCAAAAAAAATCGTAACGCTTACGTTTTTGAGTTCATAAGCTTGTAAGTACTCGTTTTATAGGCTTCTTTGGCTAGTAAAACGAATGAAACCATTTTCAAGGCGATAGCTTTAACCGTTTTTGAGAAAATTGGAAAAATACTTTTTGAATACCGTTTTTGGTTTGGGTACTTAGAATCATGGGATTCAGTTGAAACATTTTCTGCATGTTTTACTATCATTAAAACTAATATGTTGAAATTTTGGTTACGTTTGGAGTTAAGGAAGGGTTAGAATAAAATATTTTATTAACAGACATAAAAAGTTTTGGTAACTCTGTATATTTTCCTTAATATCTCGAAAAAGGTTGAGAATCTTGGCAAACGAAAGAATACCATTAGAAAGCTTACTAAATGCTCTACAAAAAAGGTTCTGATGAAAGTTTTGATTAGGCGATGTCAATCGGAGAAATAAGTGCTTAAAACATTAAAGTAATGGATTTTGCTTATTCGAACTGTTCTTTTTGTCTGTTTTTATTCCTTGTTATTTTTTAATTGCTTATATTTGGATAATGTATTTTACAATAAAACAGATTAGGCAAAATAAGAAAAACAATTCATTGTTAGAAACATAGCTTGCCAAGAGAAAAAGATTCGATGACGTCTTTTAAATATTTTCAATTGCCTTTATGCTGTTGGTTTTTTATTTTATTTTTTAATTGATTTTATCTGTAGAATTATTACTATAGTAAAAGAACACAGGAATATGTGAAAATTTTTGATATTTTCCAATTCATTGAAACGTATGAAATGAAGTATCGCTAGAAGAGGTTTCTAGGGTCTTGCGGACCCGACCCTAACCCCAGGTATAGCCATAAAACCCTTTGAACAAAGGCCGAGGAAAATATTATCTGTTTCTATTCTATGCTTTTCAAATGAGAATAGGGATATGAACAAGAACCGGGGTCTCCCGTGGTCTAATGGCTAGCACCTTGGATTCATAAGCGGGAGATGGTGGGTTCGATTCCCAACCTCCGGCAGGAATTTTATCATCCCACGGCACGCTGGTAAAATTCCTCGCTAAATCCTAGATGTCGGCGCTAATGACCTAGATGTAGATGAGCCGTAAAAAAAAAAAAAAAAAAAAAAAAAAAGAAAAAAAAGAACTGGAACCGCGCTAAGATGACGCAGTTCCTGCGAGTCGGACTTTTTTTAATTCAGGATACTTGGATTCTGGTACAAATTTCCAAAATTCAGTAATCAACGTAGAGTTATATTTTAATTGTAGAGTATGATTTTCTTGAATCTCTTTTAATTCTAACTCTCCAGATGCACAAAAATGAAAAGGGAACTCTGGTACATTTATCGAGAGCCACAAATAATCATTCAAAGAGCCGCAGGTTGGCCTCCCTGATCTATAGGTTAGGTTGAGTACCACTGGGACTATACTCTTGACTTACTTTTCAATCATTTCTGAAATTATCTTTGATTGTCCAATTATAATGAATCAATTCTTTATGATTGTTTCACTTTATATATACATACATACATAAATTTTATTAATAAGAATTCTGCCTTTTCAGATACTTAGAAATATGTAGGAAATTACAAACTGTATATAATATGGAACCAGCTGGATCGAGAGGAGTTTGGGCTCTAGATGATTTTCAATTCTTGCCATTTCTGTGGGGATCATCACAACTTGTAGGTAATTGATCTAATTCTTCAACAAAAAGAAACAAACATTATATTAGTATTGGGTCGTTGAATTACATTAAATCATCATCATAAAAAAATGTTAATGTTTCTTTTTTATTGTATGTTGGAAATTAACAATTATAAAATTTGTATATTAGGCAGGAGTTAGAGAATTGTTTTCCTAAAAATCTTGACCATTCTGACAATCAAAAATGTAGTGTATAAATCAAATAATTAAAAAAAAAAATATCTTTTTCATGGTTTGTAAAAAAATTAATTAAATGGTATACTTAATTAATGACAGAAATGTAGAATGGTTTTGTATGGGTATTGCAAAAGAAAGAAATAGTCAAATGAACTGCTTTTTTTCAAACCCTTGTACAAAATAATTCAAGGTCTACTCAACCAAATTTGTTAAAATTTAAACAAAAATTATTCTTTATTATATTATCGAGCCAAAAGTAACTCAATTTTCTGATAACATCAAGGTGGTATATGGGTCGCTTCTCACACACCCATGCCATAACATTGCCGTGACTGGCACACGATTCCACTGTCCGTGATCTCATAGTGATTTCTATTCACACTGGTCCGTGTTTCATCCGTGCTCTGGCTGTACACTTCAATAGCCAAAATGTCCGTGTATTTTTCAGATGATGCTCCCAATGATTCTGGATGAAGAAATTAAAAAAGAATAGGAAAAACAACGGATGTGGGTCCATCAAGCATGGAAAAGGATAGGCTGACAGGAGTTTTCAATACTTTACAATGAATTGGTAGATGATGGAGCAACATTTTTTGAACAATTCAGGGTGTTAGAAACTTTGTTCAATTAAATTTTACCATTTTTTTTCATTTTCGCTCCTAATTTTTTCCAGAATGTATTCTTGAAATCCAAATCCATAAATTTTCAATTGGATTGATCATATAACACGGGATATTGGCCTACCTCACTCAATAAGATTTTCGTAGTTCATGATTCTTTTAAAGCACACTCTGTTGAACAACATGGGGGAACAAAGCATAGAAGAAACCAATTATGTACATAATTTAAACATTTAACAATTACAAAATCACGGCCATGAAAATAGAATAATATAGGCTAAAAGTAAATTGTCAGTCACCTCCTGGTCACAATGAGACCTCTACCACAGATACGTGCCGGATGTCCTGGAAGAATATTTTTGATTTTACTGGCAGATCACGGGCCAGTCACAGCACTGTCCCAGCACAGGTATGTGTGAATCGACCCTAACTGTTTAATGAAAATATATTACATCAATTCTTCAGGAGAATTATTTAAATGTAATCTTGGAGTAAATTATTACTATACTATCCTCATGTAATACATTAATCAATATTTGTTTTTTACAAGTTCATAATTATAATAAAAGTTCTTAATATGTATCTTCATTGTGTATATTAATACCACTGACTCATCTTGGATATTTGGAAATTTTCTTGCATAATTGATTCTTTTCCAAGTTACTTTAGGTCTAAAAATCTTTTTTCAGACATTAGTGGAATATTAATTTTTTTTTACTTCAAGTCTATATTTTTTGTGTCTGAAATCCCTTATTTTCTTTTTTCAGAGCATCCACATATTGAGCCTAGCAAATTTTATTACCAGGACATAGTCAATGAATATGCAGACCAGTACCTGTTTTTAGCATGCATCAAGTACATCAATACTGTAAGAATTAACAATTTTTTTTTTTTTTTATTACGTTCAAATTAAAACTTTTGAAATGAGTAATTAATCATTTTAGGTTATTATATTTTTAAATTGAATATTTGTCTATTGACATTGGGTGCTGTTTCTTACTGCAAATATTGACTGAAATTACAAATTAAAAAAAATGGTTGTTCATTCTTATCCTTTTTTAGCATGTTTCCATCCCTAACAAATGACAATATTCCAGAATCTCTCAAAACTTACCACCTTGATGCAATGAACGGTTAAATTTACGTGTAACCCAAATAATAACTCCTGTGGCAGTTATGCCTCTACCTGGTGACAGATTCTCTCTATGAAAGGACTTACAGTCAGCAGAATATACTGCTTCTGCTTTCCCCCAAAAGCTGAGACCAGATAGATCATGTACCAACCGTATAAATTGATACTTATTTTCATAGTGGTTTCTGACGATCATTCATTGAGACTGAGCAGCTAGTTGCAGTTCGGGAATGCGTTGCAAAGTCCATCTTCAATTGTACAATTCTCTATAAGAAAATAAAAATATCTCAAACCAGCATTGATGATTTTAAAAACATATCTTTTTTGTTGAAATACAGATATTAAATAAATATTAGTATTTTCCAACATTCTCAGCGGTTCTATGAGGCTTGCCCTTCAACGTTTGTTTGGATAATGCCACTGCTTGCCTGAAGAGGCGAGGTTTCATTGCTCAGAGTGCCATCAGGCTTTATAATAAAGAAAGATCTCTCCTAAATCTGTTGCCCCCATTGAGCTGATAATGAAGGGAAAGGAATATCTTTTCTCGAATTAGGAAGGCTCTGTAATTCAGATGTTACCTTGGAAATCAGACGCTCTTTCAAGCATTCCGTGTATTATGTTAACTGTTTTCAGATTGACCCTTTTAAAAAGCACTGAAATCTGGATCTTAAATGTGCAAACTGCACAGGAAATCATTCTCTCTTTCTTTGTACTAATAGATTTACCAGGACCAAATACTTTAACTGTAATGGCAACTACAGTACAAGGTATAAAATTGTCATGTTCACTTCACCCTCAAAAACATCATCCTTGTAGAATCCACAGCCCGGCCCCTGAAATGGAGGCTTTATCAAGATATTTTATTAATTAATTAATTAATTAAAATTTTAAAGTCCATTATTATTAACTAAGAATTTTAGGACGGTTTATATATAGGTTATCACCCTTTTCTAGCCAGGATAGGTCTGATGCCTTTTCTTTTTTCTCAAGAAAAGCCAGCACCCCATAGTGGGAATCGAACCCACGACCTTTGACATGGAGTGTTAAGAGCTCACGGCCACCGGGCCTCTGACATTTTATTATAAATAAATATTGTTGATTATTAATTAATTTTTTCTGTTCATCTGTAAAAAAAACAAATTGCTTATAAGGCTCGCAGTATGTTCCCGTTCCTCCCACTGTTACGTATTCATTAAAATAAAATCCTTGACATTCTATTTGGTTCTTGGCAGTGCTCATAAACTTTAACCCACTCTTTAAAAACAGTAGGCTATCACTTTGCATTAATATTGTATAATTTATATTTTTCTTTCAGGTGAAAACGGGCCCGTTTGCTGAACACTCTAACCAGTTATGGAATATCAGTGCTGTGCCAACCTGGGATAAAGTCAACGCAGGCCTAGTGAAAATGTATAAAGCCGAGGTATTATTGTTTATCACTATTCATATTCACATTTGGACATGGCTGGACAGTGTAAGTTCATTTTTAGGAGTGCAAAGAAAAAGCCACTACCCCCCAAAAGGTTTTGTTTTAGTTTATTACAAAGTGCTTTCAGAGGAGACAGCCCTCGACCTGGTGAGAGAGGGTTATATATTTAGTATAGATCACTGAAAAAGGGGTTTTTACTTTTTATTCGTGTTCCTGATTATTAGTATTGATAAATTATATTAATTGAGATCTTTGGGTTGTTTTAGTTCACCCTAAATGTGCAAGCTCTATTTTTATTCATTTTTTATGGAGAAATCAAAGGAAACGGATTTCATTAAACCATTTTTAAGTGATTTTGTAGTATTTATACTAAAAACAATAACTCAAAATAGTTTGATTGGAGCTTTTACTAGCCTTTTAAACTTTATGGTTTCTACGAAAGAATACATTCGTTTAGCAATTTTTATAAAAAGTGAGCCACTTTTATAGACCTTGCAATGTGAACAGACTACTCCTCACTCAAACAAAAGTAAACTGAATAACGTATATTTTCTATCATGAAAAATTGATTTTTGGGCTAAGGTAGCATACCTCTCGGTTATTAGGTCAGCACCATAAGAGTCCTGGAGCAACCTTAGAGGAAAAGATCTATCATTTGTATGTGTGTATGTATATATGTATACATATATATATATATATATATATATATATATATATATATATATATATATAGATACATACATATGTATATATGTATACATATATATATATATATATACATATATATATATATATATATATATATATATATATATATATATATAGATACATACATACATACATACATACATACATACATACTCATACATACATACAAATAAAAATAAAAAATCAGTCCTGTAACAGGCCTCAATGGCCCAGGACCCAGAGGGGCAGATACTGTAGAGGTATCTGATTCTTGACCACATGGCACACTAGGGAGATAGTGTGGTCAGTACTATGCAGGTACCCATTAGTGAATTAATTAAAGGCTGCATGAGCCTAGGGACAATCTGGAACCCCAAAGCCACTACACCCTCTGGAACCCTCGAATGACGACACTAGAAGATAAAACTCTGTAGTGCAAGCTCAGGGTTTGAACTTAGGTCCTCCAGTTCATTAGTCAAGTGCTCTACCACTGAGCTAATCTCGCCCCATCCTTAATATTATACATATTATATATTGTAGCAACAAAAGGTTCTGATTGAAGATTATTCCTCAAAACAAATATAATTTCAATAAACTTCTTTTGTAGGTCTTAGGCAAGTTTCCTGTCATCCAGCACGTTTTGTTTGGCACAATTCTTCCACTTCGTACTCCATCTGAAACCGGTGCACAACCAGTATTCCAGGTGCCTATGGGACGAGGCCGGCCTTTAGGAATAAAGCCTCCGACATTAAATACTCCTGCTCCTAAAGTCACAACTACTACCTCTCTGCCCCGGGGAAACAGGTAAACAAATTTTACTTCTAACTAAACAATTTTTATTATTAAATATGAAAAAAAATAATTATTTTTTATAATTCTGAGGATCTATTTTAATTTCAATTCAATATCTCTTACTATATTTATGTATGTTTTATACGCATTATCTCTGCTTATCTACCTATGTGTGTTTCTTCTCTCCCTTAATCCTATGAAAAGGGGCTCCCTTATCTCTACTTACCTTTAGTGTTCCTCTGCCTTATGCATACCTTATCTGATTTTTGCAGTAAGCTTTCCACTGGTCCATCATTCAGCATTATCCCACTTCTTTTTAAATTGGGTTTCTTCTTGTAATTAATTATATTTTTCAACAAATATTTGATTAAAACCAATTTCTCCGGAAAATTATTTCATTTAATCATGCAATATTTGATCATAAATCAAAGATATGAGGAGATAAAGAATTGATCTGTTTAGAAGATGCTTCATCACTTTCAAACAAACCTATTCTTCCTCTTCTCATAGCCCTGATAAAGGCCTAAAATGTTGACACTAATAAAGGTTCATTTTTACTTTCAACTTTAGTTTTATTAACTATTATGATCGAACACTTGACTATCTGAACCTCGCCAATCTCAATGGCTGACAATGTCTTCTGAACAAATTGAAACATTAATACATTTTTATATTTCCTGGACAAATTTTATTTATAAAAGTAAAAGAAATTATGCAATTAATAAAATAATGTATTATTTGAAAAATTACCAATCCAATGTTTTAATTTTATACGTAAATCTGTTTCTTTCCATCACAATTTTTTCCCAAGTGAGTATGAAACTTGACGTAATTCTTAGTAAAACATTCAATGTGACCAAAACGTTTGAGCATCAACTGTACTACAAAATCAATGTGAATTTAGAATTATTTAGCTGTATTTGATTATTTCATACGTTTTCTGTTCCAGTGATAATCCTGCTGCTGCTTCAGACAACAAGTGATGTGAGCCAAAATCATTTAGGAGATATTTATAATTATTCCTGGGGTTTCCTTATTTTATTTTTACTATACATTAAAATGAAAACCCGCCTTGTAAAAAGAAGATTTGTTTTGTACGAGAAAGTGTACCTTAAAACTTTTTTAGCTTTTTTTGTAGACCCTTTACTTATATTTGAAATCGCTAGATCATAATCAAGATTTAAATTAGAAATTACCTTTGGCTATGGCATTTAGGGACCTCCAGAATTATTTCAGTCCAACTAGGAATTTTCAGATGTAAAATAATAGTTTTATACCTACATTTTCTCTTGTAATTTATGTTTAGAAATTAACAAAAGATAATATATTCTCAGTTAATAAAAGATTTTATAAGAAAACGTGTTGAAAGTCATTTACATGGTTTATTGATGTATGTAGATCAACCTCTTGTAATTTATATTTTTGTAAAAAAAAAAAAAAAAAAAAAAAAAAAAAAAAAAAAAAAAAAAAAAAAAAAAAAAAATCAGTCCCGTAACAGGCCACAAGTGCCCAGAGGGGCAGATACTTTAGAGGTATCTGATTCTTGACCATACGGCACACTAGGGAGATAGTGTGGTCAACACTATGCTCCGGCCGCCTGATTTTCCCCTTGGCTGCTTCGACTGCTAGAGTCATTAGCACCCAAGGTACCCATTATTAATTTAATTAATTAAAGGCTGGGTGAGCCTAGGGACGATCTGGGACCCCAAATCCAACCCTCGAACGGCAGCACTAGAAGAAAAAATCTTTAGTGCGCGCTCGGGTTTTGAACCTGGTCCTCCAGTTCATTAGTCGAGTGCTCTACCACTGAGCTAACCTCGCCCCCCCATTTTTGTAAAAAGCAAATAGGAATTATGTCCCCCCCCATTAGGGGGAATGTCTTCCTTCAATACTTCATATTTTATTCAGCACAATGCCTTTTAACACATATGTGCTAACTTCAGGTGCCCGGTGCTATAATAGAAGTGACCTGTACGGCGCTTGGGCCAGGTCTGTACAGGTTATTTCTATTATAGTACCAATCAGGGTGTCAACGATTTAAATCAATTGATTTAAATCATGATTAAAATCATTTGATTTTTTTTTTAAATCATTAATTTAAATCAATTGATTTCATAAAAAAAACATTGATTTAAACCAATTGATTTTATATTAAAAAATATTATTATATATTTTTTTTAACTTTAGTTTATTTTTTTAACTTAAATCTAACTAGTTCTGCCTTTTTTTTGGCCATTTCAACTATTCGTCTTTATTTTTGTCCCTAGGGCCTACCCTCACTTGACCATTCTTATCTATTCAAAGTCTGTTTCTTTTATGACACTTTCTTTGCTTTTAATTCTAAAATCAATCAATCAATCAATATATTTGAACCAATACATAAAAGTATTATTTACAAATGGTTAAGGGAGAAAAAAAAAATACATTAACAAAATAAATATAAAAACAAAACAAAAATAGGAATAAATAAATAAATAAAAGTAAACTGAGAATGAATTAAAAAAAAAAAAAATAAAATAAAATTATTGCAAATGAAAGAAGTCTTGATAGCATCTTGGCTTTAGACGTGTTGCAATCTTCTCTCCTAGCTGAAAGTAGGCGGCTCCTTCTATTGTTGAGAGTTTTCCGTAGTGCCTTTGGGTGAGTTTTTCAATGTGCTCTGCGGAGTGGACAACCCCGAGCTCTCTGTGGATTTGTGTGTTTCGTATAAAAGGAGGTGCATTTAAAATAATTCGGAGAATTTTATTTTGAAACGTCTGAAGTCTTCGTCTGTTTGTGTTACTGGTACTGTACCAAACTGGGCATGCGTAAGTCAGTAATGGAAGTAATAGAGTTTTGTACAATAGAACTGCGCATTTGTGTCTGAGTGGTGTTTTCTTGTTTAAAAGTGGGTATAATAGTCTTAGTCGTGTGTGAGCCAATTGAAGTTTTAAGTTAATTTGAAGTCTCCAGGTCAGTCTAGTGTCGAAGTGAACGCCAAGGTAGCGCACACTTTGGTCCCTTGGAGTCCAAGAAACTCGGGCCTGTCCAATCCGCAAGCAAGGAGAAGTCCTGTCATCGAAGTGCTTCAGTGCGAATATCTTTGCTTCAGTCTTCGATGGATTGAGACGGAGTTTCCAACTTTTGAACCACGATGTAATGCTGTCCAGTGCTGACTGAAGGTCTGCGATGGTTTTTGGAACATTATTTCCTTGGCTCATGATTAGCGTGTCATCTGCAAACAGAGCGACCGTGGCAGTTTGAGGGTCGGGGATGTCGTGGCAATACAAGCTAAACAGTAAAGGGCTCAGTACTGCTCCTTGTGGCACACCAGCAGAAACAGTTATTTTACGACTGATGCTGTTTTTAACTCGTACTTGTAATGTTCTCTCGTCGAGGAACGAAGAAATAATATTCGCTAGATAGCATGGTGGCCAAGTTTTTTTGAGTTTATACAGAAGACCCTTGTGCCACACTGTGTCGAATGCTGACTTGACATCTAAGAAAACAGCTGTTGAATACTTTTTTTCCTCAAATCCCTTTAATATTAATTCAGCTACCCTCTGTATTTGGTGGACAGCTGAGTGTTGAGGTTTGAACCCAAATTGATGTTGGGGAATGACTTTATTCTCCTCTAAGTGCCGGCGGAGTCTCTTCTCAATGCATTTTTCGAAGACTTTAGCCATTGTATTTAGAAGGCTTACTGGTCGATAGCTGTCGGGATCTTCCTTTGGTTTTCCGGGCTTGTGAAACACTACCACAACAGCATTTTTCCACATTTTTGGGAAGTAACCACATCTCAAACAAGCATTAAATATGCTTGTGATGAGTGCGATACCCTTCTGTGGAAGATGTTTGAGGACGACATTGGATATAAGATCGTCTCCTGGAGATTTCCTGTTTGCCAGTTTCCCGATGATCGTATTTACTTCGTAAGGAGTTATGAAGTCGATGTTTTTTTCAACTGTCGTAATTGGAGTTTGTAAGTAGGTATTTACGGTTACGTCTATGTCTCTGTTGGTTTTAGTGTCGTTTGTGAATTGTCTGTGAAAATGTCCAGCCAGTAGTTGGCATTTCTCTTCATCTGTATTAGCTGTCCCTGTCTGGTCAGTCAGTGAGAATATGTCAGTTTTCTGTCCTGTCAGTCTTTTCGTTTCTTTCCACAGATTTCCGTCACCAGGAGTAAGACTTTCTGCAAATCTCCTATAATTTTCGAATCGGGTTTGATCTAGCTCCCACCTAATTTGCCTGGATAGTCTATTCACTATAGTTTTTAGAACGGGGTGTTTCGTCCTTTGCCATCGGTGTCGCAGAGTGTTTTTTTGTCGTATCATTTGTAATATGTGTGGTGGGGTGCTGTTTGATAGTCCTGTCCGTTTGTCTGTGAAATGAGTGAATGTCGCTTTCTGTATGGATGTGTATATGTGTTGAGTGAATGATTCTATTGTTGAATTTATTTCCTCCTTATTATTGTATGTAGCTGGAATTGAGAATGTACACATTTCTTGAGAGAACAATTCCCAATTTACCTTCCCAGTTATTAGCCGAGGGAGTGGTTCTATGTATTGTCTTTGTGTTCCCAATGTGCAAATCACAGGGAGGTGATCTGAGTCTAAGTCTATAATGGTTTTGAGGTAAATAGGAATGTCGAGTTTGTGGATTAGAGCTATGTCAAGTATGTCAGGTAAATGTCCTTGTCGAGTGGGATGGAACGTTGGTTCATCTGGGGATTCAATGTGTATTCCAAGATTTTCCGTTACAGTCTGAAGTCTAGTACCATTACAGTTCTGTGTCCGGCACTTCCAGTCAGTATGTTTACTATTCAAGTCCCCTAACAGTAAAGTAGGTTCTCCTGTAAAGATCTGTTCGAAGTCATTTTGTATTACTCTCCGTCGAGGTCTAAGGTAAGCTGAGATAATGTTCACTGTTCTGTTGTTGTTTGTCGTCAATTTAACTCCGACGGCTTCGAGATGTAGTAGCCTGGGAAGGAGAAAGTGGGAATGTTTTAAACCCCTCTTTATTCATAAAGCTACTCCTCCAAAACGTTTTTCGCTGTCCTGTCTATATAAAATGTATCCTCCTATTCGTAATGTGTCGTTCGGTTTGAGATGAGTCTCTGTCACACAAGCAATGTCCACTTGGTATCTGCTTAGGAAATTTGAGAATAAGGTCTGTCGTTTTTTCAGTCCATTGGCGTTCCAGTTAAGGATTGTCAGATTTTGAGTATGTTCGTAATTAGGGTTGTCCATAGCTGTTTTTGAAGAAATCTTGTATGACATTGAGAAGGAGATTTTGTAAGTAAGGTATGATTGGTTTAATTAATGTAGTAATTAGAGAGCTTAAGTCTAGGTCTGGTTTATTGGAGTCAGTATTTTGAGTTTGTGTAGGAGAAGAAGGTTTTGGAGCAGAGCTAGGGGCAGAATGTGTTCCTAGAGGCCGTCGTTCAAACCAGGCATTGGTTTTAAGTGGGTCAGGGCAGTGTGTTGATTGTATTGGGGTGGGAGTGAATTGAGAGTTGATTGGGGTGTGAGTCTTTATTATGGGTGTAGGTTTTGTTGGCGGACGAAATGTTTGAGCTTTTGCTGGCAATTGCTTGTTTTCGATTATGTTTGGATTTGAGGGTTGGGGAAATATTCGATGTCTATAATGACCTTTAAAAGCAGAACATCCGCGATACTTCGCACTGTGCTTCTCTCCACAATTCGCACACTTGAGTAGGTTATCATTGGCCGTACAAATGTTTGTCAAGTGAGGTCCTGCACAACGGCTACATCGTGGATCTAGCTTGCAATAATTTTTTGTGTGACCTACCCTCAAGCATCTTCCGCATTGTACTGCGCGATTTGATAGCCTTCGGTGCTCAACTGTAACGAGTAGAGTGCTTTGAGGTTAAATATTGTTTGGCCCTTTTCATCGTTTTTTAATTCGACTGCACATAATGGAGTGGGGGCTCTCTGTCGATTATGAAGTCTTGTGACACTCAGGACCGGATATTTCTTATTTGAGAGAAATTCGAATACTTCCGTATCGCTGAGTGAATAGGGAACACCTCGGATTACGACTGAAAGGTTTTTTTCCTCGGGGTTTACGTATGTATAATATTTTTTACTATTTAAATCATAAAATTTTGTCAAATTCCTGAAATCTCCAATGCTGGTGAGTGTAATTTTGATTTTTTGGTTGCATTGTTTAATTTTGAAGCTATTTGTAACATTTGATTTAATATCATTTGTAATTTTTAAGTAGTTTTCATTTGAGCAAAGAAATATTGGTGGAATTTTAAAGGGCTTGTCTGTCGTATTTTCTGTTGTGGATTCTGTTAAGAGTTCTAATGGTTGAAATCTGTTTTGTAATGGTATTGGTGAGTGTGTTGTTGGTTTGTTGCGTTTTGTAATTGGTTCTGTATCTACGTCATCGGGAGACTGGCAATCCATTCTTGGAGAAGGGTTGTGTGGAGATGGTAAACAAGGCCAGTCGTTGTCATGGGCAACGGATAATTGAGAGGTCTCACCTGAGCTTCTTTCTGTCTTGGTTAGGTTAGGATCTAATATAAAGTCTTTATATTCTTTTACTTTTCTGGATCTTTTAATTTTCATCTTCTTCCTGAAGTTCGGGAGAACAGTGATCTGTTCTTGATCCCTACAGTCCATATATAAAGAAAAAAACACTTAAAAATCACTTTTTAAAGAGGAGAATTTTTCAATAAACAATCACAGTACTCTGCCAAAACAGCTGATCTCGCTTTTAATTCTGCATCTGTACATTTAAGTTTAAGATTAAAGAGATAGGCAGGTAGTGGGCAAAGTGAATGCTTTAAATTGGTGGAAGTCTTCGTCGGCCTTAAAATATTGTATTTCCTCAAAAGAACTGTTAATAATAGAGCAGCTTATGACAGGAAAGGCAACTTCTGAAGGGGTTCAAAGAATGTTTTTAACCCTTGGTTTTGTTCACAGTCAAATGAGAAATTACCTAATTAGTTGTGAAAAGGCTGACAAACTGGCGTTTTTTTTCAAAGCTTTAAATAAATAATATTACTGCTGTTATACGTGATTAATAGGGAATGGATGTTCATGTAAAATAAAATTCAAAATATGGGTTTGGTCATTGGGTAAACCAAAGATATCTCAAAAAACGTTATTGAATAGAACTTGTAGGAAATTTAGTCAGCTTTCATTTGTTATAAAACAGTCATGTCGCTACGACGCAGGGTTTTCGAGATATAAGTGAAAACCCGAAAAATGTGACCTTCTAAACCCCCCTCCCCCCGGCACAAAGGCTACGGGCGGGGACTTTTGATATGTTCAAAACATATCCAGCCCAAACGAAGTTACAAAGTCAAAAATTTCAATCTATAACTGTTCGTTGCCTGGACTGTAAAGTCACTGGTGTGTATTTGAAGGCAACAATCAACTGCTCTGAAGAGTGGGATTCAGCTCAACTGTTAATCGTTTGCCTCTATGGATATCCCCAATAATGTTTATTCCCAGTATCTCCTTCTAAAACCTGGATTTTCTCTATTACTCTCGTATGATTCTAATATGATCCACTAACAACATGCCTTTTGTATCCAGTATTGACATAGTATATATACAGCCACCTTCTTGGAATTAGAAAAGACACAGTCACCTAGACTCAATGGGTAAAGTTTTATTTTCTTTCTCCGTTTTACTTTATTTCTTCAATTACAAAATAAGAATATTAAAATATGTAGCAAACGTATGTATTTATGCAGAATATGTAAAAATATGGAGTTTTGACAAAATATGTAAAATAAAAAACTGTTTAAATACTTTAAAATAACTCAAAACGTGCCGAATTACATCAATACTTACGACTTACGAATCAGAAGAAAATATGTAAATACAATAACATCTGTTCCATAGTGATTAATATTTCTGTAAAGCTTCATTTTTAAAATCTTTGTTTTAAAATTTGAAAATTAAGCCATTATATATACAAGGGTCAAAATTATCCTATATTTTAAGACCAGAGTTTCTGTACATTTAAATTTAATGTCTTCAATCGCCAAAAATTACTGATTTTCATCAATTTAAGTCTTTAAATTTACAGAAATTTCGGTCTCAAAATATTAAACAACTTCAGCCCCTGTATATGTGATCCGTCAATTCTACTATTCTCCCAAAATTATCCACTTAAGACAAAATACTTTAGAATAGTTATTTCATTATTTGCATTGTAAATAAACAAATATTTTAGTTACAGGTTTATATAATGAACAACAAGGTAATAACTAGCTCTTTATATAGACTAGATACATTTAAAAAGTCTGATTTCTTTTTTAAATCCGGTTTTAGTACAAAAATCCAATTTAAATAAAAAAAATCCGATTTAAATCAAAAAAATCTGATTTAAATCAAATAAATCCGATTTTTTTTTTAAAAAAAATCATGATTTTTTACACCCTGGTACCAATGCACCTGATGTTGGAACTTATGTGTTGAAAGAACTTGTGCAGATTGTAATGAGAAGTACTGTGGAAAGACAAATTTATTTCACTTGATGGAATTAAGTAACTCCAGTGAAACTTCATAACTTTTTTTTTTTTTTTTTTTTTTTGAACAATTCAATATTTTTCTTACTATTGAATAAAATTTTATTTTAATAAAAATTCCATACTACAAACTGAAATTGAAACCCTCAATGGCTTCTCCCAGCTTGTGACAATCGCATAAATTTAAAAATCTATATTTGTATTTACTGACCACAATTTTGTTTTTTGTTGACTTAAGTCAGTAATATATTTCATTTTACCCACTGTCTTCTAGATCTTTCCTTGACCTGAGAATTGCAATTCAGAATGAATAGTTGCATTCATGTACTTGACTAGGCATATTGGAATAAATGCCTGCCATATATAAGAATAATTGAAGCATTTTGTTTCAACACTGATTAAATACAATTTCAGTGTGATCAAAAACATTTTATTTTTTATGAAACCAATTTAAAAATAAAATGTCATTACTATTCTCTTAAGTTGCTGAATAACAACAAATAGGAATTGCTAACAACTTTTTGTGATCTTAATTTTAATCTTAACATTTTTTATTTAGTAGTAAATAAAAAGAAACGGAATGGGCATTTGTACGTATATCAATATAATATAAGTGCATACTTATCAAGCGTGCCAACATAGATAAACAGATTCTTTGCACTCAACTTTTAAGAATATGTAAAACAAAAAATGTTTTATTTTAACTTACTATTGAGTAATATTAGAACATTTTTTTAAATTAAATTGAAAAGGTTAGCTTTGTTATGTGAAAAATCTACACCCTCCTAAATGATATTTCTGGGATTAAAATCATATGAATATTTGAAAATAATTAAACCAGCCTACATTTCCGTTTCGAGTGATGCAACAAATATATCAATTTTTGTTTTACATATTCTTAAAAGTTGAGTGCAAAGAATCTGTTTATCTATGTTGGCACGCTTGATAAGTATGCACTTATATTATTACAAGTTATATGTACCATGTTGTTGTCTCATTGGAAAAGATTTAATTCCAAAGTTATTTTATATGAATGCTTCTTATCATCCACAAACCTCCGTTTCAATGGAATATAATTTACCAGTTAAAACAATTCTAAAATATTATTTTATTTTTGTTTATTGTATTGTTCTTAATGTGTGTATTTTATTTTATTAGTTGCTTATAAAATGAGAATTGTCAAGAAAGTATACTTTATGAAGGTGCTTAGCGAAAGTCCATTCTATATAAAATAAATGATATTATTTGAATGTTATTTACATAACTTTACTTTGTGAGCTGCTTTCATAAATTAATTAGTGAAAAGACATTGTCATCTTAGGAATGCGGATTGTTTATCAATTCCATCTAGTAGGATACCATGTCAGTTAACAAAATAACTACCAGAGTTTTTGTTTTTTCTCCACAAAACTTGGTATATAGCATTCACCTAGTAAACAATTAAACGAATTCATTAACCAGTAAAATCAGTATGTAGGGGGGTTTACTCCGGACTCAAATTACTAATTTGAAAATATTGGCCATATTTTTTGTTATATTGGAACAAAACTCAATATTCGTTGTGGTCATCTAAAGAGAAAAATGTGTTGTAAAAAACAAAACAAATTGGTTCATTAGAAGGGGCTTTAGTCCACACTCAAATTACTAATTTATCAATACTAGCTGTAATTATTATTTACGCATCTTCAGGGAGATTGGCTTGTGTATAAATGCCCGAAAAAGTTCCGCCATTGTGATGCAAAACGGCATACTTGAAAAAAGAAAATGTATCCTTGAAAATCAGGACAAAATCGAATCAATTGAGGATAATGAAAATGTCAAATATCTAGGATGCAATTTCGCCAAGGACCTTAATGTTAACGAAAATGGGATACGGAAAATAAACGAAAATTTAAACAAGCTTACTTCGTCCAACCTATTAAGAGGAGATCAGAAGCTGAATATTATTAATCAATATACGTTCTCCCATCTTTGACATTCCCTCTATAGACAGCTCCCTTGACAAAACTTCGGCCTAATTTTCTGGAAGGTGTCGATGTCATAATAAGAAGAAGTGTCAAAGCCATGCTTGGTCTCCCTGCAAACACCTGCAATGCAATGCTGTATGCTCCTCGAAGATTCAGAGGTCTAGGTCTTCTGAAGTGTCAATGGGAAGCTCCACTGCAGCACTGGTCAATCGCTCAGAAGTTGATATCGGATGGAGTATTTCAGGCGATATTCGATTATGATAAGGAATTGACAGAATGCATCGGCAGATTAAATATAGACACTAGAGACTTTCCTGAAGACCATAACATTAGAAAAATTAGGTGATCTTTGCGCGAGAAGTCATTCGAGGAATGGGCTGAATGTAAGTGACAAGGGATTGGAGTGAAACATTTCAGAGATTGTCCGAAGAGCAATAAATTCATTTACGACAAAGAACTCCTGTCCGGCTCTGAATGGACTAACGCTCTGAAATTAAACGTTAATTACGCCCCACTACGTGGGGTCCCCGGTGTAGCGGGAGCAGCTGATATTGGACCCCTTTGTCGCAAATTCGGCAGAGAGCCTGAAACTCCAGCCCATGTGCTGGGTAGTTGTCCGAACAGTATGCTCCTGGTTACTCGGCGACACCACAATGTGAAACACAGGCTAAAAAATCTTCTTGAAGAAAAAGGCTACGAATGTCATGAAGAGGTGTATGCAATCGACGACCGAGGCTCTTCAAGGTACGCAGACATCGTCGCCTTCCCACAACATAGTACGACAGCCTACGTACTAGACCCAACGATTCGATTCGAGACAAGTGATCCTGAATCTATAGATTCCGAAAAGAAAGGCATTTACTCCAGATGCATAAAGTACCTAGAAGATAAATTCCAGGAAAAGTATGGGTCAAGAAACTATATTATTAGGGGTTTGTGGTTCGGCGCGAGAGGAACCATTCCAAAAATGACTTCCAAATATCTTGAGGAACTTGGAATCCTTCCAGAAACCTACCCTGCTTTAGCCGAGTCAATTCTCATTGACTCGCTTGGCATTATTAACCAACATATATATAGTCATTAATGGGCCCCGTTCCTTTCGTTTATTTATTTTAAGTTAAAAAGAATCTACTGACTTGTGTTTTCTTTGAGAAAAGAAAGAAGAAGTGGAAGAAAAAAAAAATGGTGTTTCCGTAATGAGGATATTCCTGAAGGATATTTTCACCACTGAAATAGAAGAGACTACAAATGTAACATCCTCCGAATTTAGAAACTAATACCTATATTGGTGGATTAGCACGCTGTGTAGCCAGCAACCCGATTTAGTTGGGCAGCCCACTTTGTTATTTGATAATAAAGTTTTCTTCTTCTTCAGGGAAACTTGGTATGCGTCTTGGAATGAGAAAGATCTGTTGTGAAAATAAACTAAATCGGGGTTTTTACTTTGTACTATGTTTAAATTGAATGAAGCAGCCAACTTAATGCGAAGCCAACCTGGTTGGCAAAGCTCTCTGCTTTGTTATGATTTTATAAGGGTTGTTTTGTTCTAACTTCTATCACTAGGAGCGTGTTATTATTGTATGATGTTTCTTTTTAAAGGAGATTCTTTTATTATTTATCAAGCTCAATAGACGAAAATTTGATGTGTTTGTGTATTTATTTAGTGCCACACATACACAAAACTGCAAGGAAATTAATTTAAAAATTCGTAATTCAAACAGCTGCTCATTACAAATGTATAAGAGCAAAAATATTCATATAGGTTATTTTAGCTAATTATTCAGGAATGCAGTCTACACTACCCAAAACCTGAGGAAAGTGCATAGTTATGCTGCTCCTTTGTGGCAGATTTTTGGAAAACAAGAAGCCACTGGGCCTACAGATTTGAGGATAATATACTACAAGGCACAATATATGATCCCTACTATACAAAGGCGAGATCATTTACAATACATCTTGTCACCCTGGTATGCGCTGGAAGAGGTGGTGTACCATGGTGACAAGATTTACTTGTACCAACTGTCAATCGGGGAAAAGGAGCCTCATTTTGTTTAATTTAACTATAAAACACGCTGGAAGTAGGCTGTAAAGTAAAGTAACATTCTTCAGTCCAATATGGATGGATTCTCTGGAACTGCATGGATGAAGGAATGGCTGTTGAATCTGCATAATTACATATTCACACATTAGAGATCAGGAATCTGATTAAATAGAACCAAAGATCATGAAACATTAATATTTGTGAGAAAATACTAATAAGTTCTTGGAGGGGCACGTTTATATGTCGGTGGAGTTGGACACACGTTTATATGCAGGTGAGCTGCCAACCACTTCTAATTGATTGATTAAGCTTATCATCAGAATAGATTTCACTCGTTTGTTTCATATGATGCATAACGAGTTTTGTTCCAAGAACACAAAAAATTATTAATTTTTTTGTCTAAAGTGAGTCAATCAGTTTTTATGTTTAACCCACCTGCAGGCGGCCGAGTCTATGGAACCATTAGGCATGTTGGCTACATGTGTTGCTATGACATAAAATTTAATTGCAAGATAAAAATACAAATTATTAACTTTTATTTATAAATCAATTAGATTTATACTATTGTTTGCAATTATTTCAGCGAACAAATAAAATAGCGTTTTCTATTGAAGCGAATAACTTTTTTTTTTTAATGAAAACACATTATTTTTCATTCTATAAACAAAAACGTGATACAAGTTAATTTTATCATTTTTTTTTTTTTTTTTTAATAAAACATTATTAACCAATGTATTGAATACATACAAACCTGCTTTTAGGACACATTTTACGAATGTGATCTTTACATATAAATTACCTAAAGTCTTAAGTGTTTCTGGATGTTATGTTCTTTTTTCTTTTCTTTTTTGCCAGTGTTTCAGAGAAATTGCATCTTATTTTGTCTTTTGGGATGAGTATTGGTACTGGTTGGGTATGTTTTCTGGCAAATTCAAGAGTTCCTTCTCTCATTTTTTTTTTTATATTGGTACCTTAGAATTTGTGAATGTTTTTCTATCCGTGGTTTTACGAATCCCCTTCCAATATTTTCCAGAAAGCCGCTCATTCTAGTTTTGGCATTCAAATTATTATTGAAAATTATAAAGGGATTTATCCTTGACAGATAAGGTCATAAAAAAAACACAATGGGCCAAGGGAATGTGTAGTTCTTGCCACTTTATATTTTTGAATCTTTTGGTAAATCAAGTGAACAGCCCACTCCATGCGCTTGTTACAGACATAAACATTGTACTGGCTACACCTGTAGCAATGCTCCTAAAGAAGGGAAACCTTCCCTTTCATTTTGTTATGGTATACCATGTCATATAAAAAAATATTGCTGCTTCCGCGTTGAAATACAATGACATATAAATTGTTCAAAATTCTTTTGAGCGTGCAACATTCTTACTTTAGTAATGTGCTAGAAATGGGGACTCAGTGCAGAAAACAGCCCAAAAATTAAAAGATCAAGGCATACCAGTGCCCACAATTAAATTAAAGAAGTTGGTTTATCCTTCTTCGATGAACTGAATTTTCAGCTGTTCAGAGAGTACTTTAGATTTGACTATTGGGAGCCCTAATCAGTCACTTACTTTGTCCCCAAATCAGTACATTGTGTATACAAAGAAAGTTAATATTCCTTTTACATTACAACTAGCATCATCCAAAAGAAAGAGACAGATGCAATTAACATCTGCTTTCTAAGACTGACATTACTGAGAGTAAGTTCAGGAACGACAAAAATGAAGAGAAAAAATACATTTAGTCTACAGGACTTGTGATCTTGAGTTTGAGTATGCCTCACAATTCCAGTGCAATAAAATGGTGTGAAGCTGAGAACGTATTGATTTCATGAAAGTTGACTCTTTTACCGTAAAATAGCGAATATTTTGTTATGACAAACAATTTGAGAATGGGTTCGACTTTGAAAACGAAGCCCCAGAGTTGAAACACAATTCAGATCGGTGGGTCAAACTGTCACATGAGTTCCAGAACCATCAGGCTGGAGAGAATTCTAAAAGCATAGGAATACAGCTTCAGAAGAATTTTATATGTAGGACTAAAGTTCCATCCGTAAAAAATGTTGCTGCTACGCCTGTCCTCGGCTCAGTTTGCGCCCAGTCTTTAGGCTTTCTTCAAAGGCTCCATTCAAACACACTTAACAAGAGGTATTAGCTCAGGTGTGGTGGTTGGAATGGTTCTCATGGCATCAGTGATCATAATCCAAGCCGCAAACCCTTCTCCAGTTTTTACCTGTTCTGCTGAAAAGAAGCTCGATGCCACCACGCAATACCAATACATACAGATATAGTAGATAGCTTCCTCAACTTTCTGGTAGTACCTAATTGCGCATTATCGCTAGAATAATTATATTCTGCATCACATTATTCCAAGTGAAGACAATCGATTTAATACCACGCCTTTAAAGGGCGATGTATTATCTTAACAGTTGAGGTGTTGTCAAACGTCTCTTCTATATCCAGAAACGCTCCAATTGCAATCTGTTCCACTACAGGACGCCTGTGCCTTGGCTTGCTTGCATCTTATTGTTTTTTTTTTTTTTGTTTTTTGTTTTTTTTTTTAAACCACGGTTCTTATATAAGTAAAATATCAATACCATAACTGACCACACACTGCTGGCATGGTCCACTCGCCGTCTTACAGTGGAGCTAGTTAATCTGCAGCATCTTCAACGTTATAATTATAAGATGTGGTTCGGTCCACGGCCTAGGAACCCTAGCTAGGACACAAGGACGTTGCGACGTACACTTTGGCTCAAAGTGGACCCTGGGTCAGGGACGCCAGGCCTATGAATATAAAAAGACCAGATCGTAACTTCCTGAAGAATAAATATTAATATTAACTATATAACCTACCTTGCATCATCTACGGTCAACGATCTCCTCTCAATATATTAATTTAAATATTCTACATTAGCGTAAAATAAATATTGTCAATACAAGTAGTTTTCCTAATATATAAAAATAATGAAATCGCATGATTACTTTTAGAGACATTTTAAAATATCGTTGTAACCATTAATTGACGTATTATTAGATTGTGTGACATAATGTCGTCATAAGAGTAAACAATGAAACATATATCTACAAACTTTAAAAACTAATCATTTTCTCCAAAGAGATATCCAGAAAATGACAGACGCGCTAAAGATAAAGGAAGTGACTATTTTTAACTTACCCTATCAGTTACTGAAGTGCGAGTTTACACTTAGTTACAATAGTTGAATTTTAATAGTACTTTACTACTTGACTTATTTACTTTGAAAGGTAGTACAATGTCATCAAACTGGCAACACCAACTGGAAAAAATTGCAGATAGAGCAAGAAATATATTGCAGACAGGACTATGGGCTGACTGTACATTTCTTGTTGGAATAGGAGACCATCGTAAAGTAAAGCATGGTTTGGTTACCTTTTCAATTATTTTTGTTTCTTCCCAATGCACATGAATACAATATTTGTTTTAGGAATTTAAAGCACATAAACTAATCCTTTCTATGTCTAGTGCTGTTTTTGATAAAATGCTAAATGGTCCTCTACAAGAAAATCCAGATAAAATTGAAGTTGTAGATATTCAACCTGAAGCATTTGCAGCTTTACTTAAGTAATTTTTTTTTTTTATTTTTTTTTTTTTTTTTGTGAGCACCTTAATGTAATTTATATTTCATGGGCATCTAAATGTTGCAGGTACATATATACTGATGAAATTCAAATTCAATCATTCGATCAAGCGTGTGAACTGTGCTATGTTGCCAACAAATATATGATGCCAATTCTAGTACAGCACTGCATATCTTATATTTGGAAGGACATTAATTACACCAATGCTTGCCGTGCTTATGAATTTGCCAAATTATTTGACCAACAAGGGATTACAGAGGATTGTAAGAAAGTAAGAACAACTTATATTTAAAATTTTAAATCAGTTTTGTATCTCAGAGGCAAAAGACAGTACATGTCATGGATTCTAATGTTCTAGAAAAGCAACTTTAAGATTACGTTAATAAAATTTTATGAAAATAGTTTCGTTAGCTTATGAAGCAAAGATATTTTATTATCATTACAAGTACCGCCTTTTAGTGTAACAAAATTATGGCTAAACAAAGTAGAGATTAATTATATTTATTTACTGTGTTAAAATCTCCTGTACATGACCGTGCCGATTTGGGAATAGGTAATAATGATTTGGGAATAGGTAATAATCCATAAGCTAACTAACTAGCTAACGAAACTATTTTCATAAAATTTTATTATCCTGTTGTTTTTTTTGTGGAGTGAGTGAAGAAAGTTATTCCTAAAATTAAAACATTCAATCCGTTATGTTTAGAAGTATAATGTGAGAGCCTGAATTATTGTTAATTTTTTTTAATGCAGATTATCCTCTCACAAACGTCCGACATAATTGAGCACCAATCTTTTAGAGATATCGAAAAAGACACTTTACTTATGATTTTGGATCAGGATGAGTTAAACATCAAGTCGGAAATTCAACTATTTAAAGCTGTTGAAAAGTGGATTGAAGCAGAATTTGAAAGGAAAGGTATAGTAACACGTTTTTTTCATAAAATATTTTATCCTTAATCAATTTAATTCATATTATATTACTGTAGATTAATTAATCCAAATATGTGACAGTTCTAGATTTATTGTATCAAAGATATTTATATGGATGAAATCTGCATTAGATATTTCTGATGTGTTTGATATAAAAGTATATTTCAACTTTTATTTTCAAAATACACGAAAAACAACAAACTAAGAGAAATCAAGAAAATCGTTTCTGTTTGGCCCTCGAGCGACTGATTGAACAGAAGAGAAAAGGCTGTCATTACTCAATTGCGTATCGGGCATTAGTTGCTGACACATCACCATTTAATTAAAATTCAGGTCGGACCAGTTTGTGCCATCTGCAACATAAACTTGACTATTAAACACATACTAACTGACTGCAAAGAACAAGAGACATTAAACCTGCCAAACAACATGAACAAGCTCTTGACGGATTACAGTCCACATATAAGCACAATAATCGCCCACCTCAAAGATACAAACCTTGACAATTACATTTAGAATGCACACATTGTAGAATTTATAAGAACATGTATGCCTTAACGTGAAGTAAAGTAATGGACAAAGTATTTTAAAACCTAAAATTTCCACGGAAAATTAATCTACCACATATGTTTATGGATATCTATATATACATAAATACATATGCATGGAACGTACTTACTCCCCATTTATCTTCAATACCTAAAATATTTCTGATTTTTTATAACTATAATTGGTTTGTCTGTGGTTTCTACCGCGAAAATTTGGAAAAGAGCAAATCGCTACTTTTGCGAGCTCTGTAATCAATATAAATAAATAAATGTTCTCAAAATATAATTTTTCATTTTATTTTAGGTTCACTTTCCGAGGAAGAAAAGCAGACTTTTTATAATGAAATAATAAGCAAAATTCGTTTTCTCAGTATTAATGCTCAAGAATTTGCTGAAGGTCCAGCTGTGAGCCCTTATATATCCAAAGATGACTCTTATGCAATATTGATAAACTTGGTTTCTCCTTCTCCACCTGTTAGACTCCCAAAACAGTTCTCAGAAAAGAAAAGGGATATCGGAGATGGACAAAGAAATGATGAACAAAGAAGAGAATTCTGCTGGGAACTCAAGTATCCTGCTCAAATGGAAGTTACAGCAAATACTGAGTATGAACTCTCAATATGTTGTAATAAAGACATAGAAATCATCGGCATTAAGGTACCACGTTTGATGGTTTTCCTATATGGCTTTCAGATGTGAGGGCTCATATAATTGAAATTAAAAGACGTTTTGTAGCTTAAATATTTTCTATAAATGTTTTAGTTATAATTATTTTTGCTTTAATCTTTTTCTAATACAAGGTAACAAAGTTATATATTAAAATTATCTGCTGGTTTTAATTTTCCAATTTGTTTTTTTTTTTAATTTGCTTTATAATTAATTAAACCACTGAAAAAGCTTCTCAATACTACACTAAATTTATTTAACTCGCTTTGGCCTTAACCCTTGTTGAATGAGGACATTCATTTGATATAACATAAAAACTGGTTACTATTTATTGTTTCAAGTAACATAAAATATTTGAAATGAGAGAAATGGATGTGAGATATAAAAAGCTTGTGACATCAGAAAAATAATCAAGAGATTGTTCCACTAATAATTCCTTTCCACTCGAAATATGTCCTATATTGTACTTAGCTATTGTATGCTTCATCTTTATTAAGACAATATATATATACAGTAGACTCTCCCTAATCCGGCATCGTCGGGACCAGGGTACAGTTGGATTATAGAATTCAGTTAGAAGCGTTCACTTATGTATTTTAAAAAGCCTTATTATTTGAGGATAGGATAGTATGACCCATTTTAATGGCATATGTAAAATGGTACGTACTATTAAAATTACTTTTAAAACTTGCACTCCACTCGAGATGAATGTTCGAACTCGACTGGCTAAACTCAGGCGTTCCTGCCACAGGTGCATTAATAGAAACATTTATTTTCTTAGTAGAAACACAAGTTCCTGCCTCTAAAATTAAACATACATGCCTTCTTTGACTTCAAGTCAATGAAATACCACAAAACAAATGATGAAGGAAGGGAAGGTTTTCTAGGAACCCTCGAGCTCGTCTAGCTCCAGCAAGTGTCGAGATCCGTCACTCATTGCACTTGGAGATCTTATCCTATCTTATCTTATCTAATCCTATCTTAAAAACTAAAAAAATTATTGATAAATATTAGACACTATTTCCTTTGTCGACCTCTCAAAGCCTTCCCTAGTCTTAAACGAGACATAATCAGTTTTTATAACGTTTTACGAATCGTGTTGTTCCTTGAAATGGGAATTTGCAAATTTTGGAACCGTCTGGAATATTTCCTTCAAAATTTCGCAATTTTCCATCTATCTGAACAGGCTATAACTATTTAGACGAGATACTCTTTGATTTAATGAAGGATAATAATATATTCTCTTCAATTCTTTCTGTTTGTTAATTAAAATTGTCTATTCCTTCATCCCTGAACATGCGGTCTATTCTGTGACGCACAGTGTATTTGTAATCTCCCGATTGTTGGTAATCCATTCCCGACATCGAAAAACCCCCACATGTTTTTTCATTGAAGTATACTGGATCTGTGCCTGAATCAGTTACCTAAAAAATGAGGCTACACAGACTGTTCTAGCTAGAATAGAACTCAATCTACCAAGGAATTAACAGTTTCCGGTTGGCCCAAAAAAGCCTTTTTTTTTTTTTTAATATGAATAGTAAAAAATCGGAAATAGATAAAAATAAGTAAAAAATGTAAGAGGGTCAGGTTGTAAAATGTAAATAATAGGGCCCTGTGCCAATGAGCATTAAAAAAAACAGCCTTTTTTTTCCCTTTTATACAGTAACAAAGGAAGGATGAGGGAGGATCAGTTTAGTTACCATAAAGACCGACTGCCATTGGAGCAAATGCAGATTCAAATCCCTTCGTAATGCTGGTAACTAGTAGAGAGCCCATGCAAAAAATCTATTCACCGTAAAAAAAATTTAATATTATTAGCTCTTAGTTCATCACTATAGTTCTTTTGAAACATTTTACATCAAGAGTCATGGAATAATATCAACAAAAAAAATAAACTATAATGTTATCTTTATTGGTACTATCATATTTTTAAATTGAACAAACTTTATAAGAATTACAAAAAATAAGTAAATATATTTGTACAAAAAAAATGTGTTATCCCTGAGGGTCCACATAAAGCCATATGTGATTTATAGAACATTTTTACTCTATGACAAATTTTTACTGGAACAAATAAAATAACTAATAAACCTTCACACTTTGTGGAATGCAATTATAAGTTATTTTAGTAATTTTTACTTAAAGTAAAGTAAAGTAATTTTTTACTTACAATCTTATCAAAATATAATATACATTGTTTGTATAAAAGTTATTATACATTGTAAAATACAATTATATTAAAATTATTTTTGTTGAAAGGGCTAATGAAATAAAGGCTGTCTATAGGTGGCCATCCTATTTCTAATTATGGCACTTAATTACTCTAATAGGATTTTTTATAAACGCCAAATAAACAAACTGTGTTTAACCCTTTAGCAACCGTGAGCTACTATAATAGCTCAGCTTCTCCAGCGTTTTTAGAGCCATCTTCTAGTGGTTCTTAAGACAAGCTGAAGTATTGCCACCCTTTTCGCACCTTTTTTTTCTAAACCCTTTTCTACCTGCTGGGTCCCCTCAGCCTACTTTCTGGCTTTAAACAGTGTGGTGCTTTATTAAAATGTCAAAATGTGTGTAGGAAGAAACAAAAAGGGCCGCAAAACAAATACTTCTGTAAGGAATGTGATACATGCTTGTGTGCTGTGCCGTGTTTCGGCATTTACCACACGCAAAAGAATTATTAATTTCTTTAAAAAATATGTATTAAAAAAAGATGAAAAAAGTTAATTTATGAGTTATTAAAAAAAAAAATAATAATAATAAACTTAAAAATGTAAAAAAAAAAAAAAAAAAATAGTTCCATCAACCTGTGCTGATCCAAAGTCCGGATCAAAAAGGATGATGGGAAACTATGCATAATTAAAGAAAAGAACGTAATTGCAGATTCAAAACATAGTCGGTTCAGCAGGCACAGTTGGCATCACTATCAGCCGGTCTAGAGAGCCCGCTTTAACTTTTCAGTATTTGGTCGCTAAAGGGTTAAATGGCATGTATTTGCCATTAATTTTCTTAAGTCACTTATATCATCCAGTATTAATGCATTTTTCGAAATGTTTACTGTTTCTGAATGAAATTCTGCTTGACAAAGTTTAATCTAATGCATAATATTATTTTTACAGTCTCATATAGGGGCACCATTAAATTTGTAATGTATCCCATTTATGGTAACTTGCTAGTTGGTATAAATGCAATTTAAATTTAACGAAAGAATTTGTGATTTTCTAGTTTGTAACTTTCATACAGTTCGGAGTATGTTCCAAGTTTAAATTCAACAGCAAATGACTAACAAATCTTTCTGCTCTATTAAACTTGTGTTTCTTGCAATTATCCTAAATGAATATGATCGCTTATTGATATTAGTTTTGTGTTGAATAAACAGAGAAAATTACTTGGGCATTTTTATGTAATCTGTACCAACATTTAACTAACGTTTTTCTTTCTGCTTGTAAAAAATCATGAGCATTTCTTTCGATTTGTGAGGCTTTATCGCACACTGATTTCTTTTATCTAAAATAAACAGGAAAGTGATACTAAAATAAAGTATTAGAGTAGAATACATATTAAATTGTATGTAAGTTTTGTCATGTTGGCTTTCGTCTAAATTATATTACAAGGATTTCACATATAAGAGTGTATCTACATACTCAATGTCAATAATGATTTTGCTTTTTTTTTTTTTTTTTTTTTTTTTTTTTTCAGGTGATTGGCCATCTATTGGATAAACCATCAAGTAGCACTATCCAACATCAAACTCTGCCTTTTATAGTTCCTAGATGTGAAGAAAGAATATCGGGCTTCATTGAAAATCATTATTTTACATCAACAGAGCATGCTATTGAAAAATATTCAGATGGCTATAGAGAAAACATCAATTTATTTGTCTGTAAACCGTTCAAAATGACCCATGGAAAATATTATAGGATGGGTATCAAAATTTGTAAGTCTGGTTGGTACAGTGCAGGATTGTTCGATTATGATTCTTTGATTTACAAATCTTTCAAGTTTGATTTTAAGAAGTCAGAAAATGAAGAAATGTCATTTATATGTGGTATAATATTTAAAATATAGATTTTTTCTGTCCGTCTTCATCCATTTATTTCTACAATAGAAATATAATTATTTAAATAAAAAATTTCATTCTCATTTACTTCCCAATCCCGATGTGGTCTATGTGATCGAAACGGATTTTCATAAGAAACTTTATTGAAATAAACATTGTCTTGATTTTCATTTGTCAATTCCTTCACAATCCTGTAGTCCTCTATCGATTCATTTTTTGTATACGATGTAAACAAGAAAAGAATATCTTTTAATTCCAATACGTGTGATAGACTCGCTTTCCATGTGTCCTTATTTGTTTTAGAAAATTCATTATAACCACAATTGAAAGCAACAATAATATCAGGTTTTGTAAACTCCTGAGACAAAGCAAATTTATGATATAATAAATTGCTGCCTTTGATGCTAAGTTCTTTATTCCTGCAAATATCACAAAGATCTACCTCAGTATTTATTCGACCCCCGGCATATTCTGGACCAATTAGAAATACAGACAATTGTTCTACAGTAGGAACACAATGAAATAATACTTCAATATTCTTAATGAAGCTGCATTCATAACTACTTGCTCCGATAATATGAATTATTAAAGACTCTTTAGAAGCAAGGGGTAACCGTGCACAAGAAAAAATTGAATATACTAAACTTAAAGAACCAGACAATGATTCACTAAAAAGTAAACTATTGATGTTATCAAACTGAAAGAAAGTGTCCATAAAAGTCATAATATCATCGGGAAACGTTGGGTCCAAAAGTGAAGCCTGAAAGTAGTTTTCAATATTCTTTGGTTTTCCATTCAGCTCTGCACACAATTTATCAATAATATAGCAGTTTTTTAACTCCGTGCATTCTAAAAGGTGCTTCTCAATATGTGCATCTCTGTGCTCTTTAGAACAATAAACAACAGTCTGGCATTGGTCACAATTATAATCATTTGAAACTTTGGTACTGAAACAAACCCTGCATACTTTAGCAAAATAAAACATTTGTTTTTCATCAATAGTTAGAGGCCTTGATAAATGCTCTTGGACACAATAGATCAAACTCAAACGTACATGCCTCCATTCGTCAACAGTCTTTGATTCAATTCCCAATATGTTGGGAACATTCCATTTCTTCAACAATTCTTGTATGCACTTGCAAAAGTCCTTATGTTTTGTCCAATCAGCTTTTTGGTGATCAATTGAACAATATGAAACTAGGCAGCAACCAGAGCAATTCTTTAATAAGTTTGATTCTTCCTTACAAGTATGACATATATAATGATAAAAGAATGGTATTCCTTCAGGTCCTTGGACAGAAGCCATAAAGATCTCCAGTGATTCTTCAGTAATTTAAAAATGCAAATAAACTAACCTTGGTTATACATTTGTTATTTGCAAGCCATTGTAAATAAATTGACAGATATTAATGCTCTGTTGGCTGATAAATCGATCTGTAAAATGTTTTCTGTTATAATATCTGAAATGGTTGTTATTGTTTGTTATATAGCGCCTACAACCAGTTACTTTTAATTCTCGAACGATTCTTCAAATTGAAGATCAAAATAATCTAGATATATGTATGTATCCGAATAATTATTTATAGCTCCAGCTTTTAATAGGGTTTTTAATTACTGATGCATCAAATGTGATTTTATTTAATTAAACAAATATCTGTTAAAAGTAAAAATGAAATTAGACTTTTGATGATGGATTTGGAAGGGGTTTTATAAACTTCGTTTTGTATCGTAGCATTTTCAATACAATTCCAATTGGATCTATTTGAAGCTAGACTTTTTTGGGATGTTTTAATAATTTTTTTTACTTTATACATTTCTTTTGAATTGCTAGATTTGACATATTAGCTTTGCCTAGTCGGGTAGTGCATTGGCCAATACTGTAATTGTGCAACCACTAAAAATAGGGCAGCATTCCACTGCCCTATTAGAAGGATAGGATCCTTCAAACGAATGACGGCCAGAATGCCTAAACTTTAGTTTGGCATGGTAATTATATTCTGGCTCTTAACGGAAAGAGGCTTTGTTGACAGCTTATTTCTAATTTATGTAGATAAAGCAATACTACATAGAAAGGGTTGATTTTGCTTTCAAAGCAACAAGCAGTTTTTTTTGTTGTTTTTTTTTTTTTTGACTGGGGCTAAAAAGCACTACCTATTTAAGAACGAGAGTCGAGGAATTGAAGCACACTGGAAAGAAAAATTCGATTATCTTGCAAATACATGGTATTATGGCAAACATGAAGTAAAACTATAGAATATATATTTTCAAGTTATAATAATAATAATAATATATTTATATATTTAAAAAAATGTTTTTATATACATATATAAAACGAAGTCAAGCCGGTTCACCATTTACAATTCACAAGAAGCCGTTACAAGAACGGCTGGATTTTGATTTGTTGTATTCGTCGAGCCCCGAATGAGCAGAATAAACTATTAAATATCGGAATCCCGATGACCCCAACCGATACACCCATTAAGTTTAAACGAATTCAATTTTTAATTCGTCGCATTCGCCATGGCGTTTAACAAATCGCTAGGCCGATCCTTGAGTGTTTTGTGTGTGAATCGAGGAAATGCATGTTCACATGATCAATTGTATTTGGCTTATTCGGGTGTAGGTAAACCATCCGCTTTACTTGTTCTTGCGCCTGATAAAGAAATTAATACCTACTATTTGTAGGAAAGTTGCAAAATATTACAATTCAATCTCTCAAGGTCTGAACCTGAAAATAAGCATTTTTTTTTTTTTTTTTTTTTTTTTTAATGCTATTTTGGGAAATTATTGATTGTCAATAGTAGGTCTAAGGCCACGCACATGCAATTCAAAACAATAATATTTATAATACAAATCGAGAGGAGAAATAACCTTTCCGAATTCCCATATAACTTTATTACATCAATTCAACGTTTCTGTCAACTAGTCCATCTTCAGGAATGCGTGTGCTATCAATAAATACTGCTAATTTAACAAGTCAAAATTAAATTAAAAAAATTAAATTAAGTTCCATAACTAAATAGGTATAAACAAAATTATTAAATTCTCATTAGCTCACAGCCATATTACAAAAACCTTATCATAGGACTTGATACCTTGTAGGAATAATTTTATTTTAATTATGACTTGTTAAATTTGACTGTATTTATTGATAGGACACGCATTCCAGAAGATGGACTAGCAGTCCGAAATGTTGTATTGGTGTAATAACGTTATATGACAATTCTGAAGGGTTATTCCTCAACTTGATTTGTATTATTTGTTAATACCCTTCACCTTTTCATCACAATAATATTTATTATTTATTTGTTTTAGTTAAAATAAAATTTCTTAGGATATTTTTCTTTTCGTCACTACTCCTCATCCTCAAGTTCTGTGGCCTCCTCTTCGATGGTTTCCTCCGCAGTGAGAGATAGCCGACTTGCTTCCTCCTTGTCTTCTCTTAAATCGTCTACGGTGCTTTCAATTTCATCTTTTACAGCGCTAGAACTTCCTGCAGATTTAATGTCTTCAGGAAGTTGATCACCGACTAAAAGACTTTGGCTGCCTTCTGATTCCACTAACACTTCTTCTACATCGCTTTCGGTTTCCTCTTCCTCGTCAGATGAAGAACCAGATTCCTCTCCGGAAGATGAAATACTACTCTCTTCACTCATATCTTCCGCGCTTTCTGAAGATTCGTCTTCTTTTATCATTTCTTCAGTTTCCACGTAATTGCCATTCCCTTTTATAATTACGTTAATGATTAATTTCTCCATGCTCTTTGATATTCGTGGTCCTTTATTTTTCCTAAATTCAAGCTCCTTCGACGATTCGTCTGGCTCTTCTTCTATATTCGGTTCTTCCGCAATGATTTTATTAATTCCTTTGCATTTTGTGGTAACGAATGGTTGAACAGCTTGTATGGCTTTTATGGCGGCTCTTTTAGCTTGAGCCTTATTTGCTGCTTTATAAACGTCAAGAGAAGTTCGTAAACGTCTTATTTTCATATTAGAAACAACCTGTAACCGAAAAAAAAATTTCATACACTAATTTATATATATGCATGCTTTATGAAAGCGCCGGTCGATAAAAGCCTATAAGCAGATGCGCCTTTAAACAAAAAAAAAAAAAAAGAAAAGAAAAGAAAAAGAGATATGCTCTATTAGACAGTATTTGTAACGAGTTGTTATTTGTATCAAAATCTCGTATAATTAGACAAATCCAGTCACCTCGTATTCCACAGGGAGGAAACCCGCAAATGTTGACGAAGCAATTAGGAAATTAGGTCTAGAAAAGTCCACCATAGAACACGAAAATAACTGTTTCCCCTCAGTTTTTCTTCCATGGCGCATCTGCATCTTGGATATTAGCGCCGGGCTATTTTTAAGCGGGAAAACTCACCCAGCTGCAGACATGACTCAACTCCCGTCTCCATAGATAAGCTATCCAACCTATAACGAGGAGACACTAAGTTTTTTTATTGTTTACTATCTGTTCCCCGGAGTGCCTTGCTACACCAGTGTGGATTTGTAAAGAAACAAACATCAGGCCGACAGCTGATAGACAATTTTGACTTAGCCTATAACACTCCCCGTATCAAGATCTACCTGTGTACCAAGTTACGTCCAAATCGGTCAAACGGTGTGAATTTTTATAAGGGACAAACGTAAAGACAGACAGCTGGTAGACGTTTTTGACCTAGCCTATGACACTCCCCGTATCTGTGAGCCAAGTTTGTAAAAATCGGTCTAACGGTGTGGATTATAAATATAGATTGTCTTTGCTTGAATGCGAAAAGAAGTGCAATTAATTTATAATTGTTAAACATGTTTGTATTATTAGTTGTTTCTAATAGAGCTTTCCTTATAAATGAGAGGAAATCAACAAGACGGATTGAGTAATTTTCGATTGCAGTTTTCTGTAATTCCCACTGCCAGTTTTCTGTACATTTCGGTGCCTAAAATTATTCTTTTCATCAATATATCATTGGAGTAGATGTTTAAATTTTTCATGAATACCAAAACAAATTATTAACTGTTTTTCCAAGCTTTCCAAATGACTCGAGGGATAAGAACTTTACGGAATCTGAAGATGATGTAGTTCCTGCGAGTGGGACTTTTGATTTTCCTTTAGCTTGGTTGCCATCATTGCCGGAAATCTCAGAATCGAGCCTTGAAAATAATTATCCCGTCTTCAGGAAGTATTTAGTCCGTAGTATTTCTTCCGCAATTCAAAGTTGGAGAGTCTGTGTGAGCTTACGGCTTTGCTTTTATGGGCCCTCAGATGAACTTATTACGATTTTTTTAAAGAGGGAGAATGAAATCTTTCAAGGCTATATCTTTATCCTATAATGAGGTGCAAATAGTTGGCCGTTGAGGGTATAAGAAGCAAATGAATAGTTGGGTATCGGCTAAAAAAGAACAAAAAAACAGTCAGATGTCCGGAAAAGTCTGACTGTTATACTTATCCGACTATTTCTTGACTTAAGATCTTTAAACGTTTTGAAGAAAAGTGAGAGGAAAAGGAATTTCAGGATCGGGCTCTCCGAAATGGCGGATTGAGTAGACTTTTTTTTCATACGTTTGAAAATTATCCAAACAAAGATATATAAATTTTGGTTACGTTAGGACCAAAGGAACTATTGCAAAAGAACTTATAACATGAAAAGACATGAGTAAATATTTCGGAAACGATTGGGTAATCATGTTACGTGGACAGTGACTATTCTACTACTAGAAAGAAATTAGTAAAAGTCCGTCACGCAGGAGCTGCATAACTAAGCACTTTCCTCAGAATTTTTTTAGTGTAGACTACATTACTGAATAATTTGCTGTAAATAACCTATATAAATAAAATAAAAACGTGAATAGTTCTGCTCATTTACATTTCTTATGAGGCCTGTTCAATTATTAATTTTGTAAATAATTTGCTTCCAGAGTTATGTTAATACATGATGCTGTACTACTTAATAAATACACAAAAACTTCACATTCCGTCTTTTGATCTGACGCAGGAACAGGATACAGTCCCCATAGTGGGAGATAGCGCTCCTTGTGGCGCCTTTGCGAACCTACGTCTGGCTGGCTAATTGTAATGAAACAGACTTTAAAGTAAACCCTCCTTTCCAATAGACCGATTTACTTCATTTTTACAACACTTCTTTCTCATGAGATACCCACGACGCATACCGCATTTCGTTACAATACAGCAGAAATTACGACCGTTATGAGTATATTAGTACTTTAGGTCCGGAGTAAACTCCCCCCCTCCAAATAACCCGATTTAGTTTATTTTTACAACCCATTTTTCTCTGTTGATTACAACCACGGAAACCAAGTTTCGTTGAAATGTAACAAAAATTACTGCTGGCAGTGGCAAATTGGTATTGTGGGTCCGGAGTAAACCCCCCCTCCCGGCGGACCGATTTTGGTGGTTAACGAACTCGTTCAATCGTTTGCTATTTGAACACTATATACCACGTTTCATGAAGAAAAAAAAAACTCTGGCCGCTATCGTGTTAACAGACACACACACATATATATATATATATATATATATATATATATATATAAATTTTAACGGGGGTCATTTTCGGTGTCTACTAGTTAGGATCGATAAAGATTCGAAGAAATTTTTCAAAAATTCCGTCATGAGTGCAACCTCAATAGCTACTTTCCTTCGGAGGAAAATGCTAAAAAGAGCTTTTTGTTCAAATATTTATAAAAAAAATAAGTAAGTATCGAAACACAATGAATTCAGCTGTAGACTGTATACAACACACCTGTTTTTAAGCAAAATTCAAAAATTATGTTCTTCGAAACCAACAGGATCTCAGTAAATGCACTTTATAGAAAGATTTGATTATTACAAAAAAAAATATATTTACTGCTTTTATTATGATTTTGCTTCAAAATGGATGATGTCGAAAATAAATAAACCTGTGTAGAGGCAACATGAAATTTACAAAAAAAAACGGGTACCCCGGTAGCATGACACCTAAAAGATGAAAAGTAAAAATTGTTTCCGAATAAGAGTCAGTTAAATTTTGAAATATTTTAGTGTTATTTAATTAGACTTAATAACACTAGCATATTTAAAATAATTGCGTTTTAACAATATATCTTAACTATTACCTCCGAAAAAATGGGATGTAACGCAATCATGTCTTCAAAATCGTTTCTGTTAACTCCCTTTCTCAGCGATATGGAAAGCCCTTGAATAATTTCTGCTGCTTTATGGCATAAAATATGCACTGCAATCACTTCTTCTTCCTAAAAAATGGGTAATGTTTATTTGATAGTAAATACTTCATCTCAAAACTTCCTTTCAACACAAATATGTGTCATCTTCAAGTTATATATATATATATATATATATATATATATATATATATATATATATATATATATATATATAGATAGAGAGAGAGAGAGAGAGAGAGAGAGAGAGATAGGACAGATAGCAAAGACGCCTTCCCTTTTTTAGAAGAAAAAATCTTTAGTGCTTGATCGGGATTTGAAGTCAGATAGAAACAGGAGAGGAGTTATGTCTATTTAAATGTTTTGAAAAAGTGAGATGTTCAGTCATCATCACACGTACGTCGAGTCATCACTACACGCACCTTGGTCCTACCTCCTTGCCATGGAGATATGACATGCTCATGTCAAAAATGGCCGTTATATACTCTTCAAGCTTAATGGACACCATCTCCAAGTTTTTCTCTCCGAAAGTTTAATTAATTAATATGGAGTAGAAACAAAGCAACCCACAAGCAAGGAGTCCTGGAGCAGCCATCTCAGAACATCAAGCAACCCATCAGCATCATCACCCATTCACAAGAAGCATCATATCATTATTATTAAAAAAAAAAAAAAAATCAGTCCCGTAACAGGCCACAAGGGCCCAGAGGGGCAGATACTGTAGAGGTATCTGATTCTTGGCCATACGGCACACTAGGGAGATAGTGTGGTCAACACTATGCTCCGGCCGCCTGATTTTCCCCTTGGCTGCTTCGACTGCTAGAGTCATTAGCGCCCAAGGTACCCATTATTAATTCAATTAATTAAAGGCTGGGTGAGCCTAGGGACGATCTGGGACCCCAAATTCAACCCTCGAACGGCAGCACTAGAAGAAAAAATCTTTAGTGCGCGCTCGGGTTTTGAACCTGGTCCTCCAGTTCATTAGTCCAGTGCTCTACCACTGAGCTAACCTCGCCCCCCATTATTATTAAAGTAAGGATTTATTGTCAATTATAGTTTTATTATCTACTAGCCTTTACTTTATGACCCCTCACCTTCTTCACACACATGTCCACTCACACACCCGTGAGCTACAACCAGGAAGATGTACCATATCCCATGGAAAGCTATGCTATATTCTTTCAATTTATACATGAGATTTTGACCGTTTTTTGAAAACTTTACGTGGCCGTATTTTGATAACCGTTTTAAATAAAAAATTGAAATTTGGTATTTTTATTTGTCCCAACACCTACTTTGGGTGTACCAATTTTCATTAATATCGGAAAGGGTGAGGTCAAAATGTGTGTTGATTTGACATGGAATGACCCTCTGAGCTAACCCTGCCCTCAAAAAAATCACTCCCGTAACAGGCCACAAAGGCCCTGAGGGGCAGATACTATAGAGGTATCTGATTCATGACCATACGGCACACCAGGGAGATAGTGTGGTCAGTACTATGCTCCGGCCGCCTGATTTTCCCCTTGGCTGCTTCGACTGCTAGAGCCAATCGCACCCAAGATACCCATTATAAAATTAATTAAAGGCAGGGTTGGTCTAGAGACGGTCATGGACGCCGAATTAAAATGTGAGACGAATAATCTAAAAATTACCTTTCCACGTTGCAAGCAAATGATCTTCATATAGAAGTAGGACCTAACCGGTGAGCTGGACAATGTTCCCAGAACATGACTATCTGCTTCATATGTCTTTATTTTATCGCCATACATCGTTCCTGCAGCTTGTTCTGTTTTCCCTATTCTAGCATATTCAACGGGGAATAATATCCTTTCAGGGATAAAGTTTGTGTCGACATACCTCATGTAGGCTTTATATAACCTCTAAAAAAAGATAAACTTTTATTAGCATTTATTTATTAGTGATGAAACCTCTTTTGCTATTGCCCAATAAGGTAAAACTGAATGACTATTTTGATGCACTAAACACGAATCCGTTAAAAAAAAAAGTTTCTCTCAACTAGGAAAGAAGTTATTAAGCACTAAATTTCACTGTTATGAAGGTTATAAAAGTTGACGTAAAGAGCTTATTAATAAACATGCATATTAAGAAGAATTTCTAGGACGACTTTTGTGCAGACGTGCTAGAAGACTTTTGTGCGCTCGCTCAAGAAGATATCAAAACTCTAGTCAATCCAACTCGCTGTTACGGATAGAATTCCGATGTTATGGAGGTTATAAATGGTTTTTCGCAATGTTAGATGTCTGCGCATGCGCATGTTTACGGCAACTTTAACCTCAATAACAATGAACTTCAGTGCTTAATAACTTCTTTCCTAGTTGAGAGCATCTTTTTTTTTAACGGATTCGTGTTTAGCGCTTAGATTTCTCCGGATGAGATCGCTCATCAGAAATCGTATAACAACCGTTTTTGTAGGAAATTTAATAAGCCTTCGAATAGATGGTCGATAATTTCCCAAGCGATCCAAGATGTACTAGAATATATCAGAAAACCCCAAGAAAAATCTAGTTTTTCCCATTATCCTTGACAACAGTTAGAGAAATGGCTTTGAAAATTGTTTCATTGGATTTCCCTCGTCCAGGTAGGTATAAAACGTTTATCTAGAAGCCTAGGAACCCAAAAACGTAAGCATTACGATCATTCTTTGTGCAAATTTCACCAAAAAAAACATTTTCCGGGGACGGATTTCGCTGGTTAACTGACCTATCAAATCAAAGTAAAGTATAAGCATAAATATGCTTTAGCGATGGCTAAACTGAAAACAAAGTGTCACGATAAAGTTCCATAACCCCCGAATGCTCCCCCCCCCGGAAATTATATTCGATACTAGCTGTTACCCAGAGTGCCATGCTACACCTACTTTCTGTCTATGGCTCTCCCCGTATCAATATCTACTTGATACCTAGTTGTCTATATCCAGTTACGAAAATCGGTCAAACGATGTAAATTTGTTTTAGATCATAATGATACCGGCAGAGGCCAGCTCAACAGCACTTCATCGAACAGCCGACAGAGGCCAGTAGTAGTCGATTCAAAATGGCCGTCACAATCTCAATAGTTCAGTGTAGCCAATTTTACTTGAACAAAACCTTTGACCTTTTGACCAAATTTTGAAATTTGACTATTTTCACCTAGCTTAGGAGATTTCTCGTATCAAGATCAACCTGTGTGCCAAGTTTGGTCAATATCGGTCAAACGGTGTATTTGTATAAGGAACAAACAAACAAACAAATAAATAAACAGACAGACACTTGATTTATATATATGAATGGAGGAAATAAGTGATACCCTTACCTCTATAAGGGTTTTTCCTGCTTGCACGGTGGCCGCTGCCAATTCCGGCCATCCATGGACAGCATCACCAAGGGCAAAAATGTGTTTTATATTTGTTCGACCCTCATCATCCACGATTATTTTTCTACTTCTGAAATTGCAGAATTTTCAATAAAACTTTAAGACATGTTAAGAAGAAGAAACTAAATATACATAATAATATATGTATATCCATTAAATTTAGGATTAGTGGACATATTAATAATATTTGTATACAGTTGACCCTTGGCTTGTCAAAATAGAACGCTGCACTTGAGTTGAGGGTCACCTCGGATTAAACACTACACTACATAGGAGTACTAAAAATGTTAATCTAATTTTATTTTAATAAAATAAATGGAACAATACCGTGGATGAACTTTAACTCCTATCCTGCATAGACCAAGATGAGATGTGTTTGGTACTCGACCAAATTCTATTAAAACTGTATCAAAATTTTCCTTAAACAGTTCACCTTTTTCATTTAGTCCTTTCACCTAAAACAATAGTAATACATCGTGTATAGTTAGATTAATTCTATTCCTGCTATAAGCCAAAAATAAGTGGTATTGCTTCTGGTAGTTAATAAATGTTCTGGTAGTTAAATTACAGAACTATTGTAAAGGGGAAGTGCTTAACCACTGACAAATAAATCACTGTTTTAGTTAATAAAGATAAACATATCGCGGCGCTAATGGCCTAGATGTCGAAGCGCTGTAGAAGGAAAAAAAAAAAACATATCGCAAGTATTTCTAAAGTGCCACAACTGAAAAATTGGTTTTATTCACGCCGTCATAGTTATGACATGGTAAATATATCTTTATTAACCAAGTACTAGCTTCAGGGCTTGTACAGGGTGCGGCACTTGTGTCACCCTTCCTGTCTTAATCCTAAGCCCCCGATATAGGCAAGAGTGACACATTTTCAGTTGAGTTTTATTTTGGGTTGTGCCACTTTAGAAATACTAGTGCGATATTAAAACAGTAAAAATTAGTAATTTTCTGTTTAAATGGTAAGTCTATACAGGGTGCCGCCCATTGTGACGTTAACTTAAGGGATGTATTCTGCAACTCATTTGTAGTTAAATGAAGCTGAATTGAGCGTCCTATCTCAATATGGAACAGAGCTACTCAAAGTTTTGTCTATTTTCAAAATTATTAATTTTTTTATGAAAAATTGTATTTTCGGGTTTTCTGAATAATGTATCGTAAATAATGACCACAATTTTAGAATCTTCATTAAATTTCCAATAAGAAACACCCCTTATTGAAATATTGCTATGTAAGTTAAGAGCTATACTATGACCCATATAGATGTGAACTATTGTTATTCAATCATAACAATAGTGTTCTCTTAAATTATTCAATCATTTCTTAATCAGCTATTTATAGAATTAGAGGTTTGCCTCCGTCTCTTAAGTTGTCCACTCTAAGGAGTGTAAACTAATTATTTTTGCTCACATTTTCTTTAAGCCCCCGTCAACGTTGGGAAAATCAGGAAGTAAAATAATAATAAAAAAATCACATGTCCGTTCATTGGATTACCACTAAGTCCCAGGCTGACAACTTAACGTCTCATAACATTGATAATTAAAAATTATGAACAATTATCCTTCAAAATGTTTCTGAATTTCAAATTCATTTGTAAAGCTTATTATATTAAACATGTTTACCTTCAGGTCAGAAATGTTATTTTTCGTACAGGGTGAAATAGAGTCTACTATTAAGTCGTGTAAAAATCTTATTTTTATGTTTTCCATAAGGCTTTTTGTTCTTCTCATTATTTCCCAGTCTAAGTCTTTCCCAATGAGTGGAGCTAGCTGCAATAAAATAGCGACGCCTTTATTAATTAAAACTACTATAAAGAATCAAACGTAAATTCAGCACTCAAGGAAACTTCATTAATTACACTTATAAGAACCAAATAAAATTTTTGATTTACCAGGACAGTGACAGGATAGTTGAGATTGGCTAATATCGTTGCAATCTCCAAGCCGATATATGTCGCGGCTAGAATTAATGTCCTTCCCGGTGGTTTCGGACTCCAGAAGAAGTCGTCAATAGTAAAACTGTGTTCGTAAGCTCCTTGGATGTATTTAGGCATTCTTGGTCTCGATCCAGTCGCTATAATAAATACAGTCGAGGTCATCAGTCTCTTAGCGCCCGCTTTAGGGAAACTAACCTATTTATGGGGGGAAAAAATATTGAAAAACAACTTATTATATTAAGCAAGATGTAAACAATATACAAAGACCCCAAACTTTTCATGTCTCTTAATAAAATATTTGTTTTGTATTACTTCCTTCGCTCCAAACGCAAACAAAATTTAAATATCATAGTTTTGATAAATGTCAAACTAATAAAAAATGTAAAAAGTAAGGTATACAGAGACAAAAACCTGTTCAAAAGAACAACACTTTCGAAGTGTCAAAACTAACACTTTCGAAGTTCTAAGCACTTATTTCTCCAACTGACAAAAAAAAAATTAAATTAATTAAATAAAATAAATAGAATTAAATAAAATTAGGTTAACGTACATACAGGTATTAAAAAAAAAAAAAAAAAAAAAAAAGATTAGTTTTTAAGATAGGATAGGAGACTCGGTGGCCGTGAGGGTTAAGGCGTGAGCACTTAACATTCCGTGCCAAGGGTCGTGGGTTCGATTCCCACTAGGGGTGGTGACTTTTCTTTCGAAAAAAAGAAAAGGCATCACCCCTATCCTGGCTAGAAAAGGGCGGTAACCTATAGATAACCCATCCCAAAATTCGTAGTTAATAATAAATGGACGTTAAAATTTAAATAAATAAATAAGATAGGATAAGATTAACATACAATTGCGTATAAGTATTTAAAAAAAAAAATGTTCTTAAATATTTATTTAAGAGTAAATCTTAAGCTCCGTATTAGAAAAACAAAAACAAAAACGATTTAACAGCTGGACGATTAACACAGTAAGTTGTTCGTCCTAAATTTCTTTCCATTCCATTCCAACTGACATCGCCCCATGGAGAATTACTTCAGAACTTTTTTTCATTTACCACGCTTTTCCAATCCTCTTAAGAAAGTGCCCATATTAAATCGAGATCCCTACACTTCTGTATGTTAGTTAATAAAATATTTTTTCCTAATACTTCCTAACTCCAATGGCAACTAAAATTTAATTATGAGCATCTAAGCTTAGATGAATATCAAACGTTTGGAACTATTTTCAACTAAACCAATCGTTTCTGAATACCCAAATCAACAATTAGTTAGGAAAAGTACTTCTTTCAACCTTTCTCGTAAACGGTTACAGATATCGCTTTGAAACTGTTTTCATTCTGGGCCTAAGAGTGTAAGGTTTTATTGTACACCGTGATTGTAAATAGTTTTAAGAAAAGCAATAAATATTTATGATGAGGCAATAAAGTTATGAAGCTGTATGAACATTAATTAATATTTGTTTTATTTAAATTAAACGTCCATTTATTGACAACACATTTTAATTCATAATTATTAGTTGCGTGTATATTTTTATGGTCTAGTATCAAAAATAAAACGGGAAAAAGAATAGATGGTGAGAGAATTTTTTAAGAGTTAGATTTATCAATCCAACTTTTAGAAAATTCTTCTGTCTCGCAGGAACGACGCGTCGCGACGTAACATTCTAACCACAAGTTTGAATCGAAAAGCTTAAAATCGAAAATTTTAATTAATTTTTTTTTTTTTTTACCGTGTTTCCGTATTACCCTGTTACTGCACGACTCTCTAAGGGGGGGGGGCTTTATTCTGTTTTTTCAAATTGACAATTTTCTCGGTTGTTGTCGATAATTATCCCTATAACCCTGCTGTGAATTATTTGAGAATAGTATTTTAGAATCGCCGATCAAAAAATTCAGACATCAAATTTGTCGGCCAATATAGATGTCTCCCTTATTTGAAGGGAATTATATAAATGCTTTTTATCGGTGAAACATTCTAAGAATACATTTTGTAACTGATAATTAATCATTCAGTCGTTATCAAAGTATGAATATTTTAGAAAATAAAAATTATATTTTTACTATATAATTACTTTATTAAACCATCAATCTATCATTATTATAAGTGAAATAAAAAATAAAATCTAGAATCTTTCAGATGTAAACACAACACAAAACGCTGATAGAAAACCTTGATTGTGACTGACACGTGTTAATATTAGAATATTCATGAACGATTAAATATTCCTCGGACGTTTGAAGAAATTGTGTTTAGCAAAGCACGTGTCACATTGGAACAGGTTTCCAAGTCTAACTAGTAAGTTATCTACCATTTTTGTAGAGATGAATTTGCTTTTAGGGGAAGGGAGATTGTCTAAGCTTTCTCCTCTCAATCTCAAAATATTTTTTCCCCCCCGAATACTTCCTAACTCCGAATATAAATAAAATTTATGTATCTTAGTTTAGAAGAATTTGAAACATTTAGACAATTTTCTCCTTTCAGGAAGTAAGAAACGCGCTATATCCTTAAAACGAATTGAAGTATATACAGAGTGATTCAGGTCCAAGATAATTAAATTCTAATTATGCCATCAAAAAATAGACATTTCCTTCAAGAAAACAGTGATTTAATTCACTAAACTAATTGATAGAAGATACTTTCTGGACGTTCATAAAGCACTTCTGTTTTTCTCGATGAATGATAGGTTTCTCGCGAATTTTTTTCCTCAGCCCCCTAAAGGATTACAGATTCACTACTTACAGAAAAACTTCTCCATTTAGTAAGCATATATGCTCTGCAAATGAAGTGGAAGTTTATTGAGAATTAGGTTGAACGATTGACTCCTTTTTGTCTAAAAATATAAAATGGAGTTTTGTTACTTTCAAACACCTTGTGTGAAAAAAATATCGATTACGGTTTTTTATTGGCTTAACTTTTGGAACCCATATTCCAGACCGGAAGCAATAAAAAGTAACTGAATGAAATTGTTGGAAAAGTTTTTCATTTGAGAGATATGTCACATTCTGTGTTTTGCAAATTTTCATTTATTTGCCTTTTGCGTGATATAGTTGGCACTCCTTAGAGTACACTAAACAAATTGCTAATATAATTAAAATTTTGAAATTTGCGAAAAATGCAATAGGACATTGTCAAGTTGAACAGCGGATCCATCCATTGCCTAACTGCACTGTTGCTGTGTGCCGGACAGCAATCCATCAGGAACCATAAATCTATCCTTTGTGCAAGCCGAAAATCTTCCAATGCAAACGCCTTTTCCCTTCGGAATCAGACCATACTTCAAATGAACTTTTTTGTTGGAAATTATATCCAGAATCACCACCTAGAGTTTGGCTACTTAGACCTGAATCACCCTGTAGATTCAGACGCCATTCATTAATTTCGGCACAGATAACTTAAAGAAACATATTTTTAAGGAAATGATCTTGCCTCTATCGTATGATCTGTTATAAATTTTGCCCGGCCGTTTACATATTCACAGCCAGCTTCTTTCATTTTGCTTCTCCAGGAAAATGCGTTATTCTTAGCGTTTTCACAAATATTATTCACGAGCTTCTTCCAATCTGGAGTTCCTAAAATTATGAGCAATAGAAGATTTGTAAATAATTTTATTCTGCACTCAGAAGAATAAAAACAAAAACTTTGTTATACATCAGCGTAATGTTATTTAAATTTGTTCATTTTTCAAAGACACGCACATTGTCATACAAAATATCATACGTGCCCACTAGAGAAAATTTTTTGCATTTTACATGAAATTGCTCGCTTCTGAAGAGATGTCAATAACTGCAGTGAGAAATGACCACCCGATCACATTCCTTTCCTTTCATTAGCTACCATTATTCCAAATTTCCTCAATTTCTTTTTTTTTATTCCAATATTCTGAGTAATACATAATATACATTCCTACCTTTTTTAGTTTTCGTATGTCCATGCCCATTAAATGAATGTGCGTAGCTGCTAGCAGCGTACATGAGATTCTTCGAAATGGCACCGGCGTTTATGTAAGTCCCTCCAATTCCCCAAGATCGCCCTTGAGGGGTTGGTGATACATAATTAACTAAAGCTACTCGCTTTCCAAGCTTTGCACTCTCCTGAAAAGAAAGTTTTTAATTTTATTGATTAAATAATTAATAATAATTTAGGTACAAATTATGTGCTGAGTCCCACAAAGTTAATTTATGGCAGTAGCTCTTTCCTCTTCATCGCCAGTGGTATTTCCTCAGCCCATTTCATCCCAAAGCCCTCTCTTTGTTTCAAATCCGTTAATTCAAATCTGTTGACTTTCATAACACTAGCTCGCGTCTTTATATTCCACCCCACTGCACAGATTCATTCGAAAAATTCTTCGTTATCCATGCCATCTCCCACTGGAAGTCAATACCTCTGTATATCCGTATTCCTACCAATCTTGATACATTTATTCTCAGCACTTCCACCTCCTCTTATCCCAAAAAGTCCAACCTTACCCCAATGTTAGCTGTTTTAGCATAAAATATGCTTTAGTCGCGACCTGTCTGTCCGGAAACGTTTATCGGAAATGAAACAAAAACATGACCCCAATGCATGGGCGTATATAGGAAATAATTTCGGAGGGGGCTGAATACTAACAATCTAGAACTTGGAATTCTTAGCTAACTAAAACGCTATTACGCCAACAAAAAAAAATTGTGAACTAAGTGACCTTATTTAATTTATTTTTGAGGTTTCTATGGCGGGCTGCAGCCCGCTCCCCCCCCCCCCCCAATTATATACGCCCACGCTCCAAAGTAAAACACTCACTTTCGAAACACTTTCAGCTCATTTCCCGCTTACATCTTTTTCCTTTCCGATCCACTTCCTGCACACTTCCACCAGCTGACGGGAAGTATTTCAGCAGGCGGAAGGTTTTTCAGCGATTGATGATTTTTCAGTTGATATAATAATAGGAGTTTCAGCTAATGTGTGGGGTAAAAAAATGAGCTGGTAAAGCATGTTTTATGTTTATTTTTAATTTTGACTCATATTAGAAAGGAACTGGTGGGCCCAGCCTTGGTCAAGGCACTGTGGCGCTTGGAAGGCCTGCATTTTGTTTTATTTAGTGGCAATCATAATTGGACAAGACAAGGCCATTTCCTAGAGTATATTTGTTGCATTTAATTTCATTCCTTAGGCACTACTGGTTATAGTAAATCTGTAAATGTACCAATGCTGCCGAAAGTCCAGCCGGCCCACCTCCAATAACAATCAGTTCGTACTCAAAGTTGAAATTGCCAGTCAATGTCATTTGACGTCCCCTGCTCAATAAGTGGTGAACCATATGGGTGTAATAAACAAACCACAAAGATTCATATCCACCAATCAGGTGACCATTTATGAAAATAATTGGAAGTACGTTCAGTCCAGAGTAATTAAACAGCAGTTCCTTTACGTTTTCTGCTTGTTCTGAAAATGAATAAATGTATTTATTTATTTGAATTTTAACGTCCACTTTATGTGTTTTTGTAGACGCCACTTTATGTTATTACACAGATTTCCAGTATAGTGGTAATGCCTTTCCTTTTTTTGAAAGAATCAACCTTAGTGGGAATCGAACCTACGACCATAGGCACAGAGTGCTCATGCCTTAGCACTAAAATGGAAAACACTTTTCATAAATGTATTTACTTTGTCAACTGAATATGACTAATTTTCATCTATCTCGAATGCGTGACGATAGAGTTCAATTTAAATTACGCGTACAGGAACAATACGCATTAATAAATAAATATGTTAACATATTCTATGGTATTATAACTAGAAAACAGAAATTTATTGGACAGATCTTCAAATTTAACTGCATCTACTCACCTATTAATTCCAGTCGTACGATGTACATTGATAACTTCATACATTTTAAAACGTTTACAGCCTGAAATATGTGTTACAAATTATTGATAATAGCACGATTAAAAGAATCATTTTAATCTCTATAGGAATTGTATAATAGTCAAACTCACGAAATTGTAAACCCCTTGAGGTTTCCCTTTCCACTCGGACCCATCCTAAAGACCTTTCCAGGAGCCTTAAGATAATTTGGCACCGTAGGTTACCAGCTAAACTAATAGCAGAATAAACAGCGTAGAAACAAATATATTCACATTATTTAGGAACAGTCAATAATGATTGGCTTCTTGTCAGAGTAAGAACATTCAAAGATCTAAAGTTAAAATTTTTTTTTTTTTTTTTTTTTTTTTTCTTTTCATGTTTATTTAAAATCTGTACAATTATAAGTACAATAATTAATTGTGCTGGTCTAAGTATACATGTCAATGAATAGTATATGGAAGGAGCCAAACATTATCGGCACTTCCTAATATATTAAAACAAACTGTGCTGTTTTTAACTGCTGTCATCGTAGCTGGTCACGGGGCCAAAGTCTCTTAAGCCTCCTGGGAAGGTCTTTAGGGTGGATCTGAGTGGAAAGGGCTTGACCTCTAGGATTTTAAAGTTAAAAATGTGAAAATTATTTCACAGACCATTTATGTCATATTTTCTAATAAACTGTGACTTAATAAATTTAAATCTTAGTTACGTATAGTACCTACACTGAAGCCGTGGCCCTCTTAGCGACTTTTTCTTTTGTAAAAAAAGAATTCATTCTTTCCAATACAAGTGTACACACTTGCGTCGTAGCGATTAAAAAGTTGCAGCTTGTTCTATTTTTGCTGTGACGCTACAGTCGGTTTGCGGAATAGATCACATGAGTAGGCGAGAGGTTAGTCGCAATTGTGGTGCTTCGTTCGTTTTCTCTCCTAATTTTTCCTTTGTTGCTTTGTTAAAATGTTTGTTAACCAAAATATCATTGACGGACCAATTATGTGTTCTCCACAATTCGTCAAAACTACTTTTTGTCATGGGCTTATATAGAAAATAATTGCAGGGAGTTGGGAGCATTTGAGGTCATGGAATACTAACAATCTAGAAATTGGAATATTTAGTCAGTAAAACGCTATTGCACCAATACATACATATATATATATATATATATATATATATATATATATATATATATATATATATATATTCTGAACTAAGTGATCTTATTTAATTTATTTTTAAGGGTTTTATTTATCGAGACATTTTTTCGATTACATCAAAATTTCGGGGGTGGGGCTGCAGCTCCCCCCCCCTTATATGCGCCCAAGCTTTTTGTAATGCCGAAAAAACTTCTCAGTGGACGTATATAAATCATGAAACAATTTGTAAAACTGCCCTTTCTTTTCCTTATTATTGGATGAAGACAGTAATACAAGAATATCGATATTGTAATAACGATATTTGCATCGTTTATTTCTCGCTCGAATCAAAAGAGCGATAAGACAAGTTTTAATGATATCCATTGGGGAAATGTAATTCTTAGTGGATTGACCTTACAGAATATCTGCTAGAGTGATATTTCTGTCGTCACGATCAGAAATCGCTAGTGAAGGCCTAGCCAAACAAAGATATGAAGGCAGGTAACCAAACCTTTTTGGACAGTACGTCTACAAGAAGAGCAGAAAACTGGGTTAAAATCCTACAATGGCTAGTTTATTTTTCCGAAAACATTTAAAAATTACGCGACTGACGATGTGTATTGTCAGAAACAGTTGTTCGAAAAAAGGTCATAGAAGCGTCGACTAACCTGTTCACTTATTGGATCACCTGTTTCCATGAAAATTGAAGCACCTGCTTTGCTAACTATATCATTCAGCAAATCTAGATTTTGATTCTTTATAATCTCTGCTTCTTTGGTAGTAGCTTTACTCGGAATAAAAATGGGCTTTATATAGGACTTAAATTCCTCTTCGCCCATCGTCAACTTGGCGAGCAAGGTAGCCGGATCCTCTGGTGGTAAGATGTCCTCTTCAAGTCCACCGTAAAGGTCTTCTTCTTCTTCGGCCTCTTCTTCGACAAAGGCCTCATCACCAGCGCGATCTATCGGAGGTAATGGGGGATCACTGCTGGATATATGACCTTTGGATTGAGATGCACTTTTAGGATCTTCGCTTGGGGAATTAGCGCTTTCTTCCATTGTAAGGCAGAATTTCGAAAGACAAAATAAAAATAAAAAAGACGAAGAGCAGTGTGAAAAATTGCAACTAGTAAAGTTTGAAGATATAGAATGCTCTGTTTTCGAAATGTTCAGGATTTGTGTGTGTGTTCACCAATACAATTTTAACAAGATATTTTGTTTTTGTCTATATTTAATTACCAACATGTGTGAAAGTGGAAAAAAAGACATATTCGTGTCAATACTTGTAGTATTTTATTCAAGTTTTTCATTATTGGGTAAAGGAAAAAGAACCAGCCCTATCCTAGATAGAAAAGGTTGGTAACCTGTAGAAAATGCGTCAAAAACGAATGACCATCTAGCGATGAAAACAATTCGTTTTCATTCTTTATCCACTAAGTAGGAATTAAAGTCACTTGTGTTAGTTTTGAATGTTCAACATGTACTGTGTTCATTAACCCCAAAAAAGAGATTTTGACATTTTGTCAGGTTGATGGAATACAAAACTTCACTAAATGGTTGTTGTCACCAGGGCTTCCGAGAGGAATTACGGGCCCCTGTCCAAATAACTTCACGGGCCCCTTAACCCCCCCCCCCCCCTCCTCCATTAACATTACCAAAAACTATTTAAAACTGAAATTTCTCTGAAAACAAAATTAAATACATTTGTAATTGAATGGAGTGGAAAATTTAAGTATTGTTAAGGTACATGGCACTTCCTGGTGCTACACATTTTTAGACTTAAAATATTTAAATCTAGTTTATATATTTGAAAAAGAGAATTTAGAAAATTATCCATTGATTTTTCTCAATGATAATATTGCGAACTATACTTAGGTATATAATTTTGTTATTTCAAATTATAATGCGAGTAAAAAAATGACACCCCCCCCCCCCCTGAGACCACGGGCCCCGACCGGTTGTCAACCATCCTCCCCTCCTTGCGAGGATCTGGTTGTTACCTCCTCTTTTTAGTGCGTTTATTGGAAACCCGCTGATAAGGGTAACCTTATGACAAAATCCGGAAGTGCCGACTAGAAAATTTCACGTTTCAGAACCCAAAATGGGAAAAACTAAATTTTTCTTGGGATTTTCCGATATATTCTTATATATCTCGACACCGGTCGAGAAATCGTTTTAAATGTATGTAAAAATCTGTTCGAAAGCTTATTAAATTTCCTACAAATAGGATTAATATGTCGGAGAAATCGGTGCTTAAATGGAATAATTTCCGCTTAAAATACTGTCAGTTTCTTTTTGTGGCGCCAAGATCTTGCTTCGCTTTGAGATTTTCACATTTCAAAAAAAAAAAAAAAAAAAAAACTGCGTCAATTAAGAGTGAGGTTTCTAGTTCTCTAGCTAAATCGTCGTTATTCTGCAGTAGATCTCTATTATAAGAACTTTTATAAATCTATATGAGAACTGCGTTTCATTTGCTTCTTCTCAAGGCCAAATACTTTCCTTAGAACAATAAGAACTTTGTCAAGCTACAACTAAATTATATACCGATATTCAAGAGTTATTGTTTTCTCACGAATTCCAAATGGAAGTGAGATCTCTGAAGGTTATCTACTATGAAAGCGTTATATAACGCAAAATATCTTCTCACTCTGATTGTGGAGGTTTCACCGGGGTTGTTGAACATTTAACCTTCCTTTAGATTGTCATTCATTCATAATTATAGTTAATTTCATTAATAGGAGTTGACAGATGACAGGCATTGACAATTTCAGTTACCTGTGTATTGTAAAATGAGTGGAACAGCGTCAGCGATTTCAATTCCTCTTTTAAAGCAATTAAATTCCACTTTTTCATTCCTCCAAAGCAATTTCAGGTGCCTTACTACTGCTGTAAGTATGAATTCAAATATTTTTATGAAATTATCTCTTGCACGGATAAAGATGTGGTTTTACATTTTTTTTCTAATTTCAGGTGCAAGCAGCAAAACCTATTAAAAAAGTAGAAACTGCTTCTGAAGTGCAAGAGTATTCAAATCTCACTGACACCTATGGGCGAACCCACACATATTTGAGAATTTCACTAACAGAAAGATGTAATTTGAGATGTAAGTCTGATCTGTTTCAATATTTAAAATAATGAGTTATTTTCATTACTTGTTTTATTCAGTTATTTTTTAAAATTTCAGCATTTTAACTGAGCACAGCTCTCTTGTATGTATAAATAATTATTATAAAAAAAAAAAAAAAAAAACGTTTTGGGTGCCATTCACAAGGAAAGGATACTATTGTGGCATTACCAATGTTTTGGGCAAAGTGTTTTGTTTTGTTTTTTTCTGGCGTTAATGACCACAAAGGTTGACACGCCCTAAATCCAACCAAAAAAAAAGTGTTTTTTTTTTTTTATCAAAACCTTCCTCCAAAAAACTTTGAAACAATAAAAATTTGTACATGTAAAGAGGTAAATTATTGTGGATTGGCCATTTTGAAATACAAAAAACACTAATAGACTACTGTGATTCCCATAATAAATAATTTGACAAGTTTGTTCACCAGAAATATTTATCCATCTGGAGGGGGGTTTATTACAGACCCAAAGTATTATGTCCCTAAAGGTTGACATTTTTGTAATATTTCAACAACAGTTGGTGGATATTATGCCTCATGGAAGATGTCTTGTTAAAAAAACAAAAACAAAATAAATCACTCATTACAAATTTGGGTTTCAATATTAGTTGAAAAATATAAACGTGTAAGTACAATATAATATGTTTTGAAAAAGAATTATGTAAACATAGTCTTCCCACAAATTCAGTTTTATATAAAACAAGGCCACTTGTGTGACATGTTACTTGCAAGAATAGAGAAAAATACTTGATTTTTGTATTTATTTTAGAATTAAAGTATACTTCTACATAAAAATAATTATGTATGATCTATTCTCCTGTCTACAGGTCAATATTGCATGCCCGCTGAAGGTGTAGAATTGACTAAAAAGCCAAAATTATTAACTACTGATGAAATTCTACGATTAGCTGAACTCTTTGTAAAAGAAGGTGTAAATAAAATACGTCTTACAGGAGGAGAGCCTACTGTTCACAAAGATTTAATTCCAATTACAGGTTGGTATTCCTTTTATCTTCAAGAAGTCATAAAGCATCCAATATTTAACGTTGTAATTTTACTTTCTATATTGTATTAATTAATTACTATTAACTTGATTATTAAATGTGAAAGAAAAAGAAGAAATATAAGAAGAAGAAAGCATTCTCAAACTAAGAAGAGAAGACCGGGTTAGAGTTACTAAAATGCAACAAATGCTAAAACTGAAAAGCCTCTCTGAAACCCAAAGTCTGAAATGGACATTTGCTGGACATGTTGCAAAGGTGAACTCTCACCAAAATATGCTCGGAGGAGAGATAATAAAAAATGTAGAGGATGATCCCAACTTCAAGATGGAGAGATGACTTTGTGAGTAGAGTGGAGATGGCTGGTGGACATTGGCCACGTACTGGACAAGATGAATTAATGTGTTACATGGGGCGCTACAATCCCAGGACCAACAGCCTGTTCTACTCATTTTTGTCCATTGCAAGTCTCCTCCAACAACGGACATCCATTGCACACAAATCTCCCTCCACGTCATCCAGCCAGATGGCTGGATGTGGTGATGGGCCTCCTCTCAGATGAGAGGAGGCCTGCCACTCCTCCTTTTGCCCTCTTGGCTTACCGTACATGTGCTTTCTTGGAAGCCTCTCTGGATCCATTCGTTTCATGTGTCCCAACCATTTCAATCTTCTCATACTGATAAAATGAACAATGTCTGGCTCGCCAAATAAATCTTTCAGCTTCTGATTCTTCCTTATGTACCATTGTTCACCAATTTTAATGGGGTCAAAATATTTTCCGCTCCCATACCAGCAACGCAGTTTTACTCTTTTTTGTCAGTGCCCATGTTTTGCATCCATATGATACACACAGCCTTATTATTTATATCAGCTATAACATTTCCTTCCAATGACATAATACTCCCCAAGTACTTAAAATTCTGGCATACCTTAATTCTGTGCTCTCGAATTTCCACTACTTGAGCATTGCCATGGTCATGTCTTTCTGTTTTCATGTAAAATGTTTTTTCAAAATTAATTTCCAGGCCAAGATCTTTAGTTTCTAGTAGGACCTCTTTGAGGGCACCCGACAATGCCACCATTGTTCTCGCTGAAAAGAATATGTCATCAGTGTTAGCCAGATGTTGATCAAAGTAATACAAAATATATTTTGTATATATATGCAGATATGGCATTTGAGAACCGCTCGGTCCAATGTCGAGGGCTGTCAATTAATTCCCTCTAGAGCAGCTCTTCCTCCAGATACGTTTAAGCTTATTCTCTTTTGTTACACTATTTCAAGCACTAATTTTCATGCTCAATTAATTATTTAAATGAACTCTAAATTGCATTGCAATATTCTTAAGATGAAACCTAAAAAATAACAATATTAAACTTTTGTTAAAAACTGTATTAAACTTGTTTCAGAGTCATTAAAAAAAATAAAAGGCCTTCAAACACTAGCTATCACTACAAATGGTTTAACATTGACAAAGCACCTAGTACATTTACAGAGAGCTGGTCTTGATATTGTGAATGTGAGCTTAGATACTTTAAAACCAGAAAAATATGAACGTATAACCCGAAGAAAGGGGTGGAGCAGAGTGATAGCAGGCATTGATTTAGCTATTCAGCTTGGATACAGCCCTGTCAAGGTTAATATGTTTATCTATTACAATCAAATTCTTATTGTATATTATTTTTTTTAATACAAATTTTATCTATTTTAATATGGTAGAACGTGTGCTCTACATGTTTTGTGTCATCTGTTTATTCTGACACAATAAATCAAATTCTGTTGTATATTATTTTTTTTAATACAAATTTTATGTATTTTAATATGGTAGAACGTGTCCTCTACATGTTTTGTGTCCTCTGATACCACCTCAGGAGCAATTTTATGGTCATAGCATTTGAGCCATATGAGATAACCTCCAAAGACATGCCTAGACTAATATTGAGTTTGTTGAGATTTTGAAATTAAGGTTTTGTCTTAATTCTTTCAAATTATAATGAATATAAAAGCTATTTTTGTTTATATGCCTTTAATCTTTAATGTATTTATTTAATTTACTTTCAGTGCTAATGATCATTGTATTTGACGCACAATAAATTAAATTAAAAACCAAGTATTAACTGTATTAAAAGTTAAACATATTAACTGGATTAAAGGTCTATAAACAAAAATAGCCTTTATATTCATTATAAGCTAAATGAATTAAGATATAACCTGATTTTCAAATTCTCTACAAACTTGCCGGGCAATCCAATAAAATAATTACGTTTTAAAATTGATAGTTGCATGGTTAACAATTTATCTCCAGAGCAAATGGTTGTCCTTAAAGATATATTAAAGTTAACTCCAATTGATATTAACATTCATAAATTGTATCTATTTTATTTATTTATTTTTTTTACGGCGCATCAACATCTAGGCCATTAGCGCCGAATATAATTGTATCTATTATAATGAAAAATATTTTATTTCCTTGTTTTGTGTTTACAGTATTTTTCCAGTTTTTGATAAATGCTTATTTTCTTTTATTAATAAATAATAAAAAAATCTTTTCTTTAACAAGTACTTCATTTTCAAAACTGTGTCTATTTGGAGCATATAATGAAAAATTGATTGAGCATTTAAAAAGTTATGACTTTCTGCCATTTTAAAATAAATTATAGATGAAAAGTGGTCAGAGTATCATAATATTAAAAATTTTAGGTAAATGTTGTGGCTATGAGAGGATTCAATGATGATGAAATTCTAGATTTTGTTAACTTCACAAAAGACAGGAAGGTTGATGTCAGATTCATTGAATACATGCCATTCACAGGAAACAAATGGGACACTCAGAAAATGATACCATTTGCTGAAATGAAGGCTACAATAAAATCAAAATATCCTACATTTGAAGCTCTTCCAAATAAACCCAATGATACGTCTAAGGTAAATCGAGATTTCATATAATAATTAGACATATCGTAGTTAAAAAAGCCATTTCAAATGTACGTTACAATACTTTTTAAGTACTTTAGGAAAGAATGTAGATCCCCACTAGGAGTGGTGGCTTTTCTTATGAGAAAAGAAAAGGCATCAGCCCTATCCTGACAACATTTTTGTACCACAGATGTCAAAATAAAAAAAAAAAATTACTTTTTTTTTTGTTGGATATAACCGAAACCTTGTAAAAAATAATCAATGATTTCGGTGAAATAGGAATTGTTAGTTTCTTCACAGATTTTTTTATTGTTAGCATTGAGCTCTAAACAACATCTTCTGAGCTATGATGTGCTTAACACCGAGGAAACAACAGTTGATGCACACGAAAGAAATTTCATACATTATTTCCTTGAATCATAATTTTATTTTAGGCATACCATGTCCCTGGTTTTGAAGGTCAACTGGGATTTATTACTTCAATGAGTGAACATTTTTGTGGTTCCTGCAATAGACTTCGCTTGATGGCCGATGGAAGTCTCAAAGTTTGCCTATTTGGTAACTCGGAAATATCTCTAAGGTTTGCTTTAACTTTTATCTAATACATTTATTACACATGAATAATTTGTATGTAAACTAACTATTTCAATTTAAAAGGGATGCATTGAGAAGTGGATGTAATGAGGAAGATCTGTTACTTATGATAGGCGCTGCAGTTCGAAGAAAGAAGAAACAACATGCGGGTAGGTTACTTTTCAAAATTCATCCAATAAATTACTTAGAAATTGTATTTTTGTTGTTGTTTACTGATTGATTGTAAATCTCAGTTCTTCCTTAGGACTTAGAATATTATCTTTCTTATTCACTAAATTTTTTATATGAATTTATTAGTTTTTGATTATCAATCCTACACTTTTTTTTCAGGAATGATGAATCTTGCACAGATGCCCAATAGGCCTATGATTCTTATTGGTGGGTGATATCCAAAGTGCGTAGTTACATGTACGTTTAAGTACTAAGTTTTAGAGGATTAAAAAAATTAAAATTAACAAATAAGGCTGTTACTAACTTACCAATTTAAAAAAAAAATCCAGTAATATAACTAGATCTAAAAATCATATTTTTAGTTCATAGGTTTATCAGCTTTCTAATCTTGATTGTCGGTACGATTATTTTTTTTTTTACTGTTAATTTCAATGTACTTCAGAACCAAATTTGAATGGTATCTTACAGATTTAGTGTTACAAAGATTCTTTGATAGTTTTAGAGGAATTACTGAATACTTCTCATGCATATGTTCATTTTTGTTTGAAATTTCTCTAAATATTTTCTTAAGTTATTATCCCCAAAAAAACATAAATGTGAAATAGAGGCCAAGTTCCTGCCCCCACAAAGAAACACTCCCTTCCTCAAAAATATCCCCTCCTAAAACCCTCCAAAAACGCCTTACCATTCTACACTCCAAAAACGTAGTATGAGTTGGTGTATTAATTCAACCAAAAATATTTGCCAATACAAGAGATGATACAAGAAAGAAATGTCCAAGTTCATTACTTGGAAGACCTCATAGTTACTTACTAAGAACAGTAAAGACACTTCAACTGACCTTTAAAAACAACAATAAAAATACTTATATCCAGTTACTAAAATATCACTTTCCTCAACCAGGTATATTCTTAAACTTGGCAATGTTTTTTTTTTGCCGAAATTATCTTTAGAGAAAAACTAAACATTGGCAAGTTTAAGAATTTACCTGGTTGAGGAAAGTGATATTTTAGTAACTGGATATAAGTATTTTTATTGTTGTTTTTAAAGGTCAGTTGAAGTGTCTTTACTGTTCTTAGTAAGTAACTATGAGGTCTTCCAAGTAATGAACTTGGACATTTCTTTCTTGTATCATCTCTTGTATTGGCAAATATTTTTGGTTGAATTAATACACCAACTCATACTACGTTTTTGGAGTGTAGAATGGTAAGGCGTTTTTGGGGGGTTTTAGGAGGGGATATTTTTGAGGAAGGGAGTGTTTCTTTGTGGGGGCAGGAACTTGGCCTCTATTTCACATTTATGTTTTTTTGGGGATCTCATTACTTTTTTGGAAGTATTAAATAGAATTTAGTTGCCGCATACCTACTGGCTTTTGTACTTCATATAAAACCAGGGTCTTTGGATTCTGCATAAGGTTCTCCTTACTGCTTAATATTTGATACCAATAATCAACCTACATAAATCTAATCACTAGACTAGAAAAGTTAGAAGCTCTTCCAAATGACATTACTCTAGAGGACAAATTGATTGCTCTCTTAACTAAACTATTACACTGTAAAACACAGGAACCTTATCCCGAGGATAAAGATCACAATAGGGAAAGTGCAGAAGGCCTTCAAGAAAAATATATGAACAAAGACGATACATTTTGGGTTTGTGATCCTAAACTTTGTAATTTAGATGGCTCGACTTTGAAAAACTTAGTATCTGCTTTGAAGTATATTATGCAGTGAACCCCTACGACTTTATTTACTACATTTAAGAAAGAAGTCACAACTGTTTTTGTTAAGATGGGTCGAAATGTTTTTTAAAACATCAAATATAGGTTCTCCTTACCAAGACGATTCATTTGATACCCCACATGATGGGTTTCAGAAGGAATGATGGCATTTCGATGGAACAAAAAGTAGAAAACGTCATAGGTAATATGACACTCCCGTATCAAGACCTACCTGCGTGCCAAGTTTAGTCAAAATAGGCCAAACGGTGTGAATTTGTATAGGAACAAACATGCAGACAAACAGCTGAAAGACCTTTTTTACCTAGCCTAGTGCATTCCCCGGACCAAGGCCTACCTGTGTGCCAAGTTTGGTCAAAATCGGTCAAATGGTGTGAATTTGTGTAAGGAACAAACATGCAGACAGAAAGCTGATAGACGATTTTGACTAGCCTATGACACTACCCGGATAAAGACCGACATGTGTGTCAAATTTTGTCAAAATCGGTCAAACGGTGTGTATTTGTATAAGGAACAAACAGACAGCTGATAGACAATTTAACCTAGCCTATGATTTTCCCCGTATCAAGATCCATCTGTGTCCCAAGTTTGGTCAAAATCGGTCAAACGGTACGGATTTGTAAGAGGAACAAACATACAGACAGACAGCTGGTATAAGATTTTTACCGAGCCTATATGCGTCTAATTGTTTCTTAAAACATCAAATATAGGTTCTTCATACCGAGACAATTCATTTGATACCCCACACCATGGGTTTCGGACGGAATGATGGGTTTCCGAAGGAAGTACAAAACTGACACGCCCCCGCCCCGGAAGCGGAGTCAAACACAACTTTTCGCGATTTTTTCCTTTAATAACGTCTTCATATCTATCTTCAGGCAAAATTTCAAGTCTCTAGCATCATGGGAAGTGCCTAATAATTTTGATGAGTCAGTGAGTGAGTGAGTGAGTCCTATAAATCCCGATTTTCGATCGCTTGTATCTCAGAAACTATTCAATGTAGAATTATGAAAATTTACAGCTTTACTCACATCTAGTAGTATAATACCTGTGTAAAATGTCATAACTTTATCTTTACCTGGTTGAAAGTTATGAGAGGGTAAAAATCGGCTCTAAGACTGCCTGTAATATACACACAGTATGCTTAGGCCGGAACTTGGCCTGGCGCACTACCGTGCGCCTAGATTTTTTTTTTTTTTTTTTGTTTAATCATTTATTTATTTAAATTTTAACGTCCATTATTATTAACTACGAATTATTAATACATCCTAACAGTCAACTTTTTTTTATTATGCAACAAAATTTGGCATACTTAGTGCTCAATTGAAGACAAAGATGTGTCGTAAAAATAAACAAAATCATTCCAGTAGGAACAGGGGTTTAATTCTGAACCAAATTATTAATTTTCTCATATTCCTAATTATTTGTACTTCCCTGTAACAAAACTTGTTAGATATCATGTCACAGTAACAAGAAACATGTTGTAAAAAAAAGAAAAAAAAAAAAAATTGAATCATTAGAAGTTTGAGTGTATTCCAGTACAAAATTAAATAAAAAAATAATGGTTAACTTATCAGCTCGGAAATATAAAATATCAAAACTATGTTTATTTTGGCTGGTTTAAAAACGTTGTTCAGCAATATGGTGTTCACTAATCGCCAGCTCAGGAATGTGCTTAGATTTGCAGGACATTTTTGGTTATATTAGGAAAATTCTTGTTGCATACTTAGGCCAGGTGCACACTGAAGAAACTTGTTTCATGAAACGTGAAACTCTAGTTGCTTGCAGCGGATAGAGAGGATTACATAGGTTGGTGCACAAAAGGTTTCATGAAACTTTAGTTTCACATATATCAAGAAAGCAAGAAACTTAAGTTTCTTCACTTTTCACAAAACCAGTTTCTTCATTGTGCGCCGGGCTTAAAACTTTAACTGTAAAGTCTAACCTTCTTGCGGGAGAAACTGTATTGTCAAACAAATTTCTTTTGACAAATTAAAGTATCAATAACAAAATGTGAAAAAGTTATTAATGATGTTTTTAAGATATTTAATTTCTCCTATGAATTTTAATAAGTAATTAATTCTATTTTGAATGTTTAAAGATCTCATAAGATAAAATTTTGTGTGTGCTTTCAGGTTCATTTGTCAAACAGAGCTTCCAGAATCTGAACAGAGTAGCTGCAATTTTGAAGAGAAAACAACAAGTAATACCGACATATTTAAGTGTATTTTCTCAATACATGAGCACATCATCAAACTTGACCCATGTTGATTCCGAAGGCAAAATATCAATGGTTGATGTTCGGCATAAAGTAGACTCTGAAAGGACTGCGTTAGCTTCAGGAACAGTTTACATTGGGCCCGAAGTCGCACAGTTGATTCAAGAAAATACTATGAAAAAAGGTGACGTATTAACTACCGCTCAGCTAGCTGGAATTATTGGTGCAAAGAAGACATCGGATCTCATTCCTCTCTGCCACAACATTTTTCTCTCACATGTTAAAGTTACTTGTGCACTTGATGTAGAAAATAATTCAATTGTTATCACCTGTGAAACTAAATGCAATGGAAAAACTGGTGTGGAAATGGAAGCACTGACTGGCGTAACAGTTGCCGCACTAACTGTGTATGATATGTGCAAAGCAGTTACCCAAAAAATGGTGATAAAAGATATAGTTTTAGTTAAAAAAACAGGAGGATATCGAGGAAATTATGATATAGACAATAGTGGTTAGAAGTATTGGTTTTATCAAAATTGTATTTCTTTATAGCAAAAGCTCAGGAGAAGATATTGTGTTTTGTATGATAAAACCAGTTTGGTATATCATATAAAAGTAATTTTTTTCGAAGTCAAGGGATGGTTGGGATTTGGCTAGGAGAAAAAAAACAGTGAGAATAATCAGATAGTAAGAAGACTTTTAAACACCATGACACTAAATTTAGAACAAATCATTCTTTTTTAAAATGCACATTAGGTAGATAATTAGTTATTATACAAAATGTGGTTGTCAATAAGTATAACTATTAACAAAGGTTCAAAGTAAAAACAAAATGCAGAGTAACATCAGTAAACAGAAACTACTAGCCAAAATGCAGCCGAAACGTCCAATATAGATTAGTGCCTGAAGATCTGACGTTTTTTTCTCCTAGCCGAATCCCAACCATCCCTTGACTTCGTATCGGCACAACGGCTAACTATATTCATCTCATTAGTACTTTTTTTTTTTACTTCCAAAATAATTTTTTTTTTTTTCACAAGTCTAATGGGAGAATAAAGTTAAGCTCCTGTAAATAAATACCATTTTAAATCCTGGTCCTTTATAAGTTTAAGTTTTAGAATTTTAAATGTTTTAGTTCTAAGAACTCTAAAATGTGTATATCCAATTTGAGTGGAAATTTTTATTTTTTATAGAATAATATATTTTGACAAACACTTGTGATATTTTTTACCTATAAAAAAAAAATGTAGTTCTATAGTAGTCAAAAATACCTCTTTAGTTAAAGATCCAGGGAAAATTAGCTTATTAAGTACTTTCAATTATATCCTGTTCAAATGGATGCTGTAGTTGGAGGGAAAAGAGTGGGAAAAATTCTCTCTGTTATAACCTTATCACTGGGAAGTTTCCACTCCTTTGTTATAAACTTATTTTTCATTATGTTTTAATATGAAGTGTCCTTTATATTTTATTATGAGAATAAATGGTCTTTAAATTCATCGGTATACAAAGTTAAATAGAAATATTTCAGATTGAATGAGGTTGTTAAGGGTATTGCTTACAGTTCATTCAGCTTTGAAAATGCCGGAGCAAAAGGGAAATTTTCCTCAGAAGTTTGCACATGCGCAATTGAACTTTTCCGTCTATCTGAACAAGCTATAAGAAAACATTATCCTTAAGTTTTATAATCAATCCTGAAAAAAATGGTATAAAGGCCGATTCACGCTAGACACACGCAAAAAACAGGGACTAGGCCCGATGTAGCGAACGAGTCTATTGAAATGCTGGTGTGATTGTTTCACCGTGGTCCAGCCCGGACCGGACACGGTCTAGCGTGAATCAGCCTTTATTTGAGAAGTGGCATAACCAACCCAATTTTCATTGAAATATATTTTTTTACATATATTATATTATATATTTTTTTTAAACAGTCCTTAATTGCAAAAAACAAATAAGCATAATTAGCACAAATAAATTTTAATAATATGTTACTTACCAAATAGTTCCTAAGGCAGAATGTATTGAATTTAATGCAGTATTTCTTTTTATATGTAAATATCCATTTACAAAATGGTCATGTTTATACTTATTTTACCTGTGAAGAAAAATACTCTGTTTTCTGTTAATAAAATGTTATGTCTTAACATATTTTTCATTCTTTAAACTTCTTTTTAAGGTTCTCAATTAACGTATTTGTAAGCTGTACTTTGTGGATTACAATTTGGTTTTGATTTTCCTCATGAAAATGGTTTTGTAAAAGAAGATGAGGTTGGAGGTATTTCAGGACTATAGGTACAGCATTAAGAGTGATTCGAAACTGGAAGTTCCTCAAATTAGTCAATAAATTTAACTAATGTTATATTTGAGGGCAAGTGGAATAAGATTTATGTACATAAGACAGGCTTTGATTTACTTTTGTTCAGAAAAACAAGTGTTAAAATTAATAGTTTCCTGCTGTGTTGAGTTCTTGTTGCTAGCTTCTGACTATAATAATTACCCTCTCCAGCGCCATCTTGTTTTTCTTCTCATTTAATGTTTCTTCCGGAAGGTTATTTATTTAAATGTTAGAGTCCACTTAAACAAAACAGATTTTTGGAAATGGTTATCACCCATATATCTTTTTTTGGAAAGAAAAGCCAGCACCCCTAGTGGGAATTGAAAACACGACCTTAACCCTTTCTAAGCCAAGCAATGTGGACTAGAATTTATGCGGAGGGCCGACCAGCCACCAAAAAAAACAAACAATTCAGGCGCTAATTGAAATAAATTAAGTAGTTACAAGAACAAATTAGTAGTATTACATTATCACAAGGGCAAGGACATCTAATAATATTACATATATTAAAATGCTAACCAATATTTTACATTAAAAATTAAAGGTAAAAAATAGAAGATATCATTTAATAAATATAAATCAAAACATATAAAAACAATTTTGGCATTAATTGAAATAAGAAAAAAATTAGTAGCATTACATTATTGAATGTAATCAATTACAAGGAGATTCGGTAAATAAAATGAGAAAAAAGCCAAATCAAGGGGGGTGTAGATATATTCGGGCATGGTTTCAGGGAAAGTCTTTGGGCACGATTATACTCGGGTGTGGCTCTCGAAGAAAGTCTTTGAGGCATGATGAGGACCTCATCGCTCATGGCCATCAAGCCTCCACTCCAAATTTGAATCGTTGATAATAAAAAATGTCGAAGTTTTACACACATTATGATGTCAGATAGAGAGAAAATTCAGTAGTTTGTTTTTATTTTATTTTATTTTTCTTAAGGTATTTCAAATTTTCTAAACTTTTTGGTGGAGGCTGTCCTGGCAGATCAGAAATACCTCTATATGATTTTAAAGGAATGCCTTACAGTACAAAAGGATATTGTTCATTCTAACATTATGGTTAGGAAATGAGAAGCTGGAGCAAGCATGACCTATGGGTAGAATAAGTGGCTAAAACTTGTGAATGTACAAGCAAACAGATTCATTAGCCAGAGATATTGACATTTAAAATGACAATTTGTCACTAAATATATATTATGGATTACACTATTACAATTTCGATATTGAATTCATAGGAAAATACTCTAATGAAACATTAAAAAAGTCAATATTTTCCCCCTTTTGCTTAGAATTAGAGCAATCAGGGATTGGACAATACCACAGGAGTTTATCATTTTTTTTAATTCTTAAAAGTATTTATTTTAACTATTTACACAAATATACATGTATACATTTTTAACAAAGTAAAATAGATTGCTTCACTTTAGTGAGCCCTAACTGCAGGATCTTCAAGTTGCTTGATTGTAAGAGTTGATTTAGGCCCAGTTTGCCAAGTAGTACCAGTCTCGTCTATCACAGAGGCTCCCACATTCACAGTCGCTTGAATACTTCCTGATCCCAATGAAACAAGAAATTGCGCAGAGAAGAAATCTCTGTGTGGAACTACTGTCTGAGTCAGCACAAGACCAGTTTCATTCACCTATAAAAGAAAAGTACAGTGAAACATGGATAATTCGAACTTCCATAATTCGAAATTGTCTTTAATTCGAATATTTCTCTCGGTCCCTAGAATTTAGGGCTTAAACAATTTAAAAAAATCTTGGTTAATTCGAATAAAATTTTGGATAATTCAAATTTTTTACGAGTCTGTGCCTCAACTGGGAAGTGGACAGAGAGGCGGTCGATCTTAAATCTTGTGAAAATATTCCCCCCTCGGGTAGGGATTCCGGGACAAGAAGTGCGGCGGTCTCATAGTCTAGTTCTTGGACTCTAGGAGTTCAGCAAAGTGGTGGGTCGCGCTTCCTCCCTTCCAGGGGTTGTAGTTACATACACCATCCTGTGTTTTATCCTAGAATTCCCTCCCACCATCCCTCCTATCTTCTTTTCTCATTCAGTTTTAAGTCAGTCAGCGCCTAGATCTGATTTATTGTTTGTGCCTTGAATTTCTGATGTTCAGTGCAGTTCAGTGAGTTGTTGATTAAAGACTTCGAAGTTTAGAAGTTAAAAAACTTTAACGTAGTCAGAGAAAATAGCTGCGATTAAAGAAGTTGAAAAAGGAATAAAGAAAAAATCTGAAATTGCCAAGGACTTTGGAATTCCTCCTAACACTTTACCAACTTACCTGAAAAATAAAGAAAAAATTCTTGCCCATGAAAATGACTTTTTTTCAAAACAATAGACTTTCATTTTTACTTTTTTGATAAATTATTTATTACTTATGTACGTAATCATCAATTCATGAAATGTTTGTTTTTCTTTAAATAAAATGTATTTTTTTTAAATTAAAAAATGTGAAAATATGGAGTTCGATTTTTTAGCCCTTTATTTTCATAAACTTTTGTAATTCGAATTTTGGATAATTCGAACTTTTTTATCGGCCCCTAGGGGTTCGAATTATCCAAGTTCTACTGTATACTATTCATAGAGAACCTTCAAACATTTGTAAAAATATTCAATTAACCAATTCGATTAATATGAATAAGAAGAGGAATAAAATCAAATTAAGAAGTATATATTTTTACAAATTATAAATATCTTTATTTTATCATGATTTTCTTGCATCACTTTATAAGATAAAAATATATTCAATAAATGTACTTTTTGAAGGTCATAAAAATGCTCTGAACAAATACAATTAAGAGAAAATAAACTATAAAAGTTCATGAGATTATTGGGCAAGAAACTTTTAAATGTAAAAAGTTCAGACACTTATCAGTTCTCAAAAGCCAAGAGTTATTTTAAAAATAATGTCTGCATACTTCCAAAATAGTCATTACTCAATTTTTTTTTTTTTTTTTGTGTTATTTTGTTTTATTAGGACCGGTCAAAGATTTCTTTTGAACATAGATAATGGTTACAGCAGTATTTTCAAAATTAAACCTGTAAGCTGCACTTGGGTCTCTTGTTTGTTACATTAGTAAACATTTTGAAACATTATCCTAAACAATTTATGTTTTTTGTGATGACATTTTACTTAGGTATGAGCAATATCTATTTTCTGTATTCCATGTAAAAAATTGTATTTTTTTTTCTCTTTCTTTACTCTACAACTTTATAATAATTATGTATTAAACATTATCCCACTATATTTTTCTTTTTTGTTCCTATATTTTCTCCCCATTATTTTTATTAAAAAACAAAGGTTGAATAGGTTTTGCGAATTTTATGGCGCTGTGCTATTATTATACGTTTGGAATTGTTTTGAAGAAATATTAATTTTTGTTTATTTATTTTAAGAAATTAGGAATGTTAACTTTATAAATGTAAAAAGCTAAAAGTTTCAATACTAATAATTAAAATATCATTAAAAATGTGCATAAAAGATATAGAGGTGTTGAATGTAAAAAATTGAACATAACATGCAACATTAATTTATAGAGGCTCGGTGGCCATGAGTGCTAAGGAGTATGCACTTCGTGCCTAAGGTCATGAGTTTGATTTCCACTAGGCTTAAAAAAAGAAAGAAGAGGAATCAGCCCTATCCTGGGTAGAAAAAGGTGGTAACCTATAGATCACCTGTCCTAAAATTTGTTTTCCTAAAATTTAATTTCTAGTAACATATCGTCCCTGCCATGTCAAACTATCGAATATAAAAAATTTTGTTTTTAGGCTCGGCACTTTGCTCTTGGATTGTAGACGATACAAATTGTCGCAACTCTAACCCCTTTATTGAATAGCTCTTAATGCCTTAAATAAGATATCAAATAAGACCATTTTTAAATATATTACTTTGTCAATGGATAGAATATGTTTGTTCCTATTTTGCTCCGATTTGCATATTCGATAGTTTGACATGGTAGAGATGATATTTTGTAAAACAACAGGTAACAATTATTTATTGCTTTTTGCGAGAGAACCATAGGACAATTAAAATTTAATTAAAAAGTGAAATGTTTAAGTCATGTGTTAATCAGTGTGAGAATGAAATGTATATCAATGATATAGATTACTAACGCTCTGATATAATATAAATTCATATTCTTTATTTTCTTAATTGTATTTATTTTTCAATTACGAGAATGTCTTGTCTAAATATGATTACCATTGGAGTAGTAGTTCTGTAATCTTGCCCAGAAAGTCTCAGTAGATATTCTGTCAATATCTTTTATATAGTTAATGGGTTGTAGCACAATTCGCATGTTAGTCTGCCCTCTCTCCTCATGAGGTCAGATGAGTGCGTCAGCCGAAAGCTTTCTTTGACTGTTTGTTTATCTCTTAGTTTGTTCATCATTCGCCAAGATGTCTGCCACTTTTCCATAACAATCATTTTCGTTTCTATTTGCATATCTTTGTGTGTAAAATTGTGCATGTCCCGGTGGTTATATTAATAGAAAACAACACAAAATTAATGCCTCACCTTTTCATTTGAGTTTGGCCTAGGAGCAGGATGAGTTGTCAATGTGATAGTGACTCTTTCTACAGACCTAAAAAGGCCTGCTCGAGTACCGTGCTGTATTACACCTTCCACTTTCACTGCTAACTGCTGTCCACTCGTCACAGTAATCCATTCACCATTAGCTCTCGGCTGAGGAGTTACTGCCAGCTACAAAACAATCATTAGAATAGGTATATCTATCGTACTTAAATAATAAACACAATCATCATCTTACATCACTTGAACAAAATAAGTGTTTTTTTGTACTTTTGGAGGATATTTAAGGCATGGAGATTTTAAACCCATTCTTTGTCATTTCTCAATTTTAATGTTTTTTATGATGGTGTGAAAAAGATGAAATTGTCAAGTTTAAATTAAAAGTACTACATGTTCCATATTTAAAAAAACAAATACCTACGGAATTTTATGCTCAAAGTATAGGGTTGGTTTAAAAAGGAGTTAACCCATACTAGATCTTTGAAAATAAATATGTGTTTATTTACTATGCTTTTTAATTTAAGCATAAATGCAATACATTTCACACAGTTTTTCCCCCAAAATAAAAATAATTGTATTTGTTAAGTATAACAACCAAATAAAGAATAGGAAGAGCCATAGAAATATCCTCCTCCATCCAGTGACAAGAATTTAGGAAGTTTTGTATCCTGTAGGAGGGTTAAATTGCCTGGTTAAGGGTTAAATGCACAAGGAGTAGCACCATATGCGAATGAAATCAAAACATATTGAGCAGGCAAAGACTTTTTTTACTCTAAATAGTTTATTTTCTATTTCTTTTTTTTTACCTTGGTTTCAAGTACAGGAGGGGTATCTAATTTTTGTAAAAATAAGTAAATAAAAACTGAAATAATTTTTTTAAAAAATATTCCTTCTGTATTAAAGGTGTTTATTAGTAGACTAAAATTATTAATGTAAAAAAAAGTGTTTTTTTTTTAATTCCCTAGCAGAATGCAATAAATTCAATCTATTATTTTTTAAAATTTAGATATAGATTGATTTAGAGAAATGTTCCTAATGTAGTCTAAATACTTCTGAACCAATGAAAAATGTTAAAAAATTATAACTAATTTACACATGTTTTTGTTTCCTGAAAAATGTTCAAACTTGAATTTATTACCCTTTACATCTCCAAGGCGCATTTTATAAAAGAATAATAATTAAGGTACCTTGACGCTCGTGGACTGAAGGACTTGGAAGAAATATCTTGGCATGCAGAAGGTACTGGTAATGAGGATATCCACTTGTTCCAATAAATTATCTATGTGCTGAAATAAATCCAAATATTAAATAAACAAAAAAAATACATTATTATAAAACTCATAAAAATAGGCCTTTGTCTAATAGTATATGATACATACAAAGAAAATGCAATACACCCATTCAATTGACCAAAGGAACCAATGGTGAGGTAGTGTAGGGCAAAATGTCATTTGTCTACATTACATTCTGAAAGAATGAATTAAGAACTCCTGGAATCATGTGTTGATTGGGATATTTAACAATAGACTTAGAAAAAAAAGGACCTTGATACCGATATAATTACAGATTTAAGCAGAAAATAAAAAAGTACTTTACACAGGATGTCAGTTAAAGCTGCATTCACGAAGAATTGAATAGAAATAGAGTTATTGGTGTCTTTAGAATTCTTATTCTCTCCCGGACGTGATGGTAATAGAAATTAAAAACAAAAACTCAATACAGCTTGCTAAAATTGACTCTATTACTTTCGTGTAAAACAAATGATCGAACACAATCCCGTATCTCTCTCATCTATTCTAGGCCATTCAGGCAAGTTTTGTAATTTAAAAGTTACTGAAAATATGTGTTAAATTGGAAATTATTGTATACTTCTAAGTTAGAGATCATTATCGTTTCATTTTAATTCAGTTTTAATGCTCTCCTGAAAAGTTGGGAAAATTGACTTACGCGGATGTGAAATTTGAGCGCCTATATCTAATATACCTGATGAGTTATCGTCTTTGTTGCATTATCCAATGGCTGAATAAGCTTGCTAGCAGCTTTGCAAGCTTCTAACATGATCGTCGTTTCCAAATTACAATCCTGCAAACTAAAGGAAGTTGTGTCAATGGCTAAAAACAGTAAGTGTGAATAATAAAAATAATTATATTGTACTTACGATGAGTCTAATGAAGGTTCATCCCCTTGATAATTTAAAAGAGAAACATATTCTATACTGTGAGCCATCAGCATACACATATGTTGCAGACTAATTAAATAGTTAAGAAAAACTGCTTTATTTTGAACATTTTTTATTTAATAAATTCATTTTAGAACCCAAAAAAGAGTTACAAAGAAGAAGAAAATTTGAATAATTATTTCTGTTTTCTAACCACTGACTTAAGTCTGGACGGAAGAGACAATTTTTAGTTGATATATTCTAAGAATGTGACTATAAATTATCATTGTTTGAATCAACGGACAATCTGTGCTTTATTTATGTTAAAAAACAACAAAATAATGTTTCAGAACTAGTATTCAATGATACGAAGAATATATCCAAAATAACCATGCCTTCGTCTCAGGAATACTGAATGAACATGCGCTGATTAATTCTGATAGAATTTTCATAGTTGTAACAAAATAAGGAAATTGAAAATCCAAAAACAAACTACATTCATTTGGCATACTAATAAGATATGTCAAAACTGCCAAAGGCACCCAGACTATGCATTGCGAAGGTACAGCATGAAAAGCAGCTTCGAAAGAATGTTAGTTGAGAAAGTTTCTTCAGTAGGTCTCTGTTCTGAATAAATCAGGTCTGGGGACCATCGCATGCAAGTAATCTCCTTCTCACTTAGGTGCATGTCACCAAGGACATGTACGTAGTAAGTTTCCGGCCTGGGATAGAAGGAAAGGTGAAAGAAAAAAACTGGTTTTACTGTTTTTCAATATATTCTCCTCTAAGTTCAACACACTTAATACAACACTTTGGCAACATTTCTATACCACGAAAAAAATAATTTTCTTCTTTGTTAAAAAAATGTTCTTCCACTGCTGCTTGGAGCTCTTTGTCGGTGTTAAATCTTCCACAAAGGTCAGATTTTAACTTTGAGAAAAGGTAGAAATCGCTAGGGGCCAAGTCTGGGCTGTAGGGTGGATGAGAGATTTCTTGGAATCCACAGTCCTTCACAGCGGCCTTGGAAATCAATGCTGTGTGGACAGAGGCATTGACGTGAAGGAGGCGGACACCTCTGCTTAACTTCCCTCGCCTCTTCTCTTTAATGGCGTCTCGTAACCGGTGAAGTAGGGCTGCATAATACTCACCATTCAATGTGCCATTCCTTTCTTCAAAATCTATCAGTAGTATTCCTTTTCAGTTTCAAAAAATTGTGGTCATTACCTTTTTTGTTGACTGCGTGACTTTTGCCTTTAAAGGAGGCGCTTCTCCTGGTCTTCTTCTCCATTCCATGGACTCTCTTCTGCTGAGTGGGTCATAATATAGAACCATTGTCTCATCCCCAGTTACAATTAGTCCAAAAAATTCCTTGGGTCGGCATTATTCTCGCGTTCATTGCAGCAGTGAACTCGTTCCTGTTTTTGAGCAGCTGAAAGAATTTTTGGAACCCATCTTGCACTAACCTTGTTCATATGCAAATGTTCTTTGATGATCCTCAAAACACTTGGTTTTGAAAGACCTAACCTCTCTGCTATTTCCTTGGTTTTTAGTCGCCGGTCAGACAGCAATTCAGATTCCACAAGTTGGATTGTTTCAGAAGTGACAGCTTCCAATGGGCGACCGGGACGTGGGTCATCTTCTAGACTTTCTCTCCCTAACTTAAATAATTTTTCCCATTTTTTCACTGAGGAGGACTGCCCGTATACACAATCCAAGTGCTCTTTAATTTGCGCAGGAGTAAGACCCTCTTTACAAAAGAATTTAATTACCGCACGGTACTCGAGTTTGAACATTGTAAAAATGGAGAGTTTCCTTCAAGGCTGGACACTGACTGACAAGACTGAGGAAGTGCGGGCGATGGGTATGGAGTAGGTAGGCATGGACCTGCATAGGTGTGCAGGTCCCGGCACGTTTGAAGGCAGGGAAGCAGGACAGGCCGGAAACTTATGGACCTTACCTCGTATTTTGAAAAAATAGGATGAGATGTATTCCTTTAAAGGGAGGAAACCAGCACAAGAAGTTATCCCGATGATGTAATCCAGAAGTTCCAACTAAAAAATTTCACGTTTCAAAGCTCAGAGATTACAAAAAATAACGATGGTTTTAATTTGTATATATCTATATATACATTTGTTCTGTTCACTCACTAAAAATAACACACGCTGCCCCAAAAATGATACGATTTTGATGAAGATTGGTAACTTACATTATTCAAAAGGTCATGTTTGTTAACCAGCAGAATCCGCCCACCCAGTGTCATAGACAAGAGCAGTTTTGAGATTTATGTGAGTGTATTTTCTTAAATATTCAAAAATGGTTGGCAAATCATAGTAAGTGGAAGGTAATCATTTGAAAGCTTATTAAATTTCCAACAACTACAATTCTTGATTCAGGATTACCCCTTGAATTAGAAAGGAACCACTTACATGTCCTCTGAGGTATGTATGGTAGTACGGTAGCTAACTTGCTAAATTTGAGATATCCTGATGCCATTGATAAACATTTTATATCTTACCTGGTATTAAAGCATGATCAAAGTTTACCGATAAATTTAAAATCTATTAATTCTATAATATTAAATCAGGCTTCTCTCATCAGCAGTCTTATTTTTGTAACAAAAATTTTGGCAAGCCTCCTGGATGTATTTAGTTTTAGGATGTATTTAGATCCTGGTGAAAATTTGAGTTTCTGCAAAAAATAAGACTGCTGATGAGAGAGGCTGGCCAATGAAAGAAGAGGGACTCCGCGAGGAAGCTTAGAAAGCAAAATGAGATTTATAAACACATTTTGCAGATTTTTTCTGATAAATGGTGAAGAAAACAAAATTTTTTGAAGGATACATTTGAATATTTGTTAAAGAACCAGGATCGGCATCAAAAGCAGATTGGTATAGCTTCCAATATAGTTCACCACAGGCACGAAATTCCTTTGCACATTTTCTAAGCTGAAAAATAGTTTGGAGGGTGAGTAAAGATTAAAGACAATGGAGAATACAAAAGAAATTTTTTTAAAAATGAATATTAAATTATTATTTATTTTTGTTCTTTTTATTTTGTTTTTTTTTTTTGTTTTTTTTTTTTTTAGAATTTTGTTAACAAGGTTACAGTTTTAGTAGGGTAAAATTCTATAACTTCTATAAATACATTTTGAGATTGACCACGGCTTCAAAAAACCTATTATTTCTTAGAGAGAAAAGAAAATCATGAACAAGATTACAATGAAAGAATTGCAATTTACAATTATCACTTTCACTAGATTTTAACTACTTGTTACTGAAAAAAATGCACTTTTTTATCATTTACCAGTAACCAGTTTTTGCACCCTAGGCTTCTATGCCCTGGTGATTACAAGTATGCAAGTAAAAAGAGCATTAATTACTTGATTTGTGATGTGTCCACATCTCAGAAGTTCGTCTCTCGCAGCAGTCACAATTGTTACTGCTATGGCTGGCGGTGGAGAAAAACAAAGACTATGGCAGCATGAGACTAATTGACAAAAGCAATTGAGTAATTCACATCGAAGTGAGGAGTATTCAGCTTGAAATGAAAGACTATTAATAGGACTGCTTCCGGCCTGGAGAAAAGAAAATTTAAAATGAATTAAGTAAAACGAATTCTCACAATCTTAAGAAACACATGATTTTTAAATGATTATTTTATAGAAATATTATATATATATATATATATATATATATATATATATATATATATATATATATATATATATATTTGTATTTATTTAATTAAAAAGCCAGCAGCTTAGCAATTTGCTACTTTTTTTAAGCAATTTGTGTGAAAACAAAATGAGTAAAATTAAAAATAGTAAATGAAATATCTGAATAAATATTTTCTGAAATTTAAGAAATATGAGTATATTAATTGAATTTAATAAAAACTATTAATGTCTTAAGGTTTCTGTCTTGTTTCAGTGAACCTCACTAAGTTCAAATATTGTTAGTCCAGGACACACACCCCTTAGGAATAAATTTACTTTCAAGAAAATTTGCATTAATTTAATTTTTTAGTAGTGATTATGAGTTAAAACATGATGGGCATTTCTAGGGGTTAAGTGAGACTTGTAGGGGAAAAGTGTGGTGGAAGAGCTGAGACTTCCTAAGGAATCAAGCGTACTAGCTTGGGAAATAGACACAGTATATGAAATTCCAGAGATCTGTTGGCACGGATAACAAAGGATTTTTTGAATGAAGTTCTTCAGAGTCGAATATGGTAGATCGGAGGGAACAGGTTTTATGGGAGTGGACCGAGGATTTGAATATTATAAAGAGGTCTTTGAGAATGGACAAATTTGTAAGTGAATGTATGTTAAACTCCTTTCTTGAAAAATGTTCAACCAAGGTGAAGCCTTGTAGGCTCCCAAAAAAAGATGATATGAGGTTCACCGGGAAGATTTTGGAAGAACCCAGTCTGATGGCTAAATGATCTGGAAGAGGATTTGTGGGACCAGGAATACAGAACTAGCAGAGCCTGGCTATTTACAGAGAGGAAAGGTCAAAGTTGTGGCAGACGCATCGGTCCTTCAAGGTCTGTAGTGCCTGATTGTAGGCACTAATATTACGTTGGTTAAGTTATATTGTAGTGGAAACACCCCCTCTCCCTCCTCTTCTCGCTTCCTATATTTCTGATCTGAGTCTATTTCCATTGATATTTATCAATATCCTCATTTAATTGTATACATTTTCAATGCTTAGTCAACAATACGTAAATTAATGTAAGCTACCTTTAATGCAGTGATTCCAGCATTGTAATATGTGATAGCTCTCTCAAGGCGATCTATTAACGAACCATCTCCTTTCAATGCTCCTTCAGCCATACTTGTGTGTTTTAGAGCAATAAGCCAGAAGTTCAAATGCTCTGATGAAACCTTCCCTTGTAACTTTTTGACTATGTTATAACATACATTGAAATGACCATATCTGGGGAAAAAAAGTAAAATTAAAACAAATCAAATAGACAAAAAAGTAAAACAATATAAGAAGGTTACCTCACCTTGCAGCTGATCTTGCTATCTTGTAGTTAGCCCAGTAGTCAGTATTTTCAATAATTAAGTCAATAGATGACTGTAAATCTTCATCCCAAGAACAAGGACGTACAGTTTGAAAAATTAATGTTCCAAGAATAACCTTTTAAAAAAGAGGAAAGAAATATTAAAAGTCAAACAACAATACAGAGGAGTAATTTTCAAAAAGTAAACAAAGAGTATGTTGCTAATAAATTAAAATAATAGTGAAATAAATATTTAGTAGTCAATTCTACATATCCCCTTATATAGGGAAGGCCTTCCAGTCAATTGTAAAATGTGAGTTAAGTCCTCCAATGAATGACGCTAAGAGGCTCATTGTTCAAAATACTTATAATTTTTTATAGTAGAAGATAATTTTGTAAAAATTCAAACAATATATTTTTGTATAAGGCAATGTTAGCAGAACATGGAAAAAAAGAATTATCAAAATCGTCCACCATTTGTCCATTGGAATGGAATAGCCCACGTATACATTGTAAATGGTCATTTTGACCATAAGGAGTCATTTCCAACCTACGGTGCTGTTGATTTTTTTCTTCCTCCTGACTTGTAGATAGGAAATATGCAATAAAAAAAATTTGACCTTGAAAAACATTTCAAGGTCAATATGGGGGTTGGTTTATTTTTTCCCCATCTCCCATTGGAGAATCAACTGGCCAAAGGATGACCATTATTTTTCTGACACCCTATACAAGAAGAAAAAACAGAAGTTACTACTATAAAGGACTAATACTAATAATTAATATATTTTATTATTTTGTCTCATTTCCATGCTACTTTAAAACACCAGTAGTTTCAAAATTTAAATAATTATAACATAAGTCTTTCTTCCATTCACACATTCAAATGTTATTCATATTGTTTATTTACAATTAATTATTTAATGCTCTCTTATCTCAAAACTTGTACTAAAGGTAGGAAACATAAAAAAATAATATAAATGTAACAAAGGCACAACAAGTCAACTTGAACAGGTAAAGACCGCTAAAAAAAAAAAAAAAAAAAAAATATTACTTATAAATTGTAGAGGAAATATTTTTTTTTAGATTTAGCAACATGAATGTGGATTCTTAGTCTTACCTTTGTCGCAATGTAGTCATCTGTTGAAGAAGCACAAACTTCTAAAACTTTCTTTTTAATATCACATAAGTACGGTTCTAAGACTCCAGGGTCCAAACTTCCGATGCCTCCTAATGCCTGACAAAGTAATAGACTGGATTCGTCTGGAACACAAAAACATGAATGTTTGTTTGATATCATGTAAAGAAGATAGAGAGTAGACAATGTAGACCATTATTTTACCTGAAGCATTTTCCACTTGAGTAGCTATTAGTTCAACAAAGCGGCTGGCCAATGGTTTATGTACTTTACATAGCGTGACTGCACTCTGCAGGCAAGATCGAAGAACATACTGTTCTACTTCACCTTTATTACACGTGACAAGTAGCAGCAACAAAGATTCAACAGTACTTAAATGCTCTTCCACGTTTGATATTGGCAATCCTTCGAGAAAACTAGAAAAAATAACATAGGATAACATAAAGTGATTTATTTAATACCAATGTTTGATGAATCCTTACCAAAAGTTAACCATGTTAGTCAGAATTTTAACTGATTTAGCTGATATTAGCCAATTGCTTGAATAACATGTTTCTTGACATAGTTTCATTAATTCTGAATCTGGAATTAAATAGAGAAGTCATGTATTAGCAGTGAATCAAAGAATATTCACAAGGGTTCAATTATGAGATAATTTGCCCTAAGAACAAATTAGAATAATATGTAAATAATGGTACCAATTTTCGCTGGAATGATTATTGGTTGAATTATTCTATGATTCCATAAAGATTTTACAAATCCCTGTTTTGAGTCAAGTAGGAGAGCTTATGTATGTAATGAGAAGTTCAATATCAAAATGTGATTAAATAAGGTTCATAATAGATTCAAAAATCTTTCAAGAGGAAATAATTGTAAATACACAGCCAGAAGATCATTTTTATTTTATTAATCTGAACATAACAAGTTATTACATTTCCAAATAATTGGTATGACATTATGAAGATCTCAAAATATAAAAAAATGTTTACAATTTCAATAATATCCTATTTGTGACAAAAATCAAAACTATTTATTTATTCAAATTTTAACGTCTATTATAATAAACTCAGAATTTTAGGACGGGTTATCTATAGGTTACCATCCTTTTCAAGCCAGGATAGGGACGATGCCTTCTCTTTTTTCCAAAGAAAAGCCACCCCCCTAGTGGGAATCGAACAATGGGAATTAAAATAATTATAAATTAAATATACTACAACAACAAGGTTGACTTTTTTAGCACTTTCCTCCGAAGGAAAGTAGCTATTGAGGTTGGACTCATGACGGAATTTTTGAAAAATTTCTTCAAATCTTTATCGATCCTACCTAGTAGACACCGAAAATGACCCCCGTTAAAATTATATATATATATATATATATATATATATATATATATGCATATATATATATATATATATATATATATATATATATATATATATATATATATGTGTCTGTTAACACGATAGCAGCCAGAGTTTTTGTTTTTTCGTCACGAAACTTGGTATATAGCATTCAATTAGCAAACGATTGAACGAGTTCGTTAACCACCAAAGTCGGTCCACCGGAAGGGGGGGTTTACCCCGAACCCAAAACACTTATTTGACTATGTCAGCCGTAATATTTGTTATATTTCAACGAAACTTGGTATTCGTAGTGTTAATATAGAGAGAAAAGTGAGATACAAAAATGAACTAAATCGGTTCATTAGAAGGGGGGGTTTACTCCGGACCCACAATACCAATTCGCCACTACCAGCCGTGATTTTTGGTATATTTCGACGAAACTCGGTATTCGTAGTGCTAATCCACAGGTAAATATGTGTTGTAAAAATAAACGAAATCGGTTCATTAGGAGGGGGGGTTTACTCCGGACCCACAATACCAATTCGCCACTACCAGCCGTGATTTTTAGTATATTTCGACGAAACTCGGTATTCGTAGTGGTAATCTACAGGTAAATATGTGTTGTAAAAATAAACTAAATCGGTTCATTAGAAGGGGGGGGGGGTTTACTCCGGACCCAAATTCCTAATATACTCATACCGGTCGTAATTTCTGCTGTATTGTAACGAAACGCTGTATACGTCGTGGGTAACTCATGAGAAAGAAGTTTTGTAAAAATGAGCTGAATCGGTCAATCGGAAAGCGGGGGTTTAATTTGTAATACATTTGAATAGAAAAGCCGGCAGACGTAGGTTCACAAAGCCGCCGCAAGGAGCGCTTTCTACTACTAGAAGGACTGTATCCTGTTCCTGCATTAGATCAAAATACGATAATATGAGTTTTTTTGTATTTATTACGTAGTGTAGTAGGTACCATGTGTAACATAACTCTGGAAGCAAATTAATAATTGATCAGTTACTCATTACAAAATGAGAACTATTCACGTTTTTATTTTATTTATGTAGGATATTTTAAGCAAATTGTTCTGGAAAGCAGTCTACACTACCCAAATTCTGAGGAAAGTGCTTAGTTATGCAGCTCCTGCGTGACGGACTTTTAAGACTCAACTTTACGCAACTCCATTATATTCAGGGTTCTAGTTCCTAAGTTTCAAGGAATCTTTGAGCTCTGTTATGAAATCTTTCATAGAAAACTACGAATGAGCAATGAATAGAAGTCCTTTTTTCTTTCTGTTTTCCCCCCTTTCTATTTATTGTTTCAATTTGAAGAGCTTAATGAAGATATAAATGAATTTAATTTTATAATAATTAAGTATTTCTATTTTTTTGGTCTGAGATGTGACTCAAGAAAAACTGCTACATTATGAAAATGAACGCTTCTGTTAGCAAGAATAAAAAGCCAACAGTATAATTTACAAATAGTTATACAAAATGTATATGCATATATATATATATATATATATATATTAGAGACCTGCACGAGTAAGTATGGCATCGCGTAATCACGAGTAGGTATACTCATGGGACGAGTACCTCGATTACTTTATGTGTACTCATACTCATTCCGAACACCGGCACCGGCATCGTGCCGCATCGGCATCGCCGAGTAAAATAATATTTGGCATCGACATCGCCGAATACAGAGGGGTTTGGCATCGGCATCGTGGAGTATTGCAGGTTTGGTATCGGTATCGCCGTGAATAACTACGTTATATACTGGTTCGCCTCGCCATGTGTAATGAAGTCCACTGTATTACTTACAACTCAACGAAACTACAGTGACTATACAATTGTAACGTAAACAAAAACAATGTAATACAGTCTATATTAAAATCCAGAAGAATCAGTAATAAAGGTAATATAAGAAATAAACATTTTTTTAAGGTGATAAAAGAAAAAAAAAACATAAATGTGAAATAGAGGCCAAGTTCCCCCCAAAAATATTTGCCAATACAAGAGATGATACAAGAAAGAAATGTCCAAGTTCATTACTTAGAAGACCTATCAGTTACTTACTAAGTACAGTAAAGACACTTCAACTGACCTTTAAAAACAACGATAAAAATACTTTTATCCAGGTACTAAAATATAAATTTCCTCAACCAGGTATATTATTAAACTTGGCAATGTTTTATTTGTGCCGAAATTATCTTTAGAGAGAAAAGTAAACATTGCCAAGTTTAAGAATATACCTGGTTGAAGAAATTTATATTTTAGTAACTGGATAAAAGTATTTTTATTGTTATTTTTAAAGGTCAGTTGTGTCTTTATTGTTGTTAGTAAGTAATTAATAGGTCTTTCTAAGTAATGAACTTGGACATATCTTTCTTGTATCATCTTCTTGTATTGCCAATATTTTTTTTTGGGGGGGGGGGGGGGGGGGGGAACTTGGCGTCTATTTCACATTTATGTTTTTTTTTGGGATCTCATTACTATTTTCTAAGTATCAATTAAAATTTAGTTGCCGCATACCTACTGGCTTTTGTACTTCATATAAGACCAGGGTCTTTGGAGTCTGCATAAAGTTCTTCTTACTGCTTGATATTTGACAGATGAAAGACCTTTTTGACCTTAGTCAAGTGCATTCCCCGGACCAAGACCTACCTGTGTGCCAAGTTTGGTCAAAATCGGTAAAATGGTGTGAATTAGTGTAAGAACAAACATGCCGACAGACAGCTGATAGACGATTTTGACGTAGCCTATGACACTCCCCGGATAATAAACTACCTATATACCATGTTTGATCAAAATCGGTCAAATCGTGTGGATTTGTATAAGGAATAAACAGTTAAGCAAACAGCTGATAGACTATTTTGAACTACCCTATGACACTCCCCGGATCAAGACCGACCTGTGTGTCAAATTTTGTCAAAATCGGTCAAACTGTGTGGATTTGTATAATAAACAAACAGACAGATAGACAGCTGATTAATGATTTTGACATAGTCTATGCCAATCCCAGGATCAAGACCTACTGATTTGCCAAGTTTTGTTAGAATCGGTCAAACGGTGTGTATTTGTATAAGGAACAAACAGACAGACAGACAGCTGATGGACAATTTAACCTAGCCTATGATTCCCCCCATATCAAGACCCGCCTGTGTCCCAAGTTTAGTCAAAATTGGTCAAACGGTTCAGATTTGTATAAGGAACAAACCTACAGACAGACAGCTGGTACAAGATTTTGACCAAGCCTATATGCTTCTAAATGTTTCTTAAAACATCAAATATAGGTTCTTCATTCCGAGACGATTCATTTGATACCCCACATCATGGGTTTCGGACGGAATGACGGGTTTCCCAAGGAAGTACAAAACTGGCACGACACCGCTCCAGAAGCGGCGTCAAACACACCTTTTCAGGATTTTTCTATTTTTTCCTTTAATAACACCTTCATATCTATCATCCTGCAAAATTTCAAGTCTTTAGCATCATCGGAAATGCCTCCTATGAGTCAGTGAGTCCTATAAATCCCGATTTTCGATCGCTTATATCTCAGAAACTATTTTCAGAAAGAAAAAAAATACTCTATAATCCCCTTATTTACTACCTAATTCATCTGTTGCTTATCTTGCCTCCTGTATCGACATGTCGAGAAGTCGACAGTTATTTACGATGATTACGATGCAGTACTCACGAGTATTACTCGTAATCGTAATGTAAAGTAATCGACGATGCCAATTCCGGACGATGCCGAGTATGTACTCGCATCGTCCGTTTTATACTCTGCGATTATTTATCCGATTACTTTTTACGTATCCGTGCAGTTCTCTAATATATATATTGTAATGATAAATTATTATAAAAAGATTGCGCCACGTTGGGTCGCCAATAAATGTAATGATTAATTTTTACAATAAGAAATAAAGAAATTTTAATTAGTTTTATTATATTAATTTAACTTAATCTCAGGGATCAAAGTTCCGAGTGAATTGACGATATAACATTTATCTCCAGACAATTCTGAGATACAAACAATATTAAACCACACACAAACAACAATAAAATAATCGACACTACAAAAAAAACAATTCTTACCACTAAATCAATCCGCTTCCAACAAAACCTTAATTCACTTGGTATTCCTTGGAGGAGAGCTCTGTCTTCGACCAACGCTGAGAATAGACTCCTTCTTCAAGACAAGGCTGAGACTAGACTGCTTGTTCTCCCTATGGCTGCTGAGACTAGAGTAGACTGACGCCATTCGAGCAAGCGGGAAAGTTTAGTGTCCTTGCTTCTTAACTTCCGCAGTTTACCGGATTATATATAAAGATAACAATTATGTTTTTTGTAATACAAATAATTAATTTATTGTTATCTGGATGTACATTTAATATGGATATATTGTATACCAGTATTGTCCAAAAATATTATTAATTTCGATCGTATATAATACGATGTTATTTGTATACCTGGTTTGTGATTTGCGCGGGCTTTTCAAAATATCGATGGTTATTTGAATTTAAAAATATTTTCAAGAATGTAATATATCATTACATTTGCACTCCTGTCTAAAAAAAAAATGATTTATGCTCGGTTTCAAAATAAAAAATAGAATTCAAAATTTAAATTTGGTTATTGAGATTAGATCTATTGGTCAGCCTGTTATTATTTATTCAAATTTTCAAAAACTTATTTCGTTACAAAATTTTTATTCATTATCATTTCTTAATTTAAATTATCATTTTTCATTGTTCATTTTTAAACATTATCATTTTCAAAACTATCTTATCCTAAACTAATATGATTATTAAATTTATGATAAATTTTTAAATATTATTATTATCAATTTTGGCGTAGGGAAGTGGCGACCCCATCGCCCAGCCTTCGGGTTGCAATGGCCACTGGTCCTCCAGGTTGGGGGAACACATACACTAACACACACACAGTACACTAATAACAGCACACTACACACACCCCCACACTACAGACAAAGGATACCTACAATACACACCCTAGGGTCACCTCCCCTAGGTAGCCGCCCCGGATGGGGGAGTGGGTCAGGATGCTCCAAGGAGGCAGCCCCTCCACTTGACTCGGGGGCAGTGGGCTGATAACTCGCTCCCCTTAAATCCTTCTTATTACGAAACCTCAAAGAGAAGAAGCCGGACTGAATTATGGTAACCGACCTAGGAACCGCCTAAATGACCTAAGATTTGGATTTTGGAACATCTTATCATTACATAGACTAGGGGCACTTCGTGCGCTCCTCGCAGAATTGGACTCTTACAGAATTGACATAGCAGCAATCCAGGAAGTTCGATGGAAAGGACAAGGAACTATGGAGAAGAAGTACCATACAGTTTACTATAGCTGTCATGAAAATCATCATATATTCGGTACAGGATTTGTTGTGAGAGGCAGGGCCCGACAGCTGGTGATGCAATTTACACCTATTAACCACAGGCTATGCTACATCCGGTTAAGGGGAAAATTTTTTAATTTCTCTCTAATTAACTGCCATGCTCCAACAGAAGTTTCATCTGAGGAGGATAAGAATGAGTTCTATGAAGAGCTTGGACGTTTAGCAGGAAACTGTCCCAAGAGTGATGTAAAAATCATACTTGGAGACTTTAATGCACAAGTCGGCAAGGAAGGAGCACTCGTGCCAACCATAGGAACCCATAGCCTGCATGAATCCACTAATGATAATGGACTCCGGATGGTAAACTTCGCTACCTCTCATGGCCTGGTTGTTGGAACTACTCTCTTTCCTAGAAAAGATATCCACAAAGTAACTTGGACCTCCCCGAATGGGAAAACAGCAACTCAGATAGACCATATACTCATCAGCGCCCGACACAAATCCAACTTGATGAATGTAAGATCATATAGAGGGGCAAATATGGACACCGATCACTATCTCAGTATTGCTGAGGTGAGGTCTCGCATTTCGTTAGCGAAACATCACAGCCAACAACCGAAGAAGAGAATGGATGTAGCTAAGCTAAAGAATCCGGAATACCAGAATTTGTATCAACAAGCTGTTGAGAAAAAACTGGCTGAAGTATCAATTGATGACAGCACCTCAGTCGACGAGCAGTGGAGGAGATGCAGTAACGCAATCAAGCAGGCAGCGGAGGAATCCCTTGGGTACCAGAGCAAAGCTAGAAGATCCCCATGGTTTGATGCTGAGTGCCTTCAAGCAGTGATAGTTAAGAACGAAGCCTACCGAAAGATGATCCAGCGTCCAACCAGGCTCTCCCAAGAAGCATATCGGAGTAAAAGACGTGAAGAGAATAGACTCCTTCGTAGGAAGAGAAGAGCTTGGGAAAATGAGAACATGAAGGACGTGGAGGAACTGCGAACTCAAAATGAAAGCCGGATGTTCTTTCAAAGAGTAAATGAGGGTAGAGCAGCTTTTAAGCCGAGAGTGACGGCTTGCAAAGACGCGGATGGTAATTTACTGAGCCACAAGGCTGATATCCTGAAGAGATGGGCCCAGTACTTCAAGAACACATTAAACAGAGGGATGGTGGCCAGAGATCTAGATCTAAGGGATGGAGTTCCATTGAGCTCTATGGAACCCCCAGAAGAGGATGAAATTGAGAGCGCCCTGAGGAAGTTGAAAAATGGAAAGGCGCCAGGGCTCGATGGAATCCGGTCGGAGTTGTTGAAGTATGGTGGAGAAGAACTCAAGAAAGCCCTCCACGATTTGATATTGGCCATCTGGGAAAGGGAAGATATGCCCAAAGAATGGTCGACGGCCATTATCTGCCCAATACACAAGAAGGGTGATCAGACGGAGTGTGCAAATTATCGAGGGATCTCGCTCCTATCATGCGTCTACAAGATGCTCTCTAACATTCTTTTTGAGAGGATCCTCCCTTACGCTGAAAAAGAACTCGGAAGATACCAGGCTGGATTTCGGAGAGGGCGCTCAACAACTGACCAACTGTTCTCCCTCAGGATGATCCTGGAAAAGAGTATGGAGCACAAGATAATCACTCACCACCTGTTTGTAGATTTTAAGGCAGCGTATGATAGTGTTGATAGGACTCAACTCTGGTGTGCATTGGAGGAGCTAAGCATCCCACAGAAGCTCATACGCCTAATCAAAATGACCATGCAAAGCTCAAAATGCATAGTTCGCGTTGGCTCTGATTTCTCTGAAGAGTTTGCAGTGAACAGCGGGGTACGTCAGGGGGATGCCCTTGCCTGCCTGTTGTTCAACATGGCAGAAGAGAGAGCTGTGAGAGAGGCCGGAATTCAGACCAGCGGAACAATATTCAATCGCTTGACCCAGCTCCTCGGGTATGCGGATGATATTGATATTGTTGGTCGGTCTGAACAGGCTCTCAGAGATGCCTTTACAGCCCTTGAAGCAGCTGCAAGACGACTTGGGTTAGAAGTCAACGAAAAAAAGACTAAGTACCTGAGAGTTGGTGGTGAGGTTGATCTGGGCTCCCCATTTGAAGTTGGACCTTTCAAGTTCCAGAGAGTGAGAAGTTTCATATACCTTGGATCTGAAGTGAACAGCAAGAATGAGGTAACTCAGGAGATACAGAGAAGGATCACTGCTGCCAATAGATGTGTATATGGACTTGGCCGACACCTTAGAAGTAGATTCCTCTCAAAGAAGACCAAGCTAAGTATATACAAGACCCTCGTAAGGCCAGTTATTTCATATGGCTCAGAGGCTTGGGCAATGACCAAAAGTGATGAGTGGATGCTAAGTGTGTTTGAGCGAGGAGTACTCAGGAGGATCTATGGCCCAGTAAAGATAGGTGAAGTGTGGAGAAGAAGGAAAAATAGGGAACTCAGCACTCTATTTGCCGACCTCGACATTGTTACCTTCATCAAGCTTGGAAGGCTAAGGTGGGCAGGGCATGTAGCCAGAATGGATGACACGGAAATACCTAAAAAAGTTATGACCGAGGACCTGCACTCCACAAGACGAGTAGGAAGGCCGAGGATCAGATGGCTGGACAGCGTATCCAACGATGCCAGAACTCTGCTTGGCGTTAGGAACTGGAGAGCTGCAGCAGAAGACAGAGCCGACTGGCGGAGGCTCTTAGAGGAGGCCCAGTCTCGGTGACGGGACGTCGTGCCACATATGATGATGATGATTATTATCAATTAAATCTTATATTAATATAAATCTTATTTTCTTAAAAAAAAAAAATGCTAAACTAATAAATTTTATAAAAACACACTAAACTAATAGATATTAATTTTAATTTTTTTCATGAATTTATTCCTGGTCGTTAATATTTTCTTTGCAGCAGTCCAATTTCTTTCTATAAAAATGTTTTATTCTTTTCCTTGGAGGCCGATTTAGCTTTGAATTTTTTTCTATTCCAAGTTGTCTTTTATATTTATAAAGAATTTTTATTTTATTTCCAAATTTGACATTTAAAATCTTTAAATTATTATTATTATTAATAGTTCTATTCAGTTTCTTCATTGGTATACTTCCACTTCTTTTATTATAACTCTTTTCATTTATTTTGAATTTATAGTTATCAGATAATTTTTCAATTTTCTTTTGTTTCATCATTTTGTTTATAAATTTTGTACTTATTTTATTTTTGAAATTATCATTTATTAGCTTATTATTAATTATTTCATTTGTACCCTCATTATCATTATTTAATTCAGTTAATATTTTTTCTTGAATTGTATTATCTTCATTTATTAAACAATTATAGTCATTTTTATCTTCAATCAATATTTTATCTCCTAATATTTGGTCATTACTACTATCATTAATATTTAAACTGTATTTTATAGTTTCATTTAAATTGTCATTATTTATTAATGTATCGTCATTTCCGGCATTTTTAATTAAATTTTCATTATTATTTTCATTAACCTCAATAACCTCTTCACCACTTATATTATTTTTATTAAAAAAGTTATCATTCGATTTTTCCAACTCCATCGTCTCTTCATTCCGATTTTTACCCATATTATTTAAAGTATTACATAAATCGTCCAATTTTTTATTTTGTTCTATTCTATTTGCATCTATTTTATTTTCCAATATTTTATTATTTTTACTTAATTTGAATATTAGTTCTTGTCTTTGTTCGTATAATAGCCTCATCAATTGTAATAGGCCTTGAGAATGCATCTCATTAGTTTTAGTTAAATTGTCATTACTTTTCTCATTTTGTATATTTTCCTCCATTTTGTTATTAAATTCTGATATAAACTTATATTTTCCTATACACGCGGATGTATCTCATTATCCATTTCCTGAGTTCAATTCCTGTTATCTAATACGATATCCTAGTGACGTGGTAGCAGATCCTGGAACGAGCTGCCGCCATTTCTATATAATCGATTTTCAATTGCATCATTATTTCCATCATTATTTACTTTTTATTATTTTATTTAAAATTTATTGTTATTAAGAAATTTATTTAACGTTTTTAACTTCAATTCACTCGGCCGTCTACGTTGGGCGCCATTAAATGTAATGATAAATTATTATAAAAAGATTGCGCCACGTTGGGTCGCCAATAAATGTAATGATTAATTTTTACAATAAGAAATAAAGAAATTTTAATTAGTTTTATTATATTAATTTAACTTAATCTCAGGGATCAAAGTTCCGAGTGAATTGACGATATAACATTTATCTCCAGACAATTCTGAGATACAAACAATATTAAACCACACACAAACAACAATAAAATAATCGACACTACAAAAAAAACAATTCTTACCTCTAAATCAATTCGCTTCCAACAAAACCTTAATTCACTTGGTATTCCTTGGAGGAGAGCTCTGTCTTCGACCAACGCTGAGAATAGACTCCTTCTTCAAGACAAGGCTGAGACTAGACTGCTTGTTCTCCCTATGGCTGCTGAGACTAGAGTAGACTGACGCCATTCGAGCAAGCGGGAAAGTTTAGCGTCCTTGCTTCTTAACTTCCGCAGTTTACCGGATTATATATAAAGATAACAATTATGTTTTTTGTAATACAAATAATTAATTTATTGTTATCTGGATGTACATTTAATATGGATATATTGTATACCAGTATTGTCCAAAAATATTATTAATTTTGATTATATATAATACGATGTTATTTGTATATCTAGTTTGTGATTTGCGCGGGCTTTTCAAAATATCGATGGTTATTTGAATTTAAAAATATTTTCAAGAATGTAATATATCATTACATTTGCACTCCTGTCTAAAAAAAAAAATTTAAAAAAAAAATGCTTTTAGTCCGGTATAAAAAATAAATTTAAAATTGAATTTTTTAATTTGGAGTTTCGGGATACAGAACTATTAATTAGATTGGTCAATCATGTTCTCATCATCATTTGGATAAAATTTCTTTAATAAACTGGCATGAAATAGTCCTCTTCTAATTCCATCCCTGTTTTCTAAAAGGTACGTATGTCTGGAGACTTTGGTGTTAACATTATAAGGTCCCTCATATAAAGGTAGTAACTTGGCATTTAGACCTCCGTTCTTCGGAATGCGTAGTGCTCTTACAAGGACTTTATCATTTATTTTAAAAGTTGAGAATTTGACAAGTTTTTTATTTACAATTTCTTTTTTATCTTTTAATTTTTGAAAATTATTTTTAATCTCTTGTTCTATTTCCTCTAATGTTAAAATTTCTTCTTGATTTAAACCTTCTCCTATGTAATGATCCCAAAACCTTCTTGGTTTTATACCAAACATAGCTTCAATGGGGGTAAAACCGGTAGTAGCATGATAAATAGTATTTATACAATCTTCAATCTTTTTTAAATTTGTTTTCCAACGGTATTGATTTTTATCTAAAATAATTCTCAAGTATGTGAGCACATCTCTATTAGTTCTTTCAGAGTTATTCCCACAAGGATGTCTTATGGATGTTAAAATACGTTTAATGTTGTTTTTAACAAGAAAATTTTCCCATTTCATTGATGTAAATGAAGTAGCATTATCACTTAGACACTTTTTTGGTTTTCCAATAGTTTCAAAAAATCGTTTCATTGAGTTGATAGCTTCTTTTATGTTAGCTTTTTTCGTAGGGTATAATTTGGTTAGTTTAGTAAAATTTTCTAATATTACAAAGACATAGCGATAGTTCCCAATTGAGATTAAAGGTCCAAGATAATCAATGGATATAAGGTCTAAACGACCTTTAGGTATAATGGTTTGTTCTGGTACTTTGTTCACTTTTCCTGGTTTATTTAATTGGCATTTCAGACATTTGTTAATTTCTAGATTTATAATTTTTCTTAATTTTGGAAAGGTAAACCTTTCTTTTATAATTTGATAACACTTGGTTACCCCTACATGACAAAATGTATTATGGACTATATTTATTAATTTCTTAATATCATCTTTTGTTGGAATTACAAAAAATTTATCTCTCACTTTTTTATGAACCATATTATTTATAATTTGGTATTTATTTGGTTTTCTTTTCACATTTTCATTTAGGTCCATGCTTAATTTCTGGTTTGTTACTAGATTCTGAAAGAATGTTTCTAAATTCAAATTGTTTATCTGGAATTCTTTTATTCTTGATTTATTCATGATTGGTATTCGGCTTAAATAGTCTGCCATAAAATTGTCTTTTCCAGGAATATGTTCATACTTTAACGGTAAATTGTTTAAAAAATTCATCCACCGAATAATTCGATCTGGAGGATTTTTGCAAGATTGCATAAAAAGAATGAATTTACAATCTGTTCTTATTATAGTGGGGTATCCTGCTATAATGAAATAAAATTTTTTAATTGAGTGGATAATGGCAAGTATTTCTTTTTCCGTGCTGTAATAATTTAATTCAGCGGCTTTGTATGATTTACTACAAAATCCTATTATCTGTTTTTCTTTATTTTCTCCCAACTGATATAATATTCCACCAGAAGAAAATGCAGATGCGTCAGTTTCCAAATAAAATTCTTTATTATAATCTGGGTACATCAATACAATATTTTTATTTAACAAAGATTTTAAATTTTCAAAAGCATCTTGGTGATCAGTTTTCCAAATAAATTTAACTTTTTCTGAAGTTAACTGGTATAATGGTTTTGATATCTCTGCATAATTTGGACAAAATTTGTTGTAGAAATTTACTAATCCGAGAAAACTTTGTAACTCTTTCTTATTTTTTGGTTGTGGAAAATTTACTATATCATCAACTTTACTGGGTTCTTTTATAAGGCCATTTGTAGTTATTATATATCCTAAAAAAGGCAATTCTTTTATGAAAAATTGTGATTTCTTTAAATTGATTGTTATTCCTGCAGATTGAAGAGATGAAAATAAATTTTGTAGTGTATTGATAAATTCATTGAAATTGTTGCTATGTATTAATATATCATCTACATATATTTTAATATTTTTATCTAAATTTTTTGGAATTACTGTTTTCATTGCTCTAATTAAAGATGCCAAGCTGGAATTTAAACCAAATGGCATGCGTTTATAGGCATATGTGGAATTTCTAAATTGAAAAGCAGTGTATTTTCTACTGCTGTGATGCAATTTCAATTGCCAAAAACTTGCTTTCAAATCTAAAGTGGCCATGTATTTAGTATTATTACAATTTGCTAAGATTTCATCAATCTATGGAGGGGAATCATACATTGGAACTATTCTTTTGTTTAAAAACCTTCCATCCAGACAAATTCTAACAGATTCATCTTTCTTCTGAACCAATATAATAGGGTTTACATAGCAAGAGTCAGATACTTCAATTACTCCTTGTTCTAACATATTGTTTAATTCTTTTTCAGCTTTGTCTAACAATTTTGGATTTAATTTATATTGATATTGTTTGTATGGTGTAGTGTCTGTCGGGAAGGTCCGGAGCGCCCTAGTGTCATGAAACCAATAAATACATGGATTATTAAACTGAAGAATAATATATCGTATGACTGGAAAACACAACGAGCTTTGAATAAATCGCATTGTATGGTGTAGTGTCTGTCAATTCCAAATAATGTTCATACGAATTTATACAGCCTACTTTATTACTGAAAAGATCTTTTGATTTTATTAAAAGTTTCTCAAAATCTTGAATTTCTGTTTTATTTATCTCTATTGTTTTTTCTTTGTTTATAATTTCATGAATTTTCTGTTTTATTTCCTTTAATGGATCTGTTTCAAATTCAGTTGATTGATCTCTTAATGAGCTATCCTCTTCTTCGCTCTCATATATGATATTATAAATTTCTTTATTTTCTCTTGTCAATATAACTTTATAAAAAGGTATTAAACAATCTTGGTTTTCTGAATTTAAACTTATTGTTCTTTCTTGGAAATCAATTTTTGCTTTGTGTTTATTTAAAAAATCATTTCCTAGGATTAATTTATTTGTCAACCCAGGCACAATTATTAAATTTACATCAAATCTATATTCCTCATACTTTGTTTCAATAAATAATTGTTTATTACAACATTGCGTTTCCTTTCCATTGGCCGAAATTATAGATGTATTTTTTAAAGGTAATAATTTATATTTTTCTAAATTTTTTCTTATTTGTAAGTAATATTCTTTTTGTATTATGCTGATTTCACTACCCGTATCTATAAGGAATAAATATTTTTTATTATTATTTTTCAATTGTATGAAAGGTAATTCGTAAGAAGGAATTTTGACTTGGTTTGATTCTTCCAAAAGTATATTATCTTTAATGATGTTATTCGAAAAATATGTTTGTGGTTGATCTTTTTTATCTGTAAATGTTAAATTCCGGGTAGAGTCTTTTTTTAGTCATAATTCTTCAGTTTGATTTTTATTTCTTTGATCATTGCTATGAACTTGGGCTTCTACAGAAATTTGATTTAAATCTCGGTTGCGTGTTTCTGTTCTATCCTTTATAGCTTGTTCTCTTTCCCTATTATAACGACTTTGAAAATAATTTCCGTTTTGACTTGTGGTTATTTCATTTCTTTCTTTATGGGGTTCAGACAAGTGTGGCTTCCTCCAGTTTTCATACGATCTTTTATATGGACTACTATGATTTCTGTCATTTGTTCCGAAATAGTTTGGTCTTTGTTTAAATCTATAATTATGGTTAATACCATGAACTTTATTAAAATTATTATACTCCGTTTTTGTTTGATTATCATATGCTTTTCTATATGGTTGATTATAATTTTCAAAAGTTTCTACATAGTTTTCATGATTCATATTAAATTTTACTGACCTCTTTAAATCATTTACAATGGTATCTTGACCAACATATTGTATTACCTCGAGCAATTCGTTTAGGTTTTTTACTCCTTTATTAAAACAAACATTTTTAACAGTTTTCCCAAAGTGTTTTATTAAAATGCTAGTGGCTGAATTTTCTTCCAATAGCTTGGCGGTAATAATTTTAGTTGCAAATTTTGAAAGATATTCTTCCGGAGTTATATGCATATAGTGAGAGTAATTAGTTTGGAGTAAATCACTTAAATATTCTATGTATCTATCTCCACAAAATCTGTTATTAAATGCTTTCTTAAAATCCGTCCATGAGTCAAAATATTTTTTATTTATTTTATACCAAGATTCAGCAGTACCGGATAAATAATTTATTAACTTTTCTGAAAATAAACTCCACTCTTGACCATGCAATTTATAATTTTGCTCTAATTTATCTATAAACTCATTAGGGTCTTGCTCTTCAAAATTTTTAAATAGGATTTTGATTTCAATATCTTTAAAATTGTTATTTCCATTTTGCCCTCTTAATTGGATATAATTAAATTTTTCTTGCATTTCTCCAGTTATTGTTTCTTTAAACTGGTTTATTTTGTGTTCTACTTGATCTATTTTGTTAGTATTTCCTTCCATTCTATCTTTTAAAAATCTTGCACACCCTTCCATGTTCTTATGGTTTGTTTCACATGTTTGTTTGTTATCATTTGTTATTTCTTCTAATTTAGCAACATCTTGTTTTATTGTTACTATCTCATTTACAGTCATTTTTTGTTTTTGATCTACAATATCTATTGAGTGCTGTTGGCATTAGAAAGGGGTGGCAACCTGTAGATAGCCCGGCGCTAATGGCCAAGATGTAGATGCGCCGTTAAAAAAAAAAAAAAAAAAAAAAAAAAAAAAAAAAAAAAAAAAAAAATATCTATTGATTTTTTCATTTCCGAATTTTGTTCATCTATTTCCTTTCTTAATGATTGCAATTTACAATCCGTCTCTTTTGTTATCTTGATTTCCATGTTATTTAAAACATTACATAAATCGTCCAATTTTTTATTTTGTTCTATTCTATTTGCATCTATTTTATTTTCCAATTTTTTATTGTTTTTACTTAGCTCAACCATATTTTGATTTAGTTCTTTATTTTGTTCTAATAATAGCTTCATCAAATGTTCTAGGCCTTGAGGATGCATCTCATTATCCCTCTCGGAAGTACGGTTCCCGCCATTGGATATAATTTCTGTTCCTAAGGAACCCGCCGTCGATTCTCTGAATGCTATTGCATCATCCTCCTGCAATTCGTTTTCACGTGTTTCGACTATAATATTTATTTCTCCCGGTGTTGTAAAAAATACGTATTCCGGTGATTCTACACTATTTTCCTCACCGTTATTTTGAATTTGTTCAATATTCACGTCAGATATTTTTATTTAAAAAAAAAAAAAAAATTATTTTTAAGTTTTATTTTCAATATTTATTTACCGCTTTTAATTTCAATTCACTCGGCCGTCTACGTTGGGCGCCATTAAATGTAATGATTAATTTTTACAATAAGAAATAAAGAAATTTTAATTAGTTTTATTATATTAATTTAAATTAATCTCAGGGATCAAAGTTCCGAGTGAATGGACGATATAATACTTATCTCCAGACAATTCTGAGATACACACAATATTAAACCACACACAAATAATAATAAAATAATCGACACTACAAAAAAAACAATTCTTACCTCTAAATCAATCCGCTTCCAATAAAACCTCAATTCACTTGGTATTCCTTGGAGGAAAGCTCTGACTTCGACCAACGCTGAGAACCAACAGACTTCGTCTTCTCCCTCCGAATGATGAGACTAGACTAGACTGACGCCATTCGAGCAAGCGGGAAAGTTTAGCGTCCTTGCTTCTTAACTTCCGCAGTTTACCGGATTATATATAAAGATAACAATTATGTTTTTTGTAATACAAATAATTAATTTATTGTTATCTGGATGTACATTTAATATGGATATATTGTATACCAGTATTGTCCAAAAATATTATTAATTTTGATTATATATAATACGATGTTATTTGTATATCTAGTTTGTGATTTGCGCGGGCTTTTCAAAATATCGATGGTTATTTGAATTTAAAAATATTTTCAAGAATGTAATATATCATTACAATATATATATATATATATATATATATATATATATATATATATATATATATATATATTAGTTGACAACTGAAATTGTAATATTAAAATAGAAATAGAGGTAATCCAAATTTTAGGGGAAGGTTTCCCTCGTGACAGCATCACAAACACATATCTTTCTCTCAAATTAATTAAACATTTATTTTACAATTCATAACCCCAGAAGGGAGGTGTAACCACTAGATTAGATCTCCTCATTGATGATTTTCTTACGTTGGGATCATCTTACTTTTTTAAATTAGCTAATAATTGAATAAAATATATCAACAAACCTGAGTCAACATATCCTTGGCAGATTACAGGAGATTTTGTCAAGATGATGAAAATGTCAAGTGCATGACTGATAACTGCTTGATGACGAGAACTTCGGGCTACCTGAATTGTCTTCATCACACAATCTTTTGGCCAAAGGTGAGGACCAACCTTTGCAAGTTGGCGTAAACCTAACAGCGATGCTTTCTTCACTGCCCAACGTTTGTCATTAATCAAATAGTCTAACAGCAGTTCAACCTTAAATAGGAAAATAAAATACCATATAATCAATAATTAATTAATAATGATTATAAAATATTATATGGACTAACTATTTTGTAAAAATTAATTTTATAGTAACAAGCAGGGGAAAAAAAGAGTAGTTAACGCATTACAGTTATTTTAAGCAATACTCTTAACAAATCTTTTGACAGGAAATGTCAAAACTTCTTTTCTACTTATTATTATTAAAGCACGAGATTCTACAACACTTAATGATAACAGGTTTCCCTCCTTGTGATAAGATTTTATCTTTTTATAAGAATAATATTTGTTTTATAGGCATAAAAAATCCCTTAAAGATCTGGTAAACCATAAAATTAATATAAAGAGAACAATTCACAGTTTTGTGTAATGCAGGAGTAAGTCTGTGGATGTGGCTGATGCCTTTTTTTTTTCTAAAGAAAATACAACACTCCTGGAATCGAAGCCACAAAACAAATAAATATAGTTGTACATTGTTTCAAATTATGACAATGATGAATTTGAAAAATCATTTAGAGAAGTATATAATGATAGATCTACTGTGAAATTTTGTCAGGATCACAGCATTATTTACCTCAATTATAAAAGATATTACACAAGGCGGTGAGTTGATCCAGGACACAGACGCAGGCAACTGTTCTTACCAGAAGCACTCAGATATTGGGATATGCAGATGATCTGGATATAGTGGGTCGGTCCCTGAAGGCAGTAGAGGTGGCAATTCTAGCTTTAGAGGAAGCTGCTTGTAAAATGGTACTCAAAGTGAACGAAAAGGAAACTATACCAGAGAAACTGGAGAGGAAGGACAAACCAAGAGTTGGCCAACCTATTTAGGGAGGCAAACGTAGTATAGTATATAAAATGTGGACCTCTCCGCAGCGGCAGGATACCTAGCCAGAATGCCAGAACAAGATATGCTTCAAAAAATATTTTTTTCCGAGTGGGTACATGAAACCAGACGAGTTGGCAGACCCAGGCTGAGTTGGCAAGATGGAGTAGTTGCCAATGTCCGCAGCCTGCTCACAGTTCGGAACTGAAAAGTGGCTGCACAAGACCGTGACAACTGATAAAAGCTGATTTTGGAGGCCATGTCTCACTAGTGGGGATGTAGCGCTGAGGAAGTAAGTAATTATTTTCACAATGATGACTTCTGCTTGTTAATAAGTAATTTTTTCAATATATTCGTCTGTGGCAGAAGGTCAATTTTATAAAAACACTTACTTTCTTCTGTACTCTTTTATTAGGCTCTACATGTTTCACGTCACTGTGATGCCTCTTCAGGAGCACTTAAACTAAATACAATAAAATATGCTTACAGCCTATCCATTAGAGAACCTTCTGCAGGTAGGGCCATGTCTGAACTTCAGACATGGCCCTACCTGCGGAAGGTTCTCTAATGGATAGGCTGTAAGCATATTTTATTGTATTTAGTTTAAGTGCTCCTGAAGAGGCGTCACAGCGACGTGAAACATGTAGAGCCTAATAAAAGAGTACAGAAGAAAGTAAGTGTTTTTATAAAATTGACCTTCTGCCACAGACGAATATATTGGAAAAATAGGGTCACTATCTTATAATAAGTAATTTTTTGCACAATTGGGTTTTAATATTTTTTTAAAAAAAACTTAGCTCTTTCACTAGTGGGGCAATAACAGAAAAATTCCAAAAATGAAAGATAACTTCTAAAAGTAATAAATAAAATCTTTTACTTACCTGGCTTGGAATATCTATTAATGTTGCAGCAGACAATTTAGTAAGAGTATCCAAAATAGTTACAACAAAATCTTTAGCAGGATACTTAGGTAAAAGATCGGTACACACTTTTCTGACCTAAAGAACAAATATATACTGAAACTAACAATGAAGCAAATCTTATGAAATGTTAATATAATTGCATTAGATTAAAACACAATAATGAGAACTATATTCCTGTATCTAAATAAACCACTGGACTGTTTTAGTCCAGGTGAATAAAATATTATGCCAAATATATTTTAAGAAAAACAAACCTTCCCTTATTTATTTGTTATGAGCCTTAGAGACCATAAATTCTTAATTTGTCACTTTTTTATCATTTCTAAAACATCATAGAACCACTAAAATGTTTTATGGTCAATATTTTCCTACATAAATAATCATGTGTTCTAGTTAATAACGATATAGCTGGGCTTACTGCAAAAACGTGGGTTTTTTTTTCTTCATGAAATTGTTCAGATATGTCATTTGGAATAGCTAAATAGTCTTAGGTTTCACTTTATGTTAGTAAGAGAATTCAAAACGTAATTTTCTATATGTATAATAATGTAATGTATGTTTAAAACAATTTGAAGGTTAACTATATTCACATGGTAAATGTTGCCAGACTTACCATAGCTGCAGTTGAAGTATCATGGTGCATGTGTTGAAGAACAGGTATAAGTTGAAGTTTCATATGAGCTGGTGTTGCTAAGCCAAGAATCATGTCGGATATTTTATTGCACATTCCCAATGCAAATGATCTTTAAAAAAAATAAATAAATAATGTTACTATACTTAAATGGAGTCAAATGCCCTTTTTACTGGCATTGATGGAAAAATCAATATTTTATTAAAATTAACAGAGAAAATCGTAATTTATCTTGTAATTAGAAATATTAAAAAAAAAAAAAAAAAAAAAAAAATCTTTTAGAATTTCTCTGAACATGCTTTTCGAAGGAACGCCAAACATAAACAGAATTTCGGCTCAAGAATAGGATATCAATTTCAACCTTTTTGTTTTCTCCAATATTATAAATTTGCCAATACTGGCTTATTATTTTTGTACCCTTGTAACAAAACTTGGTATATGCAGCGAGGAAAAAAAGGATTGGCAATTTCCTTTAAATTATGTGAGCAATTTTAATAGGACTATGTTATTCATATTCACAATCAATAGGTAAAAATACTCAATATCAGCTTTAATTTAATTAATCCAAATAATAACAGGGAGAAGAAAATTGTGTTTTCTTGTTTTTTTATAAAATAAACATACTTAGATTGTGCAGCAAATTGCATGGCTGCATAAATAGCTGCTTCGACTTCAACGCTATCATGGGAGTCCAAACTTCTTCTGATGCTATGATGCACCTGCTGCCTTTCAGGGATAACTCCAGCAACACTTCCCAAAGTCTGAAGGGTCAACGCTCTAGCCACCTGATAAAATAAATAAAAAAAGTTGTAAAGTAAAAGTATTTGTTTTTATTAATTAAAACCTGAAGCAATTTGTTATCATCCCTAACTGCAGGGACCAGAACTCTTGCAAATAATAAAATAAAGCTTTTGTGCAATTTGAAATGTTAAGGGAGGAAATTATACAAAAGGATTCACAGAGGTAGAGAGGATGACGAGAAATGTGTCTTAACAGGGGCCCTGGTAGGTAGTGAGATTGCAGCAGTGCAGCCCTCACCACCCACCGTAAGGAAAGAGTTAAAACTAGAACATCCATTTTTATAGGCCTTTCTCCCGATTTTTCACCTTTACAATCAAGTCAATATTTTACAATGAGTGAATGGCAGGTCTTGAAATATAAATATAATGGGTGGTGTGATAAAAACGAAGTGTCTACCTAGTAGACACTACGGTCTAGTTTTAGCTTCAACTCAGATCGATATGATTAAAGAAAGGCTACCACAGTTACAACTACCCTAGATGGAGTGGTAGCTGGAAAACTGAAGCTACAACTAGGGGTAGATACAACTACCCTGTAGTAGTGGCTGTCTTCCATGTTGGAACGTGTCAACCCTTACCTACCCCTGCAGGTTTTAATTCCTGATTTCATTAGAACTCTTCCTTGTCAGTCTCTGCTAGGCAAATATTCATTCTTGTCGTTGATGAGTAATTAAGTTATGCAAAATGTCCTTGTCATCTGAAGATGAAAGAATAACTGATAAGAACTCTCTTGATAGAGATTTGTTATATAAAAAATTACATTATTAATAAACAAAGTGAATAATGTACAACTTGATTTATTATACAAATTATCTTAAATCAAATATATTAATTAATTAATTAGGTGTTAGGCATTCTGATAATTTGAAGATAAAAAGGCTAATATTTTATTTCGCTTTTCTTCTCCATGAACTTTTGTTGCAACACTGTCTGCAACGTGGTCAAATTTCTCAAAATTTAAAGGGTCTTTAAGATTTTTAGCAATATTATGCAGTACAGATCATTACTAGTTTTGATATTCTTTCAAGTGCTACATTTACACAATTGCCAAGAATTGGGAACCTTTGTGCCAGTTGCCCAAAACACGTTCTATATCCGCAGCCCCCCCCCCTTGACATTTAATTTGATTTAATTGGTAACAATGCATCAAAAATAAATTAAATATTCTCACTTAGTCCAGAAAAAAGAAATTTGTTTGGGTGTAAAATAGCCCTAAACTCCCTGTTAGTCAAAAATTATGTCCTATATACGTCCCTGAACCAAAGTAATAATCCTGATCTTGAAGAATAGCTGACAAAAGTGAAGTCTGCTCCTCCTAAGACTTCAAGAAAACGAAGATGTAACTACACCTAGGTAGTTGTAGCTTCTCTTTTATCACAACAAAAATGAAGTTGTAACTACCTCTCCGGGAAAACCGAGATATATCTGCAGGGGTAGTTGTAGGGCCGGTTTAATCACACTAACGGTAGTTACAACTTCATACTGAAGTGGTAGCTTCAACTCCGTTTTAATCACACCACCCAATAACATGTGTTACGTTTGCAAATGTTTTTCTTTACAAGTGAATGTTATTGTAGTTTTTGGTCTTGATGTATTCTACCATCCAAATATAAATACCCATACTCAAACACATGTTGAGCAAAGGCAATGATGAGTTTCAACTCAAAATGACGAAACATAAAACCATAAATGTGGAGTTCCTTAATTAACCATTTTTCTCTATTTTCTTTTGTATTTTGCATGACTAGAAGAAGCCATCTGCTTTTCTATTTCCGTTACTCAATCCTAATGAACTGGCAACCCCTTTACTAACAGTACAACACGGCTGTTAATTTAACACATGAGTTACCGTCTCAGTTTCACAGCAAAGGATAGCTTCGTGAATTTTTCTCATGTGAAAAAACCTATGTGAGTTTCCAATTGTTGTTTTGTTTCATATATGTACAAATTTTCTAATGCATAATCCCAGAATAACTTTTATTACTCTGCTTTATAATTTTTATTGCAATGTGTTGAGAACAACCCTACGTCTGCACGTAGACTTAAGCCATGTAGGAGTTTACCACATAGGCTGAGGAGTCTCCTACTCTGCACGTTCCAGCCAGAACACAGACCATTCCACAGACTTTTTATGGCCGACATTCAAACCATTGCAATGTATTCTCCTGTTCATGTAATTATAAATATTCAATTATACATATAAAAAATTCAAGAGCCCAAACATTTTTAAAATATATGAATAAAAACATTCCATGGCCCCAATTTTACAATTTCTGCCAGAACATGTTCTTGAAATTTACTTCATTTTTACTTTGTCTATATATTTTAACTCATAAACAACAAAAATTAAGTGTATACTTACCGGATCATTCGAATGAATAACACTAAAAATTCTTCGAACAAATTCATCTACATTCAAAATTTTATCAAGGTGCTTCTCGCTCTGCTGGCATACCCGAAGGACCCAGAGTCTCAAAAAATTGTTCCTTAAAATGAAGGAAAGCGTAATTATAAGTAAGAAGTCAGTTTGCTTTTCATACAAGTCTTAAAAACAATGCTTACCCTACTCGAAAGATATCAGCAAGTTTTAGAAATGAAGAATTGATCAGAATTGGAAATGGATATTTTTCAAAAAGCCTGGGAAACCGTACAATAGCTTCACACTGCTCGCCAACTTTACCAGAACGTAAGCCTATAAGAAATAGATCACAAGTAGTAAGTTAATTTAGAATAACTTAATAATAAAATCATTACAGAATTCATTAAAATATTTAATTTATATAATTTTTTGAAAATAAAAATCACTTTTATCAACATTGAATGATTAGATTTCTAATAGAAATGTTCAGCCACATTCTCTCTTGTTTTTTTTTATTATTTATTTATTTATGTTTGAGATCCCGATAATGCAAGATTTGCTCTTTTCAACGCTGATTATTGGATAGGAACCCATTTTATTTAAAAGTTATCTTAAAAAATAATAATGTTATTAAGAAATGAAAAGTATAAAAGGATCTAATAAATAATGGTAATAATTAACTCTTGAATTTAGTTGGGAATAACCCTTTAAACATGAATTCGCAAAATTCAAATAAAAATCCTCAATGATTAAGTTTCACTTCAGAAAATACAAATTAAGTATAACAAACTTAATTAACATGATAACAAAATATGAAATATGGTAAAAGTACAAACTCAATTTTATGAAAGTTCCCAAGGAGTATTTAATCACTAACTTTTACTGTTAAATAGAAACCTAACAGAAAAATAATGAGCAATTCAAAAGGAAAAATGTAGCAATTTTGTTTGTATGTTCATTACTAAAAAACATAGAATTTGGATTAATAAATTACCCCTGTCTAATTCTGTTAGAGCAGAATTTGCATCTAGTTCAGGTTCTCCAAGGCTTTCATTAATTGGAGCCAAACGAACTGTTGTCATTTTAATGAACTGAAATAAATATCACAGACCGGCAGAGAAAACAAGATCAAAGTGTACACCTGCAACCTCCCGCTTCTCCAAATAAGGTTAAAAATAAAAGAAAGCTGTGCCACAGCTGTCAAGATACCGAGTTTACTGTCTGCCAATCGTTTACATGAAATACCTGCTACTGCCATGTTGATGATGGGAGTCAAGTAGCTAGTAGATTCCTTTTGCTCTCGCTGCTTTACTTTTATTAAGTACTTTATGTTTCGTTTGATAACTTTCTTATCATACTTCCAAAATCCCATTTAAGTGTCTTAATAGTTTATTATATTTGTTTTTGTGGTGGCAATGCATATTTCTCGAAACCTGGAAGGTAGACGTTCGTGAGAATTTCTTGTTATTTTGCTCAACTATTAGAAGAATCTAACACAAGAATTATGAATCTTGTTTAGAAAAAGTTGTTCAGGTATTTATGTTATATTAATACGAAGAATATAAATAAATAAAAAAAACATTACTTCATTTAATTAGACCCATGAGAAAGTTTTGTTTACGCAAGTGAAGTTTGTTTTTTATTATAAATGACCGCTGTTATATGTTTTTTTGAGAGATATTTTAATCGAAACTTCTTTTTTGATCAAGATCAAATCCTACAGGATAAAGGTGCTCAGTTTCAACTTCAAATTAAAATGTATTTTTGAAAAGAAAGTTATACGTCTTCTTTGCAGTATATTTTGTACTAAACCAAAATTTGTGGAGTATACCTACTTCTTAAAGTATTTTTCAATTAAAAAAGAGTTGCATTGTTAGATCCTTTAACTATATTGATTCATACAGTACTTTCACGCTATTTTGAGTTTAGGTATTTTAAAGTGCTGAGGTGATATTTAAAAGTTAAGTGATTTATTGTTTACTAAAAAAGATTTTTTCCAACCTTAAATACTTCAGCTTTTATAATTAAATACATGATGTTTTGGTTTTGACTTGTTCATTATTTTTTGCTTCAAAAAAGAGAAAACCAGGAACTGTTCATTTGATGTTTTTCTCCTAATTTAGTTTTTATGTTAGTACTAACTTCTTGTACTAAAAGCTTGAGTAGCGGAGCATGTAAATTATAATATAAAATAACGGATTCTTTTGTTTCAGAGGTTCAGTATTGTAAAGGGAGCTATGTGTGCGAGACATGTATGGGCTTTCGGATTACGACCTGAAGCCAGGGATGGAGACGGATTCAATAAAATCTGCTTTGAGTGAGCCTGGGGCAAAGACAAAACGATCAAGATCTCACACCAACCATCGGAGCACTCATCGAAGTCACTCTCATAAAAGTTCACGGTATTTATATTTTACTTCAATAGTTTAAAACGTATTACACTTTTTTTTCGGTTAAACTAGATTATTAAAGTACACATTCACCTGTAAGGAAGGGGAATGAATTTTCGAGATATGCATTATATGAAGTCATGTAAAGGGATAGGTTGTTTTTCTATTACCCAAGAATAAAGAAAGAAATTATCATTTATTTTAGCAAATAGTTTAGTAGGATCATTTGTTGTTTTAGAGCTAAACTAAAAAAACCTTAGTTTTCATTTCCAAACTCTTTAATTCAGTATTATTAATAAATTTGAATAAAAAAAAATGGTGTTTGAAGTACTAATTAAAATTATTTAAATTTAGAAAACATAATACCAACTGAAACACACGAAATTTATGACTATTAAAATGTGACAATAGTAACTATATTACCACATAATGGTTTGTTACAACTTTGTTTTGTTTTTATCCAATTATATTTTTTCCATTATAAAATTTACTCTTAGCTTACATTTTTCCCTGTCTTAAACAGCCGCCACAATTTTATATTCTATTGGTAATATCATGATTTTTTATTTATTTTTAAAAGTAATACATGTATATTTATAATACACATTATTATTACTGTGTCACAGTTTTTATATAAGTTTATATTTATTATAAACTATGAATAAACGTTATAAATAAATCATGTTATATAATGCATTTTTTTTAACACTTTGTTGTTTTTAATTTATGTATCCAGTAGAGAAGGTTTTTCACATTAATAAGAATATAAGTAACCCATGATATAATTTTCTCATTTTATTTAAATTACATATGATTCATTATTCCGGATGAAGCTCAGAAAGCACCACTCATTCATAAGGTTAATTTTATTGGCATATTTATAAATAATAATGATTTTTCTAAATTGATGCCAAAGGATTTATATTGGCAAAGTTTATCTTTGAAATTCATGGTTGAGGAAATTTACTTGCGTGGGTTGGTTGACCTTTCCTTCCTCCCAGCCCATTAAACTGGAGGATTTTCTTCATATTGAACTTGGTTCCTCTTTCTAAAATTAATTAATTCAAAGCAAAGAGTTATTTATTAATTAATACTTGCTAAAATAGCACTACTCTGAATTTCACTAAAAGTAGCAAAGAATAAAATAGAAAGATACGAGATTTTTGTCATTCTAAAAATACAAAAAAATTAAACAAAAAGGTTTAAATCTGCTAATGCCATAGTCATTCTAAAATGTTTGGTATCGTCATATCTTCACTTTTAAAATTAATGTAACTATCCTCTTTAACATATGATGTACATTTTATACAGTTTTATTAATTGTTTTAAATGTTTGTAAAGTTGTATGTTAATAGATATCACAGTAATCTGTGTAAAGTTACAAATAATTTTAAGGTAAAATTTAAGGCTTTTTCTTTTTTAGTTAAAATATTTGGTAAAAATGAAGTTTCACGCCCTCAAAACCGATTTATTTCAAATTTTGTACAATAACGTATTTTGATGCACTAAACACGAATACTTTAAAAAAAAAACCTTCGCATTTAACTAGGAAAGAAGTTATTAAGCAATAAAGTTAATAGAATTCTATTAATTTTAGCAAGTTGGATTGACTGGGGTTTTGTTATCTTCTTGAGCGAGCGTAAACGCATAGCACGTATGCCCTTAAGCAACAGGTGACGACGGGTGAGGATGCCCTTAAAATTAACAATATTTTTGAATAAATGGTTTCTGAACATTTCAAATGAGAGTTCTGCGCATGCAAGTGTTTACAAATAAGCTGTTGACGCCTAGTTTTATAACCTTCCTAACAGTGAACTTTAGTGCTTAATATTATATTCTATTAGAATTCTATTAATTTTAGCGAGTTGGATTGACTGGGATTTTGTTATCATCTTGAGCGAGCGGAAACGCATAGCATGTATGCCTTAAAGTCGTCACAAATTTATTTGTTAACATTAGCTCTCATAACCCGCATAACAGTGAACTTTAGTGCTTATTACTTCTTTCATAGTTAAATACGAAGGTTTTTTTTAACGTATTCGTGTTTAGTGCATCAAAATACGTTATTGTACAAAATCTGAAAGAAATCGGGTTTGAGGGCGTGAAACTTCATTTTTACCAAATATTTTCTTGTTGATGGGCATGAAATTTGAATTTCAAGTCTTGAAGATGTCATGAAATTGGCTTCCACGAAAGCAGTAGACACTCTGGTTTTCAATATGAAGCATTTTTGATTTAACTAAATTAATATGTTTTTTTCTATATTGAAGAAAAAATATTTTCTTACAGATCAAATAGAAACCACCATCCTGAAGACAGCATGGCACCTTTTCAGACAACTGTTACGGTTGATGAAACTCGTAATGGCCAAGAAGTAATTGAGGTTCAAATTCTACCTCAGGTTAGATTGTATATGATTAAAAATAAAATAATGTCTCTTATATTTTTATTTCGTTTAGTTCCAATAATAAGAAAAAAAGTAATCAGAATGCTTCGGCAGAATAATTCATATTTGTTCTCACTGAAGCATAAATATTGATTTAGTAGATTCATCAGATCTGCGGACTCATTTTCCTGTTTTGTTCCTCTGATTTTATAATAGTTTAACATGATTGGCCTAAAATACAAATTATGAAGTTATTAAATTTATTAGAATTGAACTTGTTTTATTAAATTTATATTACAGAGAGGCAATTATTATATTCTTCTTCTTTACAATATAAATCATAAAAATTTTCTTTGAGGTATCTTTCAACTTTCTCTTCCTACTACACAGTGTAGTGATTAAGCAATAAAATGGTAAATACTTGTCAATCTTGTAAACAGTCGTGATTGAAGAATAATTCACAGAACACAAAATCTAAATATTTGTTTTCTTAATCAAATAGTTTTCGATACAGAGGGTTATATTTCCTTAAAACATTTTAAATTTTATATATTGTGCCTTTGTCATTGTTGAAATTGAAATAGAATTGTATAAGATTATTAAGAGAAGTGTAATAAGAATGTGAAATTTTATGAGAATTGTTCGACTCTTTCTTCAGGAAAGTTTGACAATTGTGTTTTCGTATATGTAAAGTGTCTGGCCAAGTTGAGATTTTTTGAACTGCTAAAGTTGTGGGGTCAATAACAATTCTGTGGTGACCTAAAAACAACTCTTTGTTAGTTGTTGATCCAGGGATATAACAGACGTATCAGACATCCATGTAGACCATTTGTGAAATGTTTTCATTTCTACTCAGACTTACTCAAATCATATACTTTTTTTTTTTTTCTTTTTCTTTTTGTAGCAAAAACAATTTTTTTTCACTTCCTTCTTGAGGTAAGAGAATGTCACATAAAAGACTGTCAATCTTAGGTAGTTTATGTTCTATATTCTGAGATATGTGCTTAAACTTACCAATAAAAGAATTATAAATTTATTTGGGACAAGCAGCTGAATTAATAATAATAAAAAAAAATTAATGTAGTTCTAGAGAATAGCCATGATCCTAATTCGGCTAATATTCACAACACTTTATGATCAGTTTTCACCAAATCATTGGAAATCATGAGTTTTCATTGGAAAACTTTTTCCAATTCTTGTTTAATTAGAAAACTAGATTGCATTATTTATTTTTAAAGATGTCTTATTTGTGTTTCAGGATGAAAACTGGGGTGAAAATACAACCGCAATAACTGGGAATACCTCTGATCAATCAGGATCCGTGGAAGAAGTCAGTTTATGGCAAAATGAGCCTGAGACTGGGATTAGCTACCCATGCAGTCGATATATTGGAATTAGCATTTTGACATTGTTTTCTTTTATATCATTCATCAGTCCCATTATGATGCTCATTTTGCCCAAAATAGGTATTACTTTTTTCATTATATTTTTTAAGCAAAATGAAACAAACAAAAATTAAATATCTTTAGTTACCTGTCGCAAACCAGTAAGTGTGGGCTATTCGGTATTTAATGTTTTAACAAACGTCTTGTACTAATAATGCCAAACCACGCCGTATATTTGCTACAACTGTTTGCCATGTGCTCTTGAGCAGGTGCTTGTCCAGGGTCCACCTTATTTCAACCATAAAAAAAACAAAAAAAACAATTATTTAGAAGAAATAACTGTTTTAAATTAATCAGATATAAGTAGCTACCATGGTCCCTGAAACGAAAAATTGGTAGTCAACACGTGTTTTATGAGTATAATCTCACTTCTTTGTTGTTCAAAAATGATACAATTGATCTCATGTCTTTGGAATTATTTAGTTATTTGTCATATGAAATTCAATTTTAGGTTAGCAGCACCACTAACTTGAGTGGTGATTTTTATCACTTGAGGTAACAAATATCTTACAAAACCAATAAACCCTCCTGCCTTGTGTATAATATTATCATGCTTTTGAGGCTTTAATCTCTGTTGTCAGATAGAGGACTGCTTTTTCAGATAGAGGTGCTAGTAAATTTGAAAAACAAAATGTTTGCCACAAGTGCCATTCTGAGAAAAGAAATACTGCTTGGAAATGCAAACAGACAATTGGTCGCCATGACTATTTTATGTGTAGGAATATATGTGAGAAGTGTTGGTTGTTTATATCCTCTGAGCTGTTGTTGAAGAGGCTTCTTCTAAAACTTTACATGATTGCAATTTTTTTAATCTCAATTACTTTTGCTGTTACCTCATCGTTTAAGTTTATTGGTGTAAAGTGCCCCAGTGCTATGCTATTACAATATGACCATTTCTTTTTATCATTTATTGATTGGAGTATTTATAATCTGTTATTTAATATTATATTTTTAAGATAAATTAATACAGTTTAATTCATCTTTTAGGTTTCTTCCCAGCTCTTGGAGCTAGTTTGAGTGCTGCAGAAAGAGCTGAACTCCTTTCTTGCGGAGCTGAATGCAAAGGCCTCTTAGTATCCCTTTGCTTCAAGCTTTTCCTATTGGCTGGTGGGACATGGGCAATATTTTTAAGAAGTTCGAGAGCTACCATGCCCAGTATATTCATGTTCCGTTCTATTGTATTGCTCCTAGTTTTCACCTGCTGCTTTACGTATTGGCTTTTTTATGTTGTTCAAATAACTGAAGGTATGAACATATTTTTATTCTATTAGTTATTTGTAATTTTTGTTTTTAAAATTTCCTTAAGGAGAATATGAAGTTATTAGAACTGCCTGATTATGAAAAAAAACAAGTTATGGTTTAACTGCTTCGGCTCATTTTGTTCGTGTCCTAAAAGCAAATTTAAGAAAAAACTAATGTTGATTATTATTCTTGCTAAATCTTTCCCTTAAATATAGAAAATTTAATTGTATTATTTTCTATTTGACTAATCATTAAAAATCTGTCCTGCATTACTCCATAAACTTGGTACATTCCTGAGAAAACCAGCAACTGACTATAATAAACATGAAAAGTGTTGCTCTTTTATATTAGGTCATCCCATAAGAAATATTGGTTTAGGCCTGTGGGCTCTAGAATGTGTCTATCCAAGTTTTTCTGCTAGCTCTTCGACTGTTACAGCAGGATTTTTTCTACAGAAGCCCGCAGGAGTTCGTCGTCGATCTCTGTTGTCAACCAGTACGACCCTCATCTTCAAGTTTGCGGTTTACCACTCAAAAATTGAAGCAGCATTTTCTGCTTTATCAAATTCCCAAAACATAACATGGCATAAGTGACATCTTGTGAGATCCATTTCAAATGAAATATAATAAACAAAAATAAATTGAAAAGGAGGGAACACAAACAAACAGATTATGAAAACCAACATTACTTATGGGATGGCCGGATATTTCTTAAAAACAGCTGACCCAATTATTAACAAATAATAGTAATGCATAAATACTTACACCCACATTAGCCAACTTAGCTGCTTTTGATCCCACATTAGTTGGGTTACAAGGCAATTAAAATTATAGTTGACCGGGGCTCATTTATATTTTGACCTGGCAAGGGAAATTTCAGGTAAATAGCCTCCAAATGCTGAATCTAATAATCAAAATTTCTTCTTAAACATTTGAATTTCGCCTCTATTTAAGCTCAATCAGAAAGTTATAGCCATAAATATAAAGAATAGTTACCTCACATTGCAACATTATATCGATTTCACCCTGCCCAATTATTGTTTTCTTTTCAAAATTCTCATAATTTCTATTAATAACTAGCTGACCCGGCGAACTTCGTACCGCCTAACAGTCAATTCTTTATTTTTTTTTAATACTTATTCTGCTATTTGGGACACCCGGAGAGCTAGTATGATAAAAAAAAAAAAAAAAATAAAAAATAAAAAGAAAAAAAAAAAAACTTAAGTCGACAATTACATTATGTCAAAAAATAAAAATTATAAAACACTTAAAATTCTTTTAATAGTCACTAAAAAATCACAATCAAAATTACAATATCAGATTTCTTATTACGATACCTAGTTATTATATTTCATTTTATTTTTACTTATTCTAAATTAAGTTTCATTTTTATTGTAGTACTTAATGGTACACGATATTTTTTGTTTCATTACCTGACGCGTAAACAAACAGAGCAGATGGTTTTCCAACACGGAAACAGGCAACATACAATTGACCATGCGTGGAACATGGGTTTTCTAGATTAATACCACAAACACTTAATGACTGTCCTGGGATTTGTTTATAGTCAAACTGAGTTCATAGGTCCAATTGCAACACAGCTGCAGGCACTGTAATGAATTCACAGCAGCTCGATTCAAACTTGCACCATTATTAGTCGAATGTCGCGCTTCGCGGGTCTGTCTTAACCAAATTCTTTCACGTTCACTGCGATCTTCACGTTCCTGGGCAGTACAATTAGATTGATAATTAATTTGATGCGTTGCATTTCGGGTTCTTCTGCCTAAATATGTCCGCCGTCTTATAGGAGGCATATTTAGTAAGTCACAAACACACAACACTTTAGTAATTTTATAGAAATTTGTGGCATTTACATTTAGTAATGTTATAGATGCACAACAAAGAGATGTTTACATTTCAAGTGACATTTTACCACAGAAAATTTACATTTTACCATAGACAATTTGTTTTTGAGTAATGTTACCATTGTATAAATATTGACATTAAAATTTATACGATACTAATGTCACTCAATTATTTTGCCTTCCTAGAACCCCTCCACTAACACTTTTATGGTATGGTATTAAAGTTCAAATTGACCTTTAAGTATTATTACCAATCTTTTGTATGGGAATATAGAAAAGTGGAGTCTTTTTTACTTTGTTAATGCAAATATAAATTAATTTAAATTGCATTCTTAACATGTGATTCTAATGTCACCTAGTGATTACATTTTCTTATTTATTTAAATTTTTTTTGCTTATACACAAATAACCAAATATGTTAACTGTTAAAAATATTATAATTAAGAACATATGTTTTTATTTAATAATGAATTTGCGTTAAGGAAGCGAACAAGACCCGAAAAGTGTTGTTTTTAGACTTTTTCGGGCAATTTTTAAAAATTTTCTCTCCGTAAGAACCATCCTCGTAGTTCAAGGAATATTATAAAAAAAAGAATTAGCGAAATCGGTTCAGTTGTTCTCGAGATTTGCGCTTACCAACACATTTAGCGATTCATTTTTATATAATAGATATTCTTTTATTTAGCATTATAAAAATATTATTATTTATTTCCCCCATTTAGTATTCAGATTATAGTTTCCTTCAATAATATTTTTCTTTTTTCCTCAGGTGCCAGGGAATCCGTAACTGGAGAAGAATCTTTGGAGTACAAATCTTTAGTGGCATATGCAGCTAGTTTAACTGATACACTTTTATTCATTCACTATTTTGCTGTGATTTTAATTGAAATAAGGCATATACAACCTGTCTATTATGTTAAGGTAATTTAAACATTTTTAATTTTAAAGTTAATAATTTTATTACAGTTTTTGTTAATTGCAATAGATATAACTTACAAATTTCATCTTTCTAGACCCAACTGTTCACACTGTATGTTATACTAGTCCATCATCTTTTTTCTAGACAAATAAATTAAATTATAACATATGGACAGCTGATATTTTTGGTACCCAATGTTTGAAAATAAAAAAAGGACATTTTCCGCGAACTCTGTTTTTTCGCACCAAGGAATATATTCAATCAGGAAGGGCATTTTTTCAATTTCACATTAAAAATTATATATAATATCCACTTCATAGTAATATGCCTGATGTTAATATAGGTTCAAATTTCATTATTGGATGCACACGTGTTTTGTCTCTCTATACCTTAGATCATTGATGAGTTGCCTATTGTGACAATAATATTTTTTTTGTTTTTTTATTTTCTTATATATCATAGGTGATGCGACTTGTTTTGGTTTTTAGCGTGCACCGATACCTAGGCCATTAGCACCGGGCTACATACTAGTTACCGCCCTTCCTAAACATCCATGGTGCAGCAGGGAATATTATTGCGGGCCCTGAAATGAGAAAAATCCCTCTTGCAAGCAGGACTTGAACCGTCATCTCCTGCATGACAATGGAAGGCGTTAGTTACTGAACATGGGGAGGCCACTTTTTGTTTTATTATTTGTACTTTTAATGGGGGTTTGTTCTAGTAATGCCTCAACCCAAGTGAACAATAATTGTATTCATTGCAAAATTATGCCTACAAAAAAAGGCATCCTCAGCCCACTGTTTCTCATTTTTGACTTCACAAAAGATGGACATCTTTATGCAACTGAAATGTTTCAGTTGTTAATAAATTTAAAAAGTTGCACTTAAAATGATACAAATAATCAATTTATTTTAAAAATATTCCTAGCTTTTTATGAGCTCATTGAGTAGTCATAAAGTTGATAAAAATTCATGCTTTAGACTATAAATAAGATATTAGACTAATGAAGTTGAAAGGACCCATTGAATATAATTTTTTATTTATTTATATTCCTCTTTTTTATCTTTCAAGGTTGTACGAAGCCCAGATGGTGAAAGTAAAGCTTATGCTATAGGCCAGTTAAGTATACAGAGGGCAGCAGTTTGGCTTCTTGACAAGTATTATTCAGAATTTCCTGTTTACAATCCTTACCTGGAGAGGTTACCTGTTTCTAAGTCTCGGAAGCCAACCTCGAGCTTCAAATATTATGAAGTTGATGGAATGAATAATACTTCACTCCAGGTATATTGCGATTATTTAACTGAGAGATTATTTTTTATTCAATGTGCATACTTAACACTTTCAGGACCAATGGCTTCAAATAAAATTTTCATCAGGGCCCAAGTATAGTTATTTCGGCAAACACATAACAAAATAAATCAGTGAAGAAACTTTTAAAATTATATACTTTTAGTGGATTAATTACAATTTAGTAAAATGTCAAATGCTATGACGCTGGGCCCGAACGTGTTAAATGCGACAGTACTAACCTTCAGTCTTTCCTATTACATTTTTTAGGTTTATTTTAATCTTATCTTGTTTATTTGTATAATTAGTAATCAACAATTTAAAAAGCTTCTTAGTTAAATGTTGAATTATTTTGCTTTTTGATTACTGAATTATTGATATTGAAATATTTCACACACAAAGAAAAATATAAAGTCCCAAATATTTAAAAATAAAAGCTAACCAAATTTAAGGAATGAGTAATATTTGATAAAGTATCTACCTAGGTTTTATTTGCCTCAAACTTTCTTTTTATAATATTCTCATTCTGAAGAATTGTTTTATAGATGTTTTTACTTTTATATTTTAGGCTCCCGGGAAACTTTGAAGCTACTAGTCTTATAGCAGCTAGTAACTCATTCCTCTAGCTTTATGCATTATTTAAGAATTTATTAATACTCTTATATTCAGTTCAGCTTCTTTTCCTTGTATATATTTATATACATCGGAAAATTATAGTTTTCATTATTATTTTATTGAGACATAGCTATCTTTTTAAATGTTCTATTATTCTCTTGTCTTTCAATTCAGAGCCAATCCAGAGGTGGATTAAGAGATTCCAGAAGAAGAGATTCTAGTCATAATGAAAGGTTTTACGAAGAACATGATTATGAAAGGAGAGTTAAAAAACGAAGAGCACGATTGATTACAGCTGCAGAAGAAGCTTTTACTCACATAAAGCGATTACACCATGAACCTGGTTGGTATACTTCTTGGCTCCATATTTAGTAATATTCATAAATTGACTGCTGTACAAGTCAATTGAGACAGTGCTCTGAATGCGAAAAACTTGTCCAGTAGTCCTCGCTGTATTAAGAGTTATAGTGTGGCCTTGAGATGACTTTTGGCCTCGTTTTGTTCTTGGTTTTACTTGGGAATTTTAGAAGTACTAATAGTACCCTGTTTCACCGCTAAGATTCATTTAGATGTAATTTTTACTACATCTGGCTGGAATTCGCCTGAGCTCTTTTGATCCTTCCTTCCTTTTTTTCCCCCGATAATGCCTTAGAAATATTTTGCAAATAATGCAATGTAATATAGTTCTCATTTCACTTTATCAAGCACTACCACAAACTAAAAAAGTATTGAATTAAAACTAATCTATAATAAAGTGTATAGATCAAAACAGCGGGAGGAAATAATATATATTTTTACATAATATAAATATTTTTAACTCCCCTACTTCTGGTCTACAGTCCAGATCAAAAAGGAGGATGGGAAAATAAATGCAGAGCTCAGAAAAGAATGCCGCATCCCAGGCAAGTATTGTGAGAGTTTACCACACTCAGGGATGGGTAGGCCAGGTAAACTCACCCTACACAAAGGGTTAAATAAAAAAAAAAATAATTGAGTCTTAATTCATGTTTATTTTGCATTTTAACAATCTGCCATTGAGATGTACCTACCCCCCAATGCTTCGAATTGCATGTGAAAAATGAAAAAAAAAAAAAACATACACAAGCCAGCAGTTTCAGCTACTAAATTTGGTTTGGGGTGGGGCTAGGCAAAAAACAAATTTTCATTTTGACTTCATATAGGTTATTTATTTTAGGCAAACTCTTGAAAAATACGGTGGACACTTTTCACCTAGATAGGGATTGAGCTTAGTTATGCAGCTCCTACATGGCAGAAATTTTATATTGCCCTCAAAAATGAGTTATGAAGAAATTATCCAAATGTTTTTATTGCTTATTTCAGGTAATGCAGGAACTGGAATGGATTGCCAGGAGGCTGCCCAAGCAGTATTTCCCTCACTGGCTCGAGCTCTCCAGAAGTATTTAAGAGTTACAAGACAGCAGCCGCGACATAGTGTTGATTCTATTCTGAAACATTTAAGTTCGTGTTTAGCAAACGATCTCTCACCAAGATCATTTCTGGAGAAATTTCTTGTCCCTTCTCCAGTTCTTCAGGTATTAATAAATTCCTTCTTCCCCCCCCCCCCCCCTAGATAAAATCAGAAACCATGATTGTTTTAAAAGTGTTGAAATTGTTTATTGTGGTTTAATAATTGTTTATTGGGGTCTCCCGTGGTCTAGTGGCTAGCGCGCTAGATTCACAAGCGGGAGATGGTGGGTTCGATCCCCACCGGCGGCAGGAATTTTTTCATCCCATGGCTCGCTGAGAAAGTTCCTGGCTGCACCCTGGAGCTCGGCGCTAATGGCCTAGAATTATATCGATGCGCCGTAAACAAAAAAAAAATATATTGTTTATTGTGGTTATGGGATAGTCAAGCATATTTTAAAAACCAATCTATATATATTATGTATTTTATTTTTAATGCTAAAATGTTAGCCTAAAACAATGAACCAGATTATATTGGGTGGTATTTTGGAAATAATAGTTATGTATGTAGTAATGTAAAGAAAGAATAGTTCAATACTACAAAATGATATCTCAATAATTTTAATACTGGCATAATATAAATCAGCTCTAGAACAAATAATATTGTAATATATTTAACATTTAATGAATTAAAGAAAATAAAATTATTAATTTGGGAACAACTTCTAATAAAACCTTACGAAAAAATAAAATTAACAAGTATTTCAATATTTCAAGTATATCTTATTTACACTCAATACTATTTTGAGTGACATTAAGTTGTTTGTGGCACTAATGGCCTAAAATTTTGACGTGGCGTTTAAAAAAAAAAAAAAAAAAAAAAAAAAAAAAAAAAAAAAAAAAAAAAAAGGGAAAAATGGCTTGCAATAGTATTATACACATGCATAAAGAACATCCTAGAAGGGTAGAAATTGTTTTATTTTTAAGGAATACTTATAACAATTGTCAGTTTTTTTCTTATTCAAAGGGTCTTTGTTTCATATCTACAAAAGTTTAAAGTAATTGTTTGAAAGAATTTCATATTTTATTTACATTGATCTTTAAAACTGTTTTGGTATTCCTAATACTAAAGTGTTTTTTAATGATTTCATTTTTTTTTTTTTTTCACTTGTAGAATGAAAAAGAACAAAAGGAAGTTCAGTCCTGGTCTCTTATCTGTGATGAATTACTTACTCGTCCTTTGCGTTCAGGAGTGACATTTCAACTTCGACAGAGTGATGTCACCCTGTTTTGTACAGTTTATGCCCTTCCTCATTACAACATAACCGAAGAAGTCATAGATCCTCTGACTAATAGGTATTTCTTTTTTATTATTAGTGATATAGTTTAAACTTCTTCTTTTTTTATGTAGAAGAAATAGTTTAAGGTCAACTAAGTTTGCAATGAAAATATTAGATCATTTTGGGGTTAATATAATTTTTGTAACTTGTATATAACATTTCACTGGTGCTAATGACCTTAGCAGTTAATGAGCAAGAAAAGAAAAAGAAATGTATAGAAAGTAAATTCCTTCAATAGTAATCGAGAATTACAATTATGAAGGTACAGGATGTAGGTGCAGGATTAGTTGATAAATGGTGTGACATTTTCCTTCACGATCTCTGAAGAAAATTAAGAGTAGAGGAAAGGCCCCAGTGTTCCAGACCTAGATCCTGTTTAATTTCATGTTGCAAATGATTGATGAAATATATTGAAAAATAAAAAGCGGGTTTCTCTTTAAGGAAGGAGGGAGGAAACACACTAAAAATAAGTTTAAGTCATTTTAAATTACATCCATCCGCTGAATATTGAAGTATGTTAAACAGCCTATAATTGTGAACATTTAAATTTACAAGTATATATCTATGTAATTGTATTCATAAATTTAGATTACATTTTTTTACTGCATTAAAACTAAAATGTATTTTGTTGTAATCTCAAAATAGATTTTCATTGATCAAACATTATTATAAATGCTTTTATAATCAAAATACATAACTGGGATGAATGATACATAACTGAAGAGAGGCTACGTTGTAATGAATGCAAACAAAATATCCTTAAAACAAATTTAAACATAAAGGAAATTCTTTACAAAAGAAATCAAATAAAAAAAAAAAGCTTCACAAGTAATAGTTTTTCTGTCACTTCCTAAGATTATTAATACTATAACCTATTAACAAATTTTGATTCATAAGTGTTATATATGAAATAGACTTTGTCTTTTCAGGTTTGTCATCCGGTTGAACTCAGAAACGTCTGTTTGACCAAAGGGGAATTCTCATTTGTCCCGATTGATTTGACATCAGGGGTAAATGTAGGCAGTCACAGTGCCTTCGTCTCTGATGTGTAAAACATTGAGAAGAATGATAAGTATTCTTTAAACACCATCTATAAATTTCTTATTTTTTACAAGTTAAGAGATTTTTTATATCCCTGGGAAAGATCTTTGATCTTTCATGAAATCAATAAGAATTATTTCCTTTACATTTTTGTTGTAATATGATAAAAGATAGGCTCTACAAGTAAAAATTACAAAGTAGACATACGTTCATTAAGGTTACTTTTATGTTTCTGATTATTTAGTATTTCTGTACTATTATTGCTTAAAGCATTCAAATTATTTTGAAAAATCATTATTTTAAATTGATTTTTTTTTTTTCTTGTTATGCAGTAACATTATTCTCAGATATTTAAATACAGCTCTGTTAAAATGTAAAAATACATTTAATAGGCATATGTATACAAAGCAAAAGTGAAATTATGTTTGTATTTAACATATATATTTTTGTAACATTTCTGGTTGTGAGAATGGAAATTAAAATTAAAAGGATATTTGAAATTTAAGCTAAGATGTAGCTTTATATTTGCTAAAACCTCTTATTCTTATATATTAGTAGCAAATCCCACCCCAAAGTGTTACTTATAAATCCATTCTCAATTTTTATCTTCTTGATTACTTTATCGAATTTTTTTCTGTAAAATTTCTCAGATATTTTTAGTCTGTAGTTATATTATTATTTACATGAGACGGGTCATGTATAATTAACAATATTTGAATATTGTAAATAGCTTTTAGATAAGTTCCCAATTATTATGAAAGACTTAATAGCATTTTGAAACATGTCACTATCTACATCAGTATTTATTTCTCGGTAAGATCAGTATTTTTTCCTTTTATGAATCTCAAGGACTGACTTTTTAACAAAACATTAATTTTGTTCCTTAATTTATTTTTTTTATTATTGAGGTAAAAAATTTATATATTGTAAATTCCTGATAAATAAAGCTCTAAGATAAGGGTACAATTGATATCTCCATCTCTCAATATAGTTTTGGATGGAGACATCAAATAATCAAAAGTAATGTACATCCGAATAAAAACTGCTTAAAAATTTGTTTGAAACATAATTCAGCTAAGTTATTATGTCTAAAGAATCTCTTCCGCTCATATTAAAATCTTTAATGCAAAATGTGAGATATTAATCTGAGGAAAATCTCTGACTTTTTAACAGTTGTTTTTTGAACAAAGGAAACTCCACAGTAAAACTTTTCAAGAAATCAAATTCTAAAAATAAACATCAAATGAGTAATTTTTATCTCAATTTGCGTTGTGGAAATATAAATTATAATTTTTATACATCCCTTGCTTTATTATTGTACCCAACTTCATATGTATATTATATATTTTGGCATTTTCTTATTTTTTGAATTGATTTTATATTTATTGTGATAGTGCCATTGTAAATTAAATGTATATTCAGTGCTTACACGTAGGTAGTCCTAAGTATTGGGAACATGTATTTCACAACTTGAACATATATAATTGAGAGCATTGTATTTTATCAATCTAGGCAGTCTTCAAGTTTTTCTTCTTTTTTTTTTCAATTTTAGAAGTTACTTCCCACCTCCTACATTCCAGCAATCTTCTCAATAAAATGTTCACTATTTAGCTTTACTATCTGAAAGTCTTTTTGTTTTGTTTATGTACATTGGTACATATCTAAGAATGTAAGATGATTAGTTATATTTTTTAATTTAATTTTAAATATGTTTGATGTTAAAATTCCATTGCCATTCCATTTAACTTATTTATGTGAGATTGAAGGCTGTCTCCCCCCCCCTTATTTCTTAGGCATAATAGACTATTAGCCTCTAAGAGATGTTAGTGATGATATACTACTTCTGTTGGATAGATCACTGTACACAAGACTTGCACTGATTTCTTGAATTGATCTTGTAATTGTACTATCAGTCTGATATTATTTTCTACCTATTGATTTCTAAATTGTTCCTTAACAATTTTTAAGTAGTCTATTTATTTATTTAAAATCTTGACACGTTCGGGCCCACCGTTGTGGTTTATGCATCAAAGAGATGTGCTCTGCGGGCCCGGCGTTGTGACATATGCGTCAGCAGATATCTTGGCTTTCTTTCTATCCCCACTACTCCGGACCTTGTCCTATATCCTTCGTATTTGGTTTGGGACCTCATTACGTTATTCCCCAATAGATTTGCGGGTCTGGAATCATATGATTACTTAATCCGCCAGAACAATTCCTTCTGTGGGCCCACCATTGTGGCGTATTTGATACTTAACTAAATTGTAATTAATTCATTAAAAGTACATAATTTCAAGAATTTCTTCACTTATTTATTTTTTTATATGTTTGCCGAAATAACTATTCAAAATGAAGACTTAAAAGTGTTAAAGGAGAGTGTAGCCTTTAGCGTTGGCCAGCCTTAACTTCGTTGTAGTTCGTAGCTTTCTTTGGGCGGTCTGTCCCCAAAACACATTCTTTATATTTTTTGTTTAAATGAAAGGAGTCTAGTGCAGATTATAGAGTTGTTGTGAACAACTTTATTTACATTCTTGGTTATCTAATTCATTTATGACTATCTTCCCTTCATAAATGCATTTGGATAAATAAGAACGTCCCTTCATAGAAACTAAAACTAAGAGAATCAGGAAATAAAAATGTGTCCTCTTCCTTTTCTGACATATCTGTATTATGAATTTACGTTGTGCTCAGTGACCAAACCACTTCCCAGACAAAAATTAATTTGGAAAAAAGACTTAATTTAATAAAAGGGACCATTGAAATGTTACATATCATTGACATTTTTATTTTTTAGTGACTATCCATATGAAGTATTCTCGTCATCATTAACTTTTAATAACAATCATTTTATGTAATGAGAAATCAATCTAGGTATAAATTAGAAAATAAAATTATGGTGCAATATGTTTATAAAACATTTTGAATGTACTTATTTCTTTTTATAATTTTTTTTTACCTTTATTTACCCAACTTAACAAAAAATATTAATATGTTCTGCATTTGTACCTGATCAGTAATTTATGGTGTAATTTTATTTTCTATGACAATACTTTAATCTTTCTTTTTTTAATACATTTATATCGTCTATAGAGGAGTGTAGTATTAATTTTTATAGTAAAATGTTGTAAAAACAAATTAAAATCCCTTATAATACTTATTTATATGTGTTCAATTCCATAATGAACATTTACACAAGAACATATAAATGCTATTTAAATAAATTATTTTACTTTATTTGTATTTATGTAAGTATGTATAATCACCAAAAATTGGTTTTAAAAAATGACTAGTGCAATTAATTAATATATCGTTACATCATTTCTACCAAAGATATTTCAGATCAAAACTGTCTTTTTTTTACAATATATTTGTGTAGATCTAATTTAAGGTCTTTGTACTTTTAGTTTAATTGATTATTTTGTATTTTGAGTTTTGTGATATAATAATAATAAACCTGTACTTAAAGTGTAGGACATTGTTGTAATTGTATTTTTTATTATTTCTTTTTTTATGACATGCATAAGCGTAGTGAAAACTTTTAGAAAGTTTATTTAAATCTTCTACTAGAAGGTATTCTGCAGTATATTATACTTTCTTAGTTTACTTATTTTAAAATAAAAAACGAATCAAAGGAAATTCTTAGGTTTTTCATTTTCCAGTGAATTAATTATTCCCAATATTGGAACAAATTAATAAGGAATGAGCATCTCATTTTTTTGTTGTTGCAAATTTAAGGAAATTAAGTTTCAGAAAATTATCCCAATTATACATCTTTCTATTATATTTCATTCCTATTCTTAATTTGCCAAATAGCAATAAATTTATAGAAATTTAAAATGTTTTTTATTTTGATAGAAAAAAATTAAATACTTGCTTCTAGGTAAGTATGGAGCTGATTTGTAAAGATGTTATGGCTTTATTCGGTATACTCTTCTGCTGCTTAGCCATTTGCATGCATTCACCTGCTCTTTGTAGTAATTCCAACAAAAAGAGAATGAATTAAAAAATTCCGTAATTACTTCTCATGTATCTCCATGTTTTTATTTCTTGTAGTGTCATAATTCATTTTCATAGACCAGGTTGCTTAATTGAGCTCCTGCATTTATCTCTTTTTACTCACCTGAATTTTCTTTTAACAACAAACACACGTTTTAAATATTACGTTAATATCTTTAAATAACATTCAAAAATCTTAGGAAATGGAAGGTTATTCATTTCTACCAAAATATTTTTGGTTAATTTTTTTTAAACAATTAAATAAATTAAAATTATTTTAGCAGTTTATAATAGTAGATGCTAATCTTAATCTCTTTGACAAGAACTAGAAAATTTTCAAGTAAAAGAGAGTAAATTGAAATTTGGTCCCTCCTGCATATTTTTTGTTCCGACTAACCTCATGAGTTGGAAGTACTGTAAAACCTCGTTTACCCGGATCAACTGGGACAATGGTTGATCCGATTTAACAAAAATCCGGGTTATCCAGAGAATGACGGAAAAACGAGAAAAAAAAAACAAAAAAAAACATATAAATCACCAACAATTTTTTAATAGAGTTTATAAATTATTATAGTCACACTTTCACCTAAAAACACATACACTGCATGTTCTGTAATAGCCTATGTATTTGCACTGTACTCAATATAGCTACAAACTAGTCTGCAGTAAAAAAGGCAGTGAGCTTCTGCTGTCTCAGTTTAGTGTATCACTTATGAGCAGCACGATCTCGCAACCGCTTTAATATTAGAAGTTCAATTTGGCAATTGACCCTCAAAATACACCATCAATTTCTCAATGTTTGCTACTTCTTCTGCGTGGGTCATAACCACCATAAACTGTCCTTAGAAATCATCTTGAAATAAAAGTCTTCAATGCATTTTCTGTTCTTTTTCCAATCAGATACAGTGTACATTCCTACTCCAATCTCTGAATCAATGTTCTTTCACGATTCACCCTTATCAATTCTTGTCTATGCTTCCATCCTTTTTTCACAAAAATGTTTTTACATTTTGTCTAAATTGCCGACAACAAGCCAAAGAAATGGCAAAACGATACTGTACCTCGACTGTGACACTAGGAAAACTTGCGTACATTAACCTAGGGAAACTCGCGTAATTTACCTACTGAGAATATCAATTTTTTGTGTGTAAAACAAGTCTTCATTTCCTACGCTGAACAACATAATTTTGTTTTCAAAACTGGTCCGGGTTAACAAGGTTTTACTGTACTTCTAAAAAGTTTCATTGTGAAATAGTTGTTGAAACCCCTCCTCATTTCTCACAAACAAAAACAATTTTTTAGGACCATCATTTTATTCCTTCAGGTAATTTCTAACATCATTATTCCATGATTTACCTTCCCTTTATTTTATTAATTAGTATTCAAGTATCCAAATACTCAATAGTTTAAAAATCTTAACCAGTATTAAAATCAAGACCTCCCAAAAAAGTCTGACAAAAACAGTTTACATTGAATACTTTTGAGAAATATTATTGAACTATGTGTCTCTAAAAAAGTGTTTTATAGTCAGCCCATAAACAAAAGAACAAGAAGGGGCGTGGCCGGAGAGGAGCTAGGCCTTCCCACACATGGGCTGAATGCAGCGCTTGTGCACTACCTTGTTCTTTTGTTTTTGGCAGGGCTATAGCTAATTCAAAAATATCACTCAAAAAATGAACCAATAATCATCAGTTTTACGTTATTTTTTTTAGTTTTATATGTTACAGTCAGATTAGTGAATATCTACTCCATTATATTCTCCTCCTGCGGTTACAAAATGCATTAACGTACATAATGTTGTGAGCTGATTTCTGAAAGCTTTACTATTTTATAAACGGTTAAAATTTTATTCCAACGGTGTGATTACTATTTCTGAGATTTTCTCCCATAATGTTGCTGGTCAAACTTATTTTACACAAATGACATATAGTTATGTTGTGTTATTATGTCTATGGTCTCTTTGTGAAAGGCATTGAGTGATGTATATAAGGAGATCGAATTGGCTTCATTGTGATATCAGACTTTATTGAGAAAGTTATTTTATTCCACTACAAATGAAGTTGTTTTGCTAACATTCTAAACCTCAGTGAGCTAAAATGTATTCTAAAAAGAGTAAAATAGTTATAGTTTAATATATGAAGCATTTCCTTTGAAATTACATTAGCAATATATTCCATGCGATAATTATTTGTAATTAACATATCATGGTAATTAACAATTGAATAAAAGAAGTAACAAAATACAAAGCTTTGTTAAAATATAACCAAATGTTCTATTTTATCTTGTGTGTGCTTGTTTTATATAGATGTAATTTTATATATATTTTAGATTAAATATGGTCTGCTTCTTGTGAGCTAATTGCCTCGATGCTGGAAATGGATGTGTTCTATACGTTTGGCTTTTCAATTGATATATTTTTTTAATTCTTATTTATAAAACAAAATGGCACAAAATTAATTATAACCTGCCACAAATAAGAAATATAAACCTAAGGACTAAAAACTTGCACAATAACGTGTACATATTTTAATATGAACAACATTCTAATTCTAGCAAAGAATAATAATTTATTTGATTGTTAAATTTAGTGTCCTGTGTGTTTTTTTTATATATATATAAATTTAACAAATATATATTATAAAATGAATAAAAAGAAAATGGTTTTTGTATGTTTAATTTATTAAATTATTTATTATTTTTTTTTACAAAGAATTTATGTAGTGATGTTTGTAAATGAAAAAAAAAAGTAAATGAATAATAATAAATAAAAACAGAAATTTTAATGACTTCTCCTTTTTCTTTCTTACCTATAAAATTATGAATATATCAGTCTCTCCCAGATGGATTGCCAAATGGCGATCATATGGATCCAGTAGGTAGGATCAATGAGGATTTGAAGACACTTTACAAAACTTCTTTCATGATTGTAATGTCAATAGCTGCATCCCTCCAGAATGTGCTTAACATTTATTTATGAGCCCAGGTAGAATAAGTTCATCGGAACATGATTAAAAATATGTTTTCATTGTTTTTACAATGAATAGTAATTAAATTGAATCTTGTATTTGCACCTAAGTGTAAAATTTATCTGATTAGAACAACTGAACCAGCTGTTAAATACAGAATAAATATTAAAAATTAATGTGTTAACTTCCTAATATGACTGTTGCACATTTATATTCTATATTTGATTATTTTCTTCTATCCAGATCTTGAAATCTGTCCCTAATGGTGTCCAATGGTTTGAGTAATATTTCACCGGACTCCTAATGGACCAGAATTAATGATCCTTTTTTATGAGGTTATGCTCTTCCCGGTTTTTAATCCTTGTCTGCCCGGAGTTTTTTACGCTCGCTGGGTGGATCAATAGGCCATGCAGAAGAACCAGCAGGTTCTTTAGTATCACCGGTCTACCATTCAGGGCGCTTTCTTTATCAGCCATCAGAAGCTTTAACACTGGCCTACAGAGACCTCAGATAGTGCTAACCCGCCCTCACGGTTCATTGCCATGTTTTAAAATCTCTATAGCGTCCCTGATCAGTCTCTTGTCGTCAGTCAACAGGTGAGGAGTTCAGAGCTTTCTTACAAAGCTCTTCTACTCACAACAATCTTTTCACAAAGCCCCTGCACTATTGATCAGGGGGTAAGGGCCACTCAGATGGAGTGGAGAAAGAAAACCCAAATGCTTCCTTGAAGCAGGCTCGACAGACCAAGATGGAAACGAAGACGGCTCGCCAGAAACTGCCCAGGGCTCCGCCAACAGAGATTCAGAATTCTATCTCTCCACTCTCCCAACAGGAGTCAACCCATTTGGGTGAAGAAAAAAGAGTGTGCCAGCCGTCCTATATCATTACACCTCTAGTAGGACCAAGAAGGCCCTAAGACTCAACCGGGGCCCAAAAGATCTCCCCAGGACACCACTTCACCTCCAGCAGTGCAGTGTGGCGATTCTTCAGGCCGCTGAAATCGGCTTTATGGAGAACAAAGAAAACCCCATTTCCTCGTGGATTAAAGACTAATGCCTTTGATTCTCATACGAGAGATGGGGGTTCGAATTCCGCCTGCAGCAGAGATTTTTCTAATTTCAAGATCCATTGAAAAAAATTCTCTGCTGCACCATGGATGTTTAGGAAGGGTGGTAAACAGTAGATAGCCCGGCGCTAATGGCCTAGATGTCGATACGCCGTAAAAAAAAAAAAAAAAAAAAAAAAAAAAAAAAAAAAAAAAAAAAAAGGAAAAAAAAAAGGAAAACAAGTCCTCCAGATTGAATCCCTACGTAATTATAAACAGGCAAAGGCTTCCCTACTAAACATATATAACGCTGCGTAGTGCACTGGTTACTTCCCGGAGGCTTGGATGTACGTCGTGGTTGTTCCACTTCGAGCGCCCAAGAAAACAGGACATAAGCCCGAGCATTACCGGCCCATCAGCCTCCTTGAGCCACATGAGCAAGATCTTCAAAATGTTGATCCTTGCTCATGAATTGAAGTATTGCTCATAGGCCTACGTTCTCCTACCTGAGCAAACTGGCTTCCGATACTGGCTATCCTGTAACCACCACGTTGCCAAGCTCCAAAAATCCGTGGCCGCAGAGTTTAATAAGGACAGAGCCATGGACTTGATCTCCGTAGACTGCAAAGGCGTGTATCCCACCATCTCCTTCTACATCAGCTGCAGTCCCAGCATAGCTCGTCTAGATCCTTGAGAGGTACTTCTTGGGATGAACAGGTGTTCTGTTTACCGACAGAATCATCGTTGAACAGAGCTACCATTCTGAGGTGTCATAGGGGTCGGTGTCGGGCCCAGTACTATTGCCTCCCAAAAGCCGCCTAAAGGAAGTCCGGCAGAAGACTCCGCTTGAATCACTTCCTGCGACTAGCCCAGCTCTGAATCTGCAGATCTACAAAATCATCAGGCCAACTCTTGTGCAATGCCACCAATCCTGCGGTACTTGTACCCGAGTGCGCTTATACAATTTATTGTACATTGTTGTAAACTCTGAATAATGATATATACCCATACACACACACACACATATATATGTATATATATATATATATATATTTATAAATAAACGTATAAACAAAAAAACTAAAAATAAACAATTAAAAACTAAGGAAACCCTTTAAAGGACGATACCAACACTTTCGAATTACAAGCACAGATATCACCAACTGAAATCTTTCTGTTGCATAAGAACCTTCCAGTTATCTTGATTTAACCGTTTTCGAGGTATTTAAGAAAATATATTTTTTGCACGAATTTTGCAACTAACTTGGCCTCTTGTTTGAGACAAATATTTGTGTACTAAATTTCGTCAAAATCGGACTATTACTGTAGTGTGCGAACAGACATACACAAACATGTATAAATTTGAGCCCCTGATATTGTCGTGATCTATAGCATCTGAAACAGGGACATTTCTCATTGGCACGTTTGGATTGCGTCATAAGGGTGACATCATAAACGGGTTTCCTTCCTATGGAGGGAGGGAGGACTCGATTAAAACGGAAAGTAGATAGTTTTAAAACACAAGTAATCAATTTCAAGTTATTTAAAATCGGAATTCGTTGATGTAATATTGCCAGCCCATTTATGACAGAACTCCAAGATATATAAATACATATCATTTCATTTTGAACGATTTTAAGATTCTCAATAATTATTGTTCATCTATTTACAATGAAGCCGCTCTATTCTTACGTGGTTGTGAGACTTGATTGAGGCATTGTTCATAATTAAAGTGCTGTTGACCCTATTTTTCACTACTTAGTTTATGCCCCAGAATGTCAAATTTCATTGACTAAAAACTATTCATCAATGATACTTTATTTTGTTCTACATGTTTCACGTCTCTCTGACCAAGTAGGGCTACGTCTAGACTCAAGAGTCTCTTATTTTATTTCAGTGGCCCTCTTTCCGGTATTTTACAGAACTTCTTTAGCCGTTTTAACTGAATAAGCGTTGTTTCACTGGCAAATAGTACGCTAGCAAACTAGTCGACTGCCCAAATAATTCAGTTACAGGACCATTTTTTTTTTTTTTTTTTGTTTTGTGGGATTGTTTTTAAGGCGTGTCAACCTTCGAACATGTCATTGTGAAAACCTTTTTTAACTTAATAAGGTAGATTTAGTCAGGGTTCGGTCGTGGTATCTTTACAAAACTACATTTTTATAAGAAAATGTGTTTTATTTTTTGTCAACTATTTCGGCTCTGTCTGTCCTTCTTGTTTTACAGGCCTGATGAAGGGTTGAATTTCAAGCCGAAATTTCGGCAAAAAACAAAATAAATTCTTATACAAATGTAGTTTTATTAAGATATTACGACCGAAACCTGACTAAAAATCTACCTCCCCAACGGTCACGATTTTTTTTAAACTTGAGATTCTCTATGCTGAGTATCTACATGTTGAATTTTAAGTTCTAACGTTCGTGAATGAAGGAAAGAGCAAGGGTGTTTACTGTTTCAAAATACAACTTGGTTAGAAACTCAGATACTTTTGAAGTTATAGGCTTGCAATAAATTTGGCCCTTATTCTCTTTAATATGATCAACTTCATTTTCCACTTTCCTAAACCAAGCTACTTTTCCAATATTGCTTTGCCTCCTGCTTAATTGCCTACCTAAAGATATTTCATTTAAACTAATTGTTGGTGAGCAAATTTCATTGTAAATTGTTGTTATATTATTATTGTAACTTTTTTATGTAATTTTTATATGATCTAAATAAATTGTATAAAGTTATGTTCCTACTTGAGTGATACAATCATTGGTTTTAAATAAAACATTCAAAGTATTTCTGTCCATAATGTCAGTAATCGTAAAATTGAAATTTAATGGTTTCCTTGTTCAATTATTTCATAATATGAAACTAATAGGATCTTATAAAGTATGTCCTACACAGGTAAACTTTATCAGTAAAGTAGACAAAAGTAAGCCATGTGAAAGTATTTTTGTCCACTTGCCTGATAGGCAAAAACACAAAGACTGAAGAAAGTACTAAAAGTTATAAAAGTATTCAGAGAGGTCTACTGATAAATGATAAAAACCACTGAAATGATTCTTTCATTTTTGAATTATTATGAAAACTTATTGCCCTTAAATAAATAAATTATTTACCTTTGCAGCTCATCCCCAAAATTAGACAACTAGTTTCAGCATTTATTCAATGTGAAGTTTATTTCTCAAGTTTTTATCACATGAATTTGGATTTATTATATCTTTTGACGCATAATTTTATCTGCCACAAGATGCAATACAATCTCATTATTTTAGGGACATGACTGATTTTATATATACAAAATTCGTCTATTAATATATCTGTTTTTTTTTTTTAAATGTTACTTCACACATTTCATGATAGATTTTATCTCATTTGATTTAGAATTTAGGCGATGACACTTTTCCCCTGGCCACGTTTGTGCAGAGAGCATCTATCAGTTTGATCTACCATGGCCGCTTTCAATGCATGCATTTCAAGAAAAAATCCCTAAAGATTTTTTTATTTTTCCTTTCCTTTGTTACCTAGACAATTACGGTGAAATACGGATCTCTTTCGATGAGGTTTCCTGAAATACACCAACCAAGCCTTGCTGATCTCAAACTTGATCGCTTCTTGGCGGATTGACCAAGCTTTTCCTTGTTTTGTTACCCTCATATGTATTGTCTTCTTATTGTTGCTATCTGATTCTTGGCCATATGGCACATTAGGGTGATTGTTTGGTCAGTACTATGCTCTAGCTGTCTGATATTCCCCTTTGCAGGCACCTATTAATAATTTAATTAAGGGCTGGATGTGCCTAGGGAGCATCTGGGACCCCAAATCCAACCCTTGAACAACGACTCTAGAAGATAAAATATTTAGTGCGCTTAGAAGTTTTGATCTGAGGTCCTCCAGAATATTAGTTGAGTGCTCTTTTACTAAGCTAACCTCATCCCATTTTTTGAAGAACTTATTTACTATTAAAGATATTTTCTTGAAAGAATTGTACATGCATTGGTATTTTTAGAGAACTAGAACCTGTTTAACCTTTAAAAAAAAGTCCACTGTCTTAGAATTAGAATTATTTATTTATTTTTTGGAACAATCACTATTAAACAATATTCCAGTCATCTTTAATAAATAATTTATTTCCAATTAAAATTATGCATTAAAAAATAGAGCAAACATTTTGGAATTTTAATCCAAATTACAAGAGGCAATTGCTCTTTCTTTTTAAGGGAAAAATTATATTGCTGTCTAGTTTCTGTACCTGAATATTTAATGGAATTATTACTTATAGAAGTTTGTAGAAATATAACTCAGGTTTTTGGGGAGTATTTGGAATTCTTTACTTTCAATCTTCATGCAAGTTCTTTATTTTTTCATTGAGTGCTCTTTTAACCAAACTATAGCCATTTCTTTATTGGAATCCTATGAAGTCTCTTCATGCATGTGACAGGAGTATGAATCCTTCAGTGTCTAAGGGATTATGCTTATACGAAAGACCCAGAGCTTGTGTTTGTCGAAACAAAATTTTTTTTGATAGCTGCTCTTATAGTTTATAGTTTTACTATGTGTTATAAAAATAAAGAACTTTAACTTTATGTTTATTTATTTTTTCAGCTATATAAGATCAACTATGTTTTCATTGTCCAAACTTACTCATCCTGCCACAGGAATTGAGCATGCAGTCACCTGTTACTTTTTTAACAGATTGGAGAAATCCTTAGTTGTGGCTGGAGCAAATATAATCCGAGTATATAGATTCATGCCAGAAATTGACATGAATAAAAGGCATATGTATACAGGTATTATTTTTATTTTAGAATTATTTTGCTCTTATCAATTCTCTCATTTCATTTTATTTTATTTATCCTAGATAAAGTCCCGCCTAAAATGCGTTTAGAATGTGTTGCATCATACCAATTATTTGGAAATGTTACATCGCTACAATGTGTAAGTTTCATCGGTTCTCAAAGGGATTCGTTACTTATTAGTTTTAAAGACGCCAAATTAAGCATTGTGGAATATGATTTGGACACAAACTCACTTCATACTGTTTCATTACACTATTTTGAAGAAGAAGAAATGCAGGTAACAGTTTTTTCTTAAAAACTAAAAAACAAATTTTAACCGTTTTGACTATACTAATTTAGAATTTTATAGGCGGGCTGGACGCAGCACCACAGGCTTCCTATAATAAGGGTCGACCCTGAAGGAAGATGTGCAGTCATGCTTATCTATGGACGGAAATTAGTTGTACTTCCTTTCCGCCGAGAAACGCCTATAGAGGATCCTACAGGTCAAACACCTGCTGATCCAACACCTATAACTCAGCCGTCAAAGCCACCTATCCTTACTTCATATATCATAGAATTAAAAGAAGTGGAGGAGAAAATGGAGAATGTGCTCGATGTTCAATTTCTGCATGGTTATAATGAACCTACTTTATTAATACTATTTGAACCAATGCAAACATTTCCTGGGTAAGGGATTCTTCTATTGCTTAGATCGATATTTTTTAAATCCCTCTATTTTATTGTTTAATTCATTATTGGAGACCAGGTGGCCGTGAGTGCTAAGGCGTATGCACACTGTGCTTAAGGTGGTGGGTTCGATTCCCACTATGGGTGGTGGCTTTTCTTTAGAAAAAAGAAAAGGCATCAGTTCTATCCTGGCTAGAAAAGGGTGGTAACCTATAGATAACCCATCCTAAATTTCTTTGTCAATAATAAATGGACGTTAAAATTTTAATTAAATTAATTCATTATTGGTCTTAATTTCTTTTATTCCAAATCTGAACTACATCAACATTAGTTTGATATTTTTTAGAATTAATTTACCTTTCACTAGCTAGCTGGTGTACCTATTGTTGATGGGCATAAGCAAACACAAAATTTGTACAATCTGCCCGACTTTTTCATTAAAAACATTATTCGTTAAAAATGGGTAGTGTGCATAAATTAAATATTTATACCAGAACAAATACCGAGTTTCGTTGAAATACAACACAAATTATGGCTGGTATTGGCAAATAACTACTTTGGCTCCGGAGTAAACCCCCTCTCCAGATGGACCGATTTTGTTGGTTAACGAACTTGTTCAATCGTTTGATTGGGGAATACTATATACCAAGTTTCGTGGGGAAGAAACAAAAACTCTGGCCGGTATCGTGTTAACGGACACACACATACATATATATATATATATATATATATATATATATATATATATATATATATATATATAAATTTTAACTGGGGCATTTTCGGTGTCTACTAGGTAGGATCGATAAAGATTCGAAGAAATTTTTCAAAAATTCCGTCATGAGTGCAACCTCAATAGCTACTTTCCTTCGGAGGAAAGTGCTAAAAAGGAAATACACTCTTTCTCTATTTCTAAGCATTCAACAATTCTGCAGTTTTCATAGAAAGGCCTGGTAAATTGTTTTCAAAGCTTCAAGAATACTGAGTCGACTAGACTCACTGTGTTTTCTATAACCTCTGTAGCCACCAAGTTCTAAATTCTCTACCTAGCGTCCTAGGTTTAGCAAGTTCATTGTTTCAAACTACTTTGTTCAAAAGTCTTTTTCTCAATATTCTATTTTCATTTGAAGCCTATATTTAATAGAACGTATAGAATATATCAGACATATTAATAAAATTTCAAGGTTCTATGTGTGCTTTACTCTCAGGCATGTGTATAATATGGATTTCACAGTATTTTTTATTTTTAAACCTTCATTTTTTTACTCAGTAGCTATTTAAACCAATTTTTAAAAATGATTATATTTCATTGTTTTAATTATAATATAAAAACATCTCTTTTGACAACCAAGTCTCATTTTATTGTACCTTTTTTCTCAATTGACTCTTGCTTCAAATAGTTTAAATTTATGTAATTAGTTTGTCGTTTATCCAATTAAGTTTTGTTTTTATTATTAAACTGTTATTTATTGTGTTCTTAAAGTCCTGCTGAATATAAACTGAAACACCAGCAAATAATAAATACACTTGAAATGTGATTTTTATCCAATGATGTGATCAAACCTCGATCTTCCTTCAATTAGAGTCAATTATGTCTGAGAATGGGAAATCTATGGTGTTAAAGAAGTGAGCTGCCCATGTATACGATGTGAATTCTTATTCAGCAAGTGAATTACCTCTTTTAAATTATTTTAGAAATTTTATTTATTTATTTTCACATGAAGTATTCTTATTCATTTCAGGCGGATCGCTGTCCGAAGAGATACATGTTGTATGGTTGCCATTTCATTAAATATGGACCAAAAGGTTCATCCTGTTATTTGGTCAGTCAACAATTTACCAATGGATTGTAAAATGCTGGTTCCTGTTTCAAAACCTCTTGCCGGGACATTAGTTGTTTCTCATAACGCTTTAATTTACCTTAACCAGAGTGTACCGCCCTATGGTGTCAGCCTTAATTCATTGACAGACATAAGCACGGGCTTTCCCTTAAGTAAGTTTTTCCAAATGCATGAACTCGCAATTCACTTCACTGATTATATTTTGTTTACTAGTTAAATTTAAAGTTTTCAATTTTTTAAAAACATATTAACTACAAACTTTAGACCCATTGTAACTGCCTTATCTTATCATGTTTCCTATACATCCTTATCTCTGATGTGATCTTAACCCTATCTTTGCTCTTAACTTGTTAACTCGTGTTCGACTTGCAAGGCCCCGGACGCTCCACACAAGATAACTCATGTTCCTCTGTTGGTACCCATGATGCTCCACACGAGTTAACTCATAACCTATATTAGCTTCATATATTGCTTCTCTGGCCTAGTTCCATTGCCTCATATAAAATCAGCGTTCTCAGCTTCATTAAATCCACGTCAGAGATCAATGTGTTATCCCTGAGGCATCTAAAGAAGTCATAATAAAATAATACATCACGTTTTCTGAACATTTTTAGAATCTGTAATGACTAATAACTTTTCTCTAAAGGGTAAAGTAACAGGGGCTTTATATCTCAATTATTTTTTAATTGTTAGTTGTGTTGATTTTTTTTTTTTTTTTCTGTATTGCTATTTGATTATTATTATAATTCTCAATTACATCAAATCTTCTTCGTATAATAATTGAAATTATGCATTTTGCAAGTATATTAATTTCTATAAAAAAAATATATATAAAGTCCTACAATCGACATTGTTATGGATAATTATTGGAGGTTGAAGCTGGTGTGCCTCACCACCTATTTGCAGGGTGCAGGGTTTCACACTAAGATTTGTCTCTCCAGACATATTGTTGCTGTTTATATTTTTCAGTCACAATTTGGATCTTTTTCAGTGCAGTCGGTATAAATAGCCTCCGTATGTGTGTTTCATTGCACCGCGTTTTCAGTCTGTCGGAGAGATAACACAAATGCTCCAAGAGAGCACAGATGAAGATTTTGGGGGTATTTCTTCAGATTCATTTCCATGATACTCCAAGCCAAGGGTCGTGGGTTCGATTCCCACTATGGGGGGGGGGTTAGAAAAAAAGAAAAGGCATCAGCCCTATCCTGGCTAGAAAAAGGTGGTAACCTAAAGATAACCCGTCCTGATATTCTTACTTAATAATAATGGACGTTAATATTTAATAAATTAAATAAATGTAACTCGTTCAATGCTGCCACCAAAAAATAAAAATAATTTTATGATTACGAGTGTAATTAAAAAAAAATCATAACTCCAGGGTCTCTGATTATAATTGTAATTGTAATCACATCTCGAAAGCCTATAATAATAATTGTAAATATGATTATGCCCAAGTCTGGGGCCACGACTGCGATATATTTCAATTTACTTCCCATCTGACTGATGATCAGGAGGGTAACGAGAAACAGAATGGGCCAGAGCACCATGGTGCTCATCGTCTCTAGGAAGGGGGGAGCATCATAGGGTGCTCTCAGTCCATCCGTAAGTACTTGATGGGTACCGTATGATGCTCGCCATATTGAACGTGTTAAGATTACAGCAATAGTATTAGCAATTTTAAAGTAAAATTTTAAGAGATTTTATACTAGACTTACCTAATCACAATAAGGATAAAAATTATTTGGAAACATGTTAAGATAATACAGATCCCTTGAATCAGATTTTTTTATATGTTATTCTTTATTTATATATGTATCTCTTTGCAGAACCCCAAGAAAGTGTGAAGATTACTCTCGAAAGTTCTCAAGTTTGTTTTCTGTCTCATGACCGATTGGTTTTGTCCCTGAAAGGTGGAGAACTGTACGTTGTCACCCTTCATGCTGATAGTATGAGAAGTGTGAGAAGTTTTCATTTCCAGAGGTCGGCAGCTAGTGTACTGACAACTTGTGTATGTGCTACTTTATTTCAGCAGTATATCATTTAATTTTTCACATAAAGCCATTCATAAATCAATGTAACTCCTGCTATAGAAGCTTTCATCACAGTGTACTCAATGTAATTAGACATTACTTGTAAAATGCTTACTAATAAATAATGAAAAGACAAAACATGAACACACCATGTGACACGTTCGAACTATTGAGAGATGGTAGCCCTCATGTATCCACTGTCTTAATTTTTTTTACTAAAGATATACAACACAAATGTTTGTAGAAATAACACAATATCTTAGTATTTTTAACTATTTCTGAAATTATATTTCATTTGTACAAAATAGAACAAAAATAAGAATGCATTTTTACTTTATTTAAAATTATGAATAAAATGTATCGGGAGGCCCGATGGCCGTGAGGGTTAAGGCGTGAGCACTTAACACTCCGAGCCAAGGGTTGAGGGTTCGATTCCCACTAGGGGTGGTGGCTTTTCTTTAGAAAAAAGAAAAGGCATCAGCCCTATCCTGGCTAGAAAAGGGTGGTAACCTATAGATAACCCGTCCTAAAAGTCGTAGTTAATAATAAATGGACGTTAAAATTTAAATTTAAATAAAATGTACTAAACTTTTTTTTTAATATGGTATAAATTTATTACTTAAAGTTGTTTTAATTGTGCATTTAAATTTCGTTAGTTCTTTGATTTTATAGGTATTTTATTTTGCTTACATCCTACGAGTAAATAGAGCAAATCACCCAGTTGCAGGCTCTTAAAACCAAATAATAAATAATTTTCACATAATATACTATCTATAAGATTTGGATTTATGATGTGCTTTTCTTTATTGCAAATACATTTTGCTTCAGATGTGCCTTTGTGAGGACAATTTTTTGTTTCTTGGTTCCCGACTGGGAAATTCCCTGCTATTGAAGTTAACTGAAAAGGAGCAAAATACTGTAGACACTAAACCTGTTTTTGTAATAGATCTTTCATCTGATAAACCTCCTCCTAAGAAGAAAAGGCTGGATACTTTGGGTTTGTGGTTTGATTTCCAATTGATATTAAACTATGTATTTTCTGCTTACATGATTAAAAAATATATTTTCGTACAATTTTCTTGCTTTTGTAATAAAATTAAATTAGAAGCTATCAGTTGAATAAAAGCTTGGAACATTTTAGAGAAATAATTTATAAAGATAAAGACGATAAAATCTATGTGCTCTCTCCTGCTCATTAGCCCCTATAATTGAGGTTGTATATTGTATGGAAATAAGGAATTGACGGGCGTGCAGCAAAAAGGAGGCAGCTCCATTTTTGGGGATTTTCAGATCAGAACATTATCATGGATTAAAAATGTATTCCTAAAAATCTTCTGGAACTATGAAGAAGCAGCTCTGGTCACTTCAATAGCGGGATCACAGCAACTAAATCGCTGTGTTAGGTCCACTATTGACGTTCCATCTATCTAATCCCAACCCCTGCACTTAAAAACTGAGAAATGCAATGTCGTAATGAGCCTCACACACAAATACGTTGGAGAAAATGAGATGTCATTCTATAATGCATTAAAATGTGTAGCTTCTTCAGCTACACTGACGATGATGATTTGACAAAAACAGAGCCAGAATATGACTGAATTTTGCATTAATTGATTTTTTTTTTTTTGGCATTTTACATTCTTAGTTAGTATTTTCATATGGGCTTCCTAAATTAAAAATGTGAATAAAAGCAAATTTTGTTAATTTTAGTTGAATGAAAAAGTCGTAAATTTTGGGTTTTTTATACAATTTGGTGCAATAAGGAGTCAGCTCCAAACCATTAAACCTGACACAACCCTGCTAAAAAAGGCAGGATAGGGGCCAAAGAAAATGGAAAAAATATCAAGAAATTAAATTTAAAAACATTTTCTTTAATTTACCAAAAATGTGAAAGAAGGAGCTGCCTCCTTATTGCCGCACACCCTTCAATTGTCATTGTACAGCTTAATAATCTATAATTCTTTGTTATGAAAAAAAAATTACTATTTTGATAATACTTTCAATGTAAATTTATTTTCTATTTGACTTTCCATAATTGTTACTTACAATTTTTTAACTTATGGTTTTACTTGTTTTCAACATGTAAGCATTTGTTATTAGCTGATAAAAGATTTCAAGGATGCTCAATTAATTGTAAAATTATATTGTCATTTTAACTCTTTTCTTAATTTGCATTCTTTACAGGCGATTGTATGGCTTCTGATGTAACTGAAATAAGAGATGAAGATGAGTTGGAGGTTTATGGAAATGAAATTCAGACATCTGTTCAGCTTTCTTCGTATAGTTTTGAGGTTTATTTCCTTATTAATTTTTTTAATTAAAACGGTCTGCAAGTTATCAATATGTCAAAGATCAGTACAAATAGTTTATTCATTTAAATTTCCCTACATATTTCTTTACTCCTCCTCCATTTCTTCAGGTGATTGAGTCTGTTACTCTGACTAATAAGAAGTTCTTTAGCATTCCCATCTGTATAAAAATGCATGTTTTTATTTGAAAATAAAAATATTAAGGTTATGAGTCCTGTCTCAATTGTTTTATAGGTGTGTGACAGCCTTCTTAATATTGGACCATGTGGAAATGTTTCAATGGGGGAACCTGCCTTTCTATCTGAAGAATTCAATAATACGCCAAATCCTGATGTTGAGCTAGTTACTAGCTCAGGTTATGGGAAGAATGGTGCTCTCTGTGTGCTTCAGCGATCTATTAGACCTCAGGTTCGAAGGCTTCTAATCTATTTATTTCAAGAACTGTATCATAAGTGCATTTCATTCTCTTGTCTTATGCATCAAAGTGAAACACTTTTATTTTTCTAGAAGTTAGGCTACAATTAATGTTGAATTCTAATATGAAAAACTCGTTTCTAAATAAATAAAATATTGATAATTGCCTCATGTCTCTCCTTTTGAGATTTATTTTTGATTTGTACATTTCAGAAAATTAGTCAAATTATGTCTCAACAACAAATGCAAAAAATATTTTTTAGTTGCAACGTTTTTTCTTGAAAACATATCTCAGGCCTCTTGTGACATTGATATGCATATATATTTTTATTTTCATTATAAAAATGGATATTTATAAGGCAAAATGTTATGAATAAAAAATATGTTTGCATTGTACAAATGTAAAATTACGTTCTAATGGTTATTGATTCAAATAAAGAAGGATT